>OX155951.1:13004767-13685134 GCA_944548615.1 Micropterix aruncella
TTCAGTGTCTCTCACAGCGAACATATTCACTCACACAGAGGAACCAATAAGGGGGGGGTCCCTTACTCCTCATCCGAAGACATCACAGTATCTTGTGAATACCAAGGTTTCATTTTATCTTGGGCCACAGTATTTTTGTAGCCACGTTTATCGTTATTCATAGAGGTCACCATGTACCTGTCATTAGGTAGCACGGCCTCCACTCTGTATGGTCCTGCATAACGACCAACTAATTTTCCACTCGTAAGACCCTTTCTCAGTATACGTCTTTCCAACATGACGTAATCTCCAATTTTATATATTCTGGCGGCACGTCTCTTCTTATCAAATTGTTTCTTCATATCAGCTGATCTGCGAGAGCAGGTTTTCTCAGCATCGGCTCTAATCAACGCTATGTCTTCTTCAATGGTGGCGCTAAGAGGTTCGTGTGCCAAACGAGGTCTCATGCCACATGTTAGTTCTAAGGGTGTCTTTCCAGTACCCTTACACACAGTCGAGTTAAGGCCCAACTGTACTTGGGGTAAATAGGTCTCCCAGGATTTCTGGTCTTCTCCGCAATAAGTCATTAGTGAATCCAATATAGCACGATTGAAACGTTCCACTTGTCCGTTGGAACGAGGTGAAGCTACTGCGTTTAGGACATGCTTGATCCCTCCTTCATTACAAAATGTAGTGAAGTCGCGACTGGTAAAAGCCTTACCCTGATCGCTCACTATCCTGTCTGGATAACCAAATGTTGCCATGAATCGCCGTAATACTATCAACGCATTTTTAGTATTAGTGTTGTTGACCGCCTCAATCCAAAGGAACTTCGTAAAACCATCCACAATAGCGAAGATATATGTCTTGCCGCTGGAACTTCGACAAAATGGTCCCAAATGATCAATATGAAGGGTGCTGAATGGTACATTTCCTTTCGGTATTGGATTTAAATATCCCGGTTGCTTACCAGTAGGTTTCTTCGAAAATTGACAAGCTATGCAACCCTTGACATACTTTTCCACAAATGTTCGCATTTTAGCAAACCAATATTTCGCTTTTATAGCCTCAAGACATTTATCTGTTCCACAATGACCATGGTCATCATGATAGATCTTTAAAATGTGCCATCTTGATCCTTTTGGTAGCACTGAACGAATACCTTCCTCAGTTACTCTGCACAGTCTACCATTTACAATTCGGTAATCCTTGCTAAGACCACTCTTTTTGTTCTTGTTAGCTGCAATCTCTAATTCCAGATTTAGAATTAGCATCTGAATAGCTTCATCTCCTCCCTGCAATGCGTCAATTAGTTCTTTTTCTTCAATGTGTCTTATTTCGATCGGATTTCGACTGAGAGCGTCTGCATGCGACATTAAGGATCCAGGTCGATGCTCCACTTCGAAGTCAAAGTCCTGTAACTCCAACCACCATCTCGCAATTCTTGGTGATAAATCCCGTTTAGCCCACACTAAACGCAAAGAAGCGCAGTCAGTCACAATCTTGAATTGTAGACCAGTCACGTAAATCCTGAACTTCTTTATACTGAAGACAACCGCCAGTGCTTCCAGTTCATAACTGTGGTATCTTTGTTCGACTTCCGTTGTCTGGCGACTCGCAAAAGCCACCGGCTTCCATACTCCATCAACTTGTTTTTGAAGAAGAATTCCTCCCAATCCTACTTTAGAGGCATCAGTGTGAATCTGCGTCTCACGTTCATGACTATAAATTGCCAAGACCGGTGCGGATGTAAGTGCATGTATCAACGTCTGTACTGCACGCTCTTGTGTTTCATTCCATTGCCATGTCTGGTCTTTTCTCGTGAGCTTAGTAAGTGGTTGTGCAATTGTGGCAAAACCATTTATAAATTTTCGAAAGTAGCTCGCTAATCCCAAAAACTGTCTCACCTCATGAACATTTGTCGGAGTTTTGAAGTTCCTGACAGCATTCAATTTATGTTTTGAAGGTCTGAGTTCTCCTTTTGTTATTTCATGTCCGAGGTACTCAATGGTGTCGGTGAGGAATGAGCATTTGCTAAGCTTTATTTTAACGCCTGCATCAGATATTAAGTCGAGAACTCTCCTCAAATTAGTAAAACCCTCTTCAACATTGCTAGCCCAGATTATGACATCATCTATATAAACATTGGCACAATCATGAAGAACAGGTGTTAATATTTCATTCATGGCCCGCTGAAATACAGCCGGAGCATTGCAAAGTCCGAAACTCATCATTCGGTACTGATACTGACCGTCCGGTGTAACAAAGGCAGTGTAGGGCCTTGACTCTTCCGAAACTCGTATTTGATGATAGCCATTGGCTAAATCCAAGCTGCTGAAAATTGATTTGTCTGCTAAATCATCCAACTGATCCTGTATTAACGGTAACGGATATCTTTCCTTCTCCGTGATTTTATTTAATGCTCTGTAATCAACACATAAACGATGTCCGCCATCTTTCTTCCGTACAAGTAATATCGGGCTCGCATACGGCGACTTAGATTCTTCGATTATACCAGCTCTTAAAAGGTCTGATATAATATTCCTTACAATTTCCCGTTCATGATATGATAGTCGATATGGTTTATAATTGACAACTTTCTCTTGTAATAATTTGATTTTCATCTCCACCTTGCATTGTCCCAATTCGAGTCTGTCTCCAGAAAAACAATGGTCGTACTCTTGAAGTAAATCATTTAAGCGCTGTTTTTCGTCCATGGTGAGGTTCGTACCAATTAAAGGCGTTGACACTGGTTCAGTATCATTTTCCAAGAACTCAGCACGAGTGATACATTGATTATCGTTGAGAGTGATGGGAACAGTGGTCAGATTAAGAAGCTTAATCACTGTACTCCCTCCTTGAATGTCTATTTTATTATCCAAAATATCGATTTCATACATTGGCTTTCGATGTTCAGATGACTTAATCCACAAGGATCCACTCGAGAGTGACTCGGATATAACTTCAATCTTGTTGAGTCCAGGTTTCAGAACTTCGCCAGATTTAGGATACAAACTAATTTTGGTGAAGGCTTCACAAACATCCAGTAACTCCATGTCACTAGTATATAAAGTCAGCTGAGTCGGTGTCTTTAGCACAATGACATTTGGCGATTCGGTGAACGGTTGTCCAACTATCACATCGAAAGTTTGAGCATCGTCCTCTACCACAAGGAAATCGGTCGATCTGGCGACGCCATCCACCGCCAAATCCGCAGTTGTAGTACCCAAAGGCACGGTCAATGCACCTCCGTATCCCTTTATAACTGTGTCGCTTTGATTGGGTCCAAACTCCAGATTTAACTTTCGACGTATGATGTTTTTGATAGTGTTACACGCACTCCCAAAATCAATATAAGCCTTAAACGGTTGACCGCAGACAAGTACTGTTTTGTGATATTTCTTATCGGAATCGTCAGGGCAAACAATTTGAACTCTTTTTATAGACGTTTCTCCGTCATTGTTTCTTCTTCGACACTCATTGTAGACATGACCAGTAGCCTTACAAAAGGTGCACTTTTTCAGTTTATTTTGTTTCTTGAAGCAATGAGCTTCTATATGTCCCACGCGTTCACAATAGTGACATTTTCGTGTCTCCTTAATTTCTTTTGAAGATCGACAAACTTCAGCTTTATGACCAGCCTTGCCACAAGTAAAACATTTCGTACCCCAACTTGGCTTTAATTTATTAATCTTTACGCTATCGCCTCGTACGGATACTGCTGTAGACATTTTGACATTACCCAAATATCGTAACAAGGTAGCAGAATCATAGCAATTGGCTGAAACGGCGCCAACCTCCAACAATTTATCACCCAAAGTGCCGATTATTGGGTAACAATATCATCAGATAAGCCACAAGCCATTCCTAATCCCAGCTTTTCGTAAAAGAATTTAACTGGATCTTCGTCCGATGACTTTTGTTTGTTGACAAGCTCTCTGATCTGACTCAACTTATTTTTCGAAAATGGAAAAGCTTTCACAAGACGAGTCTTCCACTCATCCCAGTTAACGTCAAACGAAACTTGTCCCTCGTACCAACTTTTGGCATAACCTTTGAGTTTAGCTGTACAGTTGCAAATCAGAGTCTTTTCATCCCATCCATACATGTTTGAAATGCTCTCCAAATTTCGTATCCAATGTTCCACGGAAACTGCCGACGTCTGAGGATTGAATTCTGGAACAACATCATTGCGGCCAAGATACCGAACAATCGTAGTTGCTGCACTCGTAGTAGCCATACTCGTGACCGGGTTATTCAACTCTAAATGTGAAGTCCCCGGATTTGGAACTTCAAGAGAAACTTCGGCCACATCAGAGTCAATTGAATCGTTTTGTCTCTTCAACTGTCTAACTAGAGCTTCCAATGCTTCTATTCGAGTATCTTGTTGTTTCCGTCGTTTCTCTCGCTTCCGTCGCCTGTTTCTCCTTCTATCATTTTCAGATTCAGATGAGCTAGATGATCGACGTCTCTTATCATGCCTTGCCATCTCGTATACACTATTTTATATTTCAAATTAAAATGTTCTCTCCGTTCATTTCATTAAAACAGTCACAATAGTCAATGAAATAAAATGAACTCACCAGATTAGATCATCGGCATAAATCGATAAACAGGTTGAGAAACAGTGGCATGTTATAAAACGAATAAGTGTCTTTTCACAAAGAAAGTCTTTTCTTTCACGTACACAAACGATATTGCAGAACAGCTGTTACATCCCTATGACCTCAATAATATCCGCCATCAATCGACTCCCATCATCGAAGCACGCTTTGTAAACAAAACGCTCGCCTCGCTCGTGACAAACACGGGAGTTCCCGGCGGGAAATTTCCGACGAAATTCTTTACGTCGCCGCCGCGCGCCGCGCGCTCGGAACAAAGAACTGTCTTGCAACGCACAATATTCACTATACTTTCGGCAGAGTCTTAGTAGCGGCACATGGTATATCCCACTTCTGAACTGTTAGATAGGAAATAAACACTGTTTCAATGCACAGAACGAATTTAATCGTATTAATATCGAGGAGCGAGTTACAACGCCGTCAACTATGTTTTGTGTCCAATCCGCTAGTCCCGTCATCGTCGTCCGGGCTATCGTATCGACCGGTAATCAGCAATCGACACGACTATCGTACATCATCCTTGTTCATCCTTCAGTTCGTCCTTCAATATATATATATATATATATATATATATATATATATATATATATATATATATATATATATATATATATATATATATATATATATATATATATATATATATATATATATATATATATATATATATATATATATATATATATATATATATATATATATATATATATATATATATATATATATATATATATATATATATATATATATATATATATATATATCGTGTTAAGTGTCAAATGAAAGGTCTGATTGATTACATTCCGAAACTATTTATGTATATATATATAGATAAATACATAAACCCCACATATTTCATTAAAAAACCGTTAAAAAATATTATAAATACAGTACTTATTTTTTTGTAACGGCAGACGTGTTTTTTATTCCATTTAATATATTTACTTGTTATCTTCATTTTATTTATTTTCAAATAATTACTGCTTACAATTTATTACCATTGATTATACAGTGTAATCAATGGTATTACTTACCGACTTATGTACTATTTAATACTACAATAACAACTAATACCTACTAATACCAACCAACACTATTATTATCTTACGTTATTATTTATATTAGGATAATATTTTATCAATAGTATGTATTTAAGCATATTTATTTCATGTAATTAGTTAAATATATCTATTTAATTAACAATGTTGCTTTTCTATTCCTTTCCTCGAAATTCACCCTCTTACCGTCTTACGTAAAACTGTATTTTCTTCATATTTTCTTATTGCGCTGTAATAATATGTCTAGTTTAATTGCGAAAATGCTTAATTGACCTTAGATTTGCAAAATATGCAGATTTGCAATATAAGTATTAAGTATGAAACGATGGTGACCGGAAATAAGCGCACAGGAAAAAAGCGCACACGAAAGTTGCGCATCGGAAAAAAGCGCACATGTATATATGCGCACGCGAAAAAAGCGCACAGTGAAAATAACGCACAACAAACAAAGCGCACAGGTATATAAGCGCACATAGAATAAAGCGCACATAGAAAAATGCGCACAGGTATATAAACGCACATAGAAAAAAGCGCACAACGAAAAATGCGCAGAGGTAGATATATAAGCGCACACAAGCTTTGCTCATTTTTTGGACATGTATTTTTTATTTTACTCTCCATTTATTTATTGCTCGACATTTAACCTAATTATATAAAATGGATCAATATACTCACAACAACACATCATTTGAGATAATAAAAAAGAATGTAAGTAAGTACATAATTTGTAAACACATATAATTAAAAAGTTCAAACAATTAGGTACAAAGAATTAAAACTATGGGACAGAAAACTAACATTTTTACCATCACAAGCCAGTCAATAAAAAAAATACGATTTTTTTAAATATTACAATATTTATTTAATTGTGGCTTCTAATATATCTTATTATTTTTTTACTTTCCTGGCAAGGAAAGTATTGTGGACGCACTTCTGTCTGTCTGTCCGTCTGGCGCCTCGCGGTAAGGCGTTGGCTTCTTACGGGTTGTTGGTGGAGCTTTTGGTCCAAAATAATCTGGTGTTGCAATAAACAATTCCACCACTGTATTATAACCATTATAATTAGGTAATTAATCCATCATTATGTACTAATTCACTAGTCATGTAATTAACTAATGACCTAACAAACTCTTCTATCCGCTTGCGTGCCCGTGTCAACTAGTAGTTAACAAATCGAGAATTTAGAATTGACCATGTCAAGTAGTAGTTAACATAACCTTGAAGTCAGCTTTGCCCGTGTTAACTGGTAGTTGACATTGCATTTCACTCAGCTATGACCATGTCAACCTGTGGTTAACATCGCTCCCGCCGTCGAAAAAGCTGATTCTACCCGTCTTTATCGCTCCAGGGCCTAATTTGTATTATTTGTCCCGTTTCTTCGTGAAATTTCCCCTCCACACAATCCCAGTCAAGCATCCAAGCCATAGACAAAAGTCGCCGCACGGCGCCAGATGACACAAGACGCCGCACGGCGCCAGATATTGGTATGGAAACAAAGGCCTTTTAAATAATAAATATCTATGAACAAGTGATCATTTTTTTTTCTTATTCTATTATTTATTATATTGAAAACATAATCAAAGAATAAAAACCATATGTCATCGCTCTTATTTTTGAGGTATGAGCTTTTGAATACAAGACGAGCTTCAAAACGCCCTACTTCTAAGTTCAGCATAGCATAACTCTGCACCAAAGTCGTAATTTGATAAACAAAAGATAACATTGTTTAGCTAGTTTCATAATAAACATAAATATATATAACACTTGACACTTTTTTAAACAAATTGAGTCACAAGAAACGATTTTGTGAAACCCGACCCACGCGCTGACGGCGCAAAAAATGGCGGGGCAAAGTAGGGTCGTCACGTTTTTTTCGTGGGGCATTTGAGGAGGCACGCGCTGAGGGCCCGGGGCAAAGGCACGTTGCGCGCGGACCCCCCTTGGGCAAGCGAGCGGCTATTGTACATAGGTACTTTATTATTATGAAATAAGCTAAATTGTTTGATAGGTTATTAGTTATTATTTACCCGTTATTTATTTGAACTTCTAAATACATTTCAACATGTAAGAAACTACCTATGTAAGCAAAGCTTGTGTGCGCTTATATACCTGTGCGCATTTCTCGTTGTGCGCATTTTTCTATGTGCGCTTATATACCTGTGCGCATTTTTCGTTGTGCGCTTTTTTCTATGTGCGCTTTGTTCGTTGTGCGTTTTTTTCTCTGTGCGTTTTTTTCTCTGTGCGCTTTTTTCGTGTGCGCATATCTACATGTGCGCTTTTTTCCGATGCGCAACTTTCGCGTGCGCATTTTTCCTGTGCGCTTATTTCACAGAATCGAAACGATATATGTTTTCTGAAAAATGAAATAAAATAAATACAGACATCTGTACATTGGCGTAACTAAAAAAATGCTGACAATTCATTTGAATGCTGAGAATTACACATATATCTAAATAGTAAGAACGAATATTAAAGGGAGCACCTTGTCGGGGAACGACTCAGAAGGAGAAGATAGTGTGAATGAATGGGTGAGATATTTCGCCCGCTTCGTCGTGCTCGAGCTCTTTTCTTCCAATTTATCAGTCTGTGAACGCAAATAAAGTTGGGCAATATACTCGTCGACTCATCCATTCATAAAGGCCTTTGATAGTGGGCAATTCTTCTTGCGCACTCGTGAGAAACTATCTGTAGCAGCTGTTGCATTTTTTGATATACTTACTTACTAATAGAGCTAGGGTTTAGAGTTGTATCAAAGTTAGGGATATTTACAGAATAGAATACGTATCGGTTAACATGGACAGGAGAGTACAGGTGACACTAGGGCCTTCGACCGATTGAACCACTCGCTTACTCATCATAAAACTGGAATTTCTAGATGGACTCATCGCAATATGGAGCTTGCTTCTTTTATTCATACTTACCTTCGAGGCCTTGGCAACGAATGGTGACGCCGCATGATGACGTGGTGTTTTTCTAAAGCAAAATCTTGCGCAGGAATTTTGCATTCTCTCGAGTATCCGATCAGACATCAGTCTTTCTATAGAGACAGGGACTGTACACACAGTCGCCACTGTCCTTTACAGACAATTTTATAGCATTTACCTACAATAAGTTTTATCATTCTGACTTTGAGGTACTCCTGAATTCTGTATAAGGCCTTTAGACGTGAGAAACCCCACCCAACGCTTCTGCTGACATGTTCCTGAAATCGTAAATTTGCATCAAATTTAATAACTGGTTTTTAGCCGTAGTAACCAGAATTATTGGCGTACTGTTCACTATTATTGGAAAAGAACCATAGTTGGTAATGTTACTCATATTCATGGAGATCTGCTGATATAGTTTGCTTCATGCATCAGAAATAATTGCCAGACATTGTCCCGAGCGGTCAACGATCTGACTTTGCTATTACCTCGTCAAGTGTACCCCAAGGTTAACATATCGCCCCCCTTCTCTTCAATATATACACAACCAATACAGGTACATAGTTTCTCAGTACATAGTTTCTTAGTAAAACTCTCATTACGTCATATTTGGTAGCTAATGATACTCGTGCAGTTGCTGCCACTTAGGCCCAACATCTCGTTCTCGGGGTCGGCTAAACTTACAGTACAGCTCCTATCCATTAGCATCTTCGAATTAGTTACGCTCCCATGAAACATAATAAAGTCATAAACTCATTTTTTAATGTAGTTTTATATGTGCTGTAAATTAATAAAAAAAATAAAAATGAAATCTAATAAAAGTTTGTTTTTTGTTTGAGCATGTTCACGAAAACAACGTTTTTCCTTGATGTCACTATGATTTTCGATTACATATGATTAGACCTTCCATGTATATCTATGAATTAATGACATCGCTCGAATGTCTCGGTAGAAGAGCAAACAATATTTTATTTTATTAATTTATTTTATTATTTTTAAGGAAACATACAGCTGTTACAATAAATTTGTTACAGAATTATTAAGTTAAAAAAAAATAAAGCTAATTACATGTTTCCACTTAAACATTCATAATTTAAACACAACAATATATAAACACAACAATAATTTAAACACAACAATATATACATCGCCCTCATAATGATGAATATAAACACGTATATGCTCACTATTATAAATACGTCATATATTGGGGTTATCGGCAATGCAGGAATTAATTACTGGTAGAAACGGGCGCGTTTATATTGACATATCACACGTGGCTTAGAAGATAAAAGACGAGTAGTGTTTACCAGGAGGAGAGATATTTCGGGGCAGAGGAAATTATTACCTATCCTCTAACAATATAATTGTGGGTGTATTGCTATGCTACGCATTTACGTAGAATTGCAAATACACCGATAATTACATTACTATACTAATATACTATTCTTAAGATGTGAAGTGAGTCATCCCAACCTTACCGTATCAACTCGTAAGCGTGAAAAAACGAATAGACATTTAAATTGCTGGTATTTCTTCAGCAGTCATGTGAAACAATGCATGAAAAAATCTTAGCTATACTTCGACATACCTTTTATTCTTATACATGGCTGTTTTTTCAGGCCTAGGCTTGTTTCAGTTTCTGTCAATCCTCTTCATACTACTGTTATAGAACACAAACGGAATATTAATCGTAACTTTACAAACTCCCTTTTAAATTTAATTTTTATTAGGTGCCAATAATTAAACGCCCACCATTTGATATTATATTTGGAAACGTCCTTTTGGTGATTGTTTAATTAATACCCCTCAAATGTGAGGCGTCCCTTAAGGGATGCCTTGGCAAAATGTATACAAAATGTATATAAATTTATATAAATGTAAATATAAATGTAAATGTGCGCCGCTTTATAGTAATCCGCTCTATAGTAATGCTATAGCTCTATAGTAAACCCTGCTCTATGTAAATGTAAATGTAAATGTAAATATAAATTTATAAACATTTTGCCGTAGGCAACCCGAGCTAATCGCCATTCATTTGAGGGGTTAAGTAATATAGTTTAGGAGGAGGACAGTTAGATTCTACGAAGGGTCAAAAAAACAGTCTTCATTATATATGTATATATATATATATATATATATATATATATATATATATATATATATATATATATATATATATATATATATATATATATATATATATATATATATATATATATATATATATATATATATATATATATATATATATATATATATATATATATTTGATAAGGTTTTGTAAATAATCCGTTCATAGGATGATGATTCGCAGTAAAATAAAATTAGTAAAAGCTACTTGAACAGCAGCGAAGGAAATCCCAGCTTGGACTGGGAAACGCTTATGTTTGAATGAGATATACTTACGGATGTGCACGACTTTCGATTGTGCATGTTAGTTTATGGGTCCCTTTACCGTCGACGAACGATCACTCATCATCCATATATCTCAAAAATCGAGCTTTTCCTTTTGCAACACAAAATGCCTCCAATTGAGGCGAATTAAAGCGAGAAAACTAAAATAAAACACTTTGATCACATCGGCAAAGGCCGTTTCATAAATGGAGGATGACGTTTCGAAATAATTCAAAATTTCGGACGTTTCCAACATTTAAAATATGACATTATTAGGCTGCGTTAGTTATCAACGAGCCATTAAATCGAAATAAAAATATAAAACCTCCAATGCACAATGAAATGAAAGAAGATACTTCGATCTTAATTTCTGGCAGAGAAGTTTATACTAAAGACTATATAATAATATCAAAATAAGGTAAACTTGTATAAAATTGTATAACATTAGCAAATGTATAAAGAAACATGGTAGAAAAACTGTATAATATTTTTATATTTGATAAGGTTTTGTAAATAATCCGTTCATAGGATGATGATTCGCAGTAAAATAAAATTAGTAAAAGCTACTAGAGTCTTTACTTTCTCGGTCCACCAACTAACGAGAAGCGAAAGTATTGCAAACTCGCATTTTTTTTCGAGAGGATGACGGAAATATTAATTTCGGGCCCTCCTGGGACGATTAAGACCATTTCCATGTGGAAGTCAGTCTGTGTTAAGCTGAAATTTGGCATGCACGGATCATAAAATATGGTAATGGTAATAGTTCATAACATTGAGGTTGAAATCGGCACATCGGCGCAGTAGTCATATTACAATCTCGAAATATTTGACTTATAGACTTACAATTTAGTACAAACATCCCTTGTTAGTATATTTACCTAAACGATATAATCGAATATGTTAAAGCATTGCATTCTCACTATCCGCGCTCGGAGCCGACTATCCCTTTTAAGCAGGTCAACCTCCTTCCCTAAAAAAATCACTCTCAAAATCCTTCCATAAGTCCTCGACTACTTGTCGTGAAAGCTTTGGGGTGATACGACCGTTTTTTTTAATTACCGGGGTATCTGTAAAAAATCGTCGAGATACTAAAGACTTGGAAGATAATAATTTCACTTTTCACTTTAAAAAATGCTTGTATATTTTAAACTTTTCTTTTATATAGAATAACGCACTATATGACCTTTTAATTGGTGGAAACATATAAATGGTTTATGTTTCTTATATTTTGATTGAGTTAAATATGTTTTTTCACTGTCATGTTTCCTGAATAAAATAAAATATATAAAAAATAAAAAATAAATAAAATAAAGACTGGGACGAACTTTTTCACATAGGTTTTTGGTGATTTCTTTTACGGGAGATACGAAAAAACAAATTAGTGAAAACAGTTTTTAAATTAGTGAAAATATAATAGTTTTAAAATAGTTGCACATGATACTGAGTTCAAACTGCGCCTATTATATTACTTTAAAACATGGTTAGTAGGAAGGCACTAGGCACGGACTTGTTTGAACTTTCTCATTATTTGCCTTCATAACGGAATATATACATTATTAATGGACGACCTGGTTGTTATATTTCTTCGAGTCTGATGAAACACACGGCTCACCTTGCTCTGAAGTGTTTAGACGAGCATATCTACGGTTACTTAGAATTGGTTTCCGTCATAAAATTGTAGGCTGGGCACAGCGGCTGAATAAAACACAAAACTTGCGACCGAGCAGGATTTTGTTCTTGCTTTGACGAATATCTGACCAGCTTTAGCCGCTTCGAGTGGAATAAACCCATTTGTCAACATCCACTTCGTATAACACCTTTGTATATGAATTGGACAAGGGCGGATTCATTGGTTTTAACGATATTAATGTGAGTTTAGAAGTTGTTGTTCATTTTTAGCCCACTCAAATAGGAACAAATTTCGACGTTTGAAGGAAATAAGTGGTAATTGTTTGAAACTTACAATTTTGGTCACCTTCTTAATGGTCGTTTGAATATGCGGGACGCCCTTTAACCCTTCATTATTGGTTATATACGGTATTAGAATGCTCAATGGCGCACTACTTTGTGGTAGCTAGCATTTTCACTCAGTCATTGTTCGAAACATCGATTCATCTTCTCTTATGTTCAGTAACCCAATAGATGTCGTTCTAAACATAACTATACGGTATCCTATCTCAAAATAAAACAATAATATAATAACGAACGAATTTTTAAAATCATAGCCCTTATTAGTTTATTATTATTTACATAAAGATATCAATTTAATTTGCCATACAGGTTTGAATTCATAATAATTAGGCGGTTTAATGTTAAAATAGTCTAATAGATGGCATTCTAAGATATCCACATTATTCCTGTTGTGTAATCAACCAACATACATTTGTGGTAGATGACACTAATAATTTAATATTATTATTGCTATTCAATGTTCGTGTAGTACATGTGGTTATGGCATATCAATGTCGACAATTTAAGATTTATTTATTATTTTGTATATATCGAGGAGTAAATAATATTAAAATATTAAGAGCTATGATTATAAAATTCGTTTGTCATTATGTTATTATTTTATAACGTATAGTCGTGTTTAAAGCGCCATCTACATTGCGCCTCCTTGCCACGAAAGTCGTCATATTGAACATAATATAGGAGATTAATATTTTTTTAACTATGAGTGCCATCTACACATTGCGTTTCGTAGTAAAACTCTGTTTGACAAATTTTAGTAGGTACGACTTTTATTAATCTAATACGCCATGTAATCAATGTTATTGCTTATTTTTGGCATTTGAGCGAAAGTTATTATCGTTTTAATCCCCCATCGCAAAAGCCCAACCTGAAGACGTGCCTCGTTTTTGGCAAGAATGCCGCTCGAGCAATAAATAATCGCCATAAATCACGGCTTAGTACTCCACGGCGACACTACAATTTGTATCCGCGACACGGAATGGAGATGTTCGGAGGAATTCCCCGACGAGCGCCGCATAGATTAAATTCCTTCGCCAATTTCAAGCGTATAATTTACCGTAAACTGGAAAAAGGGCTGCAAAAGCGCTTGAGAGCTTCGCTTCACAACTTAACAAGTCGAGGACTGTGTACTTCCTCGAATAGTATTTAATCATGCCGACCAGTTGGTTTGGCTACCGTTTGAGAAATCGTAAACCCATTTCACGGCTAGAGAAACAAATAGAGAGGAAGTGTGTTTTGTTAGGCGGTAAAAGTGCGGCGCGGTCGGGTCGGCGAAGTAACGCATTCCTCTTGAGAGTGGGAGTAAATACTCTCGCTTCCAGCGGCGTGCAACACAAAAAGACATACATAAAAACACAGACCACAGTTGCAAAACCTTCCTTTTTTTTTAAATTATCAATACTCGCCCATCTGCGGTCTCATCAGTATCAGTATCAGTTCCGTGCAGTTGGGCTACTAAGACCCATCTCGTTCTAGAGATTGGCTGAGCTCAGGGTTCAGCTTCTATCCAGTGGACACCTCGAATGGACTCCTGAATGGACTTTGGTAAGGTCCCCTGCCTCTTGCAAGTGGATCAGATAGTGGATCAGTTTCCTCTGGAGGATGACCTTCGGGCGTTACTGGACGGTTTGCGCACCGTGCGGCGCCAGCAAATCGACTGTGTACTCCGGCTAATAACTGGAGAAGTCTCGAAATGATTTATTGTTTTCCAAGCAGCGGGGTGGATGCACACCTGTTGTCAACCACTCTTGAAACGACCACTCCGATGTTGTTTCAGAGACTGCCAAAGGACGCCATAGTCTACGATAAATTCAAACTGAATCTGAACAGGCTGACAACAACCGGTATAGGCCGCGTTAGCGGACCCGTAACGGCCCGTAACTGCCCGCTGTGTTAACTACCCGGTACCACTCGGTAAGAAGTTGGACTCTTATGGGCCAGTTAGCGAAGCTAGATAGTGGAACGTCTACGTCTCCGAGTCTCTAAGCTGATTCTAGGCTGAAAGAACAGTTACACATCGTTATACCTACCTGGGGTCCTGTCCTGTGCAACTTCAAAGCGAAAAAAAATCTGTTCTACCGTGAGCAATTTTGGAATGTATTTCGCATACACGCGAGTCATGTTGAAATTTTCGGATAGTATTCTCAAAACACAAGTTTTCGGAATTCCAAGATCACTTTTTAGTTCACAAACAGTCAAACGACGATCTTCTCTAATCGCAAGTCGCTCACGATCGATATTTTCCGGTGTTAATGTGCGCGAAGGTCGGCAAGAACACGGGTCACTGTCAACAGACTTGCAGCCATTTTTAAACCGTTTGTACCACTCTTTTATTTGTGTTTTCACCATGCACTCATCCCCAAATGCCTTCTGTAACATAACAATAGTGTCCGCACAATTTTTTTCGAGTTTAAAGCAAAACTTGATACAAATTCGTTTGTCTTGTCTTTCCTTCGTTTTCACGATAGCAAAATCCGACGAACGCAAAAATATACTGTAAGCAACTGCAAAGCTGTGCGCGAATTAACACGTGTTACTGCCAAATGCGGCAGCCGAAACATACATACATCAGATGTTACTGGTTACGATTTTATCTAACAGAGGTCGCTCGAACTTTCTGGCGCGGAATTATGAACGCAGGTCGTATACTTTTGGGACAGACCTCGTATGTGCACTGCTTACACTGCTTACTGTGCACTGCTTACTCATTGTTATTACGATGTACTACATTCTAATGATTCTAATGATATATCTGATTTCGAATGATATATGTAGTCCTTATTGGTCCTTTTAAAATAACATATCAGACGGAATAAAACTTATAGCAAATTTAGGTAGTAGTCGAAAAGAAAGTCGTAAAAATAATATAAATCATGAAACCAGAAAATGAAATCGGTGATAAAAATTTACAATAAAATGAATTGAATATGAATTCAAAAAAATATATAAATAAAAGTTAAAATTAAAAATGGAATGTAAAATGTCAAACCAATACCTAAATATCGAATAATATTCACTACGTATCCAAATAAACGATTTTACTACTCGACAATGTCGCCAGTTGTATAAAGTATGAAGTTGTTTTAAGGATATAAAATGTATTGTGTAATAGAAACTTTTTTAACGATTTTTTAGTATATACTTTCATTTGCAGTGCCTTTAAGATATTAAGGTAAAATAATAAAAAAATATATGAACCAGAGTATTCAGTGCCTTATCTCTCTACTTTTAATTAGGCACTACGTCGTATTTCATATATTGACCATGATTTATTTCTATATCATGAATATCTGAAAATTTAACTAGTCAATTCACAGCTACAAAAAAATCAATTTGCCAGACATCTCATTCAATTTGAAAATCGAATTGCAAACGCGCATCGCCATAAAATTCGACGTTAAATATTCGAATTTCGGACGAGCGACACAACACAATGAAGATTTAGACTTCGAACGTGCGTCGCTCGATATCAAAAATGCGACGCCGCAAATTTAACTATTTGACTCCCCCATATATTTGTATTGCGGTATTTTAATATTTTTTATGCAGCTGGTAGGTATATGAGACATTCTAACCAAAATTTAAAAATAGGATTTCGGTGTGTCAAGGCATCTGTGTACCAAATTTCAAGTCTTTAAGTACAATATTTCGAGGATGATATGTATATGACTAGTGCGCCCCCTGGTGGTCCGATCTTAACCACAATCTTTTAAATTCTTACCATGATCAATCAAATGATGCTTGCATGCTAAATTTTAGCTTGATCAGATTAAGCGTTTAGACGCTATCGTGGAGGAATACATACACACACAAAGACACACAAACATACACACAGACAGACTGAAAATTGTCTTAATCGTTTCGAGGGGGCTCGAAATAGATATTTCTGTTTTTATCCCAAAAAAAATGCATGTTCAATTTACTTTCCCTCCTGGTCAGTTGGTGAACTGTTTACTCAGTTTACTAAAAAACCAAAACAATCCCGTGGCTTCTTACTGCGAATTCATTGCACGCCACTGCTCTCGCCCGGTATTCCCTAATGAAAGTCGGTCTCCGCTCGTTTGCGGGCGGCGAGCGCCTCCCGCTCGGGTCGCACCTCCTCGCACCAGCCAATAAATCAGGCTCTCCAATGCCCCGCGCGAGCTGCATGCGCCCTGCATTCCCGAACACTACTTGCGGCGAAATTGCCCACGTGCTCGCATCCATCACACGGACACATTTTATTTACACTTGTAGAATGGAACACGTACCTAGCCCTCGCGGAATTGAATGGGGTGATAGAGATATTCTTCCCATTATTTAAATATCAACACGATGCCAGTGCCAAATGAAACCCAGAAACGTAGATTAACCAGCAGCCCTTATTATGAATACTCTTGCTATCCCCAATCGCTTTTAGCAAGTGAAGAGGAGAATCGTTTTAACCTTTTAAGGCGACATGAGACCTCGGAAAAATATCCGAAATGGGCGGACAGGCGAAAAAATAGGCGGGGTCAATTTTGTAGGGTTTGACCAACTAGATATGTCGACTACAATGGGTGAACCCGTCACCTCAGGAAGTGTCCCGTGAGGTGAGCGCAGAAGACTTAAGACAAAACAGTCCACCGACAAGTTCCGCCACATGCCCGTAATAGACCAACTCCTTTCCGCGAGATAGCCAGGTTAGTCAACCAGCGGGCCGACACTCACGCCCTTACTACCAGTTGCAACTAGATTACTCCGGTCTAACGAATGGTTACGGGTTCGAGGTCGCTTGTGCAGTCCTCTCCCTTACGAAGCGGCGTTTGCTGAATCTATCGCGGACCACGGCGTCCTTCATCCGGCTTTCACCCAGAATCGGGTAGCCGATTGGTCGTTTCAAGAGCAGTCGCCGTAAGGTGAAAAACAGACGGTACTGTTTCCAGACTGCCCCGAGTGTCAGTCAGAATGCACAATCGATTGGTTGACGCCGCACCGTGCGCAATCCGACCAGGCGCATATACTAAACTTTCGTTCGCAGCGCTAGCACAGAATAACTGTCTTTGCGCCCGGTCGGATTTTTTCAGAATGTTTTATTTAATTATGTTTAATTTAGGGCTTAAATAAAAATGTGGCTAAACGCGACGCTAGAGAATTAACCAGTCAATATAATGAAATTAAAATAAAACACACTCACCGCTTACATTGTGGGAGTAATCGCGCCTGAAAGTTTACGAAATTAGTTTAAATCCTTAATGTCCAAGGCAATGACCAGCTTTTTGAGTTCAAATTGTAAATTGCTTTCTTATCGGGGGATTTGCTTAGAAACGTTTTTAAATTAATGGTTATATTTTCCACAAAAAAACATAAAACTAAAATTCTTCAGATATGGTCGTTCCCATGTGTCATGTCACCTTATCACCTTATTAACCGGTCGGACGCTAACAGTACCTTATAGGCATTTTTCGTTGTTTGTTAGATCTGCGCGTAGCCCTTTCGGCCGTCCCCCAAATAAATATATAATATTATTATACACGACTAACAAGATTAATTATTAGGTAACAAAACGTAATTCATGAATAAACGTCATTGTTAGTAGGTATTTATTTACAAAATCGACCAAAAAGTGGCGACGCAGTTTTTTTGCGCGCGAAGGCTGGCTTCCGACCGGTAAAGAACCATGGCAAAAATATGTCCCATAAATTCAAAAAACATATTTAAAATTATCGAATACGGATAATTTATA
The DNA here is from genome assembly GCA_944548615.1 of Micropterix aruncella. Lineage (NCBI taxonomy): Eukaryota > Metazoa > Arthropoda > Insecta > Lepidoptera > Micropterigidae > Micropterix > Micropterix aruncella. The sequence goes on from OX155951.1 coordinate 13,023,423, forward strand.
AATTTTATTTTTGCCATGTTATTGAGACATTAGAATCTAAATATTAGCAAACAAAAATATTGTTTAAAAATATACCGTATTTTTTTTATGGTTTGAGAAAAAAAAAACAATTATCAAAAAACTCCTGTGATATATATAAATAAATAAAATAATTATGGCGACTTTTTATTTTTTTTTCTTCATTTAGTTAAATTATAAAATAATAAAATTTTGGAAAATGTTGTAATTTTCCAAGTTTATGAAACCACAGCGGCGACACTCATGTCTAATCAATGTATACAAAATATGTACATATTGAACCAAATTTCACGAAACTTGACATACATGTTATTTACATCGCCCTGTAACAGTTTTAGACATCAAAAATTTCCGTACTCTACCGCAAAGCTTATGGGCATCAAATGGTTATTCGGCATTATGAACGCTATCGCTACCGAAATGATCATACAGGGTGTCCGGTGGTAGAATTAGGATTTTAATTTCAAATTTCTCTTTAACTTCTAAGCGGAGGAGCGGGAAGCGAGCCGCATTAGCTTGGTCATTTGTGCGGGTTTTTTAGTCACGATGTCGCAGTGGACGGGAGAACAGCCTACCTTCGCAATCGAACCGTATTTCAAGGCAACGATTCGTGTGCAACTGCTCGTCGAAAATTTCGAAATCTTAAATACCCGAAAGTTCTTCACTTTTTATTTTTTATTGTATTTTCTATTGTATTTTCAATTTACTTACAATTTCATTGCTTGTATTTTTTTCTAATTTTAAATTTGAATGGTATGATTATGTTACTACATTTTAAAGTAAATATGATTATTTAAATATTATCTATTTGCACATCATTTTATTTACTAGGATTATGGTTAACAATTTTATATTTTCAACTTTACTTTGCTTGTCCAGCTTATAAAGAATAATAAAAGCTTTTATTATATACATTCTTTAAATTTAATGATCTTCGTTTCTTTACTAGGTTCATATATACATATTTTGTTTCATATATATATTTACATCAATTTAAATGTCCGCCATAGTTTTTGACATATCATGTTATCAGTTTTTTGCTGAAATTTTGACATTTTAATTGTACATATTTTCCATGTTACTGTACATTTTTGTAAAATACAAATTAAATTAAATTAAATTCGTTAACAGGAACAAAAAAAATAACATCGCACTATATTGGTTGAAAATCGCAAAACGTGACAAAATAGCCAGTTGCATCAAATGCAGGCATGTGCCGTTATGACTACAAAACGACCAGAAACCTACCTTTGACAAAAAAGGGGCGATAATTGCGCGATTTCGCTTAGCTTTCCTGAACACTTGAGACTCGTAACCTTGCAAATTAGTCACAATTAATTTGTGTTCGAGCTGGCTGGTTTCTTTGACCTGTGGTTAGTCACGTGGCTTGGTACTAATAAGGCGGATCTACCCTCACTCCAATTAGTATGTAGAGGATGTCGGCAGGTTTAATTCGGAGCTCTAAATGGCAAATTGGTCGATTCGCTTTTATAGGCCGCAGGGCGGACGGGAAATAAATTGCTATGCCCCGCGGACGCCGCCCGCCTCACGGCGACGCCGGCGTCTCGGGGCGGGCGGATGAATATTATTGGCTTCCTTGACTCTCCACCGCACAGATAAATTGACGAATTCCTCGAGGATTACGCCCGATCCGACATTTAAAGGGGTGTCGCTCAAATTCCCACATCAACGTCAACAACTTTATCCCTGCACGAGAAACTTTTACGTTTAATTTTCCTTGTTAATTGAAATACTGTAATAGCCCGCTTTATAGCATACTTCTCTTCGATAAATAAACACACTTTGATACATGACCCCGTTCGAGTTCTCTATTAATCTATCTTCTACCATTGATTATAAAAGGTCTAACGTAAGTTGTGACTAATATTCCTAGGGAAGCTTCTATATCAGAAATAGATGACATTTGACTAAAATAAATATATACGGGATGTTTTTACTGTACAGGCATTTTGCTAAATGGGTAAATCAGTACAATGTAGTAAGCAACATTTAATTTAAAAAATTGTAAAAAAAACAAACATTTAAAAAAAAAAATAAGCAAGCAACCACAACTTTAGGGGGGGTTAGGGGGTGGAGTTTGTATGAGGGTTGTGGGGGGGGGGGTTAAGGGAGAGGGGGCGGGTGGAAATAGAAGGGAGGATATGGGGGGGTGGGGGGAGAATTAGGAGGAGTTAAGGGGTGGATTTTGGGGAGTGGGGGATGGTTCAGGGGTTTGGCGTGGGGGGGGGGGGAGAAGGGGAGAGGTTGTATTATTGCCGGGAAAGTCTTGGGGTGACACAAGTGATTTTTCCTTTGTTTACGTAAAGCTTTTCACAAAATGACCACGAACAAATTATTGAAATTAGTACAGGAAAAATTATATTAGTAGATAATGCTTCTTAGCACCCAAATAGTAACTTCAATCAATTGAAATCTGGTATACGCACGAGTAATTTGAAAACAGCGCTTGTATGGCAAAGCCGCGACTGGTGCAAACTTATAATGTAAACACGGCTCGCCGAAGGATAAATACGGAGTGTATGGTGGCGGCGCCGTGCCGTTTTTCCACAGTGTCCGTGGACAAGCTTCGTGATTCGTACCCTACTGACGACCGCACCTAGACACGGCGAATTTACCGTGGATTTTCACTGCAAAAAAAAACATGTGTGGACACTGCACACTGTAATGGTACACTGTGCACTTTCTAAGAAGTGACCAGAGAACGAGCATTGCATTGAGGATATTGATAGAATATTCCCGATAAAACCTCCAAAGAAAATGAGCACGAATCATATGGGGAAAACAAAAAAAATATCAAAAATAAGATTAACATTTTTGACTAAATGTGTAATTTATTTTATGTATTTATTAGCAGGCTGTCTTATACTTGCAAGCAAGTTTTGCAACTTTGGTCAGGGTAGAGTTATGACTTAGTTTTGCCATTGAAGAACGATCGATGCCAATTTCATTTTTTAAGAGGAGATGCTTTTTAATGAGATAACAATTTTAGTTAAATGTATTTTTTTTTTGAAACTCAACTATATTTCGTATACTAATAATATATATTTTTACATGACTGCCCAACAAAAAAGGAGTGTAATATGTTTAGGGTTGATCTATGTACGTTTTCCGTGTCTTTATTCCACCATAACTTTTAAACGCTTGAACCGATTTAGAAGTGTGTGGTATTGTTAGAATCATTATGTCATTCCGAGTGTCATACTGTATCTTAACTGTCCAAATATTAATAAGTAAGCAGTTGTCTAAATGACCAAATGTCCAAATGTCAAGAAATTAACATAAACATATCGTGTTTAGTTTAAAATAAAGTGTCTGTTTGAGTACATTCCGGAAATATGCATGTATCTATATGGATAAATACACAAACTACAAGTCTTCCATAATAAAAACCGGAATAAAAATAATTATAGAACAATAGTTCACTTTCTGTAACGGCAGTAGCGTTTTTTATTCATTTTAATATATTTACTTGTTTCTCTCTCAAACAAACCCTAGCTAAAAGGTCATTTATTAGGTTAATACATTTTTAAAATGGAATTACCAAAAAATACAAAAAGTTGACAATGATCGTTCTTGCCCGTAACCCTTCAGATATATATAATACAGCCTAAAATCTAATCAATGAATCTGCAAACCTTTCGCCGTCAACTTCAGCCGGCTCAAACGATGCTTACACCCGTATAACAGAAGGCGTTATGGAAGCCGCAAACTACGTCCGCGAAACTTAGCATAACATAGAATACCCAAACATAACGATGTAATAGAGGTTTCCTTTAATAATGCGAACGACACACTGGAGAAATGTTTGGCGAATGTTCAACTTAAATAACGCCATCAAAATTACAAGGCTTGCCTCAAAACTACCGCCTAATAATGTAATATAATCAGGTCAGCACAAATGCCGACATGCTCCTTAGAGAGTATTTCAGATCATCACAGTGTTAGTAGTAATAGTAGTAGTAACCCGAGTGGGGGGCTTGATGTCATGTGGATCGATAAGATCTTTTGTAACTACCCACTTTGTGGTTGGGTCAATGGTCTGCTAGTAGCCCGGTACTGCTTACCAGTCCATGCAGCTCACTGACCTTCATGTTGGACAGATCGCTGGGTTCGAGAAAGGCTTGTCCCAGTAAACTGTGTCTTATTGCGGCGAGGCCTGAGCTGCTACCAACGATGTGTATGCTGTCTTCAAGTTCTTCGCCACATATTCAGCAGTCCTTGCTCTCTGTCAAGCCAAGGTTGAATAGATGTTCTTTAAGGGTCATGTGTCCGGTGAGGAGACCGATAGAGGTTCAAGTAGGGCCTTGGTTTCCGTAATCATCAAAGTGTTAAAGATGATACAAAATTAGTAATAGTGTGGTTATGCTGTGGACCTGGCTGGATTCCTGACTGAAGTGATTCAGAAAGATATGAGAATGAGAGAAACTATTACCGAAATTATTTCTTTCTGGAAAGTGCAAAACACATGAAAGAACGCGTGGTAACGACCGGGTGGAGCCCCGTCGTAGATAATAAAGAATCTACCACGGCTCCCGTGACGTCATTTGAATTTAATGAGATCATAAAACGCTCACTGTAAAGTAGGTCAACAGAGGCAGAATAATATTACCATACTTCACAATATGAACACATACAATATTTCTTACTTGATCAATCCACGCTAACTGTAGCCTTACATAAATATTGATGTAATTTTTTTCATTCGCATGAAAGATGTGAAATCTGTGTAAAGATATATGAAACTACTCGATATATAGTTTATATTTACCTTTGATAAGTTAAAATAAATATTATCTAATCACTACTAAATAATCCAAAAAGATTATTAACCGCCAATTTGATAATTTTACGAACATCTGATATCGCTGGTACCGCTGGAAATATTTGGCTGGAAGTTATTGTCGTTTATGCAAGCCATTTATGTTCGTATAAGGACACATTTAAGTGTTCGTCTTATAATTTTCTAGGTTTCGTTATACGTAACTAAAAATATTTCCACTATATCCGAGTTATGCATACACATTGTATATAATTTAATTGTGAAAATAAGAAATACATATAGAAACCGCATGTTGATCACCACGTTGGTAAGAAATGAGTGTCTTACTACAAAAATGTGTCTTACTATTCGTATACCTCAAACAATATAAGTATAGTGTGCTATTGTACCCTTAAATAGGCTGGATACTTTATTCTATCGAAGGTCTATGTTCCTTTGTTCCAAGTAATTATAATCGAACTCCATCACATTATTTTATTTGTAGACGCATAGTCGCGAACTGGTCTAAATCGGTGGAATCTGCGCACACGCACGCCTAAAATGCGTTTTGTTGGTCAGCTCTAGATCTGATCCAGATTTGATTTATCTACACATTTCTGAGTAAGGTATATGCTGTTTATAATAATATATGCATTACACCTCTTAACGTATTTACTCCTAATTAGCGATTTAAATCAATAATTATAATATAATTATTAACATAGCTATGCCAGAATAATTAGCGTTTTGATGTTACAGTAATGCTAATGTATATTTACACGACTGCCCGACAAAAAAGAAGTGTAATGTGTTCAGGGTTCATCTATGCATGTTTTCCGTTTCTTTATTCCACCATAACTTCTAACCTCTTGAACCAATTTTAAAGTATGTGATATTGTTAGAATCACTCTATCATCCTGAGTGTCATGGAGTACTCTAACTGTCCAAATATCAAGCAAGTAGTTGTCTAAATGTCCAAGTGTTTAAATGTCAATAAATTAACCTAAATATATCGTGTTAAATGTCAAATGAAAGGTCCGATTGAGTACATTCCGGATATATACCTGTATCTATATGGATATATACAAAAACCACAAATATTACATAAAACACTGTAACAAAAATAATTATAAATAGAATAGTTCACTTTCTGTTACGGCAGTCGTGTTTTTGATTCTTTTTAATATATTTGCTTGTTTTAAATAAATAAATCCACAAATAAATTTTTAAAATATTCATTCGTTTATCCTTCCTGGTCACCCTACTTCGCTCTATACTAGTAGAAAGCGGACGACACGGATCCCACAACTTTGCCATTGCAAATTCCCCCAGATTACACAATTTAAAAAGTAGAGCTGCCATTTGTCAGCGGCATAAAAGTTTGACGGAGAGAAATGCAAATAGAACAAATTAGGGCGGCGGGGAAATGCGCGTACGATATTGCGAGAAAACGGAGATATGCCCCTCCATACATTGGTATAATTAGAGCAAAGAGCTGTAAGCGAGAAACTGACCATAGCCGTGCCCACAGGATAGAAACAGGTAGGCACGTGTCTACATTGAATTTTTTAGGATAAGGCTTCCGGGATACTTCTCAGAATATGATATTAAGTGGAAAAAGTGTACTTCGCACACCTGAAAGAGCTAGTTCTATAGGACGTGGCCTTATTTACCAGATAAAATCGTTCGACATCGTCACTTGCATCCGCCCACTTACTACAGCAGATTGATTAAAGTTCCACTTTGCAAGCTGTAAAGTAATGAAAAGCATATACTGAACCTACATAACCTGAACCTTCACCATAACCTGAACCTCCATCATAGTGTTCGAAAAGCCGTTTCTTCCCAGGACATGATCTATAATACATGCTTCAACTCTTGTGTAAAATAATCGTCGTGGCGTGAGCTCGATTCGTGAGGGATGTTTGTACCGAGCCTAAGTGGCAAAGATGATAGTGTGAATCGGCATGTATGTAAATATAGGTTTGCATGTCTGTACGCGGTGTTGCTGAGCCACGACGACCCATTCTGCTCAGGGTTGGTCACACTCACGGGTCAACACCTATCCGACGGCCTCCACGAATGAAGTGCGAGCCTGGGTAGGACTCTGGCCTTATGGTTAGTTTCCCCTGGGAACCAACCTTCTGGCGCTCCTGGACGGTCTGCGCACCGTGCGGCATAAGCCAATGGATTGAGCACTCTGACTAACAGTTAAGAGTTTCAAGGCGATAGGTGAGGGCAGCAAACCCCGCCCACCGCCCGGGCAGTTATAACGACGAGGGTCGTCTTGTCTGCCCGGGATGTCGTGCTACGACAACCCTGCGCGTACCAGAAGGGTAGAACGCGCAGGGGGTGTAATAGGGTAAACCACCCCCCCCCCCCCCCCCGTACCGCCCCGAGAACCCATTTATTTATAATAAAATATATTTACAAAGTAAAAATTTACAGAATAATACTAAATTTACCATACAATAGAAAAGAAAAAAAAAACAACAAATATCACAAATTTAGGGCCGGTAAGCGGGGTAGAGGACACTCCAGAAACGATGATGGAGGCGCACGGTCCGTGGGCAGGTCTCGGAGCAGCCACGGGGGGGAGGAATCCCTGGATCCTGCAAAGAACGAAACGCCCCTCGGGGCGGTAAACTCTGACTAACAGTCGGGGGAGTCTGGAAGCAGTACTGCTTCCTATAGAGCGGGGTTGGTTGCGGACCTTACAGCGACTACTCTTGAAACGACCATCGGCTACCCAATCCTGGGTGAACAGCCGGGCAAAGGATGCCGTGGTCCGCGATAGATTCGGTATACACCGTTTCACCGCTTCGTAAGGGAGAGGACCGCGCAAGCGACCTCGAACTCGTAACCAATCGAGAGACTGGAGTAATCTGGTCGCAATTGGAAGTAAGAGCGTGAGTGTAAGCCCACTGGGTAACACTCCTGGCTATCTCGCGGTTAAGGTGTTGGCCTCTTACCGGTTTGTGGCGGAGCTTGACGGTGGACTGTTTTGTCCAAGTCTTCTGCGCTCACTCCAGGAAAATAGAACGACCAATCGTTAAAACTTCCTGAGGTGACGGGCTCGCCCGCTGTAGTCGACAACCCTAGTAGTCTGTACACGGTGTGCCTTAATGTGTTGTCGCTTCTTGTAACCTTGACGTCCAAAAATTCTAGAGAACCATCTTATTCCGTCGCATAGTAAACCTTACCTTAGGGTGTATCGAGTTGTGGCGAGTTAGGAATTCGTCATCAGTGTCCTGATCTCGAGATGGTGTGTATCAGCATGTACAAATAGAGTTGTCAACTACAACGGGCGAACCCGTCACCTCAGGAAGTTTTAACGATTGATCGTTCTATCTCCCGTGAAGTGAGCGCAGAAGACTTGGACAAAACAGTCCACCGTCAAGCTGTCCACCGCCACATGCCCGTAAGAGGCCAACGCCTTATTCGCGAGATAACCAGGTATGTTACCCAGCGGGCTTACACTCACGCCCTTACTTCCAATTGCGACCAGATTACTCCGGTCTCTCGACTGGTTACGAGTTAGAGGTCGCTTGCGCGGTCCTCTCCCATACGTAGCGATGAAACGGTGTCAAACGAATCTATCGCGGATCACGGCATCCTTCGCCTGGGTGTTCACCCGGAATCGGGTAGCCGATGGTCATTTCAAAAGCAGTCGCCGTAAGGTCAGCCACCACCCCCGCTCTATAGAAAACAGTACTGTTTCGAGACTCCCCCGACTGTTACTCAGAATGCACAATTGATTGGCTTACGCCGCACGATGAGCAGACCGTCCAGGAGCGCCAGAAGATTGACTCCTAGGGGAAAAAAGCACTAAGGCCAGAGTCCTACCTGGGCTGGCGCTTCTTGCGTGGGGGCCGCCGGATGGGTGTTGACCCGTGAGTGTGACCGACCATAAAATCAGCATGTACATATCGGTGTAGGTTTTCTGTACACAGTGTGTTACAAGTTGTTGTCGCTTCTCCTCGTAAACTTAACGTCCATTAACCCGTCGTACGCCAACAGTGCCTATAGGCACTTTGCGTCTTTTGACAGATTCGCGCGTAACCGTTTCGGCCGGCCCTTATGCATCTTATAAAAATATATAATATACACGACTAACAAGATTAATTACTAGGTAACAAGAGGGTATTCATGAAAAAACGATATTCTCAGTATTTATTTACAAAATCGACCAAAAAGATGCGGTGCAGTTTTTTGCGCGCGAATGCTGGCTTTCGAGCGGTTAATACCAGAGATATATCTCTTTCCGTCTCATAGTGAATCTTATCTTAGGGTGTATCGAGTCGAGGTGAGTTAAGAATTCTTCCACGGTGCCGAGATCCCTTTTTGAATGCAGGACATGTCATCAACGTATCGAAACCAAAGTGTGGGTTTATATTCTGGAAGACTTGATGGCGGCGACCTCAAAATATTTCATGTACAAGTAGCTGACACCTGACACTATATCAATACTATATAGCAATACCTCACACTATATAGTACTGTGCGTTCTAAAGGTATACAATTTAAAGGCTAGTGACTTAAATGGCCGTAACTTTCGAATTATCCGGGTTGGAAAATTATTTTGCCAATTAGTTTTATTCGTCGTATGGATGAGATGAATACAGCTTCCATATACAAACCGACCTGAGCCCAGCGCCAGCGTTTTGAAATATACTGTATTATATTAACTGTTTAAATGACATTTTTTCCTGATTGTATTTCATCATGCTCCTTTCATCATAAAAATGTACTTTTATTTGAATAAAACTTTATCTTGATTATAGGCTATCTAAATTTAACTAATAATGTAACTATTTAAAATCTTACATTTATTTAAATGGATACTTGTTGATAGAATTACCATTATTTAGTGAAATTTATTATTTAGAATTTAGTACTAATGTATGTACACAACAACGACGCATAGCTACTGTAAACAAACGAAATGTCGAAACTCCCATCCTGTTCCTTCTTTTATAAGAGAGGTTTCGGTAATTTCAGTACTTTAAATTATGCCTAGTATATTACTTTCAACAATCTGTAAAGATTTTTTAAATAAAGTAAATTTAATGGATAACGTTTCATCTTATACATGTTTATTTTTATGTTTGGTTACATTATTTCTCTTAAAAGAGATGAGCTCATTCTCATTGTCGCTTTTTCTTTATCATTGGTGCGCGATTACGGGCCTTTTTGGGCGGTTGGAGAAAATTGGGCGGCGAGCGCAGCGCAGGGCGGGCGGCCATATATAAATCAAGCGGCGACTCTCCTCGCAGCGCGGATTATGCCCGCGCCGCGATACACAATGCCTATGTTATCTGCTGAGAGGGTTGACGTGGGTGCGACGCTTTCACCCCAACAAAAAAATGCAATTACGATATAAGCGTCGAAAAAGACTGGCTGGAAATTGCGGACCGGACAAACTTAGCTAAGCGAGCAAGGTTGTTGCTTTTATTGGTCGTTGCCTTTATTTATATATTAGCAGCAAGCTTACAGATCGACACCTGCTATCAATCTTACACAAATTTCAAAATGAGATATAATCGATTGTCGGTCGGGGTTTGTGGAGCAGAAAGTTGCAATGAGTTTCTTATAAAGCGGTTTACAGAGTTGCGTGCGCTGAAAATCTGCTCAAAATAGTGCAATACAATGCTAAACAACTGTTAAAATGTATGTAGCAATTTTTGTATTCTGATGTTTAATGGAATCGGTCATTTTGAAAACAATATAAGTATGAATTTTACAGGAGAAATGAAAACTGTTGTTTTTTTTAATATTACAAATGTATGTTTTACTATTTATCAAAGTTAAATATATTACCTTAAAGACATATTTAAGTCATGAAAACAGTCGGAAATGTAATACCTTCCTAAAAAAAAGGAAATATCGGTGTTGTGGGGGTTTGAAAGAAATGCCTAAACAGGTCCTCCTAAACAGGTCCTTGTTTTATGTAGTTTTCAAAATGAATTCATACAATCAACTATCAGAAATCACATATTTCTATTTACCAAATAAAACAGACAATTTTCCTGTTTCTTTTTTACTAACTCTAATATTTTGATTACAGCGTAGATTTGTTTTTGAAAAAGGTTTGTTTTTGAGAAAATAATAAATTGAAACTACATTTCTAAAATTTATAATTTATTGGAGTTGTGTGGTTATCTCGATGTACACTCGATGCCAACGTCGACGCTGATGTGTCTCATAGAATAACGTCGATGGCAAAAAAATGGCGATCACTTACTGTTATCGCCATTTTTTTCCTGTGTGACCCACGTATTCCCATAAACACTAAGGACAAAGTGTACAAAACGGTTGTCCGTCCCGCGCTAGAAGACACGTGAAGAAAATAGTCATACGCGTCCGGCGCTATGAAAAAATAATGAAAAAAATACGCATACCAACGAAATGAAGATGCTCAGGTGGGCGGAATAATAATAATAATAATAATAGCAACATCTTTCATAGATAGAATATTTAAAACAAAGTAAACCACAATTGACAGTTTCTCTCCAGACAGTTCCAGAAAACCCTAACTCCAATAGCCATTTATTAATAATAGTTTTAAAACTATCAATGTTATCTAATTATTTTGAAATCTATCAATTTGAAAAGTAGAAAGTGACGATGCATTTCTAATAATAGGAGAGCTGGTTTAAAAGGCGGGCTGCCCAAACAGCGAAACAGTGATTAAAAAATGAAGAATTGTGCCTAGGTACATAACATAATTACATACATGACATTATTATGTATGTAATAATTATTAATAATTAATTATGTAATATAATTACATACATAACATTAAGTGCATTCATAACATTTATCATATTATTCTGACCTGACTGGACTGGGAGATCATGACTACTTCAAGGATAACATTAATTTTAGATAGGAAGGGGTTTTTGGGTTATCGGGGATGTGCTCTATTTTATATTCGCTATCCTCAGGAATTTGAGTCTCCTGCGATACTGATGCAGGAATGTTGTAACCAGTCTAATTTGTTTAGGGTGCTCTTATTTGCATCCAGGTAGGTAAAATATGCGTAGTCCGGTAATGGTAGTAATCAGGCCTAAACGACGGTGAGGTTAGTTTCTACTGGCAGGAAATCTTGAAGCCTTCGAAAGCTACGAAAGCCGAAGTAGATTCGTCTACTGGCTTCATTAGTTTGTGCCGGTCAATAAAGACAATCCTTGACACATGAACGAAACAATAAGTTCATGCTTCAACATCATTGCATCCATGTATCTGAATGTGAAGGTGGAGGTATAGTAATATGTACTACGAACATGTGAATATGATAGCATAGGTACATGCATCACCGGTGCTTGTGATCCCTGTACTGCTGTGAAAAGCAAACACTGAGGATAGCATGTATGCAGCGAATACTCTGCACTTCGATGCACTCATGAATTTCCATATTGCATATTACGCGCTCCCGTGAGGAACAGCTGCAATATTCCACAACCTGACGAAGCGGGCGTCTTATTTATGTAGCGTACATGATAGCGTATTCAGTGTCTTAGCTAGGGGGCGAAGAGTGCGCTCCGCCTCTGACGGCACTTTCTTGGAAGCGGCACTTTCATAGGGTTGGCATTCTTTGTTTTTAATCATTTAATTTCTTAGTGAATAGCGAAAACGGCTTGCGATCGAATCTAATGCTATGGCTCCTTCTATATCTCTCACAACCGCTGCATTTTCAAAGAAATCACTTGTATCACCCTAAGACTTAGCCATAAAATAGCCAAGAACTGATTTCATCTGAATAATAATTTCATAAATAAAATCAAGGAACGCCTTCTCTCGGCCAGCTGATGAATCCGGCTGGTTTCCGTTGCAACCGCTTCGGACGGTGCGGGCGGGGATGAACCACGCACCAACAGATGGAATTATTAAAGATTTTATATGAGATATTCCAACATAAATTTCAGGGTGAGATTTTGGCCCTACAAGACATCTGTGTACCATATTTCAAGTATCTAAGAGCCTAAGCACACGGCATATTTTAAACGCGCAGACGACGGGCGTTTCAGGAACGCGCGTTTTCGCGCCGTAGATGCCGATTGTACGTCGTAGACGCGCATATACGCGCTTCAAACGCGCTTCACGCGCGCGTTTGTGTCGAGTTTTACGCGCGTTTGAATCGATACAAACAATCGGAGTCCTTGATCAAAGCGCGGAAGTTACGAGCGACTACAGCGCGTATACGCGACTATCTGCGCGTATACGCGCAGTAGACACGCGTTTCACTAAAGCCCCGTGTGCTTAGGTTACAAGGCTGCGTTCGAGTCTCATTTGAAGCGCGTATACGCGCTTCGTTTTCGCGTTTAAAATACGCCGTGTGCTTAGGCTCTAAGTCCAATATTCCGAAATTAAAATATGACTAGGGTGCCCCCTGGTGGACCGATTTCAACAACAACCTTTCCAACTAAAATTATGCCTGCATACCAAATTTCAAATCAATCGAATTAAGTGTTTGAGCGCTATCGTAGAGAAATACACACAGACACAGAGACGCATGAACAGACTTTCATCTGGAAATGGTTTTAATCGTCTCCGGGGGTTTATACAAAAATGTGCGTGTGTACAAAACTTTCCCTCTTCGTCGGTTGGTGGGCCGAAAAAGTAAAGGACGCCGTTTCGATAATATTGTCACGAACTGTCCTTGTGCGAGTGACCCGGACGGCCAAGCATGGCTGCCTATGCAGCGCCATCCCCGCACTTTCGGTCACTTCATTCTCTTTTGGGTCAAAATCTGCTGGAGTAGCTGACGCGTTATACGTTTGCATTATACGTTCTTCATTACAACAACAGCAGATCAATTTAGGGATGCTACTAATGAACTTCCTATACAAGTCAGAGTGAGTATATTCTAGTAATCCGGGCTTAATATAATATAAAACGCCTGAGTACGATATTAAATAAATTTTTATTAAGGTAGGTAAGGAGGAGGAAATTAAAAAGTTCTCACGATCAAACGAATGTATGAAGCAGGGGATCATTATAAAATTTAGTTGGCTAGAAATATAATGCAAATACATCATGCAATGCAAATACGTCATATATGCTAATGATACCATATATCCATATAAATCCATGTATCCAATCCATATAATGCAAATATGCCATGCAAAATAAAGCCATCTTAGACAAATTTTATTTTATTTTATATCTTGCATGCAAAACATTTCAAGAATAACCCCTCAGCACAATATCTTTTAAATGAGTTTTATGAGCACAGATAAAAATCCATAACAAAATAATTCAAAGAGTCGCATTCAAAACGCATATGTTTCTTTAAGTTTTAATAAAATGATCTAAGCCTTTTCTGTGTAGATAGGCTAACGCCGCACGGTGCGCAAGCCGCCCAGTTCCGCCAGAGGTGTTTCCCCGGATCGGAACCTCTGATCCCAACTTTCTATGACTATGGTTACAGCCGCAGACAGAGTTCACGGCGGCTCTTTCAGTTTAGTCCATCTTCGAAGAGGCTATTGAATGGGAGATGAACCGTGGGTTGAGCCGACTTCAAAACACAAACAGGCCATCAGACCCAAGCTGCACGGAACCATTAGAAACCTGCATTTAGAAACAGAACGGCGTGTACGAATATGTGCGCGTGTGGGCAGAGACCAAATAGAGCGCCGTGGCTTTATATATTTTATATTAAAAATATATTATGAAAAATGTGCCCTTCTATAATGTAAGTAGGCTAAACTATTCACATTATATTTACTTCCACTTACACTAGTAGCATTAAAACAAATATATTTTCGTATAATTAGGTACCTCAATAATAAGTTCTGTTTGTAGCGCATTTTAAAGTTGCGCTAGGTATCTCGTATCGGTAACAAATCTACGCCAATATTGCAACGCAAACGTAAAACGCCACAAGCAATAAGGCCTCTGTCACACATAAAAGCTAAATTATTTGTCTTTTCAAGCATACAATACTAATAAACTAATGATTGGCATGTAGATTCTTGTAGGCATGTAGTACATATGGTTTAAAATGGTTAAAATATGCTTTTTGAAACGGTTGAAACTTTTAGTACTCGGGAAAATAAATAGCACGGTAGGACAATTCCTCGCACCGTCTTCGCTCAATGCCATGTAGTTCGAGAGTAAAGCTGCTGGTTGCTATACTGTGCCCATGGTAACGTACGAGAGCGCTGAAAAGGTGAGGGCGGGTCTTTTCAGCGCCCGCGCCACGTCACTTGGCGGTCGCAAGCGACGCGCCGAAGCGACGAGTGCGTCGGACTTCGAACGAAAATGCATGACGATATGGAATTCAACATTGATTTTTGTGAGTTGGTCGAGAAATATCTATCATTATATTACTTCAATCGCATTATATAATTATATATACAGCGCTACAATGCATTCATTTCGCACGGTTTCGCAATGCTTGAGGGACTGAATACCTCTTCTCTATACTTTTGTCACGTCGCGACACCGCCACGTCGTGTCTATCTGAACCCCACTAAGATTTCAAGAATATTTAATTTCAAACTTTCGGATTTTTTCAGTTTATCTGTGATATGTTCTATGACAAACGGATCTAAAACTTAACAGCCTATTATGATTTACTCTAGACTAAAATGGTTGTAAAAGTTTGTGCCTCAAAATGTTTTCTGTAGGTGTATTGTAATAAACATTACATATTGTAGAGACAACGTCACAAGTTGTCACATTCATTTTCCCCGCCAGAAAACCAACTAGAAACCTCAACTACAACGGGCAAACCCCTCACCTCAGGAAGTTTTAACGATATTAGATCGTTCTCTCTCCCGTGAGGTGAGCGCAGAAAACTTGGGACAAAATACAATCCACTGTCTAGTTACGCCACCTGCCCGTCAGAGGCCAACGCCTTACGGCGAGGCACCGGGAAAGGTAACCAGCGGGCAGACTCGCCCCTTGACTACTAGTTTGGAAGGATATCTCCATCTGAATTACTGAATGGTTACAGGATCGAAGTCGCTTGCGCGATCCTCTCCCTTATGTAGCAATGATATGGTGTCTACTGAATCTATCGCGGACCGCGGCATCGTTTTAAGAGCAGTTACCATAAGGTTAACAACTACCCCCGCTCTATAGGAAACATAACTGTTTACAGACTCCCCCAACTGTTAGTCGGAATGCACAATCGATTGGCTGACACCGCACGGTGCGCATGCTGTCCAAGAGTGCCCGAAGGTTGACTCCTAAGGGAGACTAGCCCGCAGGCCAGCGTCCTACCCTGGCTCTCATTTCTGCTTGAAGGCTACCAGATGGGTGTTGACCCGTGCGTTTGACCGACCCTATACAGTCTGGGTCAAACTGCAACAGGGGCCCATTAGCTCCCGCCGCAAGGTTACCACTGCGCATGAATTATTAAAGTCAGACGAGTTGACATGTAGCTTTACGAACACACATCGTTTTAAACGGTGAGGGAGCCCGAACGCGAACATGCCTGCTTGCTGGCCAGTACGAAATAAATCATCTATAGATGAACCCACTGTTTTACTTTTCGCCCGTCGCGCGCACTGTGGCGCCGTCGGTGAAGCCGCCATTATTACTATTCGCCGCGTGCTTGGTCAGTCTCTACAACCAGACCAAAGTCGCGTTAAACGGGATCCTACTTATGGGGGATAACTGGGGGAGTTATAACGGCAAAATATATACGGCATAAAGCTGGTATTTTAGGTCATGAGTCTAGCTAAAATGTTATTAGATGTAAATACTACGTTTTTAGGTATGCGATGAGAGGAAATATGACGTTTTTATTAATAGACATATTATAATAATAGACAAAAATTTTACCAAAAAAAAAAACCGACTCCATTTTTTAATAGATGTTGCAGCCATGTCATGGTAATACTTAGAGCGGGCTATCATAATTAAATGCGTATACACAATTTTGTGTCTGTGCTGTTGACCATTGAGGAGTTCCCTCGTTGGAAGCCAACGCTGGGTGCCGCAGTCCTGTCTTGGTGAAACTTAGAGCGGGCTGTCGTAATTGAATGCATATACAAAATTTCGTGTCTGTGCTGTTGACCTTTGAGGAGTCCCCTCGTCGGGAGCCAACCCTGGGTGCAGCAGCCATGTCATGGTGAAACTTAGAACGGGCTATCATAACTGAATGAGTATACAAAATTTCGTGTCTGTGCTGTTGACCGTTGAAGAGTCCCCTTGTTGGAACCAAACCCAGGTTTTTATGGTAAGCATGACCTAATTCTACAGAATTAGGTCATGCTTACCAATAAAAAAGGCATTGTCATCGGAATGGAACCAACATGAAAATTTTCAACATATGATAATATTTGAGGAGTTCCCTCAATTCCTCATGGATCCCATCATCAGAACAGGATTTTAATAAAAATAGGATCTGTAAGTGTAGAAATTCAAATATAAAAAGAATTTTCCAACTCGGTTCAAAAATGGAGTTCTGAGGTAACAAACATTTAAAAAAAAGATACAACTGAATGAATTGAACTGACTCTTTTTAAAGTCGGTTAAAATTGAGGAATACGGCATATTTCCGTTCCAACGCCGATTAGTTATCTCCTATCACAAAAGTAATGTTGAATTCAGGCACAAATTATAGGAACGAAACACAGTACCAAATTTTTTTTTTCAGAGAAGAAAGAAACTTGAAAACGCCCTTTTATCTCCCCAGAAAAAAAACTTATTTATTTCAACTCAAATTAGAGTAATGGATGACCCGTGGGAAACGCGATAATTATATTAATTCCGCACCCCGAGCCTTCTGAAGCTTAATTTAATGTGCATAAAAAATGTGTTACGCCATTACGCTGCCATTTGTTATTTCATCCGGCGGCGATTATATTAAAATTTATACTTTGCAAAGTCCCGCAAGATAAATGATGCGCCACTCAATAAAAGATTAATGATATTGTTTGCGGTCGGAGGGGTGATACTTTATATTGACAGGGCGATCGCAAAGTAGCAATCTCATTTTGAGTAGGCGGAATATTATTATAGCCTCAGCAATTAAAATGAGACCATGCCCTAAAAGTATAGTCATTAAGGAGACGACGTCATGGCAGCCATTTTGGTTCGATTTGCGAGGTAGAAGCAACATAATAGAATAGGGTAGCATAGGGTACACGACAATAACAGGCATTTTTTTATGACATACATTTCAAGACTAATTTAATCTCTTTCAAAGTAATACAATAGTCAGCTTGAAAAAACTTGTCGATACTATTGACGCATTTCACTTCCGACGCATTCCTTGAATCCTACAGTGTTGGTAGTCGATGGTGTTAAACGGTTTACAAAGCCTTATAAACGATTTAAGTACGCAGCAATATTTACAAAGTCTTATAGCGATTTAAGTACGCAGTTACCGAAGAGTGAAGGGAATTTACTTGTTTTGGAAAGAAAACGATTTTCATTTTCTTTTTAAATTAATATTGATGAAGATTGTGTATTGGTGTTTCTTTTTTGTTTCTAATTACCGCCGAGGTGTTAATTGGCTCGCTGAACATATTTGTAAGAGATGTCAGTAAAATTAAAATGCACCTTATAAGCGGCCCTATTAACTTAACCTAATTCGCGGCCTCGTAAAAGATCATTTCTATTCCGAAATATCAAAATGCAAAATTCGAACCAAATAACAAGGGTAAAAATCCGCTCGAGGACAAGCGTACGGTTGCGGATATGGTTTTCCTCTATAAAATCCTTAATAATAGCATCGACAGCCCATACCTCGTAGAAAACTTGTCAGTTTTCGTCCCACCTCAAACCATTAGAACTCCTCGAACATTCGAAATGCAACGAGCAAATACTAATTATGCACCATATGCCCTTATGTATCGTCTTATGACCTTATACTACTAGATACTAGGTTCCATCATATAAACATTAATTTATTTAATCGTACTGCTTATATAATAGATTTACATATATACATAGAACCATGGAAAATGCGCATATAGAATAATATTTTTTTGACGACCTATTTATGTATGTATTTATTTTCTCTATTTAGGTATTTAGTTATTTATATATGTAATTTATTATTATTTATATTTGAATGTGTATGCCTAGGTATATGTATTAAGGCATGTGCACGAGTTTATGTATTTATGTATAAAATGCAAACCATTCCCCTTCTATCCCTTATACTCCTCCGGATTGGATAACTTAAAGTAATTTAAGTTATTTAAAATTGCTAAAATCTTATTGTAACACCTTGAAAACAAGTAAGTACCTAAATTGCCTCACATTGGTTGTTTTGATCACATATGTAAAATAGTTTAGCAACGCTGTATGCTGTCTTAAGAAATAAAGAAAGAAAAAAAATACAATAACATAATAACATAATATGTATAAAGAAACAGTAATATGAATAAGCAACCTCAATTGACTTTTTCAATGGAAATGAGGTTTATAACATTATAGTTAGCGTATGGTGTTCATAGTCTACACAGAAAATCGACTATGTTGTTGGTTTTAGCATTGATTATAAAAACTATATAATCAATGGTTTTAGTAACAATTGTTTCGATGTGTTGGTCATAAAGAAGTTTATTGTCCAGAATAATAGTTATTATCCCATAAAATAAACATAGTGAGTCTTATATTGCGGCACGTAAAACTCGATTTTTACGTATATGAATCGGGACAAACAACAAATACCATGAGGATTAGTTTTACACAAGGTAGAATTCCATGTATAGTTCATTATTGTGTTCTTTCATGAATAATTAGTTTAAAGCACTTTTTGTTGGTATTTTTAGACGATTACTGTCGTACCAGTCACAAGGGGAGAGAAGGGAGAAGGAAGGAGAAGATATATTTTTCCACTTCGTTGCGACACCATCTGTTTCTTGTAAGTTGTGCGCAACGAAGAAAGCAGCAACTATAGTAGCGTTACCGACTGTACAAAGTTGCATGCAAACAGTGGAAAAAATGGATTGACTGGCAACATCCCCGCGAACGTATCGTGCCATTCCTTTCTCGCCTATGCGAGAATGTAGAGTTGAGCAGAGCCCGAAGGCGTGGCTACGTTGTGATGGTACTTGTGTATATGAGTGTTCACTTGGAAATAAGGATGTAATTTTTATTAATAAATATCAGAAAGCTCGGAAGAATCGGTTGGAAATGGCATTGCGATCGAGATCTATTGGAATATTCATGGACCACTATTGAACTAAAGATCATTCGGTTCGTCGTACGCTCATGTCATCAGGGCTCAGACTTACTTATTAGGTGCATGATATGCCGTAGTTTGATTGATAGGCCATAGCCATAATTATCGCAGTATACCTAAGTAGTCTTATTTTGATGATTGATGATTGATGATTTGTTGTGGTTTCCAGAGATTATTTTTTTCTTTGGGATAGGACAATAAAGTCAAAACCTAGTTCTATGCACAGCAAAACGGCCCTTTATTAGTGTTTATATTCTAGGTATTATTAAATGTTATTGTATTGTATATTGTACTTAGCAAGTTGATAAGGGTTACGCGGAAGAACGAATTTAATTAAAATGTATCTCTTTTTAGAATTTAATTAAAATGTATTTGGTTTACACACAAATTGTATTTTGTTCCCAGTCAAACAAACCCTGGCTGAAAGGTCATATTTTTAATTAGTATTTTTTTTAAATAAAATATCAAAAAAAATATATAACTGACATTAATCATTCTTTGCCGTAACCTTTCAATTGTATATAGTTGTAGAATGATACTTTGATGCGATGCATGTCAACTTTTATATCTATCTACTTGATATTGTCGTCGGATCGGATGTTGGTTGATGAAACAGGAGCAGTTATATTGTGGTACGAGATAAGCGACCACTCGTGAAACGACATAATAAAGCTGACATAAATGTAGCTCACTGACTGGCAGCCAACGCGGCAGAAGTGATGAGCGGCGGCTCACGGCTTAACATCCATATTCGCGCTGATAAAAGGCGGACGTCGCCGTCGTCGGTGTCACTGCAGGCGTCGCCAGCGCTGTCTTTGCGGGCGTTAAACTTTTAGGGTGTCTTCAAGATAGCGCCCTCGTAAAATGCTAACATTGTCTATCTTAAGTGGGACGTTAGAGCTTAGATTACTCGGCGTGCGTCACATAATGTACTCCCTGTACTCGACCCCGCGACGTCACAACGGCGTGGTGCTTAGCCTTTCTATCTTCGCTTTCACGAACGTAAAAATGCAACTTTACAGCTGATGTTAAGAATTTACCTACTTAGCTTATCATCCTATTTGCCTCCACTGCCAGATACAGATCTCTCCCAAGGCTCACCATTCTACTCGTTCCTCCATCTTCATCAACCAGCCGCTTAACGCCATTTTCTTTATGTCATCGAACCATCGGGCTTAGGAAAATGATACTGGCACGCGCTTTCCATTTGGTGACTTTCCTTTTCCAACGATTGTCGATGCGGGAGGTAGTGACTCTCGCACTGCTACTTTGTTAATTTTGTGAGCTGTATCCACCGCTTTTTTTCTGTTTTGAATTTCCGTGGTTCAGATTTTATAACAAGACATTCTGAGCATAGTTATGGAGAGCATAGTTATGGGCATAGTTATGGCTTCTGGGTGACTTTAAACGTGTAAATGCACCGAATAGTCAAAGTCCAGGTATCCTCATCGAACCTCCTTATAGGTAGAATACGTATAATTCAGACCGTGTCGTATTTTGTTTGCCGTATATTAAAAATCTTGCTTATATCAAACATTTCACACATCTTTTAAAAAGAAATTACATGACAATCATTAATTATTTTAATATCCTTTTTATGCTTGGAGTGACAAATAATTTACGTATCATATGTCAAAGCGACCTTCAACGTCTCTCCAGCGTGTCATTAAACGAAACCGCCTAAAAAACGCACTGCGCATATGCCTGCCATGGGCCATGGGGTGGTCGGGCGGGGCATTTGAACTTTTTTTCAAGCCTCGAATTTTCAGTTTGTTTTCAAGCATTTTCATATTTATAAATTCTGTTGTCAAGCATCGAACGCACGCGCTCTAGCGTGAAAGGTCAAACTTCTCGGTAAATCAAACCTCCTACAATCTTAAGATAGGTCTTAAATTACTCCAAGAAGAGGGTCAGCAACTAAAACTTTATGCTCTGCTGAACTATTTCTCTCGCTATAACTATTCCCCTAACCTCCATCGCTCTTAACTATTGTCTAAGGTGAATCGAAGTTTAACTTGGCTCGAGACACCGGTCCTTTAGTTCAGAGTTATAAGAACTCAGGAATGTCTTCTCCCTTCCTTCGAATTTATCACGTATGCCAGTGTTTTTTTAATTTATTTTACAAGCGTTATAAAAACTTATTTTTATATATACGGTTTAATTTTAAAATGTAATTTTAACTTACTTTTCTATAATGTTTGATGGAGCTGAAACTTTCTTTATGCATATAGTTCCAATAATATACAATATGTCTGATTTTGTTTTTCGTATTTAATACTGTCGAATTGAGAATATTTTCTGATTTATAATAATCTTCTAGAAAGTGTGCGATAAGTGAATGAAAAGTAGTGAATAATTTTGTGTTTTTATTTAAACATAAGTATTTGGAAACCAAGTGATAAATCAAAAAAGTGTAAGTATTCATTATTGTTAATTCTGCGTATTCTAAGGAATCGAATTGCAAAATATGTCCGATTTCTAATGAACACGATATTTAGGCATTCATAGATCTACCTACCCATCAACAAACATCTGGGTAAACACATGTTTTTTTTCATGGCTGCTATAGCCTTCGACCGTTACAGAATTTTTACCAGTCGAAGTGAAACAATTATAAAAACCGAACTATTATAAGGAACTTGAGTTTAAAAGGCAGACAACTCTAAAAGGTGCTGTTTGGAGTTAAAAAGAAGTGCATTATGAAGGCCTTTAAAAAGAAGATCTTGCCAAAGGAAACAAATTTAATGTAGAAACCATGGTATGTCACGTTTCCTTTTTTTATATCCATGTTCATATCATATGTCCAAAAAATAAAACTGTTTTTATTCCCTTATTCACATGGTTTAAGCTAAGTAATGACAGTTCTAAAGTTTATGACTACATTTAGAGTAATAGAGCAGTGAATTTTAGTAAAACCGCTAACTTTCTATACGCACCTTTTGTAAGATATTTATATGTATATAAACAACATTCTGTAAAATTTTCACTCGTTTTCATTTAGTCCCTTTCTAGATATTGACCTGAGAAAATTGACGTTTAACGGCTTTCGGCCATTTTTGAAAAGCTCTAGAAAAAAATGAGTACATTCCCAGGACTAAAACTTTTAGTGCAGGTATGTAAGTATTCAATATAGGAATTACATATTATCAGTGATTATAAATAAGATAAAAAACGAATTTACCGCGTGAATGTTGTAGCACCCAACGTTTTTTTCATTAAAAGTCTCGTTTTATCGTCTCTCGAGGCTAGTTTTCTTCATTAAAAAAATGGTCTTAAAAAGTAACGAATGATATTTTTTCCCGAGTTCTTACAGAAAGAGTTTGATTGATTTCTTACATGATACAAAAAATAAAAATATATATTCCTGTAGTTCTTTTCATGCTTAATAAATTGGTTTTTTAATTATTTCAATATCTTTATAAATAGAATGGCATTATTAAACTTTCCGCATACCACGTTTTTCATTAATATTTGCCCCTGCCATTAAAAAAATATATAAGCCATAGGTTTATAAAAAAACGAAGAGTTTTGTCACTATCTACCTATAGGAAACACATGTAAAAAATCAAGGTAGTAAAAAAAACAGAAACATTCCCTGGGTGATTTGAAATGGATTGACCCTATACAAATTATGTATAAAGAGGACTCCGTATTAAACACTGAACTCGACAGTTTCGGCCCGTTTAACGGAGAAAGATAACAGCGGCAATTTGTCTCTCTTATTTTATCACACCCAAAGTAAGAGGCACAAGAGGGACTTTAACACTTGCTTAGCCTCAGACCACCATAGGAACTCCCAATTTCGTAACTGCGTTGAATCCGTCAATCTCAACATTTTACCCCTGGGACATACACGCTGCACGCCTGGTTGCCAACCGAGTCAAATTGACCACATGCTAGTGACTTGCCCTGACCGCATCCTTTGCCACGGCCAAATCGATGCGGGTGGCTTCTCAAACCACGATGCTGTCTACCTGAGCTACAGACTTAAACTCCAAAAAAACTCCTAAGGCAATCTTTACCTACAGAGATTTGAGGCGGGTCGACTGATTCGCTTTAAGAGAGGCTGTCTCGCAGGTGGATTGGTCGTGCGTTTTCAACAGCGACTCCATCGACTTCATGGTTGATTCCTTTTTCTCTGTTCTCACAAACGTCTACAATAAATGTGCGCCATAGAGAACAGCTCTTTGTGACATTGCTAGGATTGAAATTGCGTAGCCTTATATTGATTTGAAGGAATCGAAAACTATATTTCTGGTCTGCCATTCGTTCAGAGAACATTGCAATTGCTACTTAATTTGTTCTGCAGTAGGTACTGCGTTTCCTCACAGTCTCTGTTGCATTTATTTATTTTTTATTTAAAAAAAACACTCAGGAATTGTATACGGTCAAAAGGCTAAATACTCATAATTAGTCCAAACATATGAGATTCATACTTGACGTTTCCAGGGGAAAAAAAAGAAAGTTTTCCTCGACGGTTTTATATGTATTTCTTGGCGGTGAATCGGATATGTAACTTTGCCACCTCTCGCCTCCTTAGCTAACTTCAGGAATCGCGAAAAACCGCATTTTTATGCACTAATTGTAGGTTTTCGTTTATAACTCACCAACAATGCATTTTTTGAAAAGAATGATTCTATACAAAATTAAAGTTGACAAAATATCCTACAATTTACGTAGGTGGACTTAATTCCTACGATGTTCCAAATCGCCGCTGGAGCGCACTCAATGTGGTCACTTTTTGTCTTTTAGTGGAAAACGCCGAAAATGCTATTTTGAAAAAGCGGTGGTGCCGCGCTATAAACTTTATATGCTTATAATCAATGATATTATGATTGCCTGGTTTCATTATGTAAGATTTAGTGATATTTCAAACGTCTGTAAGGTGAGTAGTCGGCGGGCCCGTTAGTTTTTGTAAAACCGCGAAACTTCCATTCTAGCTACATCTGATAATCGTGAATAAAACTGAATGTGTTGAGTGAAAAGATAGTACAGTGCGTCCTACAATTTACATAATATGGACTAAATTCCTACAATGTTCTAAACCGCCGTTAGAGCGCGCTCAAAAAAGATCACTTATGTCTTAAATCTACAAGCGCTGCAAATTATTGGTATCCTCTTGATATCCTAGCCTAGAAATAACTATTGAGTGTTGCTTACAAGAAACATCCCCGCTGTGACTCTGACCTGCTGTTCAGCGAAGCAAATATTCTGAATGTAAGTCAGTTGTTCGTGAAACAATCCCTATTATATTTTTACAAGACTTTAAAGAAGCGTTTTTTTCCAATTGTCCCTATCAACATGTTTGCAGCTATGAGAGCAACAACTTCGTGTGTTGACTTTAAAATGTCCACATTTATGATTCAATCAGTCCATGAGAAATGTGAATCGCTTACCGCAGAAAGAGAACGTTTGTCACTTTTGTCAAAATGTTTTATTTTTACATCACTAGTTCTAAAAGCGTCCGTAGCCACGTTGACACTGGTTTTCCTTGTTGTTACCGAAGTTAGGCAGCGTTGGGCGCGGTCAACAATTGGATGGGTGACCGCCTGATTGTTTGACTGCGTGATGCTAAAAGATTGTGATTCTAGAGAATGCCCTCCTAGAAGATATTGTCAACAAGGCAAAATCCGCGAACAGGTACAAAAAAAAAAGCTTACGCCAGATTATTAACTAGGTGACAATGCAAGAATCTTGATATAATGTTTCACGATGATAAAACCACTGAAATTAAAGCTCCGACGAAATTGCTTTAAGTATCATTCAAATCGACGCATAGTTCCGTTTCACTTGAATATTGAGCCGCTGCTGCGAGAGGGTAAATAAGGGCAAAGGTGGCTCAACTCGCGTCGACCATTTATAAATCAGCATAGTTTGACACTCAGAGTAGCTGAATCTGGTTTCAAAATATAGCTTTCGATTAACATCAGCTTATCATGTTTTACTTTGTTCAAAAGCATTTTATATGAAATAAAAGGATTTATGAAGGTCTATTTCATATCCAGGCATCGTTAAATTAAAACTTGATATTTAATGCTATTTATTATGCAATACACCTCAACAATTAGCAATTACAAATTAAATTGTTAGTGAAGTTTATCTGGTATATAATCAGCTGTATATAATCAGAAGTTTAACTGGTCATAAATTAAAATTCAGTTGCTGATTTTGGCAACAAAATACACAGTCTGGTGTGGTAGAAAACTATACACAACATTAACCCTTGGAGTAAATGGGTATTTTCATGGATGCATCTGTCTCTTTTGCAGGATTTTCGGCGATATCGACCTTAAAGTACTATAACTACGAAACTACTACACCAATCATAAAAAGAACAACTGCACAATGATTGCATTGAAATTTCGAATATAGAATATTGAAATATCATTATGTAAAACAATTAGATAATTATGAATAAATATGAGAACGTCAAAGAAGTGAAAAAAACGCGGAACCAGATCTGGTCGTATCATACTCAACGGATAATTGTTTCAGAACCAGATTTGGTCGTATCATACTCAAGGGGTTAAGGAATTACTATGCTAACTCGCTACAAAGATGAGCGTAGGAGGCGTAGCAAGCGTAGCGCGCGTAGTATCGCAGAGGAAATAGCCCGTTCGTACCTCGTAGCAGAGTAGCGAAATATTCAAAGTTGAGTCAATAACTCCTGCCTTACTTATTCCGAGTCCATAGTGTATTTTTCCGTAATGAAATGAATGCCTCTCAATTACCATCTTATGCTTTTCAGCTCAGCTTCGGAGATAATCAGTATAAGACAAGTTTTGATGGTGAAGTTACTACAATAATATTAAATTAAAATAAAAGATTAATTTATTACAATAATATTAGTTTATAATTAAATACCTATATGTAAGCGTATTAATTTTTTAAATTACGTTCTTTTTGGCCTAGTTGCCTATATTTGTGATATAATATCATTGGATACTTTCAACAATTAAAATTTTATCGCCAAAAAATATTTACTAGCTGCTAGATTATTAAACAAATTAAATCCATGAAGCTCCAAATCTGGACCTTTATATAATCATATATACACACTATATATAATCATATAAACTGTAAATAACCGAGAGTGTATCCTCCAAGCGCTTTATGTATAGAAGCTAATTTATTAGATATTAGAAAAATAGAATATCTGAAAACAGACCTATATTTGAAACTGACAAAAATTCACAGCGTAGCGGCGTAAAAATACAAGATCGGCTCAAAGGGAGGAATATGCTGAGCCATGAAAAAATACAAAATTTGGTCAACACCACATTATCTTGCCCCAAGATGAGTAAATCTATTAGACAAATATTATCATGAAACCTTTCATTACATTGAAAAATAAAAACAGTTAATAAATAAAGGCATAAAAGACACAAGAAATGTATTAATGACATTTTGACAATAAAAAACCAATGCAAAGAAGAGCAGCTACCTATACAAATACCTATAAAAATTGAAAGTTAACAGAATTCGTTGAAATTAAATTTGAAGGCCAAATAGAGTATCTCTTCTGCCTAGTCCATTTCGAATTTGCAATGTTCTCAAAATATTAAACAAGTTAGGGAGACTGTAAGTTATAAAAAGTTTTAAGATTTAATGGCCGGATACAGACATTTTATATTTATAGGCCGTTATCATATCAAAAATACTAGGAACTTACGCACGTCACATCCTAGACAGGCTTTTGTTTGTATTTTTCACCAGACCTCTAAGCGAAAGGGATTTTTTCTAGAACTGTCATATCCTGTTACTCCCTTCCCGATCTTTTCCCCACTCACTTTGCTATAACGCGCAAATACACACTACTACGCGCAAACGCAAACTCACAAGCACTACAAACAATCGACGAATTGGAATGTATCACGTCGTACACGATTATTCGTACATTCCCTAACGTAAATGGATTATGTCGTCAAAATTTCTGAATGGCTCGCCTAATAGCACACTGCGTGTATACGCCCAATTTCTACATCCATTGTGGGTTCTGTAAATGGCTGTCAACGGCAGATATTGTGTCAGTTTTGTGGGGGAATTTAATTAATTTAATCGCTGTCGCGCCGAGGGTTATAAAAGGCGTATAAGCTGGTGTGACAATATTATATTCATTTCGTATTTATTATAGTCGAGGTTAGGGACAACTGTGTGGGTTTTTCTTATTTCAAATATATAGATTCGTGAAAAGGGATTGTAATAGCAAAAAGAGAATGGAAGTACGTTTGGTTAGATGTAAACAACATGTCATACGTCATAACGCATTTTATATTTCAGTACCTAGGATAAAATATTGAAAATCTACGTACCGTCAAAAAATCTCAGGCTAAGGTGTCGTCCATAGTTATGAGGATCACTGTTTATTTTTTCAATAATTACACGCCACTATTTCGGTGATGTCTTGAGAAGCAATATTTTCTAATATGTATTATACAAGAATCTCTAGAAAAACGTCAAAATATGGGTGTGTTCACATCGCGGCGTTAGTACAAACGGTACCTATTTTTATTATTAATAATAATTGTTATTTTTAAAAAACCGGCAATTTTCCCGCTGTCAGCACTGCGCGTGAAATTCGTAGTCACGTCCGCACTGGATGGGGCGCACGGTGTTACTGAAGGGAGAGAGCCGAGGTATCTAGGTAGTATAATATGTATGTGTATAGGTGGATCGCGGAGGCTGCGCATCAGCCCCTCTCCCCGCCTCCCCTTCCTCCCGCTGTCCTACTCCTTCTCCCGCTACACCCTAGCGGGGCTACACTCACAGATGCCAGGTTGTTCCTCAATCCACGTTTCCCCTGTATTTCCGATGAAGTTTTAATGGGCGTGTTTTTAAGTCATCTAATTACATTATGCATTAACTTTCAATTATATTACGACAACGCTAATGCGAGTTATTGTGCAATAAGGCACCAATTAGAGACTAGAAATAAAATTACTGGTAAACCAACGCAGAAGCAGCACTTATCTAAAATGAATATTTAAAATTGATGATCTCTGCACTACTAAGAAAAAAATACAAAATAGGCGCATCGGAGTAACCGCACACATTATTAAGCAATGACTATGCTAATCTCTGCTTCTTCTTCTCAAAATGCCTCTCCATTACTGGAGGTTGGCCGTTAGCTCTGAATATTTCTGTCGGTTTTGCGTCATCCGGAAAAGCTGTTCCGTACTGGTGATCTAGGCAGCATCTCTGCAATCTCTGCAAGCAATCCCTGCTTAGATTAAGGCAATTACTGAATCAACGTAGCGGGCGTGGCAAGCATAGCAATCGTAGCATCGCAGAACATGCAGCTAGCGCGTAGCTCGTAGCAGAGTAGCGACACATTCAAAATTGAATCAATACCTTCTGTTTTACGCATCCTGAGTTCATAGTGTATTTCTCCATAAGAATATATACTCCTCTCATTTGCCGTCTACGCTTTTCGCCTTGACTTCGAAGGAACTCATAAAATCGATTCAACCTAATCAGCTTGCTAGTGTGATAATATCATATACACATGTAAAATACTATATAACAAACACACTAGCACTAGCACTAACAAACATCTACAATAAACTCACTCTTAAATCTAACATATTTACTTACATAATTTTTATGCAACACATCGTAACTAATATAAATAATTATATGTATTTACTCTACGAATATGTATTATATATCCATATAAAATAGTCCAACATATTCTTGTCCAATGCCTTCCAAGCGGTTTTTTATTTATAAACTCAATATTTAACTTGAATTTTTAATTTTAAATTTAAATAAGCTAATATATCTTAAAACTGTAAATATCGCAGCAAACGATTATTGGCCGAATGGTTTTTAAATGTATAAGTTTATAACATGCTTGATTATTGTATGCGCTGTATGCTTTCCCGAAATGATTAATGAAATAAACAAAGAGAATCACTATATATCTTTATTGTTAACCTAGTCTTTTGGTTTGTAGATCAAAACTGTGTACTGGTCTTCAAACCCACGTTTTTTCTAGCGTCCTAAATTGTATTTTTAACACGCTTTTATTAGGTCGACCTGTATGTAACTATGTAATGGAATCTCAGGTAACTAGTTTAACCATCTTCCAAGGATCGTAGCGTCATGAAAATTGGTAGCTGTATGTAGTTCTGATGACAATACAATAATATGGTACTGTCGAACTGATCTGATGATGGAGTCGGAAGATATGAACTGGAACTTCATGATGGAACATCGTATCATAGCTGTGTTTGGACTTGTTAGAAAAGTCTTGGAATGAACTTTGACCACGAATAGGTTTTAAGGTCTGATGTTGAAGCTGGAAGATAGGCACTGGCATTCCATGATGGAATATCGTATCTTAGCCGTGTTTGGACTTGTTAGAAAGGTCTTGTAATGAACTTTGACCACGATTTAAGATCATTTATAAAAGCGTGTTTTTAGTGGGTTTTTTTTAACTATTAATTTATTATGTTAATTTATTGGCATTTAGACATTTGGACAGTAAACAACTACTTACTTAATATAATATAAACAATTGAGACACTTGGAATTGAAATGATACAACTATTCTAACAGTATTACACACTTTTAAATCGGCTAAAGCGTTTAGAAGTTATGGTGAAATACAAAATGAGAATCGTCAGTACGACACGTCCTGGTTTGCTAAGCGCTTTAGTGGAAAAGCTTTTCCAAAGACACGAATTTGGCGCCCCCATAAATTGCCGCCCGGGCAGGTACCCTTCCCCCCCCCCCCCCCCCCTCCCAATCCCCTAGATCCGAGGCTTACTATCGATATAAAATATAAAGTTGAAACATTTATAGTTAGTCCTTTGATTTTGGCTGAGCGATGAATTATTAGAGAATAGGAACTTCCAACGGCCAAATTGTTGAAGCAAAAATATGACCTACTCGTTTATTCAACAGATTAAATCCAGGAGCTCCGGATTATTTATAACATTCACCATTAGTTTATGAAGAATTTCTGTTATTGCTATTTCGACACCAACGACGCCACTGAAATCCACCTCTCGTATATTATAGTTCCATAATAGGATATCCAGGATACAAATTGACAATCAGATCGTCATTTTTCGCAGCGGTCGGTCGGTGCTACGCCGACCGCGGTCAAACATTACCTATTTGTGCGTCAAAGAGTGATCGATGGTGGCTCCCTTTGTTAAACTAGCAAATGGCTCACCGCACATCCGATTGTATTCTGTATTCGGCATAAAACCTACCTCGGTGTATTCAGAGGCGGAGATAAAAGGAACCGTTCTGTGCATATTTTTATTCCTTTTGTATTGAATTCACCTTATCGCGAATCAAAGTTCCGTTAATTTTAGGAAGAGGTGATTCAATTACTCAATTCACTTACCGACTGCTTTCTCGCTTATTTATTTATATATTTATGTTTTATAGTTATGCGCATATGTTATGTGAGTACACAATTTCAGGGCTTAGGTACTACGCAGAAAAATATTTTTAACATTGGGCTCGATTGAGTTTCTTCGTGAACTAAAATCGAAAATTAGTCCGCGTGAACGAGACAGGGCAATACGCTAGAGCGGAATGTGAAATGAACGGTTGTCATTTTTTCGCATTAAAACTACCCACAAAAGATAAAGCATCTGAAACTAACACCGCACGAAATGTCTTCAAATTTATTCCGACGAGTATAAGTTAGACAGGTAGTTTTTATCGACGATCGTTCGTTTCATATTCCGCTCTAACGTATTGCTCTACCTCGTTCGCTTGAACTAATATCAGTTTTAGTTCACAAAGAAACGCAATCAGGCTCATTGATTCAATACCACAAAATGAATTAATACATCGCATAGCTCAGTGGCAGTCAACTAACTAGGCCGGAATCTGTTCTAACATAAACACATTTTGTAAGTGCTTACTGTATTTATAAAATGACACATATCTTTCGTCAATGAAATTACTATTATTTTATTGAAAAATTAAAATAGCTTTAAAATCATTTATGAACAAAATAAAAAAATGCAAAAAATGTAATAAAAATAACCAAATACTTAAAAATAGAGTTAAACCTTAATGTCAACGAATAAATTGAAATCGGAATAAAATATTTATTTTTATTAAAATAGTCTAATCAGAAAAATATAAGGATATAAATAAAATAATCCTACATTTTTGTGAAGAAGTAGAGAGTAGATCACTTACTTACCTACTCGCACACTTTACTCATTCGCTCACTTTCTCACTTACTCATTCGATCACTTTCTTACTTACTCACTCGCTCGGTGCTGCGTGATTCCTAAAACCTCGTCTTCACATAAAATTTAATTTATTATTGTTATACCTCAGTGTTAATCCTCGAGCGAGGTTATATCAGGATTAGCGCCTTTGCGGCCTCGTTTCCTGCGGAGGTTTTTTTTGCAAATTTATTAAGGAAGTTTAGCACTCGCGAAGTTAGCTAATAAAGCAGGCCGAAATGCAATGGGGACGTGTTAATTCCGCCTCCAGCCTCGATCGGAGCAAGCCTCCCTTAGTAGTCAGAGAGCTCAATGCGGGTACCCTCAGCCTCATTTTGCATAATTAAATTATTTTCATGATTAAACATATTCACGAGGGTATTTCGCTGATCCGCGCTGCAGACAGCGTATTGGGAATCGGAATATTTTCAACTTTTGAACGATCGAATGGTAAAAAATAGCCTGTCATCCCGTCCTCGCCCACAAATATAGCACATTAGGCGTTTTCCTACCCAATTTTGAGAATGTCACCGATAAAACTCTGTTGTTGAACAATTGTTAAGTTTACTATTTATTCTGCTAATAATAGTGTATTGCAGTAGATGTTCGGTAAGGTAGAGGACATACCTATATATTTACGCTGTATAAAATCAAGTTGTGCAGTAGATTTTAACATAGGCAGCAAAGGATCTTCTGAGCACGAATGGCGCAGCAGTGGTGAGTATTGACGAGACACGACGGCCACCAATATGGCAGATGAACAGAATCGCGTTTGTAGAATATAATCCGCGGTTGAAATATTTAGTTAAAATAAATAATACAATTTGTTTTTTTTACGAAATCGTGGCGCTCCAATAAGGCACAGAAAGTGAGCTCGCCTTACCACATCAAAGCCTGACAAGGCGGGCTCGGGTGCACTTTAATTAGCACATATTATATATTTATGCGCTATTTAACCTGGGCTCGGACAGATGTATACATAAATTTAGAAGATATAATGGTTTTTTTTTTCGTAAATTCCTTTTCTCTTGTGGTCTTGCATTTGAATGTGTATGTAACTAACTAATAATAATAATAATTTATATGCATTTGTCTAAGGATGTATAGAAGATGACTACTCAGCTAGTATTCAAAGATATTTCTACTTATTGAAGAGCGTCTTTGTGAATGATAATGTTGGTCACCGCAGAAGTAGCGAGAAGGCAAGTGAACAAACAACCTACATATAACTAGCCACATCATTTTTTAAATCGCTGAATATTTTTGAAATAAATATATCTAGACCTATTTAATGATCGCAAACATTGGATTTCAGATCTACTATTTTAACCCTGCCTTTTCATTATCATTTTTTAATTTTGCAAGTAAGTAGGTACCTATTCTATGCTAAAATTTAATTTTAAATTATATCCCGTGATTCCTCTGGTTGATCAATTTTACCTGTTTATTCATGCTATCGTCAAAATGTACTGTCTTCTTCTATACAACAGTTTTGTGACAAATCTTTTTGTTTCCTAATCTGGATTACTGTAATGTGAATCTCAGGATTACTGTAATGTGAATTCACAATAACGTGACTAAAACGTGACTGCCCGGTGGCATAGTTGTAAAGTCGCCTGATATTACACTGTATGGTTCCGGTTTCGATTCCCGGCTGGGTCACCATTTTTCGTTGGGATAAAATAACGGAATTGCATTTCAATTCTGTTGATCGAGTGCTTGCGCTCATATATGGTTGAAAGCTTGCGCTTTCAACCATATATGAGTAAATCCTATATGAATAAATCCTAATGGCTAGCTCTATATAAAATAAGCTGAGGCGACCTGCAGCCAACTCTTGGACTCGCCGTGAGACGCCGAGCGCTGTCAGCCGAGAACGTGAAAGCGGACGCAACGTGACTTTGAATTTTAATACGGGGACTTATCGTGTCTCTGCCGGCATCAAACACACGTCCTTACTCTGCCGCTCTCCTCTTTTTTCCGGGCGGCGGAGGAGCGACTGAAACGAGCAGCGAAAGGGCGAAAGCGACCGTTTAGAGCCCGATCACGTAGCGCCCTCACGCCATTTTTATAGCCCGCTTCTATTGAACGATCGATCAGCAGTGAAACGGTCCGATTTTACCGGGACTAATTTGTTTACACGAGGAAATATCGGCGATAGGAGGAGCAGAAGAGGCTGCCAAGGCGATAGATCTCGTTATACAGCTGGAAAAAGCTTGAGAACACCCTTTCACCCTTATAAGCGGTGTATATTCTCCCGAAACGTATCATAAATTATCTGGAGCAGGTTTTTCCTTTAAGCTAGGATTGAGAGAAGTACATTGAAACACCACTTTTTCCCGATCTTCCTTGCTTGCTCTGCTGATAGGTAACTACCCTAGACGCTAGTGTAGTCTTGAAATTCACGGCACTCCGAAGACGATTTTTATTATATTTATCCATTGTCATGGAGAGAGCAATCGCGATATATATGCCCTATTAAACATGCACGCATTACTACAAAAATTCAACCTCACAAAATTGTCCTTGCGGTAATGAAATTTAGGTCCTTAATAAACAGAGGGAGGTGATTAAGAGCATTGAGCATTGATAGATTAAGAAGGGATAGGATTTAACGATACACCAGGTGCATATTTCCAAATAACAGATAACCAACTTTTAATATTGTTAAATATTACAAAATTTTTACAAAAAAAAACCATATTCCATTTTTTTTATAAGTGCAGCAGCCATTTCATGGTGAAACTTAAAACGTGCTATCATAATTTAATGCGTATAAAAAATTTCGTGTCTGTGCTGTTGACCGTTGAGGAGTCCCCTCGTCAGGAGCCAACCCTGGGCATAGCAGTCATGTCATGATAAAACTTAGAACAGGCTATCATAATTTAATGCGTATACAAAATTTCGTGGCCTTGCTGTTGACCGTTGAGGAGACCCTAGTCGAAAGCCAACCCTGGGCTCAACAGCCATATCATGATGAAACTTATAACGAGCTATCGTAATTGAATGCGTATACAAAATTTCGTGTCTGTGCTGTTGACCTTTGAGGTGTCCCCTCATCGGGAGCCAATCTTGGGTGCAGAATCAGGTCATGATCACCATAAAAATGCATTGTCATCGGAACTGAACCAGCATGCAAAATTTCAACTTCATATGATAGGAGGAAGTGGTTCTAATTCTGCTTGCAATATTTGACCTAAACAAACTAACATACATTGCTGACATAACTGACAAACATTGCAAGGCAAATAAAAGCTTGTAAAAATAGCCGAAGACAAATCAAGTTAGATATTTTGTGTCGTTAAAATGACGGACGAATTCTGGAAAGTACGCAGAGTAGAAACGCAGAATAGTAGAAGCGTAGTGACTTAGAAACTAGAGCAGAACAGCTACAGCTGTAGCAGTCGGAAAAGATCTAAAACATTGCACAAACTAGGCAAACCCCAAATAAGAACAGGACATAAACAAACGCCTTACAATCATCGGGGAAAGGGCCGATCCTGTTTGCCGGATATGTGAAGAGGAAAATGATACCGTTTTACATATTTTGTACGAGTAGTCACGCTGTAGCCTAATATTAAGAGACTCTTATCCGAATCCCAACGAACTGCTTACGGCCCTATACTGTAATTTCAGGTTACTACTAAGGGAGTGATCGCTTATTTTTTAAGTTCAATTTCTTTTCTTAAATATTACCACAGCGACTGTACACCAAGGATCTTTTTAAAGAATATTTTTTACTTCATCCGACATAAAGCGTCCTCCGGCTGCCGACCCTAACATTATAGTGCCGTAATCTCAACCCAAATTTTAGACTCAACCCTCTCAACGAAACATGCAAAGCTGAACAAAAGCTTTCCTTTTTATAATGTAAAAATTTACAATGCAAATTTTCAACCGAGCTTCTTGAATCTACAAATTTGGTTTATTGCAATTACGTCACTCCTAAAACAGACCTTTAAAAGCAACTCTGCTATAAGAACTAAATTTATGAAATTCTTGTTCAGTTAAAAGGTAATACAGTCGACATTTATTCATACGCCTCACTCGATTTTATATCTCAAAAGACTAATAAAATTCTCTTGATAAATTCTTTTCGACGATTTCTCAAAGGCAGGTTATTATTTGACGAAATAATGTCGCTTTGGGGAAAGCAATCATTTCCCAATCTTGGATAAATACAATAGACGGATTCTATATTACATTCTAAAGAATTTGGATTCTATAACCATCGTCTCCGAAATGTAAGTTTTCATTTAGCGCTCCAATCAAAGGCACGGAACTGCTCGGTGTCATATAGTTAGGTCGTCTAATCTTATATGATAGGTTCTGAGCTGGACTCCTGACTGGATCACCATTTTGCGTTGGGTTAAAATTAATGGAATTGAATTCGAATTCCATCGACAAGCCATACAATTAGACACATGTACACACGCATACATACACACATTTCATAGCAGGGTTTGTTGTATGATCTGTGGCATCATATTGTTGAAATCAAAATTCATTTCCTTTAATTTTATCTACTAACCTTTACAAAGCCAGTCATGGCAATGAAATGCACGACGGTATGTCTTCAACCCTGGAAAAATTACTTGTAAGGGGTGTTAGTGCACGCATACTAATATATAATGGTGGATTATTCAATGCATATAATTGCATAATTACATAAATACGGAGATCACCCACCCGCGAATTGTCACAACAGGAAAACCACCGACCGGTAGTATATATCTTGGCAATTTAGATGTTAATTAATCATTGAGATCATGGGCCATGTGCTGGATTCTTCGATTGATAGTATTGTCCGACAAAGGATTTCTTTCGCATTATTTATATTAGCCGTGTCCACAGCAGCTGGTAGAATAAGTTCCTCGGTTATACATAGTGTGGGGATGTTTGCAACTTGCTAGTTTATACGTCACCTTGAATGGCCATCGAGGCATTGTTTGACACTGCCGCTTGCTCAGTGAAAATATATAGTTTCTGGTGGTGTAAATATTTCATTTTTCTGCTAAAATATCCACATTATTTATAGACCATGTTGGGATGCGTTTTTAAGAGGCAGTTTTAACATACTTGAGTTAATGCTCTCGGATGATAGAATTTTGGATCACACACTGCGGTCTCTCTTCATCATTCACTTTTATTAAAGTGAAGCCAAAATCCAAGTAGCTGTCTTCGTATTTGCAACATTTCCGATCTTTCTTCGCAAGTTACTTGCCGACGCACAATCATTAGTACTTATACTATCGATTTTTTTTAATTGGAAAGCGCTCTGTGAACACGAATGGTATGTATAGCTTCCTGAGAACACGACTCACAACTGTACAGGAACCACTAGCAAAATACTCTTACGACGCAACTCGACGCGTGAAGTGATCTGAACAGTCATAGTCAGGGAGGTGGGGGGGGGGGGGTACTCCCATTCATTATTGGCTTGGGCGTAAACTGCTTTTTGACAAGTGGCCTTGACAATTTTTTCGTTAGCTTAACAACAAATTAAAGATCATGGGCTCCTCCCATCACCCCTGATCTGTCTACGTGGCACTCCAGAGTGCCGCGGCACACACTTTGGGAACCTTTGCGCTACACTGTTTACATATGTTTATTGATAGTTTTTAAGGCTATTAAAGTATTTTAATCACTTTTGGAGTACCTACTGTTACGATATTGTGTGGGTAAGTAGTATTTACCTTTTAAGGTTACCTTTTAATATAGTTCGAATTAGATATTTATTTATTTATTTATTTATTTATTTAAGAATTAATTACTATAAAACATTGATTAGCTTACAAAAATAACAGGAACCGAATGGCAAAACCTTAACCTTTTGCTTATTTGTTTCTGTCACCCAACTAGGACTAGCCCGTTCTAGGGTGGACAGGAAAATTATGTATATGGAAAATTATACATTTATTTATGTCCTCGACAAAGTATATTTTTTTCATGGGCAAAGTAAAATACATTCGTACGAGAAAATTTCCATAATAAAAACTGATAGAACATTCTAGAAAACTAAGACATTTTTTGATGTTCACCAGCAACAGTCGACACATGCAACTTCCTATTGAGTTTTTATTTTTAAACTTATTCAAAAACACAAATTTTACGCTTTGCCTATAATAATATTTTGCACTCCGCTGGTACAACTTCCCACCTGTCGTGCGTGACATTGTAGCCTCCTACTACAACTGTCTGACGTTCCATGTCAAAACGCAAGAATGGACTACCCGCTCTATACCATATTCAATTGGACTATTTCAGGGCTGTTGCCTCTCCCCGACGATTTTTAATATAGTTTTTAATATACTGCTGGAAAGCCTGACCCAGTTTGACAGGAAGTGGGGCTACCGTTTTAAAATAGACGGCCAATACACTTCGTCGTGCCTCGCTTTTGCCGACGACCTAACTTTCATCACCAGAAGCCCCAAGCAGCTTTCCCTGCTATTACAGAAAGTGGAGCCTTTCTGCGACTGGTCAGGCTGTATAAAAGTGAAGCCCTCCAAATGTTTTTCCCTTGGACTCGCCCGCATAGACACACAATTTTCATCCTACGACCCCAAATTGGTCTATAAGGGCTCTAATATCTCCCTTATAGACCCAAACAATCATTTCAAATTCCTCGGCTGAAAAATCACCTATCAGGGAAAAGACGTCTCTGGCGATCATGTTATAGAGCCTTTTAAAAGTTGCCTGGCAAAAATAGATGCCTTGCTAATTTCTGGCCCTCGTAAGGCCTGGATCTATGACAATTATCTAACGTCACATTTGTCATGGCCCTTTCTTATTTACGATTTTACCAAAACCCAACTGTCCCGTCTAGATGCACTGGTGACAGCTAGTTTAAAATCCTGGCTGTCCTTAGCCAATCCAGCTGACCCCTCGACTCTCTTCAGGTCCAAACAAAATTTCGGGCTAGCGCTAAAACTGCCCTCTCTGCTCTACGCCTACTCCAGAATAACCAAAAATTCGATTCTGTGCAATTCCAAAGATCCGGCAATATCGAAGCACGTAATAAGTGGCCGTAGTTATTCAAATGATCTACATGCCCGCGTAGATTTCCACAAAAAGATCCTTACTGGAATCAGCCAGAATGGCACTGGTCTGGGGTATGACAGTATAAACATGAGCGACGTGGACTTGAAGAAATCTCTCTTGCGGGGAGAGTAATAAGACTAGCTCTCTCTGTCGTAAGACAGCAACAGTATGGCTCATGCTATTGGCCTTCAATGCCAGAATGATTGAACAACAATTGGGGACTTTTGCATTCCGCCTCCAATGCACTGGAAGGTAATGCTCTATGACTGGACGCCAGAGATGCTGAAATTTTATTTGAATGCCTTTCAGCATACACTTCCAGACCCCAGTAACCTCGTTCGTTGGAGCTATGCCGAGGATAGTTCTTGTCCCCTTTGTAGCAATACCCCTTGCACAGCTAGACATATTCTAGCTGGCTGCAAGGTGGCCTTAGATCAAGGACGGTACACTTACCGCCATGACAATGTTCTCGTTGTTATTCGCGAGGTAATTAGCCTCTCAGTGGCTCGTGCCAACAAGGGTCTGACAGTATCCTCCAAACCCCCAAGACAGTTTGTGCGGGATGGCTCTAAAGGCAAAAAACATTTAACTACAAAACCTTTCTCAATAACTGAGAAAGCGAGAAAGAGAAATATAAATCTCAAAGGATGGAATGGATCCAGAGTCATCTTATGCTCAGCCTATCTATCTGGAGAGAAACAAAATCCAACCGAAGAGCTGGCAAACCTGGTGGAGTACGCCCGTACCCAAAAGGCTGAGTTACTGGTTGGATGTGATGCAAACGCACACCACACCGCGTGGGGGAGCTCAGACATCAACAATAGAGGTGAGTTACTTAATGATTTTATCACAACCAACTGCCTATGCCTATTAAACAAAGGCTGCATGCCGACCTTTGTGACAAGTGCAAGACAGGAAGTTTTAGACATTACTTTTGCCTCTAAAAATCTAGCCAGACACATAAAAAACTGGCATGTCAGGGATGACACTTCAATGTCTGATCACAGACAAATAACCTTTAAACTACTAAACACCGTAGACTGTCAAACCACAACTTTCAGGAATCCTAAAGCCACCGACTGGGACGCTTACCGTACCACACTAAGGCTTAACCTTGAAACAATACAAAAAAATATAAAAACACGCGAGAGTCTAGAATTGGCCGTGGCGGATACCACAAAAGGCATTATAAACGCCTATGAGGAAAGCTGCCCACTCAAGACAAAGACCTCCAAAAGAAAAGTTCCATGGTGGAACCCGAAGTTGGACAAACTACGGAAGGAAACCCGGAAACTATTTAATAAGGCTAAACAAACTCTCAACTGGGAGGAATACAAAAAAGCCTTAACCGAGTACAACAAAGAAATTAGGAGAGCCAAAAGAGCAACATGGAAAAGCTTCTGCGAGGACATAGTGGAAACGCCTCAAGGAGCCAGAGTACATAGACTGCTCGCAAAGGACAAACCTAACCAAATTGGTCTTCTGAAAAAACCAAACGGAACCTTTACAACAAATGAAAAGGAAACTCTGGAGGAACTAATATCGACCCACTTCCCAGGTGCTGTGACAACTAGCAACGCCGCCACTGCTCCATACAGACCTCGAAACGAGGACTGGAGTAGGGCTGCTAGAATCATAAGGCCCGATCAAGTTAAATGGGCCGTAAAATCCTTTAAACCTTACAAATCATGCGGGGACGACGGAATCATGCCCGTGCTTTTGCAACAGGGTATCGACATTCTAACCCCATATCTGGTTAAAATCTTCAGAGCAAGCTATGCCTGGGGACATATACCAGAAGAATGGACCAAGGTCAAAGTGCTATTCATACCCAAGGCTGTCAGGAAGGACTACGCACTGTCAAAGTCCTTCAGGCCAATTAGCCTAACATCCTTTCTACTGAACTCGGTGGTATGGTGCAACAAAGCCAACCAGAAAACTGTGATTACCAAACTAAACAATATCCAAAGGACGGCGTGCCTCATGACAACTGGCGCAATGTCCTCCACTCCTGGAGCAGCTCTAGATGCACTGCTGAACTTACCGCCCCTACACATTCATTTGCAACAGGTGGCGAAAGCCAGCATGTACAGGCTATCTGCCCGAGAGAAGGTAAACTGGATCTCACAAGCACTAAGATCAGTTCTTGACTCAGTCAGTGAAAATCCAACCCTCAACATGGTATCAGACACCATGCTCCCACTCCTAAACTTTGGAATTTTTTTTACAGTGGAACTGCCGCCCAGAGACGACTGGCTAAAAAGCCAACTGCAATGGGAGGCCGGTAGCCTTAAATGGTATACTGATGGGTCCAAATCGGGACTTGACGTAGGCTGTGGTATATATGGAGAGCAACCAAACTTCAAAAGAAGTGTAAACTTGGGAAAATACGCCTCCATATTCCAAGCGGAGGTTTACGCCATTATTGAATGTGCGGATATCAACCTCCAAAAGGACTACGCCAACCACCGTATCTATATCCACTCGGATAGCAAAGCAGCTCTTATGGCACTAGCCTCGAATACCATTAATTCAAAGCTAGTGCAAAACTGCATATCACTACTGAATTCCCTGGGCGAAAAAAACAGGGTAATACTAAGATGGGTTCCCGGCCATGCAGGAATCGAGGGAAATGAAAAAGCCGACGAACTTGCTAGGACGGGAGCAAAGGGAACGTTATACGGCCCTGAACCTTGCTGTGGCGTACCAAAAAGCCTTGCAAACCTAATGCTCAAACAAATGTGTTTAGAACAATCCGTCAACCACTGGAACAACACGCCAGGGTTGAATCATTCCAAAGCGCTTATTAAGCCTTACGACCGTAAGACGGCCCGTGAGGCCCTATCGCTAAATAGGAACAATCTACGCATACTGGTAAGGGCGCTCACGGGGCATTGTGGCCTGAACAAACACATGTTCAACCTCAAGCTCAAAGACACAAAAATGTGCAGGTTCTGCCAAGGGGCAGAGGAAACTCCCCAGCACCTCATGTGCGAGTGTGGCCCGCTGATGCGTAAAAGATACAACCACCTGGGTGGTCACTACCTCCAACCTGAGGAGGTAAAACAATCTGGCGCCAAAAGCCTGCTGCGGTTCTTGAATGACACGGGGCTTAGCGCAGAACTATAGTAGGTGGCGAGCACAATAGATCAGCAATGGTCGCAGTGTTACAAGGCCCTTAGAAAAGCCCCACTCAACAAATAAAAAATAAAAAAATAGATCAAGGACGGTACACTTACCGACATGACAATGTTCTCGCTGTTATTCGCGAGGTAATTAGCCTCTCAGTGGCTCGTGCCAACAAGGGTCTGACAGTATCCTCCAAACCCCCAAGACAGTTTGTGCGGGATGGCTCTAAAGGCAAAAAACATTTAACTACAAAACCTTTCTCAATAACTGAGAAAGCTTCGGATTGGATTCTGGAGGTTGATTCGGTCTCTAAGCAGTATAAATTCCCTGAAAGTCTCGATGCACAGCCCTCCGTTCAGATATAAAGCTTTACTCTCTATCTCGGAAGGTGACCCTTATTGTAGAATTAACTGTTCCATGGGAATCAAATATCCCAAAAGACCACGAGTACAAATTAAATAAATACCACGATCTCGCAAATGCCGTAACCCGGAACGGCTTCACTGTTCACCTTCACGCGGTGGAAGTTGGCGCTCGTGGCCTGTCAGCTAAATTTCTATTTCACCTCTTTAAAGATCTTGGCCTTTCCAGAAAAATAATCAAATCTTTCCTAGAAAAATTATCTAAAACCGCGATTTGCGCATCTCAAATTCTATGGTTTCGAAGGGGGAGTGAATGGGTGGTAAGGTGGACCCTCACATGTGGCAAGACAGCTGTGGTAAACCTACTACAGCCGGTTGTTAGTCCGGAATCCACTGCTCACCCCCCAGAAGTGTAAAAAAATTGTATTATGATGGGCGAGACTCCGGTCGGTGAATTCCATGGCAGCTCCGTTTGTATTTATTTATATACTATAGATAAGGCTGTAAAGGGGTACTCCAAATTATAAAGTAGGATCTTTTCACTTGTGAAATATTGCCAGGTTAGGTATTAATATCCCGGGGAAGGCATCAAACGCCTCGTTGCGTTTTAATAATGGTAACAAAATGACAAGCGCGCTTACAAAACCTCACCTCTCTTGTCTGAAAAAGGACGAATATAAGTGTACGGACGAGTACAACTATGATGCAAACGATGGATGCACATCTATATTATGCAAAGATCTAAAATAATCATAGATATCCACAATAACTAGTAGAAATTTTACTTTATGATGATAAAAATAAAGATGATTTAAATTAGTACTCATGTATACGTAAAACGTTTTCTACGATTTAATACTTTTTGAAATGAACAAATATGACTATCACTATGATTGTGACTATCCCCTAAAGAACCTACTTACCATAAAAGATATATGTGCACTTGTGCATATCATTACGCGAACATCATCGCTACAGTATACGTAGGCGGAAATAAATCGCCAAGCACACGCTTTCTATGATTAATTTCATTGTCCCTCAGTGAGGTAAAAGCAAACGACAACAAGAAAGTAATCCCAGCGAACGAAGCGCATTTCTTTAGCCTTTTGAAGAGCGAACTCTCGAGCTGTTTAATGTATCCAGTTTGAAAAGGCAAAGCTCGCAAAGATTATCTCCCAGCGGTGCTTTAAAATGATAATTAAATTTGATTGAATCTAAATATAGACACACATTTACAACGTGGCTGGATTTTATACAGATTTTACGAGTAGCAGACGGATTGTACCGGATGTTTCCCTCCTCTGGAAATAAAAGTCGCATTAAAATCAAGCACAATTGATAATTAGAGGCGGGAACACTCGAACGGGTCGTCAACTGCCGGCGGACGGGCGGCAACGTCAGCCCCGCTGACATACTTGGAATGACAGCTGCCTCTAATTACAGAGGCTGCGCTCCGAGTTGGCGACCGCTGACACTTGGTCACGGCAAACGGTCGCCACTGTCTGATTCAGTGTTGCCAACTTGGACTAAAACTGACAGCCTAATGGCGCCGAAACTGCAAAATTTCCTGATTTGGCCGCTGAAAGTTTAAGTACTTTCACGACCTCTCTGAAATCGATTGGTCAAGAATATAAATAACATAAGTTTCTACTATATTTGCAATATTATGAATATATATATATATATATATATATATATATATATATATATATATATATATATATATATATATATATATATATATATATATATATATATATATATATATATATATATATATATATATATATATATATATATATATATATATATATATATTTTTATATTTGATAAGTTTTGTAAAGAAATCCGTTTATAGGATGATATGTTTATTTAAAATAAAATTAGTAAAAGCTACTTACAAAGCAGCGAAGGAAATCCCAGCTTGGATCGGGAAATGCTAATATTTGAATGAGATATACTTACGGATGTGCACGACTTTCGACGGTGCAAGTAAGTTTAAAGGTCCTTTTGCAGTCGA
Organism: Micropterix aruncella; assembly: GCA_944548615.1. Classification (NCBI taxonomy): domain Eukaryota; kingdom Metazoa; phylum Arthropoda; class Insecta; order Lepidoptera; family Micropterigidae; genus Micropterix; species Micropterix aruncella. The sequence continues at coordinate 13,068,130 of OX155951.1, forward strand.
CTAACGATCACTATTCATCCATATATCTCAAAAATCAAGCTAATCCTTTTGCAACAAAAAATGCCTCCAATTGAGACGAAAATAAGCGAAAAAATCAAAAATTAAACAAATTGATCACTTCGGCAAAGCCGTGACATAAATGACATAAAAAGGATTAGCTTGATTTTTGAGATATATGGATGAATAGTGATCGTTAGTCGACTGCAAAAGGACCTTTAAACTTACTTGCACCGTCGAAAGTCGTGCACATCCGTAAGTATATCTCATTCAAATATTAGCATTTCCCGATCCAAGCTGGGATTTCCTTCGCTGCTTTGTAAGTAGCTTTTACTAATTTTATTTTAAATAAACATATCATCCTATAAACGGATTTCTTTACAAAACTTATCAAATATAAAAATATTATACTGTTTTCTACAATGTTTCTTTACATATTTTTTAATATTATACAATTTTACACTGGTTTACCGTATTTTGATAACATTATACAACATTTTTTATAAACTTCTCTGCCAGAAATTAATATTGAAGTTTCTTCTTTCATTTCATTAAGCATATGGAGTTTTTTATTTTTATTTCGATTTAATGGCTCGTTAATAACAAACTCAGCCAATTGCATCATATTTTAAATGTGGGTAGCATTCGAAATTTGAATTATTTCGATATGTCACCTTCATTTATGTCACGGCTTTGCCGAAGTGATCAATTTGTTTAATTTTTGATTTTTTCGCTTATTTTCGTCTCAATTGGAGGCATTTTTTGTTGCAAAAGGATTAGCTTGATTTTTGAGATATATGGATGAATAGTGATCGTTAGTCGACTGCAAAAGGACCTTTAAACTTACTTGCACCGTCGAAAGTCGTGCACATCCGTAAGTATATCTCATTCAAATATTAGCATTTCCCGATCCAAGCTGGGATTTCCTTCGCTGCTTTGTAAGTAGCTTTTACTAATTTTATTTTAAATAAACATATATATATATATAAATATATATATATATATATATATATATATATATATATATATATATATATATATATATATATATATATATATATTTAAAATAAAAATAGTAAAAGCTAATTAAAAAGTAGCGAAGGAAATCCCAGGTTGTATTGGGAAATGCTTATGTTTGAATGAGATATACTTACGGATGTGCACGACTTTCGACAGGTGCAATGTAAGTTTAAAGGTCCTTTTGAAGTCGACTAACGATCACTATTCATCCATATATCTCATAAATAGGGCTTATCCTTATGCAACACAAAATGCCTTCATTTTGTGAAGGCATTTTGTGAAGGCATTTTGTGTTGCATAAGGATAAGCCCTATTTATGAGATATATGGATGAATAGTGATCGTTAGTCGACTGCAAAAGGACCTTTAAACTTACATTGCACCTGTCGAAAGTCGTGCACATCCGTAAGTATATCTCATTCAAACATAAGCATTTCCCAATACAACCTGGGATTTCCTTCGCTACTTTTTAATTAGCTTTTACTAATTTTATTTTAAATAAAAACATGATCCTATAAACGGATTTCTTTACAAACCTTATGAAATATCTCTATATATATATATATATATATATATATATATATATATATATATATATATATATATATATATATATATATATATATATATATATATATATATATATATATATATATATATATATATATATATATATATATATATGCAATGAAATATTTTTGTTTAAAACACTTTTATATCGAAGTTATTAGTCTTTGAAAGTGCATGTTTTTACACATACTTTAATGAAATACAGATGAAATAATTGAGCAAACTCTGGAAAAATAAATGGAATTGGGCGATCTCTCGCGCGTCGCTTGCTTATTTCTCTCACCTCATTGTGTCAATCGCTCGCAGAGCCATCTACCGGGAGAAAAAGTGGAAGTAGACACCTCCGTTCAACTGTTGACACACCCGATTGGCTAAGCAATTTAAATTTGAAAATATAATAATTAAAATTCAATTGTGTGATTATTTCATTCCAGTTTGAATAATTTTTTATATGTTTTAACAATTATTTTCATATTTTATAATTTGTAACATTTTAAAATATCATCAATATCGCCAATACAATGCTTTATGGGTTAAGAACATTCGCACATATTTCTCCATTAATTTGCAAGAAAAAGTACAAAATGGAAGAACAGAAATATTCTATTAATATTTTTAGAGTTGCGAATACGTTGCATAAACGTTCGTTCATCTGTCTATTTGTATGTCATCGCCGATTATCTCAGCCAGTTTTAAAGCTTTGAACATGAAATAGATAGAAGTGAAAAAAACGTTTTTATCTCGTTATTAATAGCGAACAAAAGGTATCTTTTATTTTGTTTTCTTTGTTATACATATTACGATAGGTATAGATTTTTTAAAAATAATCATACTTTTTGAAAAGTTAACAAATCTGTATTTTAAAAGTGTGGATAGTATATTTTGGTAAAAAATAAAATCATGCAAATATTAATACGATTTATTCGCATATTGATTTGGATTAAAAAAGTTAATCTTAAAAAAATTAAACTGTGAAAATTTTTGTAACGTTTCCATCGACAATTTTTTGAATTAAATTTCTTCTCAAGAATAGTGTTAAATATTATATGCTATTACTTAATAGCAAGAGACTGCTAAAACTCATTTTCTAGTCAATTTGTGTGAATATGCTTCATAGCAAGAACCACTTAACCCTCGGCGTGCGAGACGAATTCGAACTTGTCCGTCTTTGTTTTTAACTCTTTTTCACTAAAGTAGAATATGATGAAATGGGAGGGGGGAGAACCGATCACAGGACTACACGCACATAGTCCTTAGACGACTTAATTTTAGGGCCATTAAGGCTTAGCCCCACCTATATATCTGCTGGCAACTAGTTCCGATCATTATAGATCCTGCAACCATCTCATTTAAGAGAAAAGTCGCAGAATTCACTATGGACGGTAGCCGCACACATCAGCCATAGCCGCCCTATATGTGCCTATTATTTTCTCTCTTTTGACAGCCAAGCCGGGCATGCACATATGACATGCTCAGACGACACATCTTCTATTCTGCAACTCCTGCAGTAGGGTCGACGACTATCCCAAGCATATGCATATGTTTGTTAAGGAGAGAGCCTGGTTTAGAAGGAAAAAAACATGTTTTTCGTGGTTTTTTTTTACCTAAAGTTAAAATTTGATCATAAATCTTTTATATCAGTTTGATTACATTTTGAAATATAAAAATATTTTTACTTTACTAAAAAAAACTATTTTTGAAATATTGCAAATGTTGCTACCGCTGCAGAAATGACGGTATCTGTTTGCGCCGGCAATAGCGAGAGTATTTTTGCTGAAACAAAAATAATAAACTAAGATATTCATTTTTACATGTGTATTTTCTAGATGAACAAAAAAAAATAATTAAAATTTATCATTTTTATAATTTTTCAAGGATTTAAAGAAATAAAATCGACTTTGGCCCCAAAATGTTGTGTTTAACTAGTAAAAAAAATAAACAAAAACAATTTATTTGTTCATATAGAACACATTATAATAATCTATAATTTTTTTTTTTTTGGAATAACTCGATTCGTCAAGAAGTTTTTTTTTATTACCGGCGCAAAACAGAAAAATATGGTTTTGAGAAACGCGTTAAAAGGTTTCTTTAAAGAAAAGTAGTAGGTTTTTTACACTTACAACAATCCTCAGTTATCAGCGATTCTAGAGGTAAACGTTTTATGAATAGATTTCAACATAAAGTTTTTTAAAAAAAACATGAAAAAAAAATTTTTTTTTTAAACCAGGCTCCCCCTTTAATCCGTCAGCGCCCAGTTAGCAGGCCCACCGTTTACCTCAATTTGTCATTCGAAAGTCTCAAGCAGTAACTTGTTAATCTAAATGTGTGTCCCCAAATGGCCCTTTTGCTTGCCCTACAAACCTGATGAGGTTTGTTACTTTCCACCGGTGCTTTATCCACCCCTTGGTTCAGTTACGCAAGATGGTCCTCTGCCAGTGGCAAAGTAACCTCCGGGCCGATTGGTGGACGTGGCGGTGCCTGCCTTGCAAGTCTATCTATGTGTGATATTGACGGGCAAAAGATGCTACGGTCCTCGATAAATTCGTACTGAATTACCGCTAGCATCAGGTAGAGGCTGCGTAAGCAACTTCGAATCTACGACCAGAATGAACGATGGAGAAACGTGTAATCCGTCCAAATCTGGTAGTAAGGGAGCTAGGTTCGCCCGCTATGTCCTCTTCCCAGTGCCTCGTTATAGCCTGTAAGCCGTTAGTCTCTTACGGGCTTGTCGGTGGAGTTACACAGTGGACTGTCTTTCGTTCTTTAAAGTCTTTCACGTTGACCTAATGTGAGATAGAACGACCTAATTCCGTTAAAATTCCCTGAGATTACGGGTTGGGCTGTTGTAATTAGACACCCCCAGTTGCTTCTTCATTACTTCTCACTCGACTGTGTCCCTTTAACCATGTGAGATCTATTATGTTTTCCTGTGATGTTTTGATAGCGCCCAATGGCTCTCTTTAATTAAGGTACATGTCTTCCGATGCCCTCTTGCGATGTCTTGTCTCTTGCTCTCCTCTGATGTCTTTCGATGCTCTTGAGTACTAACAGCGCTGATGTATCTCTTTTACCTTCGAATGAGGTATATTCGTAATATCTGAAGCCTAAACCCACGAATTTCAATTGGAAACCGAAGATAAAAGAGTATCTCTTTTATCTTCGGTTTCCGATTGAAATTCGTGGGTTTAGGCTCCAGATATTATGAATAGACCTCAGTACCAGTGCCGTCGTTTGCTTTCGAACCATCTGTGCAATTAGGTATTTTATCGTATGCAACAGGATTGATTTTATAACCCTTTTTATAAAATGTATTCTGGTACACCAAAGTAGAATGAATATTACTGACACCATATGCACATTATGCACGTCTCCGGAATGGTGTTATTAAAAACCACACGATGGCATGGCATACGAGCATTGGAGTGTTCCTCCGCTCAGAGCAGTGCACACTCTGCCTGCACGCAATCTCATTTGCACACACATCGTCGCCTCGCCGCATTACCAATAACGGCCGGAATAAAAGTGCAGGGAAGTGTCGCTACCCGGGCAGCCACCAGGGCGTTTATTATTCTTTGTTAGCGAAGTAGCACGCTTCTATCCTACCTACCTTCTCCTTTCTCTCTATCTCTTTCTCTCTCTATCTAACTCTCTATCTCTCTTTTGTTCGACACGACCGCTAGCTACCATTCGGCAATCTAAAGCGATATAGGTTCTATATAAATTTCTACTCAAGGATGTTAACGTTTCACCTATTACTGATCTGCAGGTGTTTCTTTCGAGACCATATGCTGGTATTAGGATATCAGAAAGTGAATCGCTCGAATGTCTAGTTTTATAAGTTTTGGAGCTGTGAGTATGTGACAGCAACATTACTTACGGCCACGGTTATGACGATCCTGCTTTCCTGATCTACGCTGGACATAATTTCATAGTTCATAGCAATAATTATATATTCAGTTAGAAATAGAATCATAAGGAGATAAAATTATATAGTTATCCTGCTCTCTTCTCTACTTTACGCAGTAGACCTATTGCGCAGCGTCCTCCCCCTCGTAAAAATATATCACCTGTAAAATTCCAATATCGGAACTGGTCAAGCACGAGCGCTTTTTCCCTACCGCAGCAACGGATGTTATCTTTTTAATATTTGAATAAACTAAAATGGTGAATCTGTAAACCAGGAACACAATGAGGTTGTATAAAACTACAAAGCCGCTACTAGCGATATAATAATAATAATAATAAACTCTTTATTTGCACTTGATTGTTATACAAAAAGGCGAGCTTATTGCCACATGGCAATATCTTACAACTAACCTAAAAGCAGTGGTACATGCGCGCATTGTGAAAATAAAGATTATTACATAATATACAGACCGTCTGCATAACATACAGACAACTGGAAGAAGTTAAAACTAATAATGCCCGAGGAGAGGAAATTGAGAGAGGAAGAGGAGAGAAAGGGAAGAACTGGTTTCTTCTTAGAAAGATAGTAATCCTTAAGGTGAGTCTTAAACGATGGTAAAGAAGGCGAGTTTCGTATGTTTGCTGGAAGATCGTTCCAGAGTCTTGTACAATGGACACAGAAAGAATAGGATTAGAAATCACTATTATGACTCGGAATTTTTAGTAAACTGTCAGAGGCTGACCGAAGTACGAGACCGTGGGAACTTAGTGGTTCAAAAAGCTCGTGGGGATAGGATGATGTTAATTGGGAGAGTACACGATATAGGAGAGCAAGTATATGAAAATTTCTTCTTTGGCGTACTGGCAACCACTTTAACTGTGCCCTATATTTGACCAAGTGATCATACTTATATAGACCGAAGATGAATCGTATGCATACATTTTGCAAACGTTCAAGTTTGTTGAGCAGTTCCTCTGATAAATCGAGATAAGCCACATCTGCATAGTCAATTATCTGACGTACTATTATTTTTTTTTTGAAAATCTACTGGAAAATCGATTAAATAATTGAAATATTGCAAATGGTAAGACTATGAATACCTCGTAGAGTCACCATTTCTTAATTAAGCAAACTTTTGGCCATAAATTCGACCAAAATTTTGTTCGACATTGTACTAACGTCAAATTGAAAAAAAAACTCATCCTAAACAATAAATTTCAAAACTATTCCCGTGCGAAACCGGGAATGGCATCTTATGAAGTATAATGTACTTCATAAGATGCCATTCCTGTCCGAGTGTTTTGTGTCCGAGTGATATAAGCACAATCAAAGATTTTATTTAGTATTATATTGCTCAAGTCCATGGAATGATTTGGCAACCCTTTTTAGCCGGCAAAATGCAGGTGGCGCTGATAGCATTAATGGCCCAACTAATATCAATTTATTTTGACATGTATTAAATAATAATTACATTGATAATAAATGGTTTTTAATAAAGAACTGATCGATTATAAAAACTTAAAAAATGTACTAATGAAAACACTAATTATAATTCAATTATTAGAGCCATCTGTCGCATTTGTCGCATATAAGCTGTCATAGAAATAATAAGTAGAGATAGAAAGCCATCTATCAGTCTATCTGAACATTAACGTGCGTAGTTATTACGTACTGAAACCTGTATACCAAATTAAATAATAGACATTTATATGTAAATTATATTAATATAATAAGAGCTATGATTTAAAAATTTGTTTAATATATTATTATTTATACCATGTAGGAGTGTTTAAGAGCCATCTACAGTGCTCCATCATGCTGTAATGCCACGAAACACGCCATATTAAATATAATAATCGAAGATTCTTCAATTTTTGGAACTATGTCTGCCATTTACCCGTTGCGTTTCGTAGTAAAATCCTGGTTGTCAAATTGTAGTACGACGTTGAGCAATCTAATACGCTATATAATCAATGGCGCAATATTGTTTTTTAGCAATAAAGCAATAGAGTTGTATTGGAGTAGGTATTTCTTAAATAAAAGAAATGTTTTTGTCTTCATTTTGCAATGCTCTTTACGGCCTTCGTTACAAGTCTGGACGATGCAGAAGCTGAGGAATTAGTAAAATGCTGCAATGAAATCGCCCTAGCTGTATACCGGTACAAACAAAGGAAGTCGTAAAATGTGAAAAGTTTAAGGGGCTGTGAGGGAGGCGCTGAAGAGGTCGAGGAGAGAAGGGAGGCGGAGAAAATGTCCGTTATAAAGCGCCCACTTGACGCTGGCCTTTGATCGGTAGTCAAGTACAGCATCCAGCTTTATTGCTCGTTACAACTTGGATTTTAAAACTTGCACTTCGCTCGCGTCGCGAGATTTTTAGGTCGCAGGTGTAACTCATCCAAGCGATATATCAATAATGATCGCACACTCTGCCTAAAATATGCACTTCGAAGATATCATACAAAAAACAATTATATATATATATATATATATATATATATATATATATATATATATATATATATATATATATATATATATATATATATATATATATATATATATATATATATATATATATATATATATATATATATATATATATATATATATATATATATATATATATATATATATATATATATATATATATATATATATATATATATATATATATATATATATATATATATATATATATATATTTTTTTTTTTAAATTATTTTCAATAATATATAAAATTAGATTCATGAAAAGTTACTTATCTGGGGTCCTGGTGGACCAGAAACATTTAAACGATAGTTAATGTCCTCTTTAAATACTTAGGGCAGCGGCACTAAGTATTTATATAATGTAATGTCATAGAGATGAATACGACTAGTGTCGAAATATTCTCAATCATATAATTTCTTCTAAAATAAGTTACTAACATCCATTTCTGTTACAGAAACCATCCTCCTATACGTATTACATCCAAGGGCATACAGTAATTCGGCTGCAATAACTAAGAACATCATAGGTTATCAATTGCGGAAACAGGTGCCGCTGCCCTAAGTATTTAAAGAGGACATTAACTATCGTTTAAATGTTTCTGGTCCACCAGGACCCCAGATAAGTAACTTTTCATGAATCTAATTTTATATATTATTGAAAATAATTTAAAAAAATTTACACACTTAAAATATCAAAATATATATATATATATATATATATATATATATATATATATATATATATATATATATATATATATATATATATATATATATATATATATATATATATATATATATATATATATATATATATATATATATATATATATATATATATAAATATATATATATATATATATATATATATATATATATATATATATATATATATATATATATATATATATATATATATATATATATATATACATATATATATATATATATATATATATATATATATATATATATATATATATATATATATATATATATATATATATATATATATATATATATATATATATATATATATATATATATATATATATATATATATATATATATATATATATTATTTATCACTTTAAAATTACAAGTTTTAATGGTGTATTTATTTATTTATTTCTCATACAACGTTGCTTTAAACAATTTGACATACCTACTTATTTGGACGTAACAATATATAAATCGCGATATTGTGAAACCCCATAGGTCAGCAAATTTGCCAAAATTCACTTTTTTACATAAATGTTTTTTAGGGTAACTGAGGAATGTTGGAGAAACCACACAAGTCACTCTAATTTCTGAAGAATTACATCAGAGGCAAAAATACGTTTTTTTAGAAAGATCGTAAGTTGCTGACTTCTTTCTCGGTGATTATTTTAAAAGGAATATGCTTTCTATTAAATCAATGGGCCGAAATATAAGCGAAGATAATAAAGTATCGCTTAAAATAAGCATATTATACCGGTACTTTTTGCATTCGAATGAAATTCATGGTATGGTTCAAGCAAAGGAATTTATTAATTAGTTGATTACTCACACATTCATGTTGCGTAATTCTATTCGGCAAGACTTCATTTCACTATGATATTTTATATAATATTTTTTATATAATATTAAATATATTGTTTTTAATAGGTATACGAAAATGACCAATCGAAAGGGGGAAGACATTGATGGAAATAATGAGATTTGATGCTCATAAAATATCTATGTAAGGTAAATAAATTATTCGAGAATCCAGAAAACCCTAGACGATTACTAGAACCAATGTATAAACTACATGGATACATGAAGCAAGTTAGGCGAAAGCGCCAGACTTAATTATCAGACCAGTATATTATGTTGTTATTGCTTAGTACATAATATTGTTTAGAATGTTCAATACATTGACTCTTTTGTTTTAGTTGATAATTTTCATGTGTCTTATTTTTAACCGACTTCAAAAAAGGAGGAGGTTATCAATTCGGTTATATTTTTTTTTAAATGTTTGTTACCTCAGAACTCTGCTATTTATGAACCGATTTGGAAAATTCTTTTTTTTTTAAGATTTACTTACAGATTGGTCCTATTTTTATCACAATCCTGTTCTGATGATTGGATCCATGAGGAATTGAGGAAACTCCTCAAAGATTATCATATGAAGTTGAAAATTTACATGTAAGTTCAATTCCGATGACAATGCATTTTTTTATGGTAAGCATGACCTGATTCTACACCTTGGGTTGGCTCCGAACGAGAGGACTTCTCAACGGTCAACAGTACAGACACGAAAGTTTGTATACTCATTCAGTTATGATAGCCCTTTCTACGTTTTACCATAACATGGCTGTTGCACTTAGAGTTGGCTCCCGACGAGGGGACTCCTCAACGGTCAACAAAACAGACACGAAATTTTGTATAAGCATTCAATTACGAAAGCCTGTTTTAAGTTTCACCAAGACAATACTGCGGCATCCAGGGGTGGCTTCCAACGAGGGAACTCGTCAACGGTCAACAGCACAGACCCATAATTTTGTATACGCATTCAATTATGATAGCCTAATATGAAAGTATCGCCTTATAATAAGTGCTGCACATATAAACAATTTGGTAGTCGTTTTTTCTGTTAAAATGTTGTCTATTATTGTTATTAAAATATTATCCCCTAACCACGTTTGCAGATGACACGTGTGATGGACTATTACCTCTCTATATATGGGTTTATATCATAGAAGCTGATCGTTTAAGTGTTCGCTTTGTTTGATATTTTTCCCGTGCCGCGAAAGAGTGCCGACTTAAAGGGGGTACATCCATCATAGGACGCAACAAGAGAGGCGTTGTCAAGGAGAGCGCCGAGAGCTTGTTTAAGTGACGGGGTGATATGTGAGGATCCCATATATTTTCATTTGCCCTCCTCGTGGAGTCGCGGCTGTATATCCGACAGGCTTAGCACCCCGCACGCCAAAACGTGTTTGTTGTCGTGTCTCTATTGAGTGTGATATACTATTTGTTTATTACGGGCGCGTTATCTTCTTTTTGTTTCAAAAATGGGATGTCGCTTTATTCAAAAATTCCCACCGATAAAAAGCTTTGCAAACCAACAAGCTCAATATAACAAATGAAATGCTGAGTTTGTAAGCTTCAAAACAATGCATGTTACGCTCCATTATATACGTAAATAAAGAAAGTAAAACTCGATGAAAAATACTATAATAACTTACTTTTTGCATTATTTTTGTCGTGAGTGTCGTTGTGACGCCATCTCTCCCGCATCTTCCCCAGAGCGTACTGACGGTTGACGCGTATTAAAGGAACGATATAATAACCGTATTGGCAGCTTGCTAACTAGCAAAGATACCGAGAACATTGCACTATTTCAACTTACCTCTGTTTCAACCTTCCTAGGCAGTGGCGGCGCTAGGCGTCGGCGACATCGGCGACCGCCGACGGCCTCGCACCTAAGGGGGCCTCGCAAAACTTTTACAAATTATTTAAATGCATTTACAGACTTTTGAAATGCATTACAGAGTTAACTTTTTTAACACAATGATAGATGCTATTATAGCCGACACCGAATGTCGATTTAAAGCGCTCAATGAATATTTTGAGCAATTTGCGATATCAGTTATTTGAAATCGATATCAAAAGAGGACCTTCTCAAGCATTGTAATGATTTAGGTACAATACTGCGACATGGCGACGGCGAAAACAGTGGCATACAGCCTTTCGAGCTATCTGAAGAGCTACAGCTTTTAAAAGCGAATTCACTTGACTGTCAACGACGCGAAACAACTCATTCAGTACATTTTAGAAAATAATTTGGAAGAAATAGGTATATCCAAATGTTTACATAGCAATATATGCTCAAATCATGATCACAGTTCCCGTCAGTACAGCTTCCGCCGAGAGAAGCTTCTCAAAGTTAAAATTGATTAAGACCTACTTGAGAACCACGATGACCCAAGAGAGACTATCTGCGTTATCAATTCTATCAATTGAAGCTGAAATAGCGGCTAGTATTAGGTATGACATAATCCTGAAAAAGTTCAGTGATGCCAAAAGCCGAAAAGTTCGTCTATTTTAATTTCTCTTTGTGTAATTTTTAACATCATTTGATTAGCAATGAAACTCGTTTACTCATACATTAGTTTCACTATAATTCGCCTCATGTAATATAACGTTTTCTTTTTGACTGGGAAATAAAAAAGGCCTCGCGAACCTAATTTCGCCGACGTCCAAGTGTGGTCTAGCGCCGCCACTGTTCCTAGGTCTCCGCTACTTTGTTTTGTCGGCATTAATACAAAGTTTGTCAGTTACCAAGTTTTTATTTATAAGGCTCAAAATATACTTTACTTATTCTATAGATGTTCATTTTGTCTAAGTACTTAGTACCAGGCCTTCTACGACTAGATCTAAGTTTATAATGGCAATCGTTTCTGTCACTTCGCTCATGATTGTAATATCTTCAGTGCTCCCGATGATATAAATAACGCAGAGGCTGCCCCAGCGCTGGCAGGTAAACAACTCTAAGTATATAAATCATAGACACGAACATCCGCTCGTGTAAATGTGGAGCGCTGCTGCGCCGTTGGCCGCGCTGTCTCCCGCCGGAAAGACTACAATAAGAACACAACCGGGGGAGCCTTTTAATTGAATCTGCACATTCAGCGGCATGACGCGGGCGCGGCGCTCTCCCCGTTCGCTTCGCCTTGGGACCGACCAGCGCGGTGCGATTCGATATGGCACACGCTATTATTACAATTCAGATATAGCCGAGATTTAAATGCGTTAAAACATGTACTGCCATTTCGATATTCCGATAAAAACGAGAAATAGAAGCCTTTGCACTGAAATAGCAACTATTAAAACGGTCGTCCACTACAATCGACTATAAATGCGTGTTAACCTCAGCGTCGATATCGTTTCGGATGTCACCGCGAAGATGTAAAATACGCACTTTTTAACTTGTTTCTGTCTTGCTTGATTTTAATCTGGACGTAATAATGTGCTATACAAAATGAACCACGATAGTCGATTATAATTATTTGATAATAATAATTTTGCGAAAAGGCTGCGTTCTATTAATTTGCTACAATTAATTTGAAATGATTTAGGCTACTTCAAACTAATACTTAAATTTTAATTCCATCTTAAATCTATTTTTCGAAATGATATTTCAATATTTTTTAGATACTTATTATTATCCAATGGAACTTCTTTTTGTTTTTTTTTTTAATTATAACAAAACCATACGTAAAATAATTTGGTACGCCTGCCTTGGTATAGGCCTAGGACTAGTGATGTGGCGTTGGCGTTTCTTATTTGCTACTGGTACAAACACGAATATTTGAATATCAAATGCGACAGGAATTACCCCCAAAAGATGTAACATGGGATTTTCTGAGGGTTTAAGGTAAATACAAGAATGGATTATTGTTAAGCCCCAAAACAAAATTATTAACACAATCATCTTTATCGGATCTAACTACCTATCCAATCACTGATAATTAAGGATTAGTAAGTGAATTCAAGAAAAGTAAGAAGCGTAATAAATTTATTAAAAACCTGCACTGAAAAGTTCGCGCATGCATTCAGAAACTTCGTACCGCATCGCTCTTCAGATCGCCGGAAACAAGAAACCTCAAACAATAGGTCTCAGCAAACCTTGTTCAGGTACAAAATGCAGTTAAAGTGGTTCTTGGGCAGCATCTTTACCAACGCATCTTGCAGTTTTGCCAACTCAGAGCTGGAGTTAAGGACGTCTCGATGTTCCCAGAAGCAACAATGGTGCTCGACGCAAGAAATGAAAAATGCTCATTCATAGATGAAATCTACGTCTCTCTACGTCTTGTTATCAGTAGTACATTCCATCAGCAAATATATTCCTGATTTGGAAAATCACCAAGTAAATGATTTGGTGCTAAGACCGTTTTCAGTGGATGAAGGGATATTTCCAGATACTGAAATTGAAACCAAAGCAAAACTTTGAAAATAAATTTTGAACTAGCAACATTTTGGCGAAAGATTGGTAGCGATAATCCATTATTATTGGGAAAGCCTTTAAAATACTGATCCCATTTACCACAACTTTCGGGTGTGAAAGAATATTTTCAACGAAAAAAATGCAATAGCTTATTGGTTTTTTAAACTAACTTTTTTGGGGGTATTAACTAAATATATAACCTGCGTTATGTGAAATAGCCTCAAAAAGGTTGGGACTCGCTGCTCTAGAACCTATCTCTAAAATCTTATTATGCACTGATATTAAAACTCTCTCATTTACCCTCTGTAATAATGTTCTTTAATAACCGTATCGAGCTGGAAATAGACTTCTTTAAGAGGCTCCCATCTAGCTTTATAACGGAACGGAAGTCTAATTAATTACACCAACTAATTAATGCTAAAGGAAGAACCTTATTATTATTATTTATTCTTACATGATGTACGAATTATCACTTGCATTCTCTAATATGGGTGGCTGTTCGCGAGAGATCGATTCTTAGAAGCTTATATTCCTCTTTCACACGCTCGAGCCACCCCATAACAGACATAAATAACAGACACTGAAACAAAATACGGCTCATTCAAATATTAAAATCATCCGCAAGGAAGTCCTAACTAAATACGCAGGACAAAATTCCATGAAAGGTCCTGGTAATAATATATCGCCGTCTTTAAGGGCCGAAGACCCCTAATTAATTATCAGCCTGTCATTTCTCGCAGTGGATATATCGAGGGTGTCGACCGATAACAAAAAATCGTAAACGCGGCAAGCCGCTCGCGCAACCCTCTTATATTAAAACAAATGTGGTAATCTCAAAATAATCGCAATGTTTGAGGTAATTAGGAGGCTATTAATTATTCGACTGAAAGCTTGGATAAAATCAAATACTTATAATTTTGCTAGCTATTAGAAGGAATTTTAAGTACTAAATATGATGTATTGTTAATGTTTAATCTACATATTTTCGCTATAAACCTAATGATAATGTAGTAGTAATACATATTATAGAAAATTACCTTCAATTAAGGTGAGATTAATTTAAGTTAAAAATGTAAGCCTGATTGAATAATATGTACTCTCGCTAAGCCACACCCCTTAACCCTCAGTAGGCCGGTCTCTTACCGCCGCCATTGCCTTTTAACCAATCACGGGTTAGAGTGGCGGGGCTTTAGCGAGGCTAGTGAACGATTTTGGAAAATCGAACAGTCACAAAAATACCGAGGTCGAGAATGAACGACCCTTAAGCGGCGGGATAATAGTTGTACATACGGCAGCCCTTGGCTGGTCTCGTACTCGCGCGCATAATTTAAGTGTATACTGTAACTCACGAGTAAATTGAGGGACAATAAACGTTCTTTTGAAATAAACTCTTTCACTGTGTGATCATCTAATAGAGTGTGAACCAGATACGGGAGACTACTCGGCGGCCAGGAAGAACGAGAGAACGCGAAGGTAAATAACATTTACAGTCCACAAAAACCACCCTTCAGCAGTGTGAGAAACTCACAGGAAAATAACTGATGGATTTTATAACCATAAGTGATCCATCGCAGCCGGATGAAAAATAAATAAAAGAATCTTGAAAAATAAATTTTACGATGGAGTCGACCGCAGAAAAATCGAACGTATCGAGGCGGACCTGGTCACAAAGCAGCAGGAGGAGTGAAAGAGTTCAGGAAGTGAAAGAAGCATCAGAACAACTGAGGCGGGTCACCAGAGAACAAGCAAAGGTAGCCGCGGAAAAGAAAAAATTGGAATCAGAGGCGATAACGCAAAGGGAACAACTCCGTGCGACCGAAGAGATAGCGACGGCAAAACGCAGATCGGAGGCGGCAGGAGCGGCGGCTGCGATTCAAGTGCAACATGCAGATTTAGAAGCTGAATTGCAGATGCTAGAAGCAGACCGTCAGCACGCACTTAGAGTGTTAGACGTAGTTTCCGAAGCTTACGACTCAGAAAAAAGCGGAGAATGGGAGACAAGAAGTTACGCCGATCTTGAAGAAACAGCAGGTCGTACTACGCTGTGGGCAGAGACGCAAGCACCGCTGACTTCATATAGTGAACCCGACCAAATAAAACCACGAAATGAAGAGAGATACCGCGGCAGGAGAGAAGAAGAATCGGACGAGGCGATGCAGCACGAGGCGGGCGCGGCGGCACCTCACGGGGCAACACATCGCGCGGCGCACGAGGGGATGCGGCTCGAGGCGGGCGCGGCGGCACCTGACGGGGCGGCGCATCGCGCAGCGGGCGGCGAAATCGCGACCGCAGCGGACGCGGCGGCCACAGACGCCGCCGCGGCCGCTGGCTCCAGCACAGGAGACGGGTCCGATGACAGCGCGAGCAAAAAATTAATAAGCCAGGTATGTCGAGTAATTTCAATAGCCTCCTCGAAGCCGCAATATAACAAGGAACTTCCACACTTTAGTGGAGATCCACTTCAGTTTTTAGCCTTTAAATCGATTTTTAACCAGTCCACCGAAGTTATAGGTCTGAATGACGAACAAAACTTACTTCGCTTGCAATCCGAGATACGCGGACGAGCAAGAGATTGCGTTTCAGGGTTACTTTTATCCCCTGCGAACGTTGGCGAAATAATGAAAACATTAGAGACGTTATTTGGAAATCCAAATGTAATTATTCAGCGCACACTAGCTGATTTACGTAAAACCAGGGACCTCTCTGAATTTATAGAAGCAGAGGAATTGTTGCAATTTGCTTGCCAAGTTAAGAATCTGGTGGCCACAGTAAAATCAGTAAATAGGATTGAGCACCTATGGAACCCAGAACTTTTAGGTTCTCTTGTAGCGAAGTTGCCAAAAAACTTATTAACATTGTGGCTAGGAGATAAAGGAAAGGGTAAACCAGACGAACCGGTTATCATACGATTCGCATCTTGGCTAGAAACACTAGCGATAGACTCGCAAGATGCGGGAATAGGTCCATTAGACAGCGGTAGAAAAAATCAAGTAGTAGCGCGCGATAAAAAGTATAAACAGCAAAATCATAAAAATTACGTTCTTAACATGACTGAGCAGTCTCGTATGAAATGCCCAAATTGTACCGGCGATCATTTTCTCAGCAAATGCGAAAGGTTTAAAAAACTTTCCCTAGACTCTCGCTGGGGAGTCGTAAAATCACTTAAGCGATGCTTTAAATGCCTTGCACCTTCGCACGGCAGGAAAAACTGCCCGGCCTATAAAAGGTTTCCTCGATTTAAGTATCACTTCTTACTTACTGCCGCGGACGCGGCGCTCGGCGGAACCGAGATAATTACCTACGGCAACAGCCGAAGGTGAAACACAGACCGGGGCTATTGTCGCGCATACAGTAGCCAACAACAGAGTCCTCTTGCAAGTTTTACCGATAACGTTAATAGGACCAAAGGGGAGAAAGGTAGTTTACGCGCTTTTAGACAGCGGATCGACGGTCTCTATAATAGACCGCGAAGTCGCGCAAGAGCTGAATATTAGAGGGCCTCCCACCAATATGGAGGTATGTGGTATAGGAAGTATGAAAACTTCTTCTAAAGGGGCTGAAACAGTCTCGTTTCAAATAAGGGGGGAATTGGGCCGTAAGGTTTTCGACGTGCAGGCTTATAGTATTGCGGCGTTAAACCTTCCGAAATTAAAAAAATTATCGGCGGCCGCCTCTGATTTTGACACTTTGACTGCGGTGAAAGTCGACAAAATATCAGATGTCCAACCGCGCCTACTAATCGGGGCTAATTGTTGGGAATTAATCGTTTCACGCGGATTAAGGCGCATTAATGACGAATTATCGTTGTCAAAAACACTACTGGGCTGGGTTCCAGTGGGACGAGTATCTGTAGATAGGCAAAATGACGCATTACATAGCTTCTGCCTAAGTGATAGCGGTAGCAATGACGCGTCTCTTCAGAGATTACTCGAGGAAAACCTCAGATTAGAGCAAGACTGGCCGAATAAAAAGCGAGAACTTGCGGACTCGGTAAGGTCTAAAAAATTATTGGAATCCACTACTTCGTTAAACGGCGGGGTATGGCACACGGGGTTGCTCTGGCGAGATGACAGACGTGTTCTTCCTGATAGCCGACCTATGGCGCTAGCTCGACTTCACGCCGTCGAGAGAAAAATGGACAGAGATCGGACTTATGGAGACGCTTATTGTCAGAAAATGGACAAGTACTTAGCAGAAGGTTACGCCGAAGAAGTAGACCCTTCCAAATTAGCCGGCCGAACTGATATATGGTTTTTACCACACTTGGGTGTCTGTAGCGCCGCCAAAGGAAACAAGCTTAGGATCGTGCATGACGCTGCTGCTAGCGTAAAGGGAGTATCTCTAAATAGCTTACTGATAACGGGGCCAGACTATAATCAAAGCATAACAGGTATACTTTTTAGGTTCCGCGAGCATCCGGTGGCTTTTACCGCCGATATTGGGGACATGTTCATGCGTATTAAGGTGATCGAGGACGATACCTATAGTCAGTTGTTCCTTTGGCGGGGATATCGGCGCGATATAGAACCTCGTATCCTAAAAATGTCCTCTTTAATATTCGGTTCTCGGTCATCCCCGACATCAGCCCTCTATATCCGAAATAAAAACGCTGAACGTTTCAAGAATCAGTACCCTCTAGCAGTGGAGGCTATCACAGACCATCACTTTATGGACGACCTTGCTTTCGGGTCTTCTTCAATAGAAGAAGCTCGTAACGTGATAAAAAACATAATTTACATACATCAACAAGGGAATTTTTTCTTAAAGGGCTGGGCGTCTAATTATCAAAGCGTTTTGAACGAAATACCCGAAGAAAGGAAAGCTACCCATAATATTGCTCTGGAGAAAGGAGAGATAAGCTCTCAACGGCTTTTAGGGTTAGAATGGTTGCCAGAAAGTGACCAACTTACATTTAATTTTAGGTTAGAAAAACTCGATGACGCCTTAAAAACGGGCCAGAGAGTGCCAACGAAACGAGAGGCTCTTAAGGTAGTAATGTCAATTTATGACCCACTCGGGGTATTAAGCCCAATAACTATCCGAGCCAAAATTCTAATGCAAAAGGTGTGGACCAGCGGTGTAGCCTGGGATGAGGAGGTCACACAAGATATTTTCAAAGGTTGGGGTGAATGGATAAATGCCCTTCGCTCGGCGAAGGACGTAAGGATTTCACGCTATCACGGCGTAACAAAGAATCCCTCCGAAAATAGACAATTACACATATATTGTGACGCGTCTCAAGAGGCTATGTGCGCTGTCGCGTATATGAGAATAGCCAGACCAGGCGAAGAACCGACCACATCCTTTATCGCAAGTAAAACCAGAGTCGCGCCGTTAAAAAAAATGACAATACCGCGTTTAGAACTGACAGCAGCACTATTAGGCGCCGAACTAGCGAAAAAAATCACTAGCGAGTACAAAATTAAATTTCATGAAAAGATTTTATGGACAGACTCGATGAACGTACTTTGGTGGATACGTTCACGTAGCTCCGACCACCAACAATTTGTCTCTAACCGTCTGGGAGTATTGGACGAACTGACTACCCCGGAGGAGTGGAGATGGTTAAGCGGAAATAGTAATCCTGCAGATGAAGCTACGAGAGCGAAGTCAAAAATTGACCTCTCGCCCGAGAGCCGTTGGCTGAATGGTCCTGAATACCTTAGACAGCCACCAGAGGTATGGCCGGCAAAGGTTCCCCATCAACCCGGGGAAAAGGATAAGATATCCCTCGAGTATAAACCATTGGCGGTATTTGCGCTACACGCTGTACCTACGAGCACAATAGATGTCGCGAGATTCTCCCAACATCGCAGATTATTGCGCGTAGCCGCATACGTTAGGAAGTTTATTCAACTATGTAGAGGTGCCACGAATAACTGCATTTTAAACGGACAAGACATTGCCAGCGCTGAAATAATATTATTAAAGGAGTCGCAGAGTCGTTCTTTTAAGAAAGAAATAGAACTTATACGAGTGAAAGGGACTTTACCTAGGAATAGCCGTTTGATAGGTTTAAATGCGTACTTAGACGAGCGGGGCTTAATAAGAGTAGGCGGCCGCATCGCAAATGCGCCGGGTATACCACACGACACTAAGTATCCCATAATACTTGACGGCCGGGATCGCTATACACAACTACTGGTGGTAAGAACTCATGAGGAGATGGCTCATTCCGGGGTTGAAACGACATTGGCCAGCCTACGCCAGAGGTTCTGGCTAATTAGTCCCCGTCAAACGGTCAAAAAATTTATATACCAGTGTATGCTGTGCAAAATGAGAAGGGCAAAACCAGTCACAGCGTTGATGGGACAACTCCCGATGTCACGTTTGCAGCATCATACGAGGTGTTTTAACGCCGTAGGCGTAGACTACTTCGGGCCGGTTCAGGTGACTATACGAAGAAAAGTGGAGAAACGATATGGCGTGTTGTTCTCTTGTCTAACCACACGAGCGGTTCACATTGAATTAGCATATGATTTGTCTACTAATTCGACAATACAAGCGATAAGAAGATTCATAGCCCGGCGGGGCAAACCAAGGGTGATAATGTCAGATAATGGATCTAATCTAAAAGGTGCGAGTGCCGAATTGAAGAAGGTCGTTTCAGAGATTGACGATGAACGTATCTGTGAACGTTTAAGTAACGACCAGATTGACTGGAGGTTTATACCACCTGCTTCTCCCCATCATGGCGGCTGCTGGGAATCGATGGTTAAGTCAGCCAAAAGAGCTTTGTACGCCATATTGAAAGAAAGAGCGCCTTCTGTGGAAATGATGCAGACCTTATTGGCTGAAGTGGAGTCAATCCTTAATCAGCGGCCTATCTCGCACATTACTATAGACAGTCGAGACCAGGAGCCACTTACGCCGCAAAGCTTTTTGTTAGGACACTCTAACAGCACCGCTATGGGTAAATTTACCATTGGAGATTTATGTAACCGTAAACAGTGGAGACAGACCCAAGATCTAGCTGACGCTTTTTGGAATAGGTGGTCTAAAGTAAAGTACTACCTATGCTAGTCTCTCGACCTAAATGGAAGGAGGTACAACCTCCACTAAGGGTGGGGGAACTGGTGTTAATATTGGATCCCTCTCTAGAAAGAGGAAGATGGCCTCGCGCTATAGTAACGGAAGTCTACCCTGACAAAACAGGTGTTGTCAGGATAGTAGATGTAAAAGTCGACGGAAAAATTTATCGCAGGTCAATAAGCAAACTAGTTAGATTAGAATTGTCCGCCCGAATAGAATAAGCCATAGATATAAATAACGTAGATTTAAGGTAAATAATTCGTAAAATAAGTTAATGGCACGTTGCCATGAGCGGGGAAATGTACGAATTATCACTTGCATTCTCTAATATGGGTGGCTGTTCGCGAGAGATCGATTCTTAGAAGCTTATATTCCTCTTTCACACGCTCGAGCCACCCCATAACAGACATAAATAACAGACACTGAAACAAAATACGGCTCATTCAAATATTAAAATCATCCGCAAGGAAGTCCTAACTAAATACGCAGGACAAAATTCCATGAAAGGTCCTGGTAATAATATATCGCCGTCTTTAAGGGCCGAAGACCCCTAATTAATTATCAGCCTGTCATTTCTCGCAGTGGATATATCGAGGGTGTCGACCGATAACAAAAAATCGTAAACGCGGCAAGCCGCTCGCGCAACCCTCTTATATTAAAACAAATGTGGTAATCTCAAAATAATCGCAATGTTTGAGGTAATTAGGAGGCTATTAATTATTCGACTGAAAGCTTGGATAAAATCAAATACTTATAATTTTGCAAGCTATTCGAAGGAATTTTAGGTACTAAATATGATGTATTGTTAATGTTTAATCTACATATTTTCGCTATAAACCTAATGATAATGTAGTAGTAATACATATTATAGAAAATTACCTTCAATTAAGGTGAGATTAATTTAAGTTAAAAATGTAAGCCTGATTGAATAATATGTACTCTCGCTAAGCCACACCCCTTAACCCTCAGTAGGCCGGTCTCTTACCGCCGCCATTGCCTTTTAACCAATCACGGGTTAGAGTGGCGGGGCTTTAGCGAGGCTAGTGAACGATTTTGGAAAATCGAACAGTCACAAAAATACCGAGGTCGAGAATGAACGACCCTTAAGCGGCGGGATAATAGTTGTACATACGGCAGCCCTTGGCTGGTCTCGTACTCGCGCGCATAATTTAAGTGTATACTGTAACTCACGAGTAAATTGAGGGACAATAAACGTTCTTTTGAAATAAACTCTTTCACTGTGTGATCATCTAATAGAGTGTGAACCAGATACGGGAGACTACTCGGCGGCCAGGAAGAACGAGAGAACGCGAAGGTAAATAACATTTACAGTCCACAAAAACCACCCTTCAGCAGTGTGAGAAACTCACAGGAAAATAACTGATGGATTTTATAACCACATGATAGCTAGTATTATAAGTGTCATTCTATTTGTATAGTTATGGTAATATGTCTATTAATTTTACTTCTCAATGCCTTGGTTTTACTGTTATGTTGATTAGTAATAAGTAAATAAACACAATAAATAAAAAATTAAAAAGAAATTAAAAAAAATACCTGAGTATATTCTTCTTTAAGAACAAATAGCAAAATATCTAATTGAATCACGTATTTGAAAAACCCTAAAAGTCCAATTGAACAAATATTCTTGAAATCGAAAATATCCCCTCGTGATTTGCTGATTTAAAATACACGTATAAACGTGCTTATAATAATATATCTAAAAGCACACCTTTTTACAAAAGTTGTATTATGTTTCAGTAGGTCTTCTATATTTATTTATTTTCAAAAGTCTTGTACAGTTGGGGTCAGTTCTACAATAAAAACCTCTATAAAAAAATCCGGTTGTGTCATCCCAAGACTTTTCCGGCAATTAGACAGGGACCTCTTTCATCTGAATATTCATTTCATAAATAAAGTCGATGAGCAGTTGGCGAAAATTCCTATTAATATGCGAGGACACGAAATGAATCTTTGTATTTCGAACGCGCGTCATCTCTAATTAATTTAAAAATTAAATTGCAAACGAGTCACCGTGAGCTTTCGAATTCGAATTTCGAACGATCCACGCATCGCAAGCGTCGCTGCTTTTAGATGGCGGGCTTTGAATATTATTTGTGTCGCTTGTACATGCGATATTCCAACCAAAATTACACAATGTGATTTCATCTCAGCAAAGCACTTGTGTACCGAAATTCAAATCACCAAGTCATATATTTGGAGATTGAAGTATGACTAGCGCGCCCTCTGGTGGTCCGATTTCAACCAAAATCTTCTCATCTCTTGCCATGACTAAATGATGTCTACATGCCAAACCAGCTCAATCGAATGAAGTGTTTGGGAGCTATCGGGGAGGAATATACACACATAGACACACAGACAGATTTCGATCTGGAAATGGTTTTAAAAGTCTCAGGTGGGGGGAGGTCAAAATGGGTATTTCCGTCTTCATTTAAAAAAAATGCGCGTTCACAATACTTTCCCAAACCGTTGGTTGGCCTGGAAAGTAAAATATACAGGTGAGTTTTAATTAACCGGCTTTCTTCAAGAGTGTGAAACAGTACGAGAAAATAAAAAATTTGACTATAATAATAAAATTTTAAAAAATGATATGTATTTATTCTTCTTTTTTTTTTAATTTGTTTTTTTTAATTTTTTGAGAAACAGTATAAAACGCGCTGAGCACGATGCGCACTGAGCACGATATTGCTAATAAACAATATTAGCGACAGTTTACCTATTGCTGGATGTCTCAGACTTTCAAACTCTTGTCAAACTTGTATTAACAGTAAAGTTCTACAAAATTTCAAATAATAAAAACACAAAGTTGCTTACCTGCTCCTACTGATTCACCCCATTAAAGGATGCCGGTTGATAAAAACTCATTATGTATGTCTAGTAGGAAGTTTTGGTAATATCTTTTGAAAGAATTTGTTTACGGGATGATACCGGAATGTAGAAATAAAAATAATTAAAGATGCTCACATGGCAGCGAAAGACTTCTAGGGTAGAATTGGGAAATGCTTATGTTTTAATGATATGTATGTATGGATGTGCATGTGATTAAATATTATTATAATCTGATTATCAGATCGGATTGAATTAGCATGCACAAGCACTCTCAAGCACATTCGCACTACAGATACAAACACCCACACACACATACATACACGCACACACACATACAAACACACACACACACACACCCATACATACACGCTCTCCATCACACAAACACACCCCAACATCCATACACTAGCACATAGCGATTTTAACTGTTAGTTTTTAATTCTTTTTGGTTTTCTTTGTATTGTATTGTTTAGCATATTTTGTAATCCTTATATAGCAAATAATTTAAAACATCATTGGCTTTACTACTGTTATATGTTATGCTTATACGTATTTTTTTTATGCTGTATGTTTTTAACAAAAATTAAAAAAAGTATAATGAAATAATAATATTATTACAATAATATAATTTATAATATTATAATATTATATTATATTATTATTAATCTAAAATATTACGTACATATAAACATATACATATAACATATATATAACAGACTATACATATAACGTATATACATATAAACATATTATATTCTCACAAAAAAGACACATTGTTTTTTTTTATTTCAGCCTACTCACTCATTTGTAACTGGCTAGCATTTTCGGCAGCAAGCAAGTCAGTAAATAAACTATAAAAAAAACTAGATAAACGAAAACATTAATATGAAATCGAAGTCTATCGCGATTGTTTGATAGACAAGACAAAAACGAATTTCCGCGTGAAATTTGTAGCATCCGATATTTCGGCGATGTTGCAAGCACTGTTGTCCAGAGTAGAGTCCCTGAGCGCAATGGTGGTTGCAACATCGCCGAAACGTCGGGTGCTACAAAATTCACGCGTTGAATTAATTTTTTCTTGTTTACTTACACAACATTTTATGTTTAATTTAAGAAATGCTAGCCGTTCTACCAAAGCACCGGGATTCTTCAAATAAAATACACCAATTATTTCAGTAAATCCATATATTTTTCTTCTCTAGGTTAATCCATAAGAAGGGCTGCTCACGCCATATGCCATCAGCTGCGCTGAAATCCGAAATTTAATTCAAATAAATGTTGAAGGTTGAAATAAAATAGCAGAGATTACACCGTATTTATAAGGCCTAATGCGCTGGCGAGGAACTCGGAGTTTGGTGATGCCCATTCTACACGTTGGCCAATGCTTGGTCGCATCGCTAAGGTGGAAACGAGTCGGCACCGTCACGTGTGAAAAATTTATGGGAAAGAGCGAAAGAGACATAAAAGATGCGGCCAAGCATTGGCCAATGTGTAGAGGGGACATAAATAGCAGGCTATGCCAAATTGTCTGAAATGGCGGCTGAAATAAAACGAATCAACCTCAATATTAAAATGTCCCTCTATTGTTTCTGGAACGACAATATAGGTTAGTATTGGTAGAATTAATAGGAGAATTAAATGAATCCAATGCACTAAATATTTTACTTTTATTTTGTGGTTCTCACCTAATTAATATGTCAAAACACCTTTGCCCTGCCAAAACGCAATAGAAGACAGTTCTTCTTTCGCACCGTAGTGAACTGTTTTTTTTATTTATTGAATCTAGAAACTTAGCAAAGGCTAAGAACAGCAAGCAAGCAGGAAGAAGAATATTTCATAGGGAAATAAAATATATAATTTAGGCATTAATATGGTAATAAAATAAACTATTTTATGTATCGTTTGTGTGTATTTATCTAAAGTATTTGTTTTTTTATGGAAACAATATATTTTTTGCCAACGAACTGTCTAACAGTTCATGGTTGGTTTGGAATAAAATAGGAATTAACCAGGAATAATGAGTAAAACCAAATGAATAATGTGCAAAAGTAACAGAGAACTATGACGGCAGGTGTTCAGCTGCTACACTCAGACTAACTCAGATGATCTCCAACATATCAGCGGTTCTCGTGGTTCGATTAGGATTGGATCGAAATCAGGGTGAGGGTAGAATAGGAAGAGCGTCTCTGAAAACGTGAATACTAAATTTGCAAATCAAATAAAAGGCGCTTTTTATAACAATTCTAGTAATAATTTCATCATTATTTCAGTTACAGATTATACCATACGTAGCGAATATATTACATATTTTTATTTAATGATATAGAAGCTAAGAAAATTGGCGCAAACTTGTCGTCCATGCGGACCCAGCAGATTAGATGGAAGCGACGTTAAGTATTAGAAACGATTCCATTTTAAGGGATGTTAAGACTAGATGTACGTCATGACGATATTTGCACCACACAGAGATAAAATAAATAAATTAAGAAAATAAAATTAGGGATGTTTAAAATAGGGTTACAAAGAATTTAAAAGAGAATCAAAGAGAGGAAAAGGGAGACTATGTATTTAATCTGGTATTTGGCGTTCCTAAAACAGGGGATCGCGATTATTAATCCCACTAACCCGAAACTTAACGATTACCATACCTGACGGTAACGATTACCTTGCTTTGCCGACTCATAAATCACAATGCCAAACAAACCACTTTTCACCACTCCATTCCAATTCTCAAAGAACTTAATAGAGATTCGTGCCATATTTTCTCTAAAATATTAAAAATTATTATCGATCAAATGGGTACTAACCGTGATAATTGAGTGGCCGTCCAGTTTACAGACAAATTAGGCATCGGCCAGTACCGTAACCTCTCGGTATTTCCGACTAAAGGCGCCAAATTAAATATGAAATACTTTAATATATAAGTTTTTTTTAGTAAAACACTAATGTAGCACGCTACAGAAGTAAATTTTGTCACACAGTTGACAGTTCATCCTAGTTCTTGGTTAGTATATGGATGGATGACCGCCTGAGTACTGCCACTTGATGTTATAAAAAGCCGGTCGCTTGTAAAATAATTGTCGTTAAACGTTAAGGTGGGTCGTTACCGTAAGGGGTGTAAATTAAAAAAAATAGGACAAGGTAATGACATTTCTCCTTTAAACAGCCCACCTCCTTCCTTTGATTGACCTCGGTTTTACCTACTTTAATGAATCTAAAATTGACTGGATATGACAAGAATTAATTTTGGAATATATTTTTATAATCGAGAGTATCTCGTTGTAAAATTGTATCTTTTTATCTGTTTGCTTCACCGTTGCTGCGTTGCCTCGCGTCGCGTCGACATTTTCCGCTATGCGGACTCCGCCAGTTCGCCAAATTTAGCATTGTATTTTTGCCAGTTTTCATCGTACCTACTTAATTTCATTATTTCCGGCGGGAGGAGACTAACCCAATTTGTCTTTCCGCGTTTAAATGCAGCTCGCCTCAATTTGTCGTTTTCCCATGAGCCTGCGCTGGGAATAATCCCGAACGAAAGAAATATTTAAAGAATACTCGCGTTTTATAATGATAAGTCTCCGTAAATGGGAAAAGTAAGGAAAATTTGATTAAAATAACGATAGGGAAGTACTTTTTGTAAGTCGTCGTCTCTGTATTGTTTTAGCATCCGTTTGATTTGTCAGAAGGCCATGCGAGGGACACATCAGTCCGCAGGAATAGCAGGCGTAGCGTAGCGTGAGTAGCGAACGTAGTTGATATAGCTCATATTACTGATAAAGCTGATATAGCTGATATTACTAGACACATTCTAAAATAACCAATCATTTGAAAAATGTCACCACTAACAATAATAATCGATATGTCGAAGACTTATATTTTCAGTAAAAGAATGTTTTTTTATAATTTACACACGTGAGGACCATTCAAAATTTGATCAAATTATAGAGTTTTCTAAACAATCTACTCAGGATAAAAAATATGGAATACTTGCTTATGAAACTAGGGAAACTATGAAAGTTGTCTTGAATTTTTAAGCGGAACCACGGTCCGGTGGCATAGTGGTTAGGTCGCCTGATCTTACATTGTAAGGTTCCGGTTTCGATTCCTGGCTGGATCACCATTTTTCATTGGATTAAAATTAACAGAATTGCATTTTCAATTATGTCGATCGCATGCAATAACAAGACACAAGCCACATGCAATAACGCACACGTGCATATAAATACGTCATATTAGGGTTGGTCATAAGATATTGACGTATGACAATAAAAACGCCCATTGTGAAATTTCGCAATAAGGAGTAGACACAAACAAACTACTATGCAGCATCTGCGAGAACACGATTTCAAACTGGAGAAAACACGATTCCACACCAATCCCAGAAAACACTTCCTAGCCAACTAGACTGTCGATGGAACAGTTTATCTGCTGAAGTGGTTGAAGCGTGTAGTGTAAATTTATTTAAAATTAGACTAGACGTACATTTAAAAAAAACATTGTATATAAACTCAGTGTTAAACTCAAATGTCTGTCAAACATAATTATGCTGCCTGTCTGTAAAACATAATAATAATAGCTTATGTAGCCGTTGTTTTTTATTATTTTATTTCTTTACGTCGCAAGAAAGTGTAACAAGTGAAGGCATTTTTTTCTCCAATAATTAAATACTTCTAAACATTTCGTGGAAACAAAATAATCAAAAAGCAACTGTACACACCTCCCGATGATTTTAAATTGTTTGACATAAATGAATTATTTTTGTAAAAAAAAATATATTTTTACTAAATGTAGAATTTCACACTCTCTGAATTTATAAAAAAATGTCATTTTCTTATATACTGCGGATATAATATGTTTTTCAACATAACAACTATTGTTACTTATGAGGCCACTTTTCGTCAGTTTGGTTAATCATGTAAGCAAAGATTTATTAAAAATGACAGAAACCCTGACATTTGGGGGAAGGCAGAAATTGCCCCTTAGCATGTTTATCATAAACTGTACAGTGATTGACCGCCCCAGTGCGCGACGGCATTCGCTACATTTTTGGCGATCCTTTGTAATAAAAGAACTACCCTCTTTGTCAGGACACTCTTGACGTTAAGGAGACTTTTAATTTAAATACTGTTACTTACTAAAGAGATAGTTAGATAAAAAAGCTTAAAAGAAAATTATACTCATCGAAGCTACATTTCTGTGCAAAGTTTTATTTCATCTGACACGTGGCAGTGAGTTAAAATTAGATTACAACATTTGACCCCAAAAGCTAAACGAATGCTAAATCATCGTTTTAATCATCTTTTTCTATCTAAGAAAAATTGTGGTGAACGAATGTAGCAATCTGGACTTTACAAATTCCGAATTTAGCAGAAAATTCTTCAATGAATGAGTTTTCCTCGATTCTATCTCCAGTAGAGTATTCCCGAAAGCTTTCGAGTGAAATATTTTCTTAACAATTCCGTTCTTCTATTTTCATCAAAGGTAAGCGAGGTGAACGAGAGGGAGGAGGCGGGATATTTAATGGGAAAATGTCATTATCGGCTCCGTCTGCTGTCTGGTCGGATGAAGTATTAAATGAATTGACTTACTTACTGTTGAAGCTGCTACGTAGAATCACACTCAAGTTAATATGTAGACTAGCGATGCAACAACACGGTTGGATATTAATATAAGTAGGTTTATTTGTTTAGAGAATGTAAAACGTTTGTTTAAAACTGATATATATCAAATCCTAAAAAACATTCTACATAGAACCACACGCTCAGATACCTGTTCGGTAATTACCTTTATCTCTCCTACCTACGCAGGAATTTTCACTCAGTACCATATTAATTGCTTAACATACGTAAGTAATTAAATGAGACGCTAATTAGATTTTTCGCTTTTTGCTCTAAAAGGAGGAATATACTCACGAATCCCTTTTGCATTATTAATTGACGTAATTAATTAGATATCCGTTACTATAGCGCTAAATGGAAACCTCTTACAGTATGCTATTTCCAGCGCTCTGGTTATGGAGAACATTATTACAGGGGTCAAATGACAGGTTTTAATATCAATGCATAATAAGTTTCTAGAGATTGTTTCTACAGGGACACTTCAGTAACATTTCAAGGAAATTAAAAATCTCGCAGTTGCTTTTCAGTTTTATTTGCAAATATAACTTATACCCGTATAAATATGACGCTGATTTGTGATCTCCATATAGAGAATATATGTAGAAATATATTGTACTATTATTGTTCCTTGGCGTTCAACATATATACGCAATTTATTTACTTTGAATATAACCTGTTTGATTTGATTCTGGAATATGGCGAGCTAATCGCCTCATAGTGTTATCTTCCAGCTGACAGAACCTATACACAACGTTAATTAGTAAAATGGCATTTCATCACATATTTTAATTACAGAGAAAAACTGGCGAAAAAGCTGTGTCGACAGTTGGCGTAATCATTACCGGAGTGGGGTGGGGACGGGGACTCGAGTTTGTTTTTGGACGAGCGCTGAAAGCGGCGACAAAATACAAAATGCGCACGAACCAACAAACTCTGTCGAATAAAGCGAGGCGCCATTGTCTCGAAAGCTTTTGTGCACAAGAAGAACTCGTAGCTATTATACCGTAATAGCCTCTCAGCGTAGGTAGGCGGCTAAACACCTAAAATGGGCTGCTACAATTACGATAACTGAGAGACATTTTTATCAGCGCATAATAATATTTCCATCATCGGAAATCGAACAGCAGAAGTTGTGACGCGCTGGAAATTGATTTCAAGAATCGATGATATAGCTGATGAAGATCTTGGGTAGTAAACGGTTTCATGCTGCTTGGCCCATAAGATCCATTGTATTTTCGGATCGGTCTAACTCACGATTCAGGTCTTATGTAGTAGCCGCCTCTTGTGGAAACCTCCCCCTGGTCGGATTCTCGCGTCTCAGGCCTCACAGCTGGTGGATCAGTTTGCCCCGGGGGTTTGCCTCCCGGCGCTACTGGACGGTTTGCGCATAACCAGAGCTCAGAACCCGTCACCTCAGAAAGTTTTAACGATATTGATCGGTCTGTCTCCGGTGAGTTGAGCGCAGAAGACGAAACAGTCCACCGTCTACTTACACCTCACGTCCGTAAGAGACCAACGCCTTACCGCAAGATAACCAGATTAATCACCCAGCGGGCCGACACTCGCGCCCTTACTACCAGCTGCAACCAGATTACTCCGGTCTCCCGAATGGTTACGGGTTCGAGGTCGCTTGGGCGGTCCTCTTCCTTACGTAGCGGTGAAACGGTGTCTACCGAATCTATCGCGGACCACGGCATCCTTTGCCCGTCTGTCATCAATCGCCATAAGGTGAACTACCCCCGCTCTATAGAACAACTACCCCCCTGTTGTACCAACAGGCTTTAACAAATTCTCTTCGGGAATTACTGTTTACACCTCATTGAATTTTGTATTGAAACTGAAACTTCGTCTTTACTTTTAATCTCAGCCAGTAATAATGTTTTCGGCGGCTCAAAAGTCTGAGTCGGCCATTGCGGTTTGGCGACCATAAACAATACAAAATTAAATGCAATTAGGCTAACCGGGTTAATTTTATGACATTTATTTTTAATCTCGCGTAATGGCGTCATCTTTCAGTTCAGTGTCGCCAGGGCGAGAGGAAAATTAATGAAATTTGCGATAAGGCGGCCTTTCGCTCGCTCTTATCACAGATTGTGAAAGGGCTGTTATACACCAGACGCGGTGATTTTGAAAGAATAATTCGTCAAGATGAGGGAGTGTCTGTGGATCTTACTCGATTTAGCTCGCTTAGTTTTCTCTAGCCGTTGCTATAATAAACCTGCTCGACAAGCTCTTTTTGTAGATTCTCTTATGTATAGCAATAGTTGGGATAAAAAAAGTCTATTACTATGGTCTCCTTGAGAGAAATACTCCTTGAGAGAAATACAAATACGTAAATAGGTAAGTAAATACAGATGACAGCTGCAAGACTTTAAAATTTAAAAAATTGGTGTCATATATTTTCCTAAATTTCGTATTGATGAAGCAATATAGATGCGTCGCTGTTCTTGACTTTGGCTATATAATAAGTGCGATGATTTGTTGAAATCCGTTGAAATCCGTCAAACAGTTCTTTAGTCGAAGTTCAGTCGCGATCAAACAGGCAGACATTGTTTTATAATTGTCGTGATAGGAAAATTTCCTATTGTGTAAACAGATGAGTTAAAAAACTCATCTGCATATAACGATCGTCACGTGAGAATTATCGATCGTGTCGTATCTGCTATAAATTTGCACAACTCTCCGACCAATCTGTGCTCTTGTGCCTCCTCAGCTTTGGCTGTACGAGGAAAATCGGAAAAGAAATGGCGCGTCTCCTCCAAAAGAAAAGCCTCCTTTTCCCTCGTGTTTGTGTGTTTGTGTATGTTTATGTATGTACATTATGCTTTTGCTGAGTAAATGCGGGCGCTATTTCTTTACTCCTGCGATTATTCAGCTATTTTGGGTGGTGAGGGGATATTAATTAATCACGCATGGCAACGCATTGCCAGGCAAAAAATAAGAGAAATAACATACATTTGCTATCGTCATATCTGAAACCACTAATCGCGAGGGATATCACATTCAAATTAATATACACTATTCTCACCAAACATAGAAACTCTCTTTTTACATTAATATTTGTATTATTAAATACATTTTTTTTACAGTAATATTGTATTTGTAACATTATAATACTCATATTGACAAAATTATATTTATATATATATATATTTATATATATATATATATATATATATATATATATATATATATATATATATATATATATATATATATATATATATATATATATATATATATATATATATATATATATATATATATATATATATATATATATATATATATATATATATATATATATATATATATATATATATATATATATATATATATATATATATATAAATAAATACAAATGGAGCTGCCATGGAATTCACCGACCGGAGTCGGTCCCATCATAATACTATTTTTTTTTACACTTCTGGGGGGTGAGCAGTGGATTCCGGACTTACGAACCGGCTGTGGTAGGTTTAGGACAGCTGTCTTGCCACATGTGAGCGTCCACCTTACCACCCATTCACTCCCCCTTCGAAGCCATAGAATTTGAGATGCGCAAATCGCAGTTTTAGATAATTTTTCTAAGAAAGAGTTGATTATTTTTCTGGAAAGGCCAAGATCTTTAAAGAGGTGAAATAGAGATTTAGCTGGCAGGCCACGAGCGCCAACTTCCACCACGTGAAGGTGAACAGTAAAGCCGTTCCGGGTTACGGCATTTGCAAGATGATGGTATTTATTTAATTTGTACTCGTGGTCTTTTGGGATATTTGATTCCCATGGAACAGTTAATTCTACAATAAGAGCAACCTTCCGAGATAGAGAGTAAAGAGTTATATCAGGACGGAGGGCTGTGCATCCGAGACTTTCAGAGAATTTATACTGCTTAGAGACCGAATCAACCTCCAGAATCCAATCTGTAGCTTTCTCGATTATTGAGAAAGGTTTTGTAGTTAAATGTTTTTTGCCTTTAGAGCCATCCCGCACAAACTGTATCGGGGGTTTGGAGGATACTGTCAAACCCTTGTTGGCACGAGCCAATGAGAGACTAATTACCTCG
Organism: Micropterix aruncella; assembly: GCA_944548615.1. NCBI lineage: Eukaryota > Metazoa > Arthropoda > Insecta > Lepidoptera > Micropterigidae > Micropterix > Micropterix aruncella. The sequence goes on from OX155951.1 coordinate 13,101,645, forward strand.
CGAATAACAGCGAGAACTTTGTCATGGCGGTAAGTGTACCGTCCTTGATCTAAGGCCACCGTGCAGCCAGCTAGAATGTGTCTAGCTGTGCAAGGGGTATTGCTACAGAGGGGACAAGAACTATCCTTGGCAAAGCTCCAACGAGCGAGGTTACTGGGGTCTGGAAGTGTATGCTGAAAGGCATTCAAATAAAATTTCAGCATCTCTGGCGTCCAGTCATAGAGCATTACCTTCCAGTGCCAATGCACTCCTCCAATGAGGCGGAATGCAAAAGTCCCCAATTGTTGTCCAATCATTCTGGCATTGAAGGCCAATAGCATGAGCCATACTGTTGCTGTCGTAATCTCCCCGCAAAAGAGACTTCTTCAAGTCCACGTCGCTCGTGGTTGTACTGCCATACCCCAGACCAGTGCCATTCTGGCTGATTCCAGTAAGGAACTTTTTGTGGAAGTCTACGCGGGCTTGTAGATCATTTGAATCACTACGGCCACTTATTACGTGCTTCGATATTGCCGGATCTTTGGAATTGCACAGAATCGAAATTTTGGTTATTCTGGAGTTGGCGTAGAGCAGAGAGGGCAGTTTAAGCGCTAGCCCAAAATTTTGTTTGGACCTGAAGAGAGTCGAGGGGTCAGCTGGTTTGGCTAAGGACAGCCAGGATTTTAAACTAGCTGTCACCAGCGCATCTAGACGGGACATATTGAGATGTCAACCACAACGGGCGAACCCGTCACCGCAGGACGTTTTAACGATTCATCGTTCTATCGACCGTGCAGTGAGCGTAGAAGACTTTGGACATAACAAATCCGACATCTAGCTACGCCACAACCCGTTAGAAGCCAACGCCTTACCGCGAGTAGCCAGGTATGTTACCTGGCGGGCGGCACTCGCGCCCTAACTACCAATTGTGACCAGATTTCTCCGGTCTCTCGATTGGTTCCGAGTTCGAGGTCGCTTGCGCGGTCCTCTCCCTTATGAAGCGGTGAAACGGAGTACACCGAATCTATCGCGGACCAAAGCGTCCTTTGCCCGGCTGTTCACCCAGGATCGGATGGCCAATGGTCAATTCAAGAGCAGTCGCCATAAGGTCCACAACCACCCCCGCTCTATAGGAAACAATACAGTTCCCAGACTCCCCCGACTGTTAGTCGGAGAGCACAATCGATTGGATTGCGCCGCTCGGTGCGCAGACCGTCCAGGAGCGCCAGAGGTTTGATTCCCAGGGGAGACTGGTTGACCCAGTGTCCTACCCAGGTTCGCTCCCCGTGCGTGGAGGCCGTCAGATGGGTGTTGACCCGTGAGTGTGACCGACCTTGAACACATGGGTCATCGTGGCCAACTCATCATGGGCCCGTTAGCTCCCATCTAGACGAGACAGTTGGGTTTTGGTAAAATCGGAAATAAGAAAGGGCCATGACAAATGTGACGTTAGATAATTGTCATAGATCCAGGCCTTACGAGGGCCAGAAATTAGCAAGGCATCTATTTTTGCCAGGCAACTTTTGAAATGCTCTATAACATGATCGCCCGAGACGTCTTTTCCCTGATGGGTGATTTTTCTGCCGAAGAATTTAAAATGATTGTTTGGAGGGAGATATTAGAGACCTTATACAACAATTTGGGGTCATAGGATGTAAATTTTGTGTCTATGCGGGCGAGTCCAAGGCAAAAACATTGGAGGGCTTCACTTTTATACAGCCTGACCAGTCGCAGAAAAGCTCCACTTTCTGTAATGCTTGGGGCTTCTGGTGATGAAAGTTAGGTCGTCGGCAAAAGCGAGGCACGACGAGGTGTATTGGCCGTCTGTTTTAAAACGGTAGCCCCACTTCCTGTCCTGGGTCAGGCTTTCCAGCAGTATATTAAAAACTATATTAAAAATCGTCGGGGAGAGGCAACAGCCCTGAAATAGTCCAATTGAATATGGTATTGAGCGGGTAGTCCATTCTTGCGTTTTAACATGGAACGTCAGACAGTTGTAGTAGGAGGCTACAATGTCACGCACGACTGGTGGGAAGTTGTACCAGCGGAGTGCAAAGTGGAGGAGACTGTGTCGGACTGACCCAAAGGCATTCTCTAGGTCGAGCAAGCATACATTGAGTTGGCGTTCGTGCTGTCTCGCATCCTTGATGGCAGCAGCCAGGAGAGAATTGTGCTCGAGGCAGCCCGAGACGCCACGCATGAAGCCTTTTTGAACTGATACTCCAAGGTGCTCATTCCGGTGCATGAATTCGCTCATCCTCGTGTGGACTATGCTAAAAAAGATTTTGGCCACAGTGTCTGTCAGAGCAATGGTCCGAGCGTCCTTTGTTCCGGTGCAAACTGGGACCTTCGGAATTAAGATGACTGTCGCTCGGCCAAAATTCTGTGGGACTACACCGCTATTCCATATATTTCGGAAGATGGATCCTAAATATTGCAGACGGCAGGGTCATTTTTTGTATACTAAATAAGGAATACCATCGGGACCCGGAGTAGAGCCAGACGGCTTCCTCTTTACTTGATTAAGAATCTCATCTAGAGATGGAGGTTGAGAAGCAAAAGCTACCGTAGGCAGGGGCGGAGGTGTAATGCCTGGCGGAGGGCTGTAATTATGGAGCCGCATTGGGTCCTCATACGTGGTCGAAAAGTATTCCGTGGCCATTTCTTCCGGGATTTGGATTTTTCCCTTGGCGGCAGACAAAACCGTTTTGCTGTACAGTAGTTAAAACGGTTTTTGTCGAACCGGGCTTCCTCTTTGGATTTGAGAAATGCTGCCTTGCGCTTGTCGTTTTGCGTTGCTACGCTCTGTATGAGTTTTAGTATAGAGCGGTACGCGCGCGAGAAGTTGTGGCAGAGGGCTTTATCCCCGGCTTTCTTGGCTTCACGTAACTGGCGACGAAGTAGCCGCTTTTGCCTACGGAGCTTTGCCTTAAATACGTTTTCTTTGTGAACCGGGTCGACATGGGTAGATTTTGGGTAAACACCCGAGAAGTATTCATGGACCGCCACCTGGAAGGACGACAGCTAGACGCTGGCAAGGGCATTACGGTTTACAGAGTGGTCAAGAATAGAAGTTAAATTATTATTATGAAATTCCCAGTCCTCTTTCGCAAGTGAAGGGAATTTTAAAGGAGGGAAGGGTACGATTTGCGCGGGTAGAGGAGACCGGTCGGGTGACAAACTGCGGGCAGATGTGGAGTCAAGGGACATGTGAGGTTCAACTCTGTCCGTGACTCCTTGCGACGGTTTAAGACACTGACGTGCAGCGTCGCTATCATCGTGCCTAGCAATGTGTTTGTTTAACCATGCTAATCGTTTATATTGTTTCCCGCAGATAGGGCAAGCAAGGTCCGGTGTAGTTTTAGCCGTGTCGTTGTTTGGGGTTTCAACTGGGGTAGCGGGAATTCTCCCCCCCTGATAGGCCGCTTGGGGGCATATTTCCATTTGCTAATAACCTTTCACGCCCGTAATTCAAAATAACATAAGATATAACATAATAATATCCACAAGCATGTCATGACACATAACATTCATCACACCATCCTGCATTTTCGATTAGCAATGTTTAAGACAAAGTCCGTAATATGCCAGTATATTTACTTATAATATACTTTCAAATAATAATCAAGAAATAGAAAATCATCGGCTATTCAAGAAAATATTTAAGGGCTACCTACCGAATTTCAGACCTACTCTATAAAATTAATAAATACTTACGATTCAAAGAATTATTACTCGCTCGCTTATTGGAACTATGCCGAAAATAGTTTATGTCCCATTCGTAGCAATACTCCTTGCACAGCTAGACATATTCCAGCTGACTGCAAGATGGCCTTAGATCACGGACGGTACACTTATCCCCATGACAAAGTCCTTGTTGTTGTTCGAGAGGTAATTAGCCTCTCAGTGGTTCGTGCCAACAAGGGTTTGACATTACCCTCCAAACCCCCAATACAGTGTGTGTTGGATGGCTCGAAAGGCAAAAAACATTGAACTACAAAACCTTTCTCAATCATCGAGAAAGCTTCAGATTGGATTCTGGAGGTTGATTCGGTATCTAAGCAGTATACATTCCCTGAAAGTCTCGGATGCACAGCCCTCCGTCCAGATATAACTCTTTACTCTCTATCTCGGAAGGTGGCCTTTATTTTATAATTAACTGTTAATTATTTATATTGTTTTGGAATGTTAGATTTTATGTATGTGTTTTTTTATTATTCAATTTCTTTCATAATCTTTGTGGAATTCATGTTTTTATATTTGACATTACAAATTAAATTATTAGGTAATTCATTTATATTGCTTTGGATTTTTCGTCTAGCTAGTATGTGTTTTTGTATTATTCAATTTTTTTGAAAATGGATTTTGGTTGTCATCTTTTTAAATGATGCAGTAAAATATTATACACCCGATTTGGATAGATTATGCGATCGAATAGCCTGTGATTCCACCATGTATGCGCATTGGGCATTATAATCAACAATAAAGGGCATTATAATCAACAATAAAGAGGATTATCTAAGAATTTGAGAAAACAGTTGAAAGCAGACAGATGGAGCGGTGTGGAATCATGTCAGCGATGGGATCCCACCCAGGCGCGTGCATTGCCGGCACAATATTAGGGATACGTACGTACGTAGGTAGAGCTTATTTGAACATTTGTAGAGCTTATTTGAACATAATTATCCTTGGAACTCAATCAAATGATAAAGCGATCTTTAGCCATTTGCTATCAATAATTTTTATAGGTTATCAAGAATTACTCTCGAAATAAACTGCTATTCCTAAGTCCAGGCAACGATGGGTTAAAAAAATGATAGAGGCAGTATTCAGGTAAGATTTCCAGATCGTTGAAAACTGCAATAATCTCATGGACTTCATTTCCAAAACTTTGTTGAAACAAGTTTTAAGACTACTTTATTTTAGTTTTAAGACTATTCTGTTTGTCATCCTCTATTTAATCGAATGCTATAATCCATCCTCTATTTAATCGAATGCCGATTATATAATGGAATTGTAATTTATTTATTATATTATTTTTTTAATATTTTATTTGAGGACCACATTCAAGGGCAATTTAGCTTAATTAGCATTTTACCTAAACTTTTACATATTTTTTTGGAATATTAGAGTCCTTTCCACCCTAGAACGGACTACGCCCAGTTGGGTGACAGAATCAAATAAGCAAAAGGTTAAGTTTGTTAGTTTTGTAAGCAAAATCAATGTTTTATAGTAATTAATTCTTAAATAAATAAATAAATAAATAAAAGTCATTGAAGCCAATTGATAACATCGTACTTATTGAAATAATCAGTATTTTTAGTACATGTAAAATTATTAATTCGCAGACTACTGAACCTTTTTTATCATATGTCGATCATTCTAAAAGAAATAGAAGAAACTTACAAACAACGAAATTATAGGTGGGCGGTTGTTTTTTTGTCGAGCGTCTTTTAGTCGTTTTTCACACTCCTTCAGCCCCGCCATCAGAGCCGTAAGTCGCAGATGGTTTTATTAAATGTTGTAACAAGTTCGTTTGGTATAGTCTGACCATAAAATCGTGACGTGGTGATATATTTTCCAATTTAAATCGCATTATGGCATCATTTTCCGAAACTGATATAAGTCGGATACGGTCATAGGTAGCATTTTTTTTAAAAATATTATTTTTTATTGAACATTAATTTTGAGGAGTTACAGATTTGAAAACATCCTACCTAGTTAACATATGTGCTAATGAAGGTTTACATTGCATGATTTTGTTGCTCAATTATATATCGCGTTCGCTACCGTATTCGCATTATCTTCTGCGTGCTTGCTTGCAGTGTACAAACCACCCGGTGCTTGCCTGGTGTGCAAACCGCCCATTTTTGCAAAGTGCAGGTCGCAGCCGCTGGCACAGTTCACGGCGACTTTTCCAGGTTAACTTCCTCTTCGAGGAGGCTACCGGATGGATGCAAAACCATGATTTGAGTAGACCTAAGAAGACGCAGATAGGCTAGCAGGCCCAAGCCGCACGGAGCCATTAGGAACCTAGATATTAAGAAACCGGAACAAGGGGTAAAGATTAAGGTTTGTTCAGAGCGATAATATTTCTTGGTGAATCAATTTAGGTGAATCAATAAAAATAAGAAAACTCGGGCACCCATGAAAAAAAACCATGGGATTGCCAAGAGCGAATTTTAAAGTGCGAATTTTATATTTATTTATTTACCAAAACGTAATTATCATGACGGATAATTTCAAATTGTTAATTATTATTCTAGACTATGTTATATATAGTATATCCAATTATTATCGAGCCTTTACTAAAAACTACATAGGTACTACTTTTTTAAGAGCTTGTATACTACATACTATATATTTACCTAACTCCTTGATTGCTAATAAATTCCATTACCGTACTTTGTAGCTGTACTGTCTAAATATCCAATTCTAGCTCAGCTGAACATAGTGCATTTAGTTCGCAGTAACGCGAATAATACTCGAATCCTAGAATGGGCAGTAATTGGCTGGTACAAACAGGCGAATTCTTCTAAGGATGATCGGATTATCAACGAACTCTCTAAGCAGTGGCATATGTGGTAGGTCGCCGGCCAATCGCTTCTTACGCTTAGCGATTTCTACCCAATCATCGCTAGTATAAATGCCTTAGGGTATGCCCAAGGGGGTATAATATCTATACTGTTTAAAGTACAGGAATCTCAGAAAGCGTTTCTGCACACTCTCCAGTCTAGATATGTAACTATTTTCATAAGGACTCCATATTGCCGCGTTGATTTCTAATCTGCTTAAAATTAGGGAGTTGAATAAGAGACACATGACGAATGCGTTGTTGAACTGTCTCATGTTCCTCATTACAAAACCTAGCAATTTGTAAGAATTATCAACTAGTGTGTTGATGTGTTGTCTTTATGTCAACCGTGAGTCATTTAGCAATCCCAGCTCCTTTGTTTAATTTATTCAGGACAGATGCTTCTGGTGCCTATGATTGTAGCACATAAAAGCCAAGGGCGGATCTATATAAGGGCTTTTTGAGCTGCAGCCCAGGACCTCGTGGATATAAAGGGCCCCAGCCTCCATTGAACATAATTGACCATATTGTGAATTACAAACAAAATCTCAAATTTTAAAAATTCCTATCATAATGTTGGCAACCCTGAGATCAAATTTTCGGTCTATTCCGGGGGACTCCCCGCCGCTTGTTTTCAGTGTGTTTTCTCGCAAACGCAGTCATTCGCAGCGAACAGCGCAGTCATTTTTTCGCTTTTCTGTACTGTGTAGGTACATAATAACAACCTGCATAATAACATGTTGATTTCTTTGGCAATACCTTTTTTTTAAATCTTTATTTTAAAAAACAACATCTTTGTATAGCAGGTGAGTTCCTACCGAGGCTAGTGCCTTGTCAATAGGTAACCAGTAATGAATGTTTGTTTAAATTTTAAGTACTTTAACTAGCTTTATAAATAATATTAGTACTTGCTTAATTAAGCTACTAATTAAGATATTATTACAATTAGTATTAATGTTGTTTAGTTAAGCTAATCGATTTGTCTATTTTTAGTGAAAAGTTAAATGTGTTACAGTTGTGTTTGTGTGTCAGTCATATTAAACAAATAAAATATTGCATTGTCCTCTTTTTTTCTTATATTATGTACCTAGACAGACATCGTTATCGAAAACCGTTTTTTGGCAAAATGACAATTAGTTGATTAATTAGGCATGCCCCCAAGTAATATTAGCCCAGGGCCCCACAAACGCACGGTCCGCCCCTGATAAAAGCTATATCTATGTACCACATACAAGCCAGCTCTATAAATAGGACGTCATGAAGACAACTACCCGTCGATGCGACGCGAGTGGGTGGCGTAAGCTCAGCGACGATTTGTCAGCAGAGCTGAGGAAGCTTCCGTGGGGCGGCTGGGCGCTGGGCTTATGTTAATCCCTCTCTTGCACACAGCGCGCGGTGCACGGAATCTTCTTTACCGTCTCGCATTCAAATACACATTTTAAAGTAATTGAAATTCACGAAATCGCGACGGAAATAATCCTCGACAATTTTATGAGAATAGATTATTTAGACTGTAAAGATTAAGAGATTATATTAATACATCGAATGTGCCAATGAAACGCGTTATCGGCATGTCGATTATGATAATTATATTTAATGTTGAATTACATAATTTATTCAATTCAATAATTAATTCAATTAAAGGATAATAATATGTTTTGAAAAATATGCAACCTACGTTCAGTAAGGCCAAAAAGAGTAGAAATAAATGGGAAATGTATGTACATGTGCATGTGCAGCAGTACCGAACCCGCCGCCCCAGGTAGGTATAGCGATATTAGATCATTATTTCCCACGTGGGGTGTATGCAAAAATTGGGGACGAAACAGACCACAGTCTAACTCCTTCATCGAGCCCGTGATAGTCTAACGCCTTATCGCGAGTCAGCCTCCCGCGGTCAGCCTCCCGCCTTGTCTACCAGATTTGGCCGGATTTCACCGTCCTCCCGCCTGGTCGCAGGTTTGAGGACGCTCGTGTGGCCCCTACCTGATGATCGCGGTAGGAAGGTAATTTCTGGGTGGAAGCGTTCGCCATGTTCGTGGCTAACAGCAGCACAGTTTTCGGATAAGAAGTCCAAGTGTGAATGTAAAAAATGTAAGAATGTAAGAAATGTACTGTGAATGTAAGAAATGTAAGAAAATAAAATGTTAGCGAGCTAGACAGTAGATTGTCTTGTCTCTAAGTCTTCTACGCTCATCCCACGTCTAAAAGAACGATCACATATCGTTATACCAACCTGGGGTGACGGGTACTGTTCTTGACAAGAATTTTATTATAACACTGGCTGGCCCGGCAGACGTTGCCCTGTCCAAATTTCAATAAACTTGTTTGTGATCGTTTTGTGTATTTGTGAAAAGCTATTGGAATATGAAAACAAAGTAAAAAATCGGCTTTATCACCCCCAAGACTCCCCCCCAAGCCCCCCCCCCCACTCCAACCTCCTCTTACCCTCAACCCCCTATAACTCCCCAACCCCCCAAACTTCCCCCCTCACCCCCCCCCCACAAACTCAACTCCCCCACAACCACCCCTCCGGATTTTTCTCAATATCTTCCATATTTTTTAACAATTGAATACCCACATTTGATTGAAATATTTCCATTCCGAGAGCATAGCGATAAAAACCAAAAAAGAATCAACCTATCAGAAAGATGTTCCTATTTAAAAAAGAATTACGGATATCTTTCGTTCAAATCGTGAGTAGAAAAAAACACTTTCAGTTTTTCCCGAATTTTCCAATTTTCCAGGCTATTTTTCTAATTTTCTTACCTTTATTTAGACTATTATGAACATTTTCAAAAAGAAATCAACCAAATCGGTTCATATGTTTAACTTGTACGTTCTACAACCGGAAAGGGGCCTCTGAAATAAAAAAATAATTGATGCAGTATTTCGTCCCATGGTCAAATGCCAGAAATTCATGCGGATGCTCACGCTGTGCATCGCTCACTTCACACCTCCATGTGACAATCGCCCATTGCGCCATCGCAAATCGCTCTAGCGGGAGAAAGTGACAGTCAAATCCCCGGACGAAATACTGCATCTTTATCAGCACGCCCTATAAGTAGTGCTGGAGAGGGAGAAGGCAGTATTGCTTGGTAACCATAAAATGGCGACCGAAAGTCAGGTTAGGTTATAAGCCGTATAATAAAAAAATCAAAACGCTATAAATTTAATTTAGACAAAATATATTTTGATAATACAAGAAATATGACTAATATCAGTGGTTCTTTTGGGATTCTACGTTGAAATAAGATTAAAAAATTTCCACAAATTATATTTCACCCGCGATTTTTGGGCTTTCTTGTGATTTGTTTGCCTCAGTAGTACATTGGCATATAAAACGGGTTGATGAGTCCTGCCGGCACTGGAACAGCGTTGCGGGTTCTTAGGCGTTCTACTGGTTCTTTTGCTTGCCTGGAATAAACAGATATTATATAGACATATAGATATTATGTGGATAATTATGCAGATTTTTTAAATTAATCGGAGATTATCGCCATTCTCACCTTCGTCGCCTTCTAGACCTGCCGCTGCGTTTGGCTTTGGTGACCTTGCCTTTACTGGCTTTGCCTTTTCTGCCCTTGGTTTTCCTCGCCACTCGCCGCTTCATTCTTTTCATCCTGTAAATTACGAAAAAGTTAAAGAAAAACCATATTTTTTTTAATGTAAAATATTAATTAAATTCATGACTTACTGTGGCTCGGTAAAAGGCGATATATTAATAGCAGCCAATTCAGCCATATCACAGGGGGGTAATGGTAATCTGTAAAGAAATCGTAACATAATTTTATTAACTATGAAAATTATTTAAAACTGTTTATACAGAGCCAGTAGGTATGGGATAAAACTGTAAGGGAGGTCTGAGGAACGACCTTTGAGCGGCTTCTTGAATTCCATTCAAAGCGGAGAAGCCGGAGTACAACAAAATAAGGAAAACTTACTCGGGCACTTCCGCAAGCATATCCAAGTTTGACATATTATCCATTTTCCTCGTTTAATGTATTATCGCAAGGAAATTTCAAAAATATAAAAATCGATCAAATAATAATGTTTAGGCACGGCAAACAAAAAATAACAAATGAAGTCGATATGTTAGCCTTCACTTATTTTCTATTCCTTCTAGAATATTTTAAAATTTGAAATAATATTCATCCTTGTTAAATGTTCTACAGATTAGTCAACTTACCGTGTAGAGAGGGAGTTGAAACTTAAATGTTAATTTATATCCATTTTATCACGTTTACATATCAAGAGGGTTTTTCCTCTAATATATCTACCCACACGGGGATGGTTGAAGGATCTAGTACTGCGACATCGAATTTAAGGATCATAAAATCTTATGCTGATGACCTATTAGCGACCGACCGCCATGCTCTCAAATATGCCATATTGCAGGTCCCTTCAAGAAGAGGAGATATTATCATTATTACTATATTACAATAATAACAACGAATTTCGTATGATTGCGACGTGACAGCCACGGCACGTGAGCGTTATCACATTTGTATGGTATCGCAACTGCGGTAAAATTTTTTAGTAAATACATAAAATTAAATGTTCAGGTAAAATATATAATATAATTTGTTTTTCTTTCTTTCTGACATAACATTCAATTTCAATTAGACTTAGAAAGTAATAGCTCGCCATATCACCCATATTTCATGAGAGTTTTTCCTTTAATATCTCTATCCACACGGGGGGCTTGGAGGATATAGTACTAGGACATTGAATTTAAGGATAATAAAACCTTAGGCCGATGACACTATTAACGACCGCCCGCCATGCGTTCAAATACGCCATATTAAAATGATACCTTTAGAATGAAGAGGTGTCGTCATTTTAATTATATGATGATCATAACAACGAATTTCGTATGGATTCGACGCGATGGCCACGGCATATGTGCGTTTATCGCATTTGTCGTATATCGCATCTGCGGTTTAATTTTTTAGTAAATACAAAATAAATTTGGTTTAGTTTAATTATATGCCATAAGATGTTTTTCTTTCTTTTTATCAAATTCGGGGCACTCAAATAAGACTTAGAAAATGAGCTCGCCTTATCACAGGAGTGCCTAACAAGACGGGCTCAGCTGCACTTTAATTGGCACAATAGAAAAACATTTAATTTATGCGCTATTTAACCTGGGCTCAGACACATACCGGTAATGTCTGGGTTGTACATGATTTTTCTCTTGTGTTCTTGCATATGAATATTATTGTAAAAAATATAAATAAATAAATTTCTAAACTGAAACCGGAGCAGAGAGCTCAGATCTTTTGATTGTGTATATTTCATAAACACTTGGCCTGGCTACGCTTTAACTCGAAATCGAAGAGTTTCTGTAGAGATAAGTAGCCACTACCAAGCCACCGTAATTTCAATAGACAGCTATAATGACTATTGTGCTACATAGTTTACTATGCAGATAATATTATTAATTACTTATAGTTTAGTAGCTTGAGTAGTAGCTTCGTTTCTTCTCAAATCGCTGCTTGCGTCACCTATAAGTTATAAAATCACTCCGCAGGCCAGTCTATTGTTCAAAGTCAAACCTAAGTATTTAATCGTGGTCGCCTTGTCTAGAGTATACGACAAGGTACTCTAGACCTTGTATCTAGAGTCTATAGGTACATAAATTCCAGGTACAAAGTCTAGACTCTGTGTTCTTTTCTTTTCAGTATTTATACATTTTTATACATACATATGTTAAATTTATATTATTATAAAGCATTTTTCATCATAATCAAAATCGAATAATAATGTTTAGGCACGGAAAATGAAAAATAACAAATGAAATCGGCACGTTAGCTTTCACTTATTTTTCATTCCTTCTACAATATTTTGAAATTTGAAATAATATTCCACATTGTTAAATGTTCTACAGATTAGTCAAATTACCGAACAGAGGGAGGTGGAACTTAAATTTTTAATTAATATAAATACGTTTTGTCACTTTTATATTTTCTAAGCGTAGCCAGAAAGACTTAAATCTGGAAATGGTCTTAATTGTCTCAGAGGAAGGGGGCTCATCATGAATATTTCCCTCTTCATCTCGTCTTCATCTTTTGCGCGTTCTCAATACTTTCCCTCCTATTCGGTTGGAGTACCGGGAAAATACAAGTCTCTCTGTTCCTTCTCTTCTTTTTCCGATACTACAATCCTAATTATTACTTTGAAAATTGTGCGCACAATTCTCAATTTAAGAATAACATAGTCAAGTCTACCTTGGTACGGGCTTCGGCCTAGTCAGGCAGATTTTGTATATCACCTTTTCAAGCACTTTCGGAAATAAATTTATTCTTCCTATTATTGAAATTCCCCTCAAGCTACAAGAAATGTATTCACTGATAATTTAAATACTTTTTTATTATCCTACTACTATTATAAACGCGAAAGTTTGTAAGAATGTATGTATGGATGTTTGTCACTCTTTCACGCAAAAACTATGAATGGATTTTGATGAAACTACAATAATATAGTTTACACATCAGAATAACACATAGGCTATAATTTATAAAGATATATAGATTTCTATCATCATTATCACAATTTTCCATCACCACGCGGGTGAAACCGCGGGGCGCAGCTAGTTATATATAATTCTGTAATAATTTAATAATGTCTAATATTTCTGTAATAATTTAATTATGTCTAATATTAGTGATATCAATAGTGGACTTTAATTTCTCGTTCCTCTCTTTGCTTTATTTTTGTGTATAATGAATACCTATATTCTATTATAACAATTCTTTATCTTGGTACTTTCTACACCCGGAAAGAGATTTCTGCAATACAAATTTAATTGATGCAGTATTTCGTCCCGTAATCAACTGCCCGAGGTTCGTGCGGATGCTCGCGCGGTGCATCGCTCACTTCACACCTCCATGTGTCAATCGCCCGAAGCGCTCTCTAGCGGGAGAAAGAGGCAGTAAAGCTCCCCAGACGAAATACTACATCTTCTGTATCTGCCAATAAAAATAAAAAAAATGCTATAAATTTAATTTCGACAAAATGTTTTAATAATACAAGAAATATGACAAATATCAATGGTACTTTCGGGATTCTACGTTGAATTTAGATAAAAAAAATCGCACCAAAATTTTCATTTCAACAGCGTTTTTTGGGCTTTCTTGGGATCGCCTCAGTAGTACTTGTACATTGGCATATAATACGGATGTATGAGTCCTGCCGGCACTGGCATAGCGTTACGGTTCCTTATGCGTTCTACTGGTTCTTTTGCTTGCCTGAGAATAAACAGACAACATAAGTAGGCATAAAATGTGGATAATTATGGAGATGTTTTTATTTATCTGATATGGCCGCCATTTTCACCTGCGTCGCCTTCTAGACTTGCCGCTGCGTTTGACTTTAGGGACCTTGCCTTTCCTGCCCTTGCCTTTTCTGCCCTTGGTTTTCCTCGCCACTCGCCGCTTTCTTGTCTTCATTCTGTTAGTTACGAAAAAGATAAGGTAAAAACAATTTTCCCATGTAAAATATTAATTAAATTCGTGACTTACTGTGGCTCGGTAATAGGCGATATACGAATTACATCCGTTTCAGCCATTTCAAAGGGATGACTTCTGGAAATAAATATTAACATAATTTTAATAACTATAAAAACTATTTAAAACTGCGTATGCAGGCACAGTAAGTGTGAGGTAAAATTGTAAGGAGGGTCCGAGGACGGACCTTTGAGCGGTTTCTCGACATCCATTCAAGGCGGAGAAGCCCGAGTACAACAAAAAAATAAAAAACTTACTCTGGCACTTCTGCAAGCGTATCCAAGTTTGAGATATTTTCCATTTTACTCGTTTAAAGATATTTTCGTGAGGAAATTTCTAATATATAGAAATATATCAAATTATAATGCTTAGGCACAGCAAATAAAAAAACAACAAATGAAATCGGTATGTAGCCTTCACTTATTTTTCATTATTTCTAGAATATTTTTAAATTTTAAATAATATTCAGCCTTGTTAAATGTTCTACAGATTGGTCAAAAAACCGAACAGAGGGAGGTGAAACTTAAATTTTAATTTATATAAATACATTTTATCACTTTTATATTCTCTACCCACACGAGAAGGGTTGGTAGATATAGTACTATGATATTGAAATTAAGGTTCATAGAATCTTATGCTAATGATACTATTAGCGACCGACCGCCATGCTTTCCAATATGCCATATTACATTCTCAAACCAGGTACCTTTACAAAGAGGATATGTCTTTAGAAAGAGGATATAATAATAATTCCAACGAATTTCGTACGAATGCGACGCGACGGCCACGGCAAATAGACGGTATTGCGTTTGCATCTGCGGTTTAATTTTTAATAAATATATATTATAGTTTAGTTAAAATATATAATGCGATAGAGGAAGGTTCCTTTATGATTTCATATGAATTTAAATAAAATATTTTACACAAACTAATGGTACGTTATCAATAACACTCTGAACTCATGCTGTTCCAGATATATTTGCCTATTGATTTCATGGATTATTTAGTGTTAAAAATAATCAATACACTGATTTCATTGATCGCTTGGTTTTCAGGCTAACATAACGTTTCTAATATTTTTGTCAAAACCCCTAATATTTTGTCAACAACTTATCTAAAATACGTTCTAAAAACATAATTAGTAAGCAAAAATGATTTGCTTTATGATAGTATAAATTTGAAACATGTATGTATAAAAATGTATAAATACTGAAATAAATATAAAAGAGCATGTTCTCCTAGCATTTACACCTTGTAACTAGAATCCAGTTATCTATGGACTATAGGCGCAAAGTCTATAGTACCTTGTCAGATACTCAAGACACGAGGAGCACGATTAAATACTTGACTTTGCATAATAGACTGACCTGCTGGGTGATTTTATAACTTTGGTGAACTATAACCGCTTTTAGTTCGCTAAATCAGCGCGAAAATAAAGACAGTAGGGAACGCCAAAGTTATAAAATCGCCCTATTAGACCTCATATTTACAATACAGCGGGTAAAATACGTAAACCAATGCATCCATTTAAGCTTTTACGGAACGTAATGTCGAAACCGGTACTAAATATTGTTTATTACGCGCTTGCACATAGCACTACAGCATATGGGATACTAGGTTGGGATAGTGCAGCACTACCGTACCTCGATACGCTAATTTATCCTCAGAAGGGGCTGTTAAGGGTCATCAACAGAAAACCGTTGAAAACCGCGAAAACATTTTCGTGATTTCTCTGTTCCTGTTAACGTACGGTGAACATTTGCTAAAACGATAATACGATATTATTATAAACATCAGGATTTGCACCAGCAAACAACGCATAAAATTAACACAAGCGCAATAACAAAAAAAAATGAAATGGCTCTCAAACTTAATACCACCTATGCACAGAGACATTGTTGCACATGGCAAAACAATAAACAAAAATCGGTTTTGTCTACCCAACAATTTACCGACAAGTAGTCAAGGACTGATTTTATCTGTAAATTATTTCAATAAGTACATAAAATCGATGAGCGCCTTTCTCGGCCGGTGGTCAAACCCGGCTGGGTCCCATTGTGACGCCTTAGGCGGCGCGGTTCGTTTATCGGCTAGCCTCGGCGTTAATATTTGATTAAAATATATGGAGGAACTTAAATATCATTAGTGCTACTTATATATGAGATATTCTAACCGAATTTGCAATTGATTTCGGACCAATAAAGCATCTGCGTACCAAGTTTCAAGTTTTAAGTCCAATATTTCAAGGATGATAATGACTATTGCGCCCTCTGGAGGAACGATTTCCACCACAATCTTTTGAACCACGCCATGACCAAATAATGAGTGCATACAAAATTTCAGCTCGATCCGAAATGTTACCGTCTTCATGTTGCAAAAATAGTATTTGAGCGAGCATTCAAAATACTTTCCCTTCTGGTCGGATGGTGGGCCGGGAAAGTGCAAGGATTAACAGTGTTAATCACAAAGGGAAGAAAAGGGACATTGAGACTTATTTTTTTATCCCAACCTAGATTACTATTTACAACATTATTAATATTGCATGCGTACTGATTATTATTATTATTATTATTGTCATTTGTGGATTTTAGAATATTTTTTATTGTAAAAATATTTTGTTTGAAATTTGAATAATTCTGAATTATTTTGTTTTATTTCCATAAATATTTCTTTAAAATGTCAATAGTTTCAAATTATTTTGTTGTTAGTATAATTATTGGATTCATATCTATGGTTTGTCGTATATATTATCATTATCTAATAAATTTCAATTGGTTTCATATTTGCCAATTTATTATTTTATTTTATCATTAGACAGTATTCAAATAAACGTAGGGGAAAGCAGGTAGGCTTCGTAGAGTGCGAGTCACACAAAAGCGAACACATCAATGTATTGGATAGCGTAGATTTACCACTGTACGAATGCTCCCCGTGTACGAAGCCTACCTTCTCTCCCCTATCTGAGCCTGCCTTAGTGCATAAGTCTCGTGCGATCCAGTTAGTTAGGTTTGTTACTTTGTAATTGTATCTATGACATTGAGACAGTTAATGATATGATTTGACTTTAAAATTATACAAAATCTTTAAACAATTGCGCTTACCGATAAAATGGCAGTTCTCCATTTGGGTGACTTTATTTACGCTTCGATCTTTACATGTTATCAATGCACACGACATTATTATAACTAGCTTGAAAGCTAGGCACTACCGAACGCTATGAATCAATGCCACGCGGCGTAGCATTCGCGACGTAGAGCAGCTGCCCATACAGTATGCCACAGTTTCTATTTCTCTCGCCGCTTCTACTCGGGGTGCTTCGTGCATATACAATACAATACAATCAACTACTCCAGTAGATAGGCATTCCTACACTTGGATGCGTCACAAAATTAAATGCTTAAAATTTAATTATTAAAAACCAAACTATCATGATGGTTGTCATTTTCTGTATTATTATATCCAATATAACGTACTTACAAATAATCAAAATATACTAATGTTATTAAATAGTAAGAGAGAATAATATATTAAAATAGAAATGCAAATTCTATGTAGAATAATCAACGTAAAATAATTGTATTGCCAATCTAGCAATAGCCTTCGTATTTTTTAAACATAAATAGATGTATACGAGATGTATAATATGAGAATTAGAATGTCAGCTATCATAATACCGTTATATCTGAAATTTTACAAATTTTACTAATTGTCAACATGGAAAATAAACTCGGAATTTTCAAACTCCCTTATGCCATAAATTGGGTTCTTATCAAATTATTTATAATTATCATTTTAAATTGGCCCTCTCCAAGGCTTTTTATTTGCTCTGGAATCTTATTATAGAAGGACAAATTTTGGTGAATAAAACTGTATCGCACTTTGCTAAGTCGCTGTCGGTTTATGTGGAGATTGGATTTATTCCTCGTATCGTGATGATGAAATCACTATTCACCGGAACTTCTGCTAGGTGTCTACGAGCGTACATAATATTTTGGTAGATGTAGGAAGAAAATAGAGTCATGATTCTTGATTCTACGAACAGCGGCTTACAAGAACTTCTTGGAGAGACTCTATATTAACTGCGTACCGCTCTTGCCTGGAGGAGAAAAATTCTTTTTGAGTTTGGTGCCATTCCCCAAAACAGAAGGCCATACGTTATGAGGGGGTGGAAATATGCTAAATAAACAGATTTAACGGCTTCAAAACCGCATAAATTCCTTATCTTCTAATGGCGAATATGGCACTGCACATTTTTTTACTGAGATCATGTTCTTTGTTCAGTGGTTGCAACAGTAAAATATTTTTTTCTGGAGTCCAGTTAATTTCTATTCTACTTTTCGTACATGATTATTTATCAAATCTAGCCTTTATTATTATAAATAAATAATAAGCAAATAAATAGACATTTTATATATCTTACTTTAATAAACGCACGACAATTTATTTAGCATCACTTATCTATTTTTCTTAATTAAATTTTATTAAATTACAACTATAAATATATATATTTATTACATAGCTATATTTTTTATAAAATTGGTATATTTATATATATATACAGGTGGTGGGTCCAAATAATTTATTTAAAAAAAAAACACTTCATTTCGTAAAATTGCATAAAAATATGCACATCTAGAGACGGGCCAAATTATCGCCTAGTTAGATGTGCTATTGGCAGTAAAGGTCATGTAAGATGTGTTAAACCTCCCTATATTAATTATTAAATAATTTATATAATTATTATATGATTACATGACCTATGAATGAACTGTATACCTAATCCTATGTACCTAAATAAATAAAAAAATAAAAATACTCACTTTGCTCTTTGTAAGGTACACGTGGCTCAGCGCGCCGAGCCATGTGGCATTTAAACGGCCGTCGCAACTGCTAAGCTGCTTCGTAGCAGTTGCGACGTAGGGCAACTGCTACGAAGGGCTAGGGCGACGTAGGGCTGAAATTTCTCTTTCTTCCGCCGCTTCTATTACAGAGGTTTCGTGCGTATGTTTTTTGTTCTATGGTACTAGATAGTGGAAGGTGAAACTTAAATATTAATTTATATCCATTTTATCACGTTTACATATCAAGAGGGTTTTTTCTCTAATATATCTACCCACACGGGGAGGGTTGGAGAATCTAGTACTGTGACATTAAATTTAAGGATCATAAAATCTTATGTTGATGATACTATTAACGACCGACCGCCATGCATTCAAATATGCCATTTGCAGGTACCTTTAGGAAGAGGAGATAATATCATTATTGCTATATTACAATAATAACAACGAATTTCGTGTTATTAATCTTTCTGACATAACCGCGGCACTCCAATTAGACTTAGAAAGTAAGCTCGCCATATCACAATAGTGCCTAGCAAGGCGGGCTCGACTGCACTTTACTTGGCACGTTAGAAAACATTTCAATTTTGCGCTATTTAACCCGAACTCAGACAGATGTATACCTACATTTAAAAGCACATAACGGTCATTTCTGGGTTGTAGGTACAAGATTTTTCATTAAAATTTATATTCTTGCATTTGAATATGTATGTAAAAATAAAAACAAATCTCTAAAGTAAAACCAGAGCAGAAAGTGACCATAAAAACATATTGATAAAACCACATCACTGTCTATCTTTTTGCATATGTATATTTCATAAACACTTGGCGTGGCTACATTTTCACTAGGAAATTTTGCGGTTCCTGAAGACTTAAGTAGCGACTACCAAGCGACCGTCAATTCAATAGCTAATGACTATTATGCTTCATATTTTACTATGGATGTTATTATAGATATGTTTATAGATGCATAGACGTATTCAGTTGCATCAACCAAGCCATAATTGTTAATTTTGTAGTGCTTGCCAGCCAATTATATTTTTACCGTCCCGCGCTTCCGACGCTAACAAGATAAAGTCGAGTGCGGATCTCCAAATGCACTCATATTGTGCTTACCTCGCTTCACTCGCCCGATCGCTTGAGCGCCGACTGAGCTCGGAAAACTGCAAAAAAAAACATTGAAATAAAAATATGAAGAAATTCTCAGATGATTAAATCCTTAACCGCATGATGGCATATTGAAAGCATGGCGGTCGGTTGCTAATAGTGTCATCAGCATAAAGATCAGTGTTTATTGTTAGACCGTGCTTATGAATAATAATATAACTAGAGTATTTAATATAACCTAATTAGAGTATTTATATAACCTAATTGGAGTATTTAACTGTGCTGTATGTTTATGGCTATGTATTTTATCAAACTTAATTTTAGATTTAGTTAAGCAAACCTACATAATAGGTATAGAAATCAATTGCCTGTAATCGTTTTTCCTCCTCGAGATAAAAATTAAAAAAATAAAACTAATCCGGTCATTTCGGTCTTCGCGATGCAAGCGATTTCAAAATAAAACCTTGAGCATCATGCGGTTGTGAATGTCTTCATTTATTATGATACACAATATTAGCAGCCACAATCTCTATTTTTCTGGGTATTGAGATCACTGCAGTGCTGAATGTTGGTGTATGAAAGATTTTCGAGTGTGAACGGCGGCGCCCGAGCGATCTGGCGAAATGAGGCGGGCGAAATAAGGTACAATGCGAGGGCAGATCCGCCCTCAACTTTATCTTGTTAGCGTAGGAAGCGCAGATCGGTAAAAATATAAGTTACTGGCAAGTGCTGAAAAATAAGTTACACAACGGGCGAGCTGCTCGTCAGACATATTTCCCTCTTTCCAGTCGCATTTAGCGAATATTCTGCCGGCGTACAATTATGGCGTTATTGACGCAACCTTAAGTGCACTATATCTATGTAAACATCTATAAATAGTTAGTTATTCATAGTAAATTATGTAGCATAATAATATTGGTCATGTGATTGAAAAGAATGCGTTCTAGTTGCTACGTAAGTCTTCAGGAACATTACATTTTGAGTGAAAGCGTAGCCAGGCCAAAAGTTGATACACACACACACAGGCAGACAGACAGCAATGTCTCATCAATAGAGTTTTTATTATCACACTTTTTTAGGACACTGAAATATGGGATGTTTTACAGCATGGCGGCTTTAGGTAATGGTGTCGTTGCCAGAATCTTGTAATATCCTTAAATGAAATTTTCTAACATCATTGCCTCTACCACTCCCCGCGGACGTAGAGATTGTTGAAGCAGACACCTGTGGTTGTTGCAGATTGTTGAAGCAGACTCTTGAAATATAAGATAAATGAAAATAAAATTTAGGTTTTATTCTCCCTGGAACTGTTTATCCGGTATGTTGGCCAATCTGTAGAGTATTTAATAAGGCTGAATAGAAAAAAATATATATTCTAGAGGAATGAAAATTAAGTGAAGGCGAGCCTACCTACTTTGATTTGTTATTATTTGTCATTTTGGCTGTCATGTCTAAATAATGTTCATTTTATTCTCAGTCAAGCAGAAGTACTAGTCGAACTTCCAAGGAACGCAAACGTTATAATCTAAAAAATGTGAAATACATCGAAGGAAGCCCTTTAAACTCTCATAATTCTTGTATTATCAAAATAATTTTGCCTGAAATTTCATTTTCGGCCTCCGCTTTTTTGCGTTATATCTGTTCTTACCTAATAAACCCTTCTTCGACCTTTTATGATAACCAAGAAATACCGTCCCTACTGTTAAAGCACATTCATATGGAGTGAGTACCTAGCTAGAGGAATAGAGCGTGCCGAAAAAGAAGCACCGTTGCAGCATTGCATCTCTCTTTCTTTGGAAAGGCTTTGTTTTAGGGAGAGAAAAAGCGGTAGTGCTTATATCCCTCCACAATCACAATTCATTACATTGTATACGAAACGGCTTTATTATTAAAACGAGAATTAAAAGTGTTGATTTTTCCTAATGTTTTAGTCTCCAACAGTATTTTTCCACCTGGGTACACTGCGGATACCACAAGATTACCAAAGTACTACATATAGTCACTCTACAATCACAACTCTCCAAATACGAAACCCTTAATTACAGCATACTCGTCCATAAATAAATCACCCCAGATGATAAGTTTGAGCTTTGTTGAAAGTGATATCTTCTTCTAACATCCGACAGCACAAGACATTACCGGATTACCTACATGTAGCTTACTCACCGTCATCATCATCTCATCATCAGCCGGTAGACATCCACTGTTGGACATAGGCCTCCCCCATAGAATGCCATGACGAGCGTTCTTGAGCCGCCTCCATCCACTTACTTCCAGCGACCTTGGCTATGTCGTCGCTCCACCTTGTGGAGGGGCGTCCCACACTGCGTCTGCCAGTTCGTGTTTTCTTTACCTTAACCTTTTTCCCCCAACAGTTGTCGGTTCTGCCAGCTATATGGCCTGCCCATTGCCATTTCAAGTTGGCAATTCTACGAGCTATATCAGTGACCTTGGTTCTTCTGCGGATTTCCTCATTTCGAATCCTATCTCGCAGTGAAAATCCAAGCATTGCTCTCTCCATGGCTCGTTGCGCAGCTTTGAGCTTCTGTATGAGGCCAAGTAGTTCGACCACGTCTCAGTATCGTATGTCATCACTGGCAACACGCACTGATTATATACATTTGTCTTGAGGCTCTGCGGTATTCGTGACGAGAAGATATGGCGTAATTTCCTGAACGCTGCCCATCCGAGTTGGATTCGTCGGTAGATCTTCTTGTCGAAGTTGAGTCTGCCTAGTTGGATCGTCTGACCCAAATTAACATACTGGTCGACAGCTTCAATAGTATCATTCCCAACACGTACCCGGTATGGGTGCGACATGGGCATCCGACATGATTTTTGTCTTACCCATGTCCATTTTTAGATCCACCTGTTGGGAGTCATTTTTAGACCCATCTATTGAGGCTCTCTGAGCATTGTGCCAAGGTTCTCCATCGATTGCCCCATGATAACCACATCATCGGCGAATCGAAGGTGAATGATGTTCAAACGGCGAATTCGCCATTGATGTTGATGCCATATCCGTTCCAGTTCAGAAGCTTGAAAACATCCTCCAATGCAGAGGAGAACAGTTTCGGAGAAATAACATCTCCCTGTCTCATCCCCTTTTGCAATTGGATTGGATTTGTGGTTTGATCCTGAAGTTGGATACACATCGTGGCCTTGTTATACAAACACTTCAACACGTCGATGTACCTGTACCGATGTACATTTTGAGATTTTGTATCCGATGCATTCCGCAAAGGCATTATTGGCAACCCGCGGAGATAAGATCTCCAAAGAAGGCCCCAAAATCGAATGAATTTTAATCGCCAATCCGCAGCAGCCGCTCCCACTTCATTGTGATTGTCTAATTTCAATCACCAATTTAAATTCATGGCGGCCGCGGCGTATTGATTATGCAAATCCGCGAAATTTCTTCGGCCAACTTTTCCCCTTGTATATTGTAAACCTCTTTTGTTATTCTTCTTGGGTCGAACCGATTTGAATACTTTTTCGTCTGGCTTCGTCGCCATTGTGATCGGCTTCATCTTTGCCTTTCTGGCGGATTCTTAGTGAGGCCATTTTCGTGTAAATACAAAATTCGCGATTCGCGATTTATCGCCGCCTCTCAGCCCTCGCCTCGGAGAGAGGGAGATTAATAATTATAAATTATTTAGACTTATCCGGTCCACCAAACGAAGAGGAGAAAAAGTACTGTGAACGCGCATTTTTTTTATAGAAGACGGAAATATTTATTTTGAGCCCCCTGAGACGAATAAGACCATTTCCAGATTAAAGTCTGTTTGTCTGTGTGTATTCCTCCATGATAGCGCCCAAACGCTTAATCCGATTAAGCTGAAGTTTGGTGTGCAGGCATCATTTGGTCATGGCAAGAGTAAAAATTACTATGGATAAATCGGTCCACCAGGAGGGCGCACTAAACATATTTCAATCTTTAAAATATTGGTCCTGAAGGATTTTAGTACACAGATGCCTTGTTGGGCCGGAATTACATTTTAGTATGAATATCTCATTTACAAACTACACTAATAATATTATGTTTAAATTCCGCCATACATTTCCATTAAACAATCATGCCATCTGTTGGCGCTTGGCTCAAACCCCGCCTTAGCCAATATACGAATCGCGCTGCCTGTGGCGTCGCAAATAAACCCAACGGGTTCGTCCGCCGGCTGAGCTAGGGCGCTCATAGACGTTATTTATGAAATTAATATTCAGATGAAATCAAGCATTTGCTACTTGCCGGGAAAGTGTTGGAGTGACACAATTATTTTTTTACGTTAGGGATTATGAAGTAGATCTTTTCCTAGCTAGCAGACAACAACATAGAATGTGTGTAATACTTCCAATAGCAGGTACCGTAACCCGTAGTAATGTAATGAAATTAAATATCTGTATTACACACTTTTACAAAAATAATTTGTATAATCATAATACGAACATCATTTTTTTATATATAATTTTAATTGATTCCCAATTTTTTTAAATAAAAGTTTTTATATTAATACTTTTTTTTATCAATCGACAATTAAACGGCTCATAGGCAATAATTAAGTTAGCATGCGGAGTACACATAGGATATTATGCTCTATTTAGTAATTATGTAAAAAATACTAAATAGAGCATAATATCCTATAAATTAAAATAAATTAAATTTACAATGTCATCAGAGAGTTCGTAAAAAAATTAAGAAAAAAACAACTCTTGATGTCAAAAATGTCTAAAAATAAGAAGACAAATTGTTGACAATCAATAGATTGTTGACAAATCAATATTGAAGGATGTCGGTAAATCCAAAGTAAAAGGAAAAAAAAATCTGAAAAAGATAAAGGTGTAAATATATTAATGGGAATAATAGGTATATATAATCACAACTAATATCTAGATATTATTTTAATAATTTTCCGTCACTAGATATTATGTAAAATGTCTATTCGAATTTGCATTAAAACATCATCGTGGAGTTATTAAAGTATCCACGGGATTGTTAACTGCTAGGATTCTACTACAAAACGCAATGTGTAAATGGTGCCCGTAGTCCCAAACAGTGATTAATGTTCTCTTATGTTCAGTAGCCCAATATATTATGTATGTCGTTCTAAAAACACCGATACGGTAAGTATCCTATCTCAAAATGATATATAATAATATAATAATAAACAATTTTTTTTAACCATAAGTCTTATTATTTTAATATTATTACAATAAAAATGTTTATTTATATTTTGGTGTACAGGTTTTGAATACATAATAAGTACGCGTTGCAAGTTCATATAGACTAATAGTTGGCAATATCTTCGTATTATTTCTGAATGTAATCAGCCTATAATAAAATGCAATAAATTACATTAATAATTGAATTTTATTATTGTTATTATTGGTTAAATAATAGGTATAATAATATGTATAAATAATAAAAATAATAATAATAATAAATCACCATTAGTTATTATAATAAATTTATTATAAGGCTATTATGATAAATTACCATTAGTTTCGCCGGATAATGCTATCAGCGTCACCTGCAGTCGCCGAAACAGAACGGTTGCTAAAATGTACTATAGCATAGCAATCTAATACCCTATCTATATCATTAATTATCTTACGTACTATTAGTTTTATAGAAAATCCACTGGAAAATCGATTAAATAATTGAAATATTGCAAATGGTAAGACTATGAATACCTCGTAGAGTCGGCATTTCTTAATTAAGCAAACTTTTGGCCATGAATTCGACCAAAATTTTGTTCGACATTGTAACGTCAAATTGAAAAACAAACTCATCCTAAACAATAAATTTCAAAACTATTCCCGTGCGAAAACCGGGAATGGCAGCTTATGAAGTACAATGTACTGACTCGTGATGATGCTGAAGCATATCCTAGCACAAGACACATAATTGAATAGCCAGATGCCTCTTCATTAAGAAACATTCGCCCTGCCGCCTATCGTCGAGTCACTGCCAGGGTGGCCTTCTTTTTCACTATAGCGAGATATCCTGGCCAGCTTGTGAAAAGGCCTCTAATTGAAATAAAATCTTGCTATTCGCTGCAAACAAAAACAAGATACAAAGCCAAACCACACGTCCCGGGCAGCGCGATACGACAACAAGTATCGCTCCCGTCCTCCCGCCCTATTAAATTGATCTTGGCTTTTCCTGGGAATAGAACATGGTATTCGCGTGGCATGGTACTGTAGCCGTACTGTAACCGACTAATATGTCAAGCTATGCTACTTAGATTACAACCGCCTTTGAATAAGAAAAGTAAATGCCCTAAAATACTATCATCATTATCTAGCACTTTTGTCCCTTGTTCCTTTCCAGATAGAGAGTAAAGAGTGATATCTGGACGGAGAGAATAATATTATTAATTCTGAAGATTGACTGTCGACTAATGATGTTTGACTATTTAAATTTTTAATACGATTGATATTTTATTTTACTTTATCAACGCTATTATGTAAGGAATAAATTTGACATTTACATTTATTTTTTATATTTTAACTTCTAATATTATTTTATTTAAATTCGTATTCAATTGGTTTGATTTTTAATTTTTTATCACTGATTTAATACTTCTGGTTTCATGATTTCATATTTATTACGAGTTTCTCTTCTACGACTAACTACATTATTTTCATAGTTGCTCTAAGTTTTTATTCCGTTTGATATGTTATTTTAATTGTTCAACGGTTTTTATATATTTTAATTTAAAAATTTTGCTTTTTATTAACAGTTTTTAATTTAATTTCTGATTCCTAATTATTGACATACGTACAAGTCACATGTTTTTAAAAGTGTAATCGACTGATTTGGTTTTAAATTTGTATTTGGATACTTAAGGATTGTAATGTAATTTATTATGATTTCTACACCCGAAGAGGGTTTTATGAAATAAATATACTTGAACCGGAACTTTAACTTGATTGAATCTGAATAAATGGTATCTAATAAAAGCGGTGATGTCATAAAACAGCTTTTCGTGCTAAATTATTTTTAAAATAAAAACTATTTTGGAAATATTTATTTGGCTCAAAAATAAATATTTCCTATATTATTTTTCTTGATGCCACATAAATACATATAATTCTTTAAAAATAAATACCGGGACTTGTTCTTAGAAAAGAAAACCATTAGGTTTTCTACTCAATACTCTGTAAGAAATTAAATGTGTTCCTAGTCCTTCATGCCTTCTCATAATAATGTAATTAATAAAGTCTAAAGGTGTCAACATTTTGAGTATTCCTATTAGATCTGTGAAGGAGATTGTGAATGAACGACGGCTTAACTGAGCTAAAGGGCAGCCAATGGAGATATTGAACTTCTCATCACCAATTCGGAGCTATTTTTGAATATAATATAACTCCCACATAACTTGCGAAATGATATACTGCGAATTATGTTTTTGACTTTAACGGTCTCTGAACGTCTTCCACGAAATAGCAATTTATGTTTTGAGGAACAGGAGAAAGTCTCACGGGGTCATATCTGGTAAATACGATGAATTATCGACGATTCGTTGAGTTTTTGTGAAACATTCTTGTACAAGTGCCGATGTATTGGATGGCGCATTGTCAGGGTGCAATATCCAAGAACTGTTGCACAAATCTGCCCTTTCGGGCAAATTAGCGGAGTTGCCTTATAATGTCCAAAAAATGTTATATTAGGACTGTTTGCCCCGTGCAGCCCAGAGAGAAATCGTTAGAGTGGACAAAATACCGATTATTACAGAAAATAGACAACTCGACTTTAATTTCCAAGTGACTATGACGTGGCTTCTTTGAATTCAGCTCGCTATCGAATCGCACTTTCGAGAAGAGCGTCTGGTTTGCATTTCAAAACTGTAGGATCATACGATTGATTTGAATTCTTAAATGGAGAAAATGGAGCTACAAGTTGATAAAAATAGTGTTTCCCTTGTGAATTGAAAACATCACGGCTTGTGCGTACGGAAACGTGTGTCGCTCATGTAGCACCCCAGCACCAGATTATCAGCAGGACAATAAAACGCGAATGGATCGTCGTAAAGTCGCCGTCTCAAGTCGACACGTTTTTGTTTACGAGTCGACGAGCGGCCATTTTGGTACAGACTTCCGCATCCTTCGCCGACGACGGCGGAACTCAATTTGATCGAGGATTGATTGTCTGTCTACAACTTGTTGCAGTTCTCGCTGCAAGCGAGAGCGCGATACACTACATCCGGAGAGATGCATAAGACATGTAAATTTTCGCGGGGCGAATGACTACACGCCCCACGGGGCGAAATTGGCTGTGTTTATGGTGCAATTTCAAATCGCTTTTATTGCTGAGTTACGAATAGATCTGTCGGAAGGGTACCACCACATCGCTTAATCAAAATAGAAGGTATAATTACAAATGTTTATACTATAAATGTTATACGAATAGTTTGAGAAAGGCCTAAAATGTCATGTGACTAATGTTTTATGTAATAATCTTCCATATCTTAAGAGTATGTGTATACGCAGAGAAAAATCGATAATAACGAGCTAAATTGACTAGGTATTTATTTCAGCAAAGAATGTATTTTTTTTCAGCAAAGTCTCAGAGATGTCACAACATTAGCCGGCTGCTAGCAATATCTATATAGATATTGCTATATCTATATAGATATCTATAAATAATAATAATTATAGATATCTATATGGATATCTATAAATAATAGATTTTATGATAACTCTCATGCTTTGCGGGATTATTTAATGACTCGTATTAATAATTATTACTATTTAATGATACTGGAAGTATATGAAGTTTGTATATGAGTATTCCACACACTTAATAATGAAACTTGTATATAAGATATTCCAAATAAAATTTTAGTGTGGTTTCGGCCCACAAGGCATCTGTGTACCAAATTTCAAGTCTCTAAATTCAATATTTTGACATTAAAATATGTTTAGTCCGCCCCCTGGTTGACCGATTTTAACCACAACCTTTTCAACTCTTGCCATGAGCAAATGATGCCTGTCTGTCAAATTTCAGCTCAATGGGATTAGGCGTTTCGGCGCTATCATGGAGGAATACACACACAGAGACACACAGACAGACACACTGACATACTGCCATATGGAAATGGTCTTAATAGACACAGGGTGCTCAAAATATATAATTCTGTCTTTATCTCAAAAATAACGCGTTCACAATACTTTTCCTCCTCGTCAGTTGGTGGGCAAGGAAATTAAAAAATATAAATTGTTATGTAAAAATGTATTTTACCTGTCACTCGCCCTTAAATAAAGGTGGAAGAATTACCTTAACCTAACACTGATAGGTCACTTTACCAAGAGTACCCAATTAGAGCACTCTAACCTGAGCAGACACAACTCGTTATTACGAAAACTTAGTCATATATCAATGCCAGACGACATGAATCTATGTATGACAGAAAACACTGTCAATGCAGATGTCCATTCACACAACATTCGTAGTAGGTCTCAATTAAATGTGCGTCGTGTCATGTTGACTAAAATTCAAATAAGTTTTTTATATGTGAACGTCTTCTATTACTCATCATCTCTTCATCAATCATCATCATCTTCTATTACGACAACATCTATTATATTGTTCTATTAAACTGACATAATTCTGATATTAAACAACTAAATGACCTACAATTCAATAGAGAAATTTAGGGGATGTTGACGAAACCCCCATTTTAAAATTTATTGAATTTACGGTTCATATTATTTATTGACTTTGAATCGCCATTTCACTATTCTTTTAATTTTTATTGCCTCCAATAAATATTTTGTGGGTTCACATGCGGGTTTGTTGGAAGATAGATATGCATACAACACTAAATCCTAGAATACCTAAAATTATTTAAACGAACAAAAACATCAAAATGCTCAGGTTCTGCGACATTCGGCACATTATAATCATCACGATTTTCATTATTATTATTCAAAAAATATGTAATTGAACGTTCAGAATGCAGTGGTATGATACATGAAAACCTTTAAACAGCGAATCCCACCAGTATGCAGATTATAATCAGATACATAATTGTTACTATTTAAACTATCATAATCAAACTTATCGAACATCGTTTTCGATAATTACAATAATTTCTGCGTGATTTGTTGATTTCAATTAATCGAGGCCTTCGGTCGTAAATTCGTCGGATTTTCCATGCAGCAGCCATTAAATTCTCTGCCCGCGAAGCTCAGTGAGACGAATAACCGCGCTCTGCTGGAACTTAACCCTGGAATAGTCAGAGACTCGGAGATCGCCATTATGAACGTAGTGAAATAATTTCTCGACTTAATAGTAAGCCTGTAGTCCTGCCAGTAGTCCTGGGAATGACCTCATTGGTTGTTCGTCAGCCCTCACAGTATGCACGAGCCACCGCTGCGGAGTTTGAATCCGCCCGCGACTACTCGTGTCATTTATTTAACTGTCCGTTGGTAATCGCATATTAAGTTGAACGGCTGAAACGATTTGGCTATTTTTTTTTCATTAAAATGTTCGTAATAGTCCAAAAAAAGTCATAACGGAAAGGAAAATTAGAAAAGTTACCTGAAAAAATTGGAAAATTCGGGAAAGACTGAAAGTGCTTTTTTTCTACTCACGATTTAAATGATGGATATCCGTAATTCTTGTCTTGAAAAGGAACGACATATTAGATTGATACTTTTTTAGTTTTGATCGATATGCCGTCGGAATGGAAATATTTAAATCGAATGTATTTAATTTTTGAAAAATCTGGAAAATCGTGAGAAAAATCCGGAAAAACGCATTATAGCCAAAACTACAAAACAAACTCTCTTCGACGGTCTTCGAGGAGGCTACCGGATGGGATCTGAACTGTGAGTTGAGCCGACCTAACAAGAGATAGACAGGCCATCAGGCCCAAACTGCACGGAACCATTAAGAACCAAGCGGAGCGACACCAAACCGCCCGGTCTGAGCAGCGAGACTTCTGAATGACTGACTAAATGCCAGGTGGTGCTGAGGTCGCGCCCGCGTCCTAGCCGAACGTTCAGTTTTGGCATGATGTTATGGAAGATTTCATACAAATCTCTGAATCTATAAGTTGGCAATATTAACATAACCGACAGCGGAGCGGCACGGCGGCGCATCACACAGATTCTATTTGTCTCTTTCACACACCCATGTACATCACTATGCTAGAAATAGAACACGTCCCTAGTAGTAGAATTTATTCACATTTTGAAAATGTCGCCGAATGTGGTCAACCGATTTGGGTGGCCGCTGTGAATGACTTCATACGTTTTAGTCGCTGAAAAATGTCAATTGGGAATGTTTATTTATCCGGCAGCAGCGTATAACACAGAATATATGTATTTATCTCTTGCACGCACACAAGCCCGTTATTATGCCAGACGGAGAATGACATTAAATTAATTAAATAATAAATAATTAATTAGGAAAAAAATATTAATGAACTTGAATCCAAGGATAATCGAGTTTTTTACTCATCCTGATTATTATATAGGATAGTATTTATATAGAATGGTTCTTTTAAAAGAAAGTATGAAAAATATATTTAGGTTAGATTGTTGCAATATTTTTATTTTTTCGGCTGCTAGAGCTACCTAATGACTGCTAGATCTTTTTTAAAATGCAATTTAGAAGTACCACATTAAATAAATGATGCCCTAAGCTTATTTAAGGCGACATTTAAGTTTATGAAAAAAAAGAAATATTTTATGTATTTGCATTTTTGATTGTCCAATAAAAGAACTAATTGAACAAAGTGTAGCTAAATAGATTCTTCGTCAAATTAATAATGCAGGTCAGCAATAATTGACCGAATATAAGACTTGGAACTGCTACAGACTCTTAGTCGGACTGCGACCATTTATGTGACATTTAGGGGTGCTACTACTACAGGGTTAATAATTCATAATGAAGCGGTCGTCCAGCGCGACCTTATTTTGTATATTCAAAATGGAATCATCGTGGTGGCGGTTTCATAAGGGTGAGAAATACCCCATTCCTCCCACATATAACCTCTTTCTCGCATAACATAATTAGATAGTCATAGAAAATAAGATTTCAGGCCCGTTTACAAATGGCTTGATTAGATTTTTGATGTAAAAATGTTGGCATCTTTGATGTTAATTCCATGTGATAAAATAGTATTGTCCAAAAAAACCCTCCAATAATATCTTTTTTTTTAATAATAATGTACGTAAGTAATAAAAGGTATACATGTTGTGTTTTTAATTAATGACATCTTTGAAGTGGGTAAAATAGCACGAGTAAATAACAACTTTTTGTAATATTTTTTTTGGAAAATCACAAAAAAAACTAATTTAAAAAAATCTTACTTTCACCGCGACAGGGCTGCTGCACGCAGAGTTGACTTCCAACGAGGGGACTCCTCGACGGTCGATAGCACAGAAACGAAATTTTGTATACGCATTCAATTATGATAGCCCGTGCTAAGTATCCCCGCGACAAGGCTGCTGCACCCAGGGTTGGCTTCCAAAGAGGAGACTGTAATCACACATAGATTAATTGCGTTTTTTGATGCAAACAATATTCTTAGTGAAAGACAATTTGGATATAGACGAAACAAGTCCACTACTAAAGCTATCGAGGATTTCATATCTTATGTAAATGACAAACTAATGGACAAGTACCACACCTTAGGTATGTTTGGCGATTTGAGTAAGGCATTTGATTGCGTTAGGCATGATATTTTACTAAACAAACTAAACCATTATGGCATCAGGGGGGACTGCTTAAAATGGTTTGATTCATATATAAAAAATAGGACGCAAATCGTGGAAATTACACACTGTCAAAATCAAAACATTACAAAACACTGTTCGATCCCTTTAACTAATAAACTTGGAGTCCCGCAGGGTTCCATTTTGGGCCCTATTCTATTTTTAGTATATGTAAATGATTTACCAATGTATTTCAATTATATAAATGTAACGATGTTTGCCGACGACACTAGTTTAGTTGTTGCCTGTAAAGATATGGAAGAATTATTCATTAACGTTAAAATTAAACTATTCAAACTTAATAGTTGGTTTGAGAGCAACAACCTCACACTAAATGCATCTAAAAGAAACTTCATACATTTTACAAATCATCGAAATCGGAATAAAGGTTCGCCAATAATACTTTCAATAAATAACACTGACATTCCTCAAACTCCTTGTACTAGATTTTTAGGTGTTCATGTAGACGAACTTTTAAAATAGAACTTTCACTGTGAAAACCTCGAAAGTAGGTTAAGTCGGGCATGTTATGCTTTAAGTATTGTAAGAAGGTCGTTGGATGAATTGCAAACAAGAAATGTTTATTTCAGCTATATTGAAGCTATCCTAAATTATGCCATTACAATCTGAGGAAATTGTTATGCTTGTCATAGGGAACCCATATTTATACTCCAATAGAGAGCAGTGCGAATAATTGCAAAAGTGAAAAGGGAAGAGTCGTGTCGACCCATTTTTAAAAGGCTAAGGATCCTCACTCTTTAAGTTACTGACTGAGTTTTTTAAGAATAAAGGAACACATTATAAAAAGTTTTCAGATACACATACTAAAAATACGGGAAATAAATTAAACATTTTTATACCATGTACTAAACTAAACACAGCAAGGCAAGACACAAAATACTCCGGGCCATATTAATTTAACAGGCTACCTGAAAGTTTCAAAACAATTCAAGTGGAAAGCTTATTAAAAAAATACTTAAAGAATTTTTATTAGACAAAGCTTTTTATTCGATCTATGAGTTTGTTTATTTAAAATATTTTTTCAAATTTTTTGGCCATTTTTTTTTTGACTATTTTTAAGTAGCATTTTTTTATTATCCTGACTTTTTCTGATTTTAATTTCTTGATTATATTTATTGATTATTTTAATTTGTGGTTTTAGTAAATAAATCTTAAAAATGATTTTGATGTCCTAAAAGCAATAATGAAGTAACTGTATGTACGTTGTCGATTTAAAAATAAGTACTAACTATAGTTTAAGTTGACAGTGCACACTTAATAACGTCATTAAAAGTCTGCCTTAGAACAGGCCTAAGCCTAGTTAGGCGACTGTGTCAATCATTAAAAATAATGTCGCATCAATTTCTTGCTAACATCTTAATCAAATATGACATAAATTTTTTACTAGATGTGTTACTACTAAATAAATAAATAAATAAATAAATAAATCTAGATATTGTAAAAACGGACTAATAGACTGCAATTTAAATGTACCTAGATAAATCAGTTGAGATTTTTTTTGGAAATAAATTGAAATTGAAATTGAAATTGACTCCTCAACGGTCAAAAGCGCAAACACGAATTTTGTATAGCATTCAATTATGATAGCCCGTTCTAAGTTCCACTATGACATTGGCTCGGGACAAACATTTTAACAAAAGCTTGTTTTTAAAAATGTGTTTTTACTAGTCACGTATGTAACATTCTTTTACACAGAACGCACGCTGCAAACTCGTGAATTGAGCTACGTACTCATTCCCAACTCCTGCCACGCATACCGTTCCAAAACAGAAGTGTTTTTAAAATCGTACTTCTTTCTAGACCCTCCTGTATTTGTCTAATCGACATACTCTACATTTTGATATGTGCAATGATTATATTGGAAAATATTTTAATATTCGAAAATACTGTTTATTCAAACACCCCCTCCCCCTACCCCTCCCCTTCACACTTTTAATTACGTATATATTTTTATAAACACATATTATTCCTCGAGTTACTCTTCATGTGGATATGTCACATGATAATATTGGAAAATATCCACCCCCGGAGATTAAAACGCCCACCTTGAGACGGAATCAAAAATATATTGCGTTTTTAATTACTTGTCTTTTAATACAAGGAATACTCATGCCAAATTAGATGAAATTCAACACAAACAAACAGACGAAACGCAAAACGGTCGAAAATAAATAGTGACCTAGCTACGTTCAGTCAACATTGAGATCAAACATTAATTAAAGTAATGTAAATATAACTAATTACGCAACATAATTAATTTCGTTAAATAGGCGATCAAATCTCACTGAATAATTTAAGCTCGTTTATCTTTGGATGAAAATCCCCGTACACTTTATTCTCCTATGGGATGTTTTTCGCGTCTGCAGGAGAATCCACGTATCTTAAATGAATGAATCCATGTATCTTAAATGAATTAGAGGCACTGTGCATTTTCAGTGCTAAATTGCATTGTCTGAAACTGGAAACCTCAGATATTATTTCATTGAATGAATATAATATTTATAAGTTTGACTAATTTAACATATCAGTTCTTAAATAATAGGGAGTGATGTCATTAATCAACTGAGTATTTTTCCAAAATCATAATGTTATGTACCTATTTTAAAAAAGTGTAAGTAGTTATTTAGCAACTTCAATATAATTAATTATACATTAACGGACTCTGTTCTACCAATTCTATCTATTTTTAATATCATGGTTACAAATTATTTCCTTACAGATTTTTTTCAAATATTAGTACTGAAATGCACAGTGCCCCTAATAATATCACAGCCTGCTGTTTACACATTTAGTAAAAAGCTAGGTAATCACATGT
Organism: Micropterix aruncella; assembly: GCA_944548615.1. Classification (NCBI taxonomy): domain Eukaryota; kingdom Metazoa; phylum Arthropoda; class Insecta; order Lepidoptera; family Micropterigidae; genus Micropterix; species Micropterix aruncella. The sequence continues at coordinate 13,137,213 of OX155951.1, forward strand.
TAACTCTCTCCAATCCCCTAGCCAGTAACATACCTACTAAAATTCCGTTTTTAAAAATCATCCAAGCTTTCCCACTGCCTTTCAAAAACTTCACAAACGGTTGCGTAACTTGCTGGAATATCGTAGTAAGTATAATCGTCATCGCTACGTAGCATGGTCAGTATGGTGCCCCTTCTGCATTTGCGCTAAACAGTAAGGCTCCGTCCAGTGTGGAATTAAAACTCACTTCAATGAATTAGAATATAGCATCATAGAATATAGAATCAATAAAATCATATATTTTTTTAATTGTTTCTAATAGATAGAAAAAAATCATGGAATTGAAATTCTAAGGAGAACATGTTTAATATACTTTTTCATCCGGCTAATAGGATAATTGTTATAAATTACTGACAGTTGGCCGCTGCCAGCCTGTGCGATCGTATTTGTTTATTTGCGCGTCTTTGTTACGCGACATAAGCGGTGTCAGAAATGTTTAACGGCCCTTTTTGCAGGTGGGATTGTATTTTGTTTATATACACGTCTATTCTACACTATATCGTCGTCAGAATGTTTGACAGCTCAAAGGGCCTTTACATGGGTTAATCCGGCACTTCTGTTTCCGCAGCGCCATCTATCTTGTTTCTTACTCAATGTATGCTTACAGTCTTGCTACGGAAGGCAGCAGTCCGACATCTTTAGCGAAACTTTTCAGAAATTCATTTCAATCGTCCACTACGAGTGCATTCAATAAGGCCATTGCATCCGATTCAGCTACGCAGATTTCCTCCGTAAGCACGCGGAATGCCAAGGAAGTTTAAGTGTAGCAGAGGCCGGGATTTATATATTTTCTGAGCGCTTGCTTTTAGTTTTAAAAGCTTTCGTCAGTTCGTTGCATATTTACTCCGGACGACGAACGCCGTAGTAAGGAAAGCGCCTCGACGCCGCGTCGGCACCGGGGACTCCCCAACAGCTGTCTAGCAGGCGAACGATACACACATTATAAAGTCATGGATTTCATTTGTATTTTCAATACCTCAATATGTCTTAATTTGTGAATATGTCATTATTTAACTGAGCAATAAGCAAAAGAGCAAATGAACAACAACAAAAGAAAGTTTTCCGCTAAATGCGCCCCACGATTTATTTTAATCTGATCAAAGCCCTAATTGTGACACGTAATTATTTTCTTACTGAAATATTAAGTACGAGAAGTGATCAAAAAAACTGATAATTAGGTAAGCACATACTCCTTAGAACTAAAAATAATAATACTGGCAGGCATAGCTAAGACTAAGCTAAGCTAAAACATATGTAACTGATTATAGTCGTTTGTTTGCGGCTTATTGTTGAGGGTTGGCGAATATGGAGACGATTGAAGCTAGCGTGGTAATTATTTGTGCTTGAAACAAATTATTACTGAACAAGTAACTAGAGTCGTACTAAAGACATTAGGGGTGAATGCTCCGCCATATTCTATGGTTGCACTTTGGTGCGAAAAGTTTAAGCGAGGAAGAACATCCACAAAAAACGACTCTCGATCGGGACACCCTGCGTCGGCAGTGACAGATGAAATAGTTAAAAATGAGTTTTAAAAAATATTGCCTGATCATCGTCTCATTGCTGTAGAAGTGAAGATCTCTCTAAAGAGTGAGCTCACCATTTTACAAGATTGCTTGGGATTGAATAAGGTATCCGCGGGTTGAGTACCCAGAATGCTTGCCGACGTGCAAAAACAAACCAGAATGAGGATTTCACAAAGCTCATTGGAATTGAGATACAAGATCCTGACTGTTTTTTATCTCGATGAACGTAACATGAACGAGCGTGTGATTTGGAAAGAGACCGTCATCTAAACGTCTATCCCTTTGGCAGGGAAAAATCTATTACTCATATGACGGGATTGGGACGATAATCCCCTTCAAAGTAGACCCCTTGCGCATCGACAAACTTAGCCTACCGCTCCTTTCACTGCCTAAAACAATTCTGGAAGGCTTCTTTTGGAAAGGTGTTCAACTACGCCGTCGAGTTCTGCATAATCTCTTCTCTTCTCTAAAAACGGGATGTTTTCAATGTGTTTTTATTTTTTACTGTTATGTCTGGAAAGTAAGAAGGTTGGCGAATGACAGAAATTCCATATTTAGCAAAGAAAATCTAAATCAGCTGCGACGAATGAGAGGAACATTATCAAGATAACATTGCCAGTTTTTTGCCTGCCAGATGTCTCATCTTTTTCGACAAACTGCATCACGGAGTCGGCGTAGAACTTCTTGATAGTACTCATTAGTCACTTTGTCCCTCCGGTGCGTATTTGTGAAGAGAAATTCCACGGATATCAAAGAACACAGTTAAGATCGCCTTGATTTTGTTTCACAGAAAAATCAAAATACGACGGACACCTGTAACAGCACCTCACTCGGCATCAGCAAGCAACGACTAGCACACTGGAAAGCGGAAAAATCAAGGATGCGCATTACGCTGTCTTCTTCCACTGGGCATTGAGCGTTGCCTTAGTGTCATTACTGAGTGTAGGAAAATGTAAGTTCAGATATTTTTCAGACTGTCCTCTAGTAATGTATATTCATATATTAGGTTTATGTATTATGTTTAGTATTAATCGGTGTTGTGTATGTATTATGTTTATGTTTGTATTATGTTTAGTATTAATTCATACATTAGGTTTATTATTAACCAGTAATCCGGTATCCGGTCCGATGACTATTCGGCGCATCAGTAGTGATGCCTATTATCTTTCGTCGTTTCAAATATACTACCGTATCAATCAATTACCTATAGACCTACGTTGTCAAAAAATGAAAAAATAAAGACTATATGCTGACGACTATATATAAAATAAAGAAGGTATTTGGTTTCATTCTCAGCATCTCCAGAAAAGAGAACGAATGCTTTCATACGCCCAACTTGTTATCAAAGGACGTATTTTTCCGTTTGAAATAAATTCAGGAAACACAACTTCTTTGGCATAACATTTTCCAACGATCATTCATTCGCGACAGGAGGGAAAGCTCGCTTTTACCTTTCTCTTTTCTACCTCTACTAAGCCATATCTTTACGATGCCTACGTAATATAACACCATTGACCCAAATGTTGCGTCACGAGGGTCAGATTATAAAAGCGGTGACGTCAAGACGTCCCTTTTCATGTTGCTCTCGTAGCAACATCTCCATTCTATCTACGCCTCCACAGCGAGCAGGAGGGGCGGTCCAGCTGCTGCTTTTAATAATGTATCATTATAAGTATTTCAAGCATAAAACTCCCTGATATTCAAGCGGGTTACAGTCCAATACTGAGATAACATGGATGACTTACGCTAGCTTTTGCAAATAGGCTAAAATTAAATATTGTCGCTATTCACAATTATAACCATTGCTGGCACCAATATTATAACCATTGCTGGGATACAAATTAAATGCGATAATTTAAATATAATTGTATAGTAAGGATGAAGATGTTTTTAATAATTGAAAACATAAAATTACAATAACATGTCTATTACCTATTTTAATTGCCTAGCAATTTAATTGCCAAAATGCCTATTTAAAACCCATGCAAACGTACAATTTCAATTATCTCAGAATATCTGGACAATATTTTATCGCCACCAGAACGATGTATGCATGCAAATTTTCAAATCAGTAAGATACGTAAAAAAAATATGGACGCGGCAATAGAATATGCTTAGCATAATGCTTCATACTAAGAGCCGATATGTACCAACTGACATCGACACATTTGTATTAGATTTCTCATGCAGATTTCCCATCGCCAGAAGCCCGATGACAGACAAGGAGAGAGAGAGAGGGAGATAAGTAATCAAAAGGGAAAATAGGACGATCTACCTTAAGCCGCTCTCTGACACGTGATATGCACTACGCCTCTTTCTAATGCACCATACGCGAGTATGGTGCAACAGAGAGAGGCGTACGTGAGTATGGTGCAATAGAGAGAGGCGTACGTGAGTATGGTGCAATAGAGAGAGGAGGCATGTGAATCGAACCTATGAGTGGAAGCGAGATAAGCAGAGGTTCTGACTGCTCGATCGCATTGCATCTACTGAGCCGCCGTAATGCTTTATACGCGTAGGTCCATTTTAAATATAGGTCCGATTATATAATGGCGCGAATCCAAGCTTTGGCGGGGTGGTTTCGAATTCGACGCTTTTACCTCGCCGCACGAGCACATCCGTGAGCTCACTCCGCTGCACACCAGACCGGAAGCCGTACCCGCGCAGTGTGCTAGATTAGCGGACCGCCTGCGCGGATACATATAGCAGCACAGCATTCATTCACCGCAGAAGATGCCATGTACTCCAGTTTCATAACCTGTCTCTATACGGCGCCTGTACTATCGGGCGCCTCCCGAGAAACTGCCGCAGGGTGTGTAGCCCTGCGACGCGACATACAGAAAGCCGGGTCAATGGGCCGGTTATGCCGAGATGCTCCGGTAAAGGGCAAATGCCTCAGTGAAAGACTTCACGGGCCTCAGACAAGGCTCCTCGACCGAATCACCGAATCGATGCTTTTATTTCATGTGTACTTTGGTTGTTGTCCGTTAGGCAAGCGAGGCTTTTAGGCTTATATGACAGTACCACCATCGGTCATACCTACTGTACTGACAAACATGTCAATTTGAACAAAAGCTTGTACCTACTTAGTGGGGTGACTGAATAAAAATGATATGTTTATTATAAATGAATAAAATATAGTTTTCTGTCATTTTTCCTTCCTATTAACGTATTCATATCATCGCTTGTTCGCCTCCCCTCCATCCGCCGAAACCAGCCTACAATTTTACCTTTCCATCCCTATGTAGACAGGGGCGTATCGAGGGATAAGCAATGTTTTTAAAATATTTTTTCGAACTTGTAATATCAAAGCGTGATTGATGCCCGGTGAAGTGTGCATTGACCGTAGCTCCGGATCTACGATTCTTTTTCGAGCCGACATTGGCGCCGTCTTAAATTACCGCCTGGGGCAGGTATCCCGTTTTTTTCCACAGGTTTTAGATATAAGTTGCTTTTTCTCGTACTGATTCACATACTTCAAAGATGCCGGTTAATTAAAAAACACACTGCATAATCAATGATGCAACGTTGGATTTAAATTAGTAAATTGATTAAATAAATATGAAGAGATGAATGCGAAAGTATAATAATTATTAAAATATTATATTACTAACCACAAATTAAAGGATATACAGATGTAAATTGTGGATAAACAGATTTACAGATTATAATATGTCATATTTTATGTTTTGTGTCTATATGAATAAAGAATACTTTGATTTTGATTCGGTAAGAATCTTTAGAGTCCAAAAAAGGGCGATACGCAATGTATTTACCATATCTTCGCTAACATATTGTAGGCCGTATTTTATTGAATCTGGTATCATGACAATGTATGCCGCTATATGATATTATATTATATATTATTGTATTATGTTATGTTATTATATTAGGTTATTATATATGTTATTATATTGCATTATTTATATTACATTATTCTAAATTATATTACGTATTGATTTTTTATAAGACGGAGGAAGGACAGCAGGCAAGGCTATAGCTGTGCACAGGCTTAGCAAATACCACAGAACTTTATATCCATCACCCCAACACAGGCGTATACCTAGTGGGGTGATGTAATCCTGACAAGTAATGCCCTTTGGCGATTTATGTATTATGTTAAAAAAAATATGTGTAAAAAAAATACGCAATTTATTTTATGTAATTATAAAAAATAGGATAAGGTATAAAATAAAAAAATATAAATTAATGGTAAGGTACGACACGGCAACATTTTCCTTTAATCGCCCCTGGAATTTCAGTCCCGGATGCGGCCCTGGCTAGGCTGCTGCCTCCCCACGCCTCCCCTTTAAGCCGTTCCGGCGCTGGGATTGCCACGTATTGTTTTGCCCGTCCGTGATCTCAGTAATGGCGGGTGAGATTGCGATCCACTGTATGTGCTTTTTTCCAACACCTATTGTTATCGCGGGCGCACAGCTCGCCCGCAAAATATTCTGCGATCATCAAGCGCCGCGGCTAGAGGGGGGGCCTCGGAAGCCACTTTTTGGGGGTGGCTAAAAACAGCAGTAAAATTTACATTGCTGTTCATTCAGCAATAAAAATATCGGTTGTGTCATCCCAAAACTTTCCCGGTGAGTAGCCAAGGACTGATTTCCTCTGAATATTAGTTTGATAAATAAATACGATGAGCCCTCTCTCGGCCAGCGGACGAACGCGGTTGGATTCCGTTGCCACCGCCTCAGGCGGCTCGGTTCGTTTCTCGGTTACGGGTGGGGTTGGGCCTAGCAGCCAACAGAGTGCGGTAATATTTAATTAAAATATATGATGAAATTTAAATATTATTATCGTTGCTTGTTATAAGAGATATTCCAACCAAAATTTCACAATGTGATTTCTGCCCAACAAGGCATCTGTTTACCAAATTCAAGTCTAGAGCTCCCCCTGGTGGACCGATTTCAACCACAACCTTTTCAACCTTTCCATGGCCAAATGATACCTGCATGTCAAATTTAGCTCAATCGAATTAAGCGTTTGGGCGCTATCGTTGAGGAATACTCACAGACATACACACAGGCAGACACACGGACAGGACAGACACACAGACAGACTTCCATCTGGAAATAGTCCTAATCATCTCAGGGGAGCTCAAAATAGATATTTCCGTCTTCATCACGAAAAAAAAATCAGCGCGTTCACATTACTTTCCATTCTCGTCGGTTGTTAGGCTGGGAAAGTAATTAAGGCGAGTACAGTTTTAAAGTCAAAACCATTTAGTGGCGGAATCATATTGCGGTAATTAAAAATCTTGGATCTTCACCGAGTTACATACTGAGTTAGTCTTTTGAAATTTTCTTTTGAAAGTCAGTATTTATACCTCGAGTCGATGTTACTCGTAAATGGCATTACTTACTTAAACAAACAAATATAGAAACAATAGCTCTTTGTTATTTGAAATATTATTACGAATTAGATTACCATGTTTCCATAAAAAAGTAAAAACATGCATTTTCTGGCATTAGCGCGGGGCGCGTGTTAAAGAGCTGCCCTGCGCTACGCCACGGGGCGGAGAGAAATGGAAAACAGCGATAAAGGTGTGTGCCTAGAGTAGGCTGGCTATTAATCGGTTGCATGCGTGTCGCGCGTGCATCTGCTGACCGGCCGTTACCATCTCTTCGGTGAGTCGCTATAAGCCGCTCTCTAAGAGGACAGGACATCTCATTATTACGTAACGAATTTAATGAGGGGGGGGGGGGTAGGGCCGATTACAGGTAGCAGCTGGATAAATGGAGCCGTGGTCCGCGATAGATGCGGCAAACGCCGTATCACCGCTTCGTAAAGGAGAGGACTACGCAAGCGACCTCGAACCCGTAACCAATCGGGAAACCTGAGTAATCTGGTTGCAACTGGTAGTAAGGGCGCGAGTGTCGGCCCGCTGGGTGACTAACCTGGCTATCTCGCGCTAAGGCGTTGGTCTCTTACGGGAATGTGGCGGAACTTGACGGCGGACTGTTTTGTCATAAGTCTGCGCTCACCTCACGGGAGACAGAACGATAAATTTGAAAATAAAAAAAATACGTGTGGCACTCGGGGACTGCCGCGGTAAAGCTATTACATAGCATTTTTTAACAACTTATGCAATTATAATTATTTATTTATTTTATTTATTTTATTTTTTCTGATATCAGATAACTGCGCTCTATCGGAAAAGGTTTAAATTATTCCGAATCATTTGCGGCTGCGGAATCAAATGATTCGGAATAATTTAAACGTCTTCGGATATTCGGATATTATTCGAAAAAACTACTATTCGAAAAAAATAGTAGATAAAAAGATAGATAATTAAATTACCTTTAAAATGGTGCAGATTTCATAATAATACGCCAGATAGTATTTGCTCAGTAGTCGTTTTTGTGTTCGGTTAGACCTAATTTCACAAAAATTATTACACTATGTAATATAAACAAAATCTAAAATATTCAAGGCTAAGAATATTAGGAAAATGTTTTTGTTTAACATATATTTTTTTCGAATCGTAAGCAGTACTCGTTTAGACGTAATTATCAGTTTAAAATTATTAATATTCGTTAAGAAATTTCTTCATTCGGTCGCCGCGCTGGCCTAGATAAAAGCTATGCAATAACTTAAAAATCTACCTCTATCGGGCAAATCACTACTGAAATTGAATTTCGCGACCTAAATATTATTCGCCAATCGTCGGCACAATGTTTGCGGCTGCTCGGACCCTGCGCTGATTTATATCTAGCCACTAAATAGCAAATAACCGTGAAATAAGACAACAGTATATATCACTGTGGTCAGATATCAAGGCAGACGCTTTTTAACGCCCCTCCCCTTACGAAACAAATCGGTTGTGTCACCCCAAGACATTCCCGGCAAGCAGACAACCTCCTTCCCCCAGCGCCAGCCCCCTCGACCGGGGAGGTTAAGATTTTTTTTTGGAGGGGGGGCTCAAACTCACTCCTCTCACCCGCCATCCCCAAGATTGTGATTGTGTCAAGGTGGTTATGATCGCAAATGTAGTCTTTGTAGTATTTCCGTGGTATTAAAATGGCTATTTTCCAATATGGTTTCGGCCCAATGACGCATGTGTGTACCGATTTTCAAGTCTCTAAGTCCAATATTTCGAGATTGAAATATAACTAGCTGTGGACCGATTTAAACCACAATCTTTTCAATTCTTGCCATGATGAAATGATGCCTGCATGCCAAACTTCAGTTTAATTGGATGAAGCGTTTGGGCGCTATCGTGGAGGAATACTCATACAACACAGGCACACAGAAGTACGTTCCCAATACTTTCCTCTGACGGGAAAGTAAAATACACTAATAAACAGTTAAATGTTATTCTCCAAAAATGTTTTAAAGCCCGATCTTCCAATATTTGGGTTACAACACAATAAGCGTCGAGCAGCTACAGCGTCCAGTGCCATATACTACAAATGAACTTATTTTACCCTACCCTCCCCGATGAACCCTAACTCGATGGCGCTTGTACGCTTGCGTTTGCAATTAGCATCCTACGTGTTCTCGCCTTTATAATTGAATATTATCCCTTCGCGCGGGCCGGTCTTTAGTTCAATATTTAAAGCTTTATAGGTTAGGTTGCAGATAGATCATTCTTTCTCTGGTGGGACTGTAAAAGCTGTAAAAAAAACATAGCGACCGCCCGCCTCGAATGCAGATGGATGCCGTATTTGATGAATAATGGATTGTGAGAACGTCCACGTCGAGTGAGTGCATTGAAGCCCGAATTGGATGATTGAGTTATTTTCATGAATATTGGCATTCGACGAAAGGAGCGCTGCTCTCATTGTATCGGACGGAGTTCGGAGCGTAACCGGAAATTGTCTGGAGATTCCTTTCGTATACAGCGTGCAGCCAATCAAAGATTCGAGCCGTCTGTAATGGCCCGTACGCATTACCAACGGCTACATGTGTTTTCCATTTTGAGTGAACCCCAATTAACCTTTCGGAAGCCAGCCTTCGCGCTCAGAAATGCGCTCCACCTTTTTGGTCGATTTTGTATATGCAGGGTTGAACAACTTAACCTGTGAATAAAAGTATCACAAGCGTTCAGCGCACTGAATCATCTAGCAGTAGGTAAAATAAACGCGAATATACTGTATTTACGATATTTTGCTTACCACTAGATGGCGCAGTGCAGCGCATGCAAAAACCTTAAAAATATATATTTTTTTACTTTTTACTTTTTTCCGCATATATTTATTAATTGTTGGAAATTGCTCGTATTGATTCACCCACATCAAGGATGCCGGTTAATTAAAACTCTCCCTGTAAATACTAACAATGTCGTTTTATTTATGAATTATCTCTAATTACCTAAGAACTAATCTTGTTATTGATGTATATTATATATTTATATAATATATACGGAGGCCAGCCGAAACAGCCACGTGCAAATCTGTCAACCACCGCAAAAGGCCGATTGGCATTTTTAGCTCCCCAGCGATTGAACCTAAGACTATACAAATTAACATTGCAACATTTCCCGAATCAAAATGAAACCAAACTGGTACCAGCATCCTTGTGCAGGCATCCTGGTTATGCCCTGGTGCCAGCATCCTGGTGCCAGCATCCTGATACCGGCATCCTGATACCGGCATCCTAGTTTTGACCTGGGGCCAGCATCCTGGAGAGCCGGCCTGGCACCAGTATCCTGGTACCGGCATCCTGGTTTCGACCTGGTGCCAGCATCCTGGAGAGCCGGCCTGGCATCAACATCCTGGTGGCAAACGAGTACAAGCATCCTGGTATGGCATCCTGGTTTTGACCTGATGACAGCATCCTAGAGAGCTGGCCTGGCACCAGCATCCTGGTGCCAAACTGGTGCCAGAAACCTGCTCGGGACCGGTATAGGTATTCTGGTGACAGCCCAGTGCCAGAATCCTGGTGTTAACCTAGTACCAGCATCCTGAGGCCGGCCTGGTAGCAGCATCCTGGAGCCAAACTAGTGCCAGCATCCTGGTGTGACACCAGTACCAGCATTCTGGTCCTAACCTGGTGACAACTTCGTAGCGCCAGGCTGGTGCCAGCATCCTGGTGTCAGCCTGGTTCAGCCATCATATTACCGGTCTTTTACAAACTTCGTGATGTTTGTACCGGATTCCTGAAGGTAGCCTTATGCCAGCATACATGTGACAGCTTGGTGCCAGCATCTTAATGACAGCCGGGAATCGCCTTGTTGACTCCCAATAACTCAAACCTCCTGTTCCCCACACACCCTCCAGTAACAGCCCGAATTCCACTGATTACATTTATATCGCATTTTAGTTTTATTTATTTTTATTTAAAAAATATATTTTTTATTTTTTTATTATTAAAATCTAAAATAAAAATTTACAATGTTGAATTAAATAATACCGTGTAGATAAGAGCAAATACTTAATCATTGTTTGCGAAGCAAAGAAAGTACATATTTGATGGATTTTATCAGCTCCACTTGACTACAGTCTGTTCTGGAGTGATACCACTCTTATAATTGTTACATAGTACACTTTTTAATAAATTTACGGTTAAAATAATGAAAATATTTGGCAACATAAATTAGACAATTTGAAGAAAAAGACACCTAATGTTAGTTAGTAAAGCGGTAATAATAAAGAGATTAAAGGATACTTACCTACATAGGCATTATAATAAATAGACACATATATATAAATACACTATCATACATATAGAAATATATATACAAGTACACACACACACACACACATACATATATACAAAACGTATCTACCTATATTCAATATATGTTTTTTATATATACGTACATAATAATATATAAATAAACAAAAATAAATAATTCCAAAAAGTTTTCTTTATTTATTATTTATTATTCAAGACACAATTTCCACGAGCTGCCTTAAATTACTATGAAACATTGTCTTTGCTTACAAAAATGACAGGAACCGAATGGCAAAACAATTAACCTTTTGCTTATTTAATTCTGTCACCCTACTGGGACTAGCCCGTTCTAGGGTGGACAGGACTCTAAAATAACAATAAATTATGCAAAAGTTTTGATAAAATGCTCATAAAATAAAATTGCCCTAAAATATGGTCATCAACAAAAATAAACAAACAAAATAAAACTCAATTCTATTATCCGCCATTTGTGCATAAATAAGTCCGCCATTTGTGCATAAATTGTATTTTTTATAAAACCAGCGTAATATTCATTCAATTATGTTTTTATAGCACAATAAAGTTATTCTATTCTATTCTATTCTCAATTCTATGATAAAATCGGCAAAAGACTTGTATAAAGGACACCGACTGTTGTCGATAATTTGGTTCAACCCCCTGATATCGGTTATATCTATATTGAAACGCAAAATGTATTGTAAATGGAGCATATCGACAGTTTTACTCATACTTTTACTCACAGGTCTCATATATAAATCGGCCCTTAGCCGAGTGCCCACAGCGTAACGTCATAAGTATTTTTAAATCATTATAATATTTTTCCAAATCATTGTTTATTAAATTAATAATTAATCAATATTCAACTTAAAAGTTCCTAATTTATTTAGCAAACAGCAAAAAAAACCTCTAGTTTTTGTAGAATTACCTATATATGAAGCAAAATGAATCTGAAAAGTAATGACATCAGGCATCTGATGGCAACTAACATTTCCAGATGAATTATTTTGTAGAAATGTAGTTGTACATTGTCCCATAAAAGAAGTCGCGGCCCTTTTTCTTCAGAACTTAGGAACGGGAAGTTTATTACTACAATTTATTTTAAGGCGGCCTACAGTATTGAAAAGCGGCATATTTTCACGGACATACCTACATATTTGCAAAAATATACTGATAAGCAACGGTAAGTCTAGAGCCTAGCCCATACATCTAGAGCCTAGCCCATACATCAAAAGAATAGCACTTTTTACAGCACGAAGATGGTTTCATGCGACATCAGCAGCCCTACCCCATTACAGAACGCCGTAAGATATGACGCTTTGAAGTAGCTAACGTATCGAACCGTTGCCACGTCAGTTATTTGCCTGATTTTTCTTACAGACAAAACTGCAGCAAAATTAAGTATATTAGCAAAATTAGATTACACGAGGAGCACCTTGTAATTTAGAGTCTATATGTAATTATTTCCGAAAACATGTTATACCTGTCAATTCAAGTCTATTATTTATTAATGTTACTATCTGACACTGGATGGCATAAATTTAATGCATTTTGTTTCCTGCGAAATCTAAGTCCAGATCCTGAAGAAGAAGAGCTATGTGTACCTACTTGATATTTTAAGCCCGACGGACCAACGGCCATGTTTCATTCCCGTTTCTATTAAAATTTCTCAATGAACTCGTAAAACAATAGCTGACGTGTCAGCGGCAGAATTCTCGCCGAAGAATTCGTATAGTTTTAGGCGACGGACGAGCGTGCGCTCAATTTTAATTAGGGGACAGTGCAGAACATTGGAAATTCCGACCCAAGAGAGACTTTATCATCAGCAGCGGCATGCTCTTCAGTCCTTTAGGCGCTAAAGCGGACATACCTATAGCTGAAATCGAAAGTGGGTTATTTTAAAAAACTACTTTTGAGATAAACGCATTTTTGGTTATTATTATGTATTTTTATTATAAATTCAAATCATGACTTTTTAATAGACAAATACTTATTTTCTAGTTTTAGTTCTTTCAAAAATGTAAACCTTAATTTTCATGGTTAATTTTATAAAAATCTGAAAGAATCGGGAAATGGCCCACTGTTGCATTAAATTTTGTCTTAATAATCATCTTAGTAGACCAGGTGGATTGACTCATGATTAATTTAATACAACAGTGGGTTGTGTTTCAAATTGCATAAATAGGCCAGTGCTGCCTTTCACATTTCGCAAATCTTTTAATATAATAAAGTGTTGTGTTTAAAACTGAGGATCGTGTTAAAATGTGTTTTTGGAAGACGACATTTCAAATGATAAAGTCGTTCCCTTTAACCTAGTGGTGCCTTTTGCAAACTATTTATGTGACAGTTTTTTTATGTACCTAACTATTTCTATAACATAATTCTGATTCTAGAGCTAGCAGCGCTGCACGAGGGTGCCATGCTGTTTACCACATATCTACCAAACATATCAGAGGCTTTGATAAAATTTTCAGAATCGCTTGAAAGAGTGTCTACGGGGAAATGCACTGCCACGCTTTCTGCGATCTACAAACCTAATTTTCTGGTGTCAACGTTTTGTCATAAGACATAAATTGGTTGTCTCGCTGCCAGCTAAGTAAAATTCTTCAAAAACAGACGAACAGTTTGGCCAAGGCATTCCAGACCGTTAGGCATATCATTAGTGTACTGCGAGACCTATTAAGCAGTCTATAAATCATTTCTCCTCATGTATGTTGTTGTTGTTGTATGTTGAGGTTGAAACTATGCGAAGATTATGTGAAACGACGCCAGTGAAACGACGCGCGACGTGCCGAAAAAGTGAAAGAGGACATCCCGGCTCCTTCGCGCACGACCCAGCGGATAACCACTATAGCAGAAGGAAACAGCCATTTTCACCGGGATTAGTAGATTAGACCGGTGAGTAGGAAAACAACTTCAAATATATAGTCCAAGAAGGGTCATCCCGTCACGACAAAAAGCAGCATTGGAATCCACATGTGCGAGGTAAATCGTACACTGCTATACTAGAGCAAGCGCCCTCTGAAATCTGCCCCCCCCCTCCCCCCTGAAGTCTGCCTATGCCGCGGCCTATACGGCCTATTAACAAATTCAGCACTGCGCTGCTGCTGAAAGAAGTTTACCCATTATATACCCATCAATAGTAAAAATATTGTGACACGTTTATTATCAGGTGAGAATAATCGATAATGTGTGTAAGCAATCTAAACAAATATTAGATTCACTATCTAGAATTTTTAATTGCATAGGGATTTGTATGAATATTTGAACATTTGAGGGATTTCAACTTTTTTATTTTTATATGCATACATATACGTTCAGACTTGCAATTATTGGGAAAAAATGCATGCCAATCTGTCTATGGTCCATTTAATTTACATTGGCCATAGACAAATTTAGCATGCTAAATTTTTCAACAATAGGCCCCGGGGTCTTTTAAGAGTCTTGGAAAAGTGTGTGATTTTCTCCCTTTTCATAGCGAGACTGGAATATCGTGCACCCATACAGTAGAACATTTTTTATTTTTTTCCGCCTCTTCGCAGAGCAGAGAACAAGTGCGTTTTATAAAGTGTCGCGCAGCAGAGCCGCGCCGCTCTAGTGCGGCAGTGGAACCTACCGATTTTTCGGTATTTCTACCGATATACCGATTTTTCGGTATTTCTGTCCTACCAAAATACCGTAATGTAATATTTTTTCACAATTTCTGAGAATATAAGGAAATTCTCCGGATTTTTTTACCGATTAGTAACCTTCGTTTTAATGTGATCTTCTGAGCTAATTCATTTGTCTATATAATTTTCATCATTTAGAAGAGAAGAACTCTGCGTTACTACCCAAAAATATAATACCAAGTCAAAATGTCGTTCCCGAAGAATCGAGTATACAAGCGCGAGTGCAAAAAAAACGCTGACCATTTTATATAAAAGAATGGGAAGAAGATTTATCAGTCTGGCTGCAAGAAAGTCGGAAAGGCGCAAACTATGCTAGTTGTAGTAGTAATAGGGATATTATTATTACATTTGAGAGAGACGCTCGTAAGGAACACAATTCGTTACAAGCACACTTGGTATCATAAAATATAATAAAATCAAAATCAAAGCTATCATCATTTAGTGTGACAAAAACTCAAAAACAAGGTAAAAACATTTCACTAATATTTACTAAGTACGATACATTGTTATATTATTTTGTGTTCTACCAGTGTACCTACCTATAGCAGATAAGTATTTTTTTGTATCTACTACGTCTGTTTTATATTTTCAGGTGAAAAAAGATTATCCCCATTATGAAACAACCATTATGCATCATTATTGAGCAACTAAATACCGAAACTGATACAGTCCGTTTGTATATTTTTATTGTTTAAAAATATTGTAAAAAACACTATTAGTTTACATTATAATATAATGTAATATAAGATTACAAAATACATTATATTATAATGTATTTTGTAAGTTATTATTATTTTACGAAGATAAAGAATTTTTAAATAAACAAATTTGATTAAATATTGTATTTTTTTGTCATATACCGATTTTGGGTATAGGTACGGATAATAGTGGGCAGCTCTATCGATTTCGCATTATGAGGTTCGGGGGGCGCCAGTTTTGCATGCGGCAATTTTGCACAAATGTCACTTTTGACAGTTCCAAATTTGTTGAGGGCAGATTTGCAGGAGGCAACTTGCAGACGGCAACCTTGCAGGCGGCAAGCTTCAGTACAGTTTTTAAGTTTTTCTGTTAGGTTAGGTTTTTCTTTCCCTAAAATCGAAGTGACATTAATTACCGGCATCCTTGTAGTGGATGACTTTTATACATCAAACTAAATATTAAAAAAAATGTTTTAAGTTTTTCTGTTAGGTTAGGTTAGGTCATTTTGACATTTGCAAAACTGCCTTCTGCAAGATTGCCTTCTGCAAAACTGCCGCCTGCAAGAATGCCGTCTGCAAGATTGCCGTCTGCAAATTTGCCTCCTGCAAGTTTGATGGGACCCTGACGTTCGAGACCACTGTAGTGCGGTTTGACCTTTAGCTGTCAGCCGGAACGACGTTTTGTGGACGTTGTGTAGACGTTTCCTAGTAACTGTCAAAGAGGAGTAAATTAGGAGGAATGCAATTACTTTGTTTTAGTGATTGTGTAAATAATAATTACAAAGTAACTCGTCTTTCCTCACAGCAATTTCAAGATGAGGCGGGGCTTCTTCGAAAATAATTATTTTCCTGACGACTGTGGCATGCCAATGCGAGGGTCTCGGCCTCCTCCACCGCCTCCGAATCCTGAGATGCACCATTACAACTGTGGAGAATTGCGGACGAACCATGTTGGATGTTTTGTGGAATTAGCTGGACGCGTTCAAAAGATGCAGATTGGACGCTTTATACAGCTGAGAGATGCTTACGGCACCACGCAGCTAGTCATATCTGAAACTGTAAGTCGCTTAAGTACATACAGGAGAAACTATTTGTAAGAGCCCTGAGCCTACCAGCCAATAATCTTGAGAGTGGCATATACATTTAGGCATACTTTAGTTCACAACAAAATCTCTTTAATTAATTAAATAATTATCTCACCTCCAGTGTCTTAAAGGTATTTGAGTTTTATATATTTCAATTATTAGGTCTCTAATGAGAAATGTCTGTTAACAGATATTATATGGTATTTATTAGGTATACATTGTTGATTACATTGTTCTACATTGTTGATTTTTTAACATCACCTGACTATATTCACTACGCTGATTCCGAAACTGCAATACGTTTTTGTTGGACTCAATAAATAAGAGAATTATAGAGATTTAACGAAAAACAAACACCTACATTTCGGTAGGTTAGGTTAGTTTTTTTTTTTTAACAATTCAAACACCTATACTGCCGTCCTAAGCCAAATGACCGTAAGTCACTTTTTGGTCGAACAGCGTTTTTTTGCTTATTCTGTCGCTTTTGTTCATATCTATCATATTTACTAAGCAAAATGTAAATCATATAGAAGTCATTTATTTCGATGTTTTAACCGTATCTCACAAAAACAACAACATTCCTAAGCGATGTAAACGTATACTGAAAACACTAAGCGAAATGACCGTATGTTCCATATAGTTAGACATACGGTTATTTCGCTTAGTAATAAGTGCGCGGGGACCGCACGAAATACTCTGACGGCTAACTTACGGTAGACGATGCTGTGAAATCAGTTCGTTTCCTTGAGTCACGCGGTGAGGTTTATCGCTTGCTCGTCTTGAGGTTGTTATTTTCAACTTCGGTAACAATATCGTACGAAGTCTATTAGTCTACAAAAGTGTCGTCAGTTTAGACAGTTTTGAAGGTAAGAATATAAAGTTTTCGCTATAAACATGAACAATGCACCTAACAAAATACATACCGGCATCACAGAATCTTGACGCGGGCGGAGCAGAGCCGATTACAGGGCTTATAATATTACATATTTAATCGTTTACTTACCATTCTTTTATATTGTAGATTTTCAGTTATGGATGATAAACGGTCAAGAGGTGCAAAAATGGTCATGATGGCTTTGAATAAAGCCACTAGAAATAAATTTCAAACCCGTGTTTCAACCCGACCATTATCCTCAAGATCTGGTTGCTCGTACATTCAAGGAAACGATTTACGACAGCAGTCATCAAAGTTGAATGACCCAGATTATGTACCTGATGATATTTTATCACAGCCGTCTTCATCGGCTTCAAGTGATCCCGGCGATTATGTACCTGACAATTATAACAACGAAGTAGAAATTGAGTATTCAGTTCCCGAATATTTAGCATGCAATGACATTAATATTGTGGAAAATTTACGATTTACTGCAACAAATTTATCTTCTAATATAATAGTATCTAAGGAAAAAGCCACTTCTGCTTCAAATTCCAATTTTGTATTAAGTGATCATCAATATGCACTAATCCCTGCCCCAACTACAGATGTAACCATTTCTGTCAACAATGACCTAACTAAGAAAGGAAAAAAGAGAAAGCGGCGTATGTATAACCAAAGTTTAAAAATTAGACAAAATGAAAAACGAATGGCTTTGATTACAAAGTACGGATTATTAAAACCGCCATGCGATGAACGCAACTGCAAAAAACGCTGCTATGAGAAAATTACAGAAGAACGTAGAAAATGCCTCAACTCAATGAATTTTGGTCACTACAGAATCACAAAGATAGACGATTGTATATTTTTAACCACGTGTCATCTTTTAGTATAAAGCAAAGACTAACATAGACAATTATAAAAAACAAACATCTTACCATTATAATTTAAAGGATGATTATGGTACCATTCAAAACGTTTGCAAAATATTTTTTCTAACCACATTAGGTTTCGCCAAAAACAATGACACATTTGTAAGAAATGCAATTAAATCCCGGGCTGTTGCTAGACCCGCAGTAGCAGAGATAAATAATGAAAATACAACTATGCAAGAATTCAATGAAAATCGTCGTCCACATAATAAAATTGACGATGGAAGAATTCGTGAGCATATATTGTTATATAATCCGACTATCTCCCATTATCGACGAGAACATGCTCCTAAACGATTGTACCTTCCAAGCGACCTGTCGTTTGTTTCTATGCACAAGGATTATATTGATAAAAATCCAGATCATAAGTGTTCTTATGAAAAATATAGAGTGGTCGCGAAACGGATGAATATTTCAATTGTCCAATTAGGCCATGAAGAATGTGAGAAGTGCGAGGAGTTCAAACTCCATGATAATAATCATAACAGGGATAATTTGGACGCAACTTGCGATTCTTGTGGGCAATACAAAAAACACATTGACAAGGCAACGGCATCTCGGCTAAATTATCGTGCAGATGCAGAAAAAGATTCGGCAGCAGACCATATAATATACAGACCTACAGAAAGTGATCATGATCCCAAGATTGGAGATGTTCAAAAGCGCAATATTTGTTAATCGCCTTACAGTATATAATGAAAGCTTCGTGCCAGTAGGGAAGAAGCAGAAGAACTGCAATCCATTTGCTGTTCTATGGCACGAAGCAATTCTAGGTCGTAATAAGGAAGAAATAATTAGCACATATCACCAGTTTTTGTTATCAAAAAGGGATATACTAAATATAACGATATGGGTGGACAACTGCACCGCCCAAAATAAAAATTGGACCCTTTTTTCCTTTTTTATTTATATCATAAATTCGAATGAAGTACTCGCCGAAACAATCAACATCAAATATTTTGAACCCGGTCATACATTTATGGCTGCGGATTCCTTTCACCACAAAGTGGAGCTGGCTATGAAAAAAATGGGTAACAAACTATATGATTTTCCAGATTTTGTTAAATCTGTTAAAGCAACGTCAAGCAAGACGGATGTTCTTTCAATGGAACTGGATAATTTTTCTAAGTGGAAAGATTTCAGTTCGCAGTTCAAACTGAAAGGAATGATTCCTCGTCCGTATATTCAAGGTATGGTAATGGTACAATTTAAAAGAGGATCATTTAAGATGCAATATAAAACTGATTACGCTAACGACTTTATAGAGATCGATTTTTTGAAAACAGAAGTACTAAAGGCAGGCCTAATAAATCCACCAGAGAAGTATCGACGCCCTTTGGGTATTCTAAAGGAAAAGAAAGCGAAAATAATTAAAACACTAGGTGGATTAATGAAAAATCGTTTAAAATTTTGGGAAGATTTGCCACTAAACGAATAGGGGGAAAATCAACCAATATATTTTCTAAATGTTTGTAAATCTAAGTTCTACTGTGTATGTGTGTATTACCTAATTTTCTTTTATTTTTATACCAATTTTTGTGGTAATTATGTATAGTTAGTTTAACTTTTGAGTAATATTAATAATAAGTACATTAATGTAAACGGATATTTTGGATTCAATTATGTAATAGTAAAATTAAAATGTAAGGTATCAAAAAATTGTTTTTTTAAATAGGTACTCCACTCAATGCGTCATGTACACCTAGGTACAATATTGTCGATATGTATATTGAATGCTGTACGTAATTCGAGCACATGAAGAGTGATATGTGATATTATAAACAACATTAAATGTTACTGAAAAAGACTTGTGTGAAATTGAATTACCATATTTTACTAAGCAAAAAGACCGTATATCATTTTTAAGCTATAAACCACATAGTTTCAGAAAATTAGATACAACCTAAATTTTCGGCTGTCTTTGATTAGTAGGTACATAAACATTAAAAACCAGAATCTAAGAGGTTTGTTAAAGGAGAGCTAATAAATTTCACAAAATGAGCGTTTTCTCAAAACTATACGAAACTGATATACGGTCATGTTGCTTAGGACGGCAGTATATGTCCCACCAGGTTAGGTTTTTTTTTTAAAACCATCATAAAAAAATATTGTTTTTTTTAATCAAAAATAAAAAAACACCCGACCCGATTTTTTATCACATTTAATTTTATCTTAATATTAATTAGCATTAAAATTATCAAATTTAGTAGTGTGTGTATTTTTGTTTTAAATCCATCCATCCATTATTATTATCAATCAATCAATCCATTCATTATTATTATATCTTTATTAATACTATTATATTTATTCTTTATTGCATACAATAAAAAAGTAATACAGCAAAAAAAAAAAGGATACAGCACGAAACGAAAGCCAAACAACAATTGATGGCCTACGCGACACTCGCGGTGTGAGTCAATTGCGGCCCTTCCGCCCGCTTCGTCTAGCATCTCTGACACGACTCACCAAGTAAAACCAATCACTATCGTCATCTATTTCTATATATAACTTTTTAACTATAACGAATTAAGAAGAGCTGTCATATAAGTAATTATATTACATAAAAAGATCTTTCATATAACATATAGTTTATTGTTATTGGAGGGAGGGCCGAAAGAGTGGCATTGTCCTTTATTTGTTTTAAAGACCAGTTGGGTGGAGCGATGGGCTACCGTATCCTAAGAACTGACCTGGGACAACAATAGGGGCTGAAAAAGAGTTGCTACGTCCGAAAACAGACAGGCTTATGCACTCTCAATAATGAGGCCAAGGGAGAAACCCCAGCGCCAAGTTGATATGTACTGTATGTTTATGATTCTCCTTTATTTTGTATTTCAGAGAAACGATTTAACAAAACGGTTTACAAATTTGCCCATACAGTCGTACATTGTTGTACAGGGATACGTGCAAGCTAGACCTCCAAGATCATGCAACGAAGTAAGTGGATATGTGCAAAATAATAATGTCAGGAATACAACAAAAAGGTAGGTCACTGTCGCATCCAGGCCACCCTCGTTGGAGGGAGGTGGAGTGGCCATTGTTGCTTAATTGTAAGGTAGGCCAGCGGGCCCAGTGACACTACCTTTTGTCTCGTGGTGAAGGTATACTTAATTGAAAAATTAATTAACCCCGACTGAAAAGTTGCATTAAATATAATCCCTGGATCAGTAAATGTTGTGACATTAGTTTGTATTGAAGAGGTCATAACAAGCGAGAAAGCCGTACCTAGATATCAAACTAAAATCAGTGTTTTCGCAGCAATGTCACTCCATTTTACTAGTTTAAAATAAAATGTATTTAATATTAGGTGTGCCCTAAGTTTTCAATGTTTTTTTTTATGAAAATGCAAATTTATTGTGAAAAAATGGTTACAAATAAATCATTCAAAGTATTGCCCATCGCTAGCTACAACTTTTTCCCATCTTTCTGGCAGAGCTCGAATACCGTTATGGTAAAAGTGTTCATCTTTTGAGGCTATCCACGAATCAAGCCATTTTTTATATCTTCATATGAGAGGAACTGTTGATCAGCCAGACTTATGTGCCATCGGACGACGCAATATCTGAGGAATATGGCGGGTGGGGTAGGACTTCCCATTTGAGCGTTTCCAGGTAGGTTTTAACGGGTTTGGCAAAGTGAGGCCGAGCGTTGTCATGCTGTAGAATCACTTTTTCGTGCCTCTGCTCATATTGTGGCCGTTTATCGCACAGTGATCGTTTCAATCGCATCAATTGAAGTCGATACCGTTCCCCAGTGATGGTTTTTATTTTTATTAAAAACACAGCATAAAAAAATACATATAAGCATTTTGTTGGGTTTCAACAGTTCATAGTAAATAACACCGACCTGGTCCCACCAAATAAACAACATGACCTTCGCAGTATGAATATCCAGCCGAGCCGATGGCGTTGAAGCATGACCGGGCAGTCCCCATGACTTTCATCTCTTTGGGTTGCTGTAATGAATCCATTTTTCCATGCGAAAAAACGACGCTCAACGTCCCTTGGCTTTAACCCTTGGAGTAAATGGGTATTTTCATGGATGCATCTGTCTCTTTTGCAGGATTTTCGGCGACATCGACTTAAAGTACTATAACTACGAAACTACTACACCAATCATAAAAAGAACAACTGCACAATGATTGCATTGAAATTTCGAATATAGAATATTAAAATATCATTTTGTAAAACAATTAGATAATTATGAATAAATATGAGAACGTCAAAGAAGTGAAAAAAACGCGCGACCAGATTTGGTCGACTCGTACTCAACGGATAATTGTTTCGCGACCAGATTTGGTTGACTCATACTCAACGGGTTAAATCATAACGAACTCAAGTTCCTTGTTTTTGAATCATTCCCAACGCATGCAATTCCTTGTAAATGACTTGGCGGGTAACAATGCTGAAGCAAGCCCTTCTTGCGATTGGCACGGATCACGCGCAATGCCTCCAATTCAGCGTCATTGAAGGATTTTGGCCTTCCTTCACGGGGACGGTCGTCAACATCGAAATCACCGTCTTTGAAGCGACGGGACCAATCTTTCAAATCAGCGAAACTTTTTGGAGCTCTCTATGCGCTTCAACCACCGTATTCATCGAAAGACAGAAGAAAATCAACACTTCGTGTAAATGACAATTATTTGGCACAAAATCAGACATTCTCACACAACCAAAAGTATATGATGCCAAAACAAAATCACTAATGTCTCAAAACGGTTTGTTTACCTTATATCTAAGCGTGATTTATGGCGTTTTGGATATGTCAAAATCGACCAGCACTTACTGCTGGAGCTATCTATTGACAAACAGCGAGAACTTAATATATTAATATATTTATAATATATTAATATTGAACCTAATATATTTAATATAGATAAGTCTATTTAAATACATTATAAACTAGTTTAACCCCTTGAGTATGATACGACCAAATCTGGTTCTGAAACAATTATCCGTTGAGTATGATACGACCAGATCTGGTTCCGCGTTTTTTTTCACTTCTTTGACGTTCTCATATTTATTCATAATTATCTAATTGTTTTACAAAATGATATTTCAATATTCTATATTCGAAATTTCAATGCAATCATTGTGCAGTTGTTCTTTTTATGATTGGTGTAGTAGTTTCGTAGTTATAGTACTTTAAGGTCGATGTCGCCGAAAATCCTGCAAAAGAGACAGATGCATCCATGAAAATACCCATTTACTCCAAGGGTTAAAGTAAAATATATTTAAATAACCTAATAAATAATGTGTAATGCTTGCAGAAATTGGAAACTGGCCTCATTGAAGTAATGATTGAAGATGTCTTAATGGTGAAAGTCAATCGAGAGACTCGTGAAGTTAATCAAACTATGCAAAAGCAATATTCCAATTCATTAGAGATAACAAGTGAAGAATATATAAAATGTATGTATATTATAACTCTAAATATAATACTAATATCAGTCAGGCTACGCTCCATCATATCAGCTGTATTTAAATTGTTTTTTTTTTAGTTGGTCCATCGATTGGGGCAAAAGTAAAAGAACGGCAATACACTTGTGCTTCTCCTCTTAAAGACTCTTTAAATAAAGAGATTGTTCTTCATGGATGGACAGATGGAAAATCACTGCCAAAATTCATACAACTTCGTGACGGATATGGCATCGTACAGTGTGTACTACCGGATAATGTAAGTTATCCAAGTATGTAATATTAAATGCCTAATACTCGTTTCTTATATTCGCAGTAGGGATGCAACTGATTACGCTATAATTAATCGACGATTATTGGTGTTTTTCCGATTATTTAACGCTTACCGATTATTAGTGAAATAGGCTAATGAAACACTGATAAATCCTATAAAAAATCAAAATGCCAAACATGCTGATATAATTAAAAATTCTCAAGTTACCTCCGACTTACTAAGCGATGGCATCTGGAGTACGCTCACGGATACCTTAAGGATTTTATGTTTTTGGAAATAAAATTCCTAATGGTAACTAAATTTACCTACATGTCTCAACTCTTAAACAAGTAGGACCTAATAAAACTTTAATTTAAAAAAAAACTGTTTAATTTTTTTTTAAACAGGTAATTGTTATTAACCTACTTAGGTTAACACTTAAAGATTCACACCCTAATTTTGTAGCATAAGTACTTGCTATGGGGTCCACTGGACCCAGTATAATATCATATTTTTATTCCAAATTTGTTTACGAAAATTAATGTTTACTTTCTAATAACGATTATATCAGTACAAAGATATACAAAATTTCTTCATAGTTTTATGACAGCATGTAGGCTAATTGTATCCATGCACACCGCAGACGTCCTTAGCACTAACGTGCGGCGCGCTAACTGAAGACTAAGGTTGTAATTTGCTATGCTACACTATCGTTAAAAGGTACAAAGAGCGGCAACGTCACAAACGTCAAACTTAAAAAGTTAAGAAGCAAAATACGAAGGACTGGGTGGTCCGTTGGACCCATTGGCGACATACATACATGTACCTAATTAGATTGGATTAATATTACGACACAAACGATCTACTGTGCAACAGTGCAGTTTTCTGCATGACAAATGAATTAAATCAGAACTGTGATAATAATCGGAATCACAATTGTTATCGGCGATTATTTTTCAAAATAATTTCAAATATGCAAAAAGCATTAACAATGGTTGGCAATTGGTGCAGAGAGAACGAATTATCGGTCAGCGCCGATAAAACCGTCCTCATGCCATTTACTAACAAACGTCAATTAGGTGGACTGAAAATGCCAAATCTAAACCACAGGCAGATCCCTTTCTCCAAGGAAGTACAGTATCTGGAAGTCACGCTCGACCAGAAACTCACCTGGAACAGCCACCTAGATAAAACAATTCAAAAAGCTAAAAGTGCTTTGAGTATAAGCGGAAAACTGGCAGGGAAAAACTGGGGCCTTAACCCGAAAATCTCCCACTGGCTATACACTGCCATTGATAATCTCCTACGTCTCGGTGGAATGGTGCAACATAACCAACCAGAAAACTGTGATTACCAAACTAAGCAAAATCCAAAGGACGGCGTGCCTCATGACAACTAGCGCAATGTCCTCCACTTCTGGAGCAGCTTTAGATACACTGCTGAACTACACATTCACTTGAAACAGGTGGCGAAAGCCAGCATGTACAGGCTGTCTGCCCGGGAGAAAGCAAACTGGATCTCACAAGCACTAAGATCAGTTCTTGACTCAGTCAGTGAAACTCCAACCCTCAACATAGTATCAGACACCATGCTTCCACTCCAAAACTTTGGAAAACTCTTTACAGTGGAACTGCCGCGTTGAGACCCAGTAAAAAACCGTCAGTATTCAACTGCAACACCTCGCCCGTCGGACTTGTAGACATACAGTTTTCTCCAGCACCTATGAAGAGTTTCTGCTTTCACTTGCTTAATATAATATAATAATTCCCAGGCTTGCGCACACCAATAAATCACATGTTTCATATTTACTGCCTTCGACGCTTCATTCCTGTTTTTGTTTTGCATGTCACTATCTTGCAGGATGATTCTTAAAAATAGCCTGGGGCAGTGCCATTTAAATGTCGCTATTACTCCCTGATCCAGTGGCCTAATTAGTATGGTAACATTTGGAGGGAGAAAACGCACAATAATGTTGCCACCATTTAACTTGCAAGTTAACTGTAAGGATGAAGGTGATAAGAAACATTTTCGAGATTTGAGAAAACTTAATTCAAAGTTTGATTTTGAAGGCGTTTTGGATAATCCGGATTTTGGATGAACCGAGTTTGGTTAACCGGTATTTTACTGTATTTATAAATCAGTTATTTATAGCCTCACTGAAGTAAAATTGACAATAACATTAAACAAAAAATTAAGATAGAACAAACTCCCTTGTATTTATGAATATTATTTTCTTGACAGGATCCGAACATATTGCATACAATCCAACAAATCAATATAAAATCAATATTGGCCATCACCGGAGTTGTTGTTCTACGCCCTCAGGCACGCGTTCATATTGTAAGTAATGATACTAACAGATAATAACATTCCATTGGCTTTGTCAAAGCAATAAGTAACTACGTTTAGATGCAGATTAATGGCACTATCGAACTGAGAGCTCATACTGTGGAAATTTTAAAATCCGATGCCGGTCAACATTTAGAAGAAGAAACCAACGATGGAAATGTAAGTTTCAAAATTTTGGTTATCGACTAAAGTACAAGGGGTTTTTGAAAACATGCCACTTGCCTTTGAGTTGTCTGAATTGGCATTTGCGAAAATTATTTTGCATAACTACAGCACTCTCTTTGGCAATTGTGTAATAGGTTTCTTGTGTGTAGATAAAATGCGCAAATAACTTGCCAATTTGCAGGAAAGTGCGCTGTGCAAAGTGGGAGATAGGACACACACTTGTGGAGAATTGCGAACGGAGCACGTTGGGCAAAAGACCAGGATTTGTGGCTGGTTAGAGGCTTTGAGACCTCGTTTCATCACACTGACTGATTTATATGGATCAACACAATGCATTTTTGCCGATGAGGTATTTATTTGAAAAAATACAATATAAAAATATTCAACAATTGATTGTGAATGGCGAAAGCTTGATTTGACATCATTTTCTCAAATTAAACTATGTCAATACCTGGATTAGAAACCCCTTGCAAGATAATCAAGTATCACTTGTTTTGACTTTTGTTCAAATTTTGATTTGGAGTGCTTATTTATAATTAGTTCAAAAGTCTCACATGAATTCATGGCTTGAAGTTAAAGAATAACCTTTTATTTTATTATTGGCTTCACAATACCTTGCTCGATTTGCTTATGTGAGTGATCATTTTCCTCGTATGATTCGTACTTTGTCAATCCATTTTCTATAGATATAATATTAGGCCTGAGCATTGATTATAAAGGATATTAGATTGCTCCGTCTCATACTGCTTATTGACAGTTACGATTTTACTATGAAACATAGCTTGTAATTATCGCTCATAGTTTTAAACGCTGGCTTTGCGTGGTTTAATGTTAAAAAACTAATACATGACCAAGAGATGGCGTGCAAAATACACTGAAGCGACATGGTTAACTTTTAAAATAAATATATTATTAATAATAAACCACAATTTTTATTCATAGCTCTTATTAAATCTATATGTTTAAATATTATTAATATAAAAATTGTAAAAAAGTTATCAGGAAAGAAAAATTAAACAAAACCACCCTACGATAAATCAAGAAACAAATGTTTTATTCATATCCATTATTACAAATATTTCAAATATCCACGAAATAATCAAATAAATTATGACTGCTTTGAGTGAACAACTCTCCTAACGTATTGCTCCATGAGGAAACTTCTGATTGGCTGAAGATTCCCACATTTTGGGAAACGGCCACCTCGACCAATCAGGTAGTTTCGTCAAGGATACATTGGGAGTATAAACCAATAAATGTAGGCAGCGCAACTATGGAATAGCTGCTATTTAGAGAAAGTTTTCTTCATTGTGGTTATCGATATCTACAGTTGTTGTTTGCACAATTTCAGTATTTTGGAAAAAGTAATCAGAACTCCTTTAAAATTTACCTGTTATGAACCTCTAGAAATAATCTGTAACGGACCTTAAGTCCATTACATGCTATCAACAAATGCATCGATTTCCAGTGAAATGCACTGACACAATTCAGCTATTATTTTAACCCGTGCAGCCATGAATCAGCACGATGAAACAATACTTTTACTCGGAATATTTTGGATTGCATCATTTATGAGGGGTGGTCCCTCACAAATCCCTATATAATTAACGATTATACTAACCCTGATATACGAAGACAATATGCATTCATGATATACCAACATGGAAAATCCCACACTTAAAGCTGACTTTTCTTTGACTGATACAGAAAGCATGTTGAAATATTAATGAAACATCAAATTTATCGGCTCTTGATTTATCACAACAAGGTATCATTAACACTATTGACTTTTGCTTTATTGAAACAGCACATTATCGATCGGAAAACAATGCCATCTATATTTCATGCCATATTACCTCCCTCAAGTAAAATGATGATAGATGGCACTAATAATTGAATATTATTGTTGTTTTCATTGGTTAAATAATGAGTTTTTATAATCAATCGGCGCTTTTAAAAAAACCAATATAAATATTATTATAGACCGTCAAATAAATTACTATTAGTTTCGCTGACAAGACTGAGCAATCTATGTAATCAATGGCCTGAAATAGCATGGCATCAACTTAGGAGGTCATAGCCCAGCTGTGGAAGATAGACGTTATAAAAATAGTAAGAATCAGAATCATCTTAAAATAATTTTGTTAGCAGTAGCTGCCCAAGTGTATTGCAAATATATCTCGGTAGGGAAGCATAAGGGCATTTGCGGTCTCCAATAAATCCAAACCAAAATACTGTTAGTGTTACATTTGTTTAATACCTAAGAAAACCAAGGTAATTTTCAGTATTTTGGTCTGAAAATCCAATTTTATAAAATATTATTATATTATTAAAATCTCTAATAATAGTATATATTGATAATTTAAAAGTTTCAAGAATGTGTTTTTTCAGTAAAGTGATTCCTAATTGTCTCATAATTGTCTATGTAACAAAAAGCTTCTTGCTAAAGCCAACTATGAGTAACCTCGTAATTGGCAGTCAATGTGTTAATAGTCCTTATGAAATTAATTATGTTCTGAAAGTCAACCACACGCTGTCAAAATAATGTAATTATTAAAGTCTACAGGTGTCAACATTTTAAGCATTCCTATTGGATCTGTCTTAGTAGTGGAGGGGATTGTGAATGCAAGACCGCCCAGCGCCCAGCGATTTAAAAACACAGCCACCGGAGATATCGAAGTTCTCATCACCAATTTGGAGGTATTTTCAAATTCATCCCTGAAACTGTGAAGTGGTATACTGCTCTGTTAAATACCGCAAATTGTTCAATAAAACACAAAGTATGGTCTTGAGCATCCAAATTTATTTTGTCACCTTAAAAATGCTACTTACGCTAATGAATAATCCAGTCGTCGAAACACTCTCTTGGGCATTTCCTGAATTGGCCTTTAGCTCCCTCTGCAAATTACGTCTTTGGCTTCAATGGACTCAAAACGTCTTCTAAACATTGGTAATTTAAATTTGGGGAACAGGAAAAAGTCACTCGTGGTAATATCTGCTGTGCTGCATTATCGTGGTGCAATGTCCAAGAATTATTTCACAACCTGCCCTTCCGGGCAACCTCAGTTCGATAGTGCTTAATATCCAAAAAATATTGTTTGTTGATTGTTTGCCTCTGCAGCTCAGGAATAAATTTGGAGTGGAAAACACCCTGATATACAAAGAAAACAGTCAACATTCTATTCTATTCTGTTAGAGTTTTAAGGAACTTTGATATGATATATTTTTTTCAAATCGCCATTCTTACGCTTGTGGCCGATTTGTATGTCAAACTCACTAACCCTTGTTTGTTCATCTGTTATGATACGTTTTAGGAATGTAGGGTAAGAATTGCCTCATTCAAGCTTGTCTTAACCTTTCAGAAGCCAGCCTTCACAAGCAAAAGCGGCACCGCACCTTTTTGGTCGATTTTCTATATAAATATTAACAATATCGTTTTTTTAATACATTCTCTCTTGTTACGTAATAATTAATCTTGTTAGTCTTGTATATTATATATGGAGGCTGACGAAATAGATCTGTCAACCACCGCAAAAGGGCAACCAGCCTTTTTGGCGTCCCAACGGTTAGGCAACCTGTAAAATTGCAACATTTTTGAAGAAAATCGCAGAGCACACTTGAGGTTGACTAACCTGATCAACAGCTGTAAACAAACTGGTTGACAGATTGCGCTAAGCGGCATTTAAATATATTGCTACCTGCTAACAGCAATTTTAATTTTTGCATAGCTTGTGCGTGGCCTTTTCTTATGAACAATTCCCTGTATTCATGAGACAGTATGTATTTCATGGATGTACTATATTTACGTATTATATATTAAATTTCAGGTTTTAAACAAAGATAAGAGTCGCGAGTCGCGAGAGGCAATAACACAGAAGCATAGGTATGTTTTTGGATAAGAAAACTTGATGATCAATAGTTTTGATTTAGTATTTTGCACGAAACTTTATAATTTTACCGAAAGTGCGACGTAAACTTTTTTTAGAACATTTTAGAACATTAGTATGGAGAGTAATAAAATGTTCCCTTCAACATAGAGTGCTACTTACGCATTCGATTGCATACAAAATATGAGACACATCTCCACTCTATGATAAATTGTATAAACATAAGTGACAAAAGCATTATGTACTATATACGTAGGGGTTGCTATGCAAATATTTGTACCCATATATGAGTTTGCGAAATCTTCATCGATATCTAAAAAAGCCATCCCTACAGCTCCCCACCTTAGAAATTCCTCTATGGTTTTATTTTTTATACAGTTTTTAAATTACATTATAATTTTGCTTCATTAAATTTAATACCAACTGAAGCAGTTTTATATATTTTATTTAATACCTACAAAATATTATGTTCGATTCCAGTCTATGATTTGAGGAGCATGTTGGCAGAAGAGTTGGGTGGTAATTCACATGTCTTAAGGCCCTTCACAAGAATTTGGGAGTACCTCAGCGTCAGAGTCAGAACCCTTTTGGTAAACGCTTTGATCTTGTCAATTATGGACTGTGTATATGGACCGTTTTTATATAGGAAGAGTTTATATACATTTTGTATTCTATCCGAGCGGAGACTCCGGATAGAATACAAAATGCCTGTGCTAGGTTTTATTTTAATATACCACCCGGTCATCGTGTGTCGCCGTTCCTTAGCAGAACGGCTATGTTGAACATGAGGAAAAGAAGACGGTTCCACTTTTGCAAACTAAGTCCTTACAATAGAGCATTTTAAACAACCTCGCTTTTTATATTCTCCCCCGTAATCGCGACTCTCATCTTGCGCGGGCACAAGAACAACTAACAATTATCCCGAAACTCAAAAGGACTAGGTTTCAAGGCAGGTTCTCTTACTATTCTGCTATTGTATGGAATCGATTGGGTGAAACATTGAGATCGAAATCTTTATACAGTTTCAAGAATGGCTATCATTTTAGTACCTACCTACCTTTGTAATAAGTAGCTATTTATATAGGATGACTGGAGAAGCAATAGAAAGTCTGAAGGGGGTAATAGGGTGGTTAATTATGAACTGATTGAAAAAAAATGCCTATATATAAAAACCTACCATTTTTGAGAAATATTCATTTATCTGTAAATTTGGTTTTCCACCCAATTTAACCCCTCAAATGAATGGCGATTAGCTCGGGTTGCCTACGGCAAAATGTATATAAATTTATATTTACATTTACATAGAGCGGGGTTTACTATAGAGCTATAGCATTACTATAGAGCGGATTACTATAAAGCGGCGCACATTTACATTTATATTTACATTTATATAAATTTATATACATTTTGTATACATTTTGCCAAGGCATCCCTTAAGGGACGCCTCACATTTGAGGGGTTAAGTAGAAAATGGCGTCCTAATTTCAATAAAAGTCATCCAAGTAGTTAAAAGATTTTTTTTTTACATTTTGTTATGTGTAATACTTAAATAAAAACAATTGCAAAGATCTGTAAATGATAGAAAAAATGTACAAGTGCTTTTAATAAAATAATAAATTGATTCAAATCTAATTAAGCACATAAGTTATTGATCAATTACAATTAAATCTATGTTTCATGCACCTAATATTATTGCTGCATTACGGTGGAACATGTACGGCAAACATTTACCCGAACGACAGTAAAAAGAAAAGATCATAATTAATTACAATCTCGGCTAGGAAGGGCTAGGGCGATTACCTGCTCTATTGGGACTGGGCGGTCTTACTTTTAGTGCCGTTCGGGTTACCACTGCCTAAGTATGTCTGAGTGTTGTGTTTATGTGATGACAATTCATTCAATTTCATTCAGTTTTAAGTTGCAGCTTTTAAGTGCATGAAACACAGAATGTTTTAATTACATTTGATCAATAATTGATAAATATTTTTTTAAATCTTCTTGAAATTTTGTAAATTAGATTTGAGCCAATTTATTATTTTATTAAAAGCACTTGTACAATTGTTCTATCATTTACAGATCTTTGTGATTGTTTTCATTTGAAGTAATACACATTACAGGTTGTAAAAAGTGTTACTTTTAAATATTTAAATAAGTTTTATTAAAATTAGGGTACCATTTTCTACTTGAATCAGGTGAAAACCAAATTTACAAAAAATACTTTGGATATAGGTAAATATGTTTTAATCGGTTCATAATTGACCACCCTATTACCCCCTCAGATTGTCTATCGCCCCTCCAATCACCCTGTATGTCTTAGTAGATATTCTTAGAGTAACTGGTTACTATAACATAAGAGTGTTTAGAAGATTTTTTACTGTGAGGACATTCCTTTTTGCAGCAGCTAGTTCTATTACATAGTCTTTGTTATTTTTGTACATCATTTTGATTATCACATTACACTATAAAATCAATGCCGTAACCTACAAAATCGTCCATTGATATTATAGTAGCATAGTACATATTATGCAAATTATCAATATAGAAATATTAGAGTAAAAAAATATGACCTTGCGTAACAATTTTCTTTTCATAGATTCTATTTGCTACGATCAAAGCGCATTCAAGACAACCTAAGGGCAAAATCATCGTGTTTAATGGGTATCCGCAAATGTCTTATTGATTCACATGGTTTTCTTGAATTGGATACACCGACACCCTCTAACACAGTAGAGGTAAGTCAGCCCAGCTACTTAAAGAGGTGTTGGTTTTTAGAAAAACTTGTATTATTTAAAATTCAAAATAATCAATAATATTCAACTAATCTAGTCTATGTTAAGAATCTATAACTTAAATGTTCAGGAGCCCAGCCCTTTCTGATAATGCAATACAATACAATTTAGTTCTGCTCCAGTAGGTAGACTTTCCTACTTTGATGCGTCATTGCGTAATGTAAATAATTAAGGAATATTAACTATCGTGATAGTTGTGACAATATAAATTAATTTTAGTAATTTATAATCGGTTTAAAAACCATTAATAAATAAAAAATAATCTAATCATGAAAATTGCTGATCAAATAAAGAGCACAATGTTTGTAGCCATAATTATCAAGGCAATAATGTGTCAGAAAATACATTCCAAAGGCATGGAGAGAGGCGAAAGTAGTCTTCTTACCGAAACCGGGAAAGGAGGACTACTCACACGCCAAATCCTTCAGACCTATCAGCCTAACGTCTTTCTCACTAAAGACGTTAGAAAGACTGATGGACCGTCACCTAAGGGATGGGGCACTAAGAAATAAACAACTACACCCACAACAACACGCCTACACAAAAGGCAAATCAACAGAGTCGGCACTACACATGGTGGTGCACAAAATAGAATCGGCTCTAACAAATAAGCTGTCAACACTCGCCGCCTTTATAGACATAGAAGGCGCTTTTGACAAAACCATGCACAACAGCATAAACCACGCCCTACAGGAACTTAAGGTGGAACCAGTCACCATAAAATGGATCACGGAGCTGGTTAGCAAAAGGGCGGTCCAGATAGTGATGAATACTACCACAAGAGCGAAGGTAGTTAAAGGATGCCCCCAAGGGGGGGTCCTATCACCACTTCTATGGAACATAGTAGTGGACAGCCTCATAAAAACACTAAATGAAAGGGGCTACACTACTATTGGTTATGCCGACGACCTAGCAATAATGATTAATGGAAACGCAGAAAATATGCTATGTAAAGTCATGCGCTCAGCTTTGCAGATAGTAGAAAAATGGTGTGACGAACATAAATTGTCAGTAAATCCGAAAAAGACAGAACTCATCCTCTTCACCAAGAAGAGGAAGTTGCCAGAACTACAAGCACCAAAATTATTCAACACCAAACTCTCCCTATCTACAGAGGTGAAATATCTGGGAGTCATCCTTGACAGCAAATTAAACTGGGCGAGTCATATCGAAGCCAAAACAAAGAGGGCCTGCCTAACTTTTTGGCAGT
The DNA here is from genome assembly GCA_944548615.1 of Micropterix aruncella. NCBI lineage: Eukaryota > Metazoa > Arthropoda > Insecta > Lepidoptera > Micropterigidae > Micropterix > Micropterix aruncella. Next base: position 13,171,753 of record OX155951.1, read on the forward strand.
GTCGGAGACTAGTGGGGAAAAAATGGGGTCTCAACCCAAAAATCACACTCTGGCTGTACAAATCAGTCATCAGGCCCTCTCTGACTTACGGATCAGTTGTATGGTGGCCCAGAACACAACTGACCACAGTGAAAGCGAGACTCCAGAGCCTGCAACGCTTAGCGTGTGTAGCAGCCACTGGATGTATGAGAACCACACCATCGGCCGCACTAGAGTACCTCCTAAACATGAGACCTCTGGATCTTGTCATCCAAGAGGAGGCTAAGGCAGCCGCTCTAAGACTAAGAGCAAATGGACTGTGGAAACAAAACACAGAAACACCACACTCAAAAATTCTGAAACGGGTTCTAGAAGAAATACCTCTTCTGGACGCACCCATGGACAGGATAATATGCCATCATGTCTTTGATCGAAGATACAATATCCAACTCATTGCAGAACCAGCAGATCACTCTGGTACAAATGAAGTAAGGATATACACAGATGGCTCCAAAACCACTCAAGGTACCGGAGCCGGCGTCTTCTCAAATGATCTAAACATCAAAATATCAACTACCCTAGGCAACCTAAATACGATCTTCCAAGCAGAATGCATTGGCATCACCAGAGCAGCACAAGCAGTTGCAGCCAAAGATGTCGGAGACCTAAGCTTGAAATTTGTCTCCGACAGTGCCTCCGTGCTACAAGCGCTAGCAAAAAATACTATAACCTCTGTCCTTGTACTGGAATGCCACAATGCGCTCCAATCCATTGCAGGGTCAAATAGAGTGACCCTGCAATGGATTAAAGGGCACAGCGACTCACTGGGAAACGACGCGGCAGACGAACTGGCCAAAAGGGGATCAAAGGATATATTACATGGACCGGAACCCTTGATGCCCATTCCCCAGGCCCAAATAAAAACATGGCTACGCAGGAACACCGAAGAAACCCACCTTACAGAATGGAAAAAGAACGCAGGATGCAGGCAAACAAAGAACGCGGTTCCGGAAGCATCCAAAAAACTTGCCCGCAACCTCACCAGATTAAAAAGGGACAAAATCCGTAAAGTCATAGGTACTATGACAGGCCACTGTCCCCTAAACAAACACCTGTTTACCATAGGTGTGACAGACAGCCCTCTATGCAGAGGATGCATGGAGGAAGAAGAAACGCCACAGCATGTGCTCATGGAATGCAGGAGCGTGGCAGAGCAACGGGCAAGAATACTACAATCTCCAGCATCTGTCCCGGAGGCCTGTAGCAACCCAAACAGGCTGCTAACCTTCTGGGACAGCCTGGGTTGGCTGGAGTAACATAAATAGAAACATGAGCCACGCACAACGGCCCAATCAAGAGGTCAAGTGCGGGAAAAAGCCCAGACAAACTAACTAACTAACTAAATGTGTCAGAAAAAAAAGAATATCGTATACTAAAAATTTAAATTAATTGTCAAATCTAGCAATATAGCCGTCGTTGATAAAAATAAAAATTACGCTTTTTGGCAAAGTTAATTATTAGGAATTTTCCATAATTTTACATTGGGGTGCTCTTGGGATATGAATTCAGCATTGTCCAAATCTCTTAACCCTTCAGGCCTCGGCCCCTCAGCCGATTGACAAGTTGTCACAAAAAAATTTAGTAAAAATTAGTAAAAAAATTGAATTATGACACTGTCTCACGAAAACAATAATTACTGCCAAACCACTGTACCCATAATTAAAATAAAACATATTAACATAATAAAATAAAACAAATTAAATTAAAATAAAACTAAAACGGGCCCGTCACACTGAATCATTTTGTGGCCGATATCGGCCAATCGGGGCCTGAGGGGTTAAGTCATATACTGAATTCTTGACTAAGCCATTAAATAAGAATTTTTTGAATTGGTTCTATCCAAGACTTCTGATATGCGTTGGGACCTTATTGTAATAACACAGATTTGGTGAAGGAAACTATTGCGCGCACCTTGCTAAGCCGGTGCCGATTAAGATGTAGATCAAATTTATTTCTGGTATTGTGATGATGGGAATTGCTATTCGCCAGGACCTCCGATATATGCTTACAAGCGAACATAATATTTTGGTGGATACAGCACGAGTACGAATATTGCTCGACTAATTAAATCATATTTTTTTAACAGGAATATGCAATTAATCCTCATTATAACCAACTCCTGATGGCTGGCGGACTAGACCGATGCTTTCAAATTACTCGTCGCCATGAGTATACACTTTTTATTTATTTTTATACTTCAATCTCTTATAATTTTCCTTAATAATTTTAGAGATGAGCCATCAAAACCGTCGGAATCAATGCAGCTGGACCTAGAGTTGTCGTTTGCCACTTTCGATGATATTTTAAATCTCGTTGAAGAATTATTAGTGACAAACTTCTTTCTAACGGGTGTAGTCAGGCCATTCCAAAAAATTACATACGAGGAAGCGCTGAAGACATATGGTTCCGTTGATCCGGATATAACCTACAGTTTGCAGGCAAATATTCTGATTTTGTTTTTTAGATCTTACAAAAAATATTTGAATTAATTTTATAAATCGGGAAAAACGAATTTACCGCATGAAGTTCGTAGCACCCGGCGTTTCGGCGATGCTGCAACCGCCTTTGTCCAGGGTAGTCTACCCTGGACAACGGCGGCTGCAACATCGCTGAAACATAGTCTTCGATTTCATATAGTATTAGTCAAGTAAAACAAACGATATGCCTACATAACAATAGACGTATCTATACTGCACGATTCGAAAGTATGAAATACCTTAATCTGGGCCATAATATAAAAATGGCCGATATAGCAGACTTATTAAGAAACGGTATCACCATAATAGTACACCAGTAATTGTACCTAAGAACTCACTAAAAATGACAAAATTTGTCTATCAATATAGAGCTCGAACAGTTAATACAGAAGATAGCTATGTAAGCAAACAGTCTGGTTTGACGTTCTAGCTAGAGTCTGTCTTCAGTGGTTGGAAATGCCTTCAGTGCCCCAAATAGGCTTAGTTTTTTATTAAACAAAGCACACTTCGGGTGCTACAAGGCACCCGAAGTTTTGATGATGTTGCAACTGCCATTGATCAGGGTAGTAGTCAAACTGTCTACCCTAGACAACAGCGGTTGCAACATCGTCGAAACGTCGGGTGCTACAAACCACAGGATAAAATTGATTTTATCCTATTAATAATGTCAAACAACCATGATAGTTTTCAATTTGAATTAATTTGTTGTTATATTACAGCTACGAGATATAACCGCTCTTCTGAAGGATTCCTTGACTGATATCCCTGAGGATTTCGGAGCTTACATACTCGTTGTGGAGGGTGGTCTGGTGCTGTCTTTCAACATGGCTCTTGAAAAAACTGTAACAACAAATTTTTCAGGCATAAAGTTTTTGCAACATAAAGTCACCCAGAATGTCAATGCATTTTCAACGAAAGCTCTATCGGATGAGCTTAACAGTGATGTGGTGAAATCTATTGTGAGCACCTGCAACCTGAAGAGGAATAATTGCTTTTATATCGCTTATGGATCATCCGAGCAATCGGTAATTTTTTTAATCTGGTTTTTCAAATAGTGAGACATGTCTCAATGTATTCACTAATTAATAATCGCTTTTAAATTGATTTACATCCAGATTACTATTCTTTTTGCAGTGTCTATGTTTGGGCTATTGCCGCACAGCTATTGCAAAGGAATTACAAAACTCGAGCATGTTAAACCAAAGTACGGACTCGATAGCACCGCCACTTTGGATCACCAAATTTCCTTTGTTTACGAAGGATCAAAACGGCAAGGCGAAATCTTACTTTCATCCTTCCACTGCGCCCGTCGACCCCGATATACCTCTGCAAAATGAGCTGGCTTTAAAGGTATATTTTATAATTGAATCGGTCATTTTGGATAAAACATAAGTATATAAAATTTAATTTTACAGGAGGGAAAAAAAATATTTTCCCTCCTTAAAAAAACTTAAATGCAATATTACTTTTAGGAAAGATTTACATCATATAAACAGTTAAAAATGTTAATACTTTCCTAGAAAAAAAATTAAAGAAAATATCAGTTATATGGTTTTTGTAAGAAATGCCTTAGCAGGTCCTTATTTTATGTGGTTTCCAAAATGAATTCATACAATCGACTATCAGAAATTCACTTATTCCTACGTAGCAATAAAATTTTCTTGTCTCATTTTTATAAAATGTTATATTTTGATTTCAGCGTAGGTTAGGTTAGTTTTCGAGAAAATAATAAGTTGAAACTACGTTTCTAAAACCCATAATGAATAGGAGTTGTAGCGTTATCGAAATGACTCAGAAATTAAGGTGGCATTTGTACCATCAATGACCCCTTTTATGCTGGTTTTAGATTGGAAACGTATGCAGAATGGTTTTTAGTACCCAAATCCATAGAAAAATTATCTTTAACCCTTAGAAACCCTTTTCAACCCTCGAGAATCTGTTTGTAGGGGTAATGGTAATAATGATAATAATAATAGGTACAGTAGGGCAGTGTCGACTACAACGGGCGAACCCGTCATCCCAGGCTGTATAACGATATGTGATTGTTCTTTCATTGTGAGAATCCGAGAACGAAATGGATCTTATGGCCCAAGCTGCACGAAACCATTCGCTGCCCAAAACCATATAGGTACAAGTATACTAATATATAACGATGGCTTATTCAATTAAGGTGACTTTTACCGCATATAATTGCATAAATACGGAGATTGGCCACCTGCGAATTGTCGAAACAGGAAAATCACGGATTGGTGGTATTGGCATTCCAGCGGTTAAAATGTGACTATGGATACTTTAAAATTAACGATTCAATTAGCCCGTACAGGCTAATGCAGTTTTTGGGGAAAATTTACAAATATAAATCTAAAAAAATCAAAAAAATACTTTTTAAAGTTACAGGCATTGTTAAAGCCACCCTTATTTTTGTGCACTCTTCAGGTAAAGATAAATGAATCTAATCATAAATGGATGGAAGCTTAATTTTGTAATGATTTAATTTCTTCAGATGCGTGGATTATCATTTCGACTAATCGTCGGTGGCCAGAGAATAGTTAGTGGAGCAGTCCGAATACATTCTGCAGCGACGCTACAAAGAATACTTAGTCTTCTGAGCATTCCGGAATCTTCTTTTGAAGAAATCCTCGACGCATTGAAGAGCGGCTGTCCACCGCACGGTGGAATCACTTTAGGTAAATATTTTATTTCATTTTAGCCACTATTTTTTTAGGCACCTTTTTTATTTTATTAAATCAGAAAAAAAATAGTACTTAGTAATAGTACTTGAACATAGTTTGTGTCGCTCCTAACTAGGCAGAGCCTGTTCTACGAATAACACCACTACAAATAATTATAAAATATATAACTTCCGAAACAATATTAGGTTAAAAATGAAAATTTCGCAAGACCGTATTCATTTTACAACTGAATAAGTTATAATAAATGATAATTAGTAATAATAAATAGTAATAATACGTATATAATAAGTACTTGAATAGAGTAAATATAATATGTATATAGCAAAAGAAATATTAATATAAAATATTTATGTATAATAAAATTGTAATACATGTTTTTTTCTGTCTCTTTTCTACCAAGGTTTATTACCCATAATGTAAGGTGATATTTTTGTTGTTTTCTGCAATATGTTTTTACTCACATTATTAGCCATTCTTGAAGCAAGAAAGCTTTAGTCACGTCCAAAATAGGTTAGACGTTTCGGCACTTCCTTATAATGACCTGTTTGTTCGCTTACTGATTTCAATAAAACCTCTAGATTTACTACTTTTGTTAATTTCAGATGTGACTCGCTTGTTAACGCTGACTTTGGGGGAAGAATCTGTGAACAACATCATAGCTTTTCCCAACAAAACAAACGAAAATGGACAAACTGAGTGTGTCACAATGGACGTTTGTGAGAGTGACACTCCTGCTGCTAAGAAATGTAAACTGAAGTGATTAAAACCATTTATGACCAAACCCCAAAACAACCTCTATTTACTAATACAAATGAAAAAAGTATACATTTTGATTGCAGTATATACACTAACGGTAAACTCTATTTTTTTTTTTAATGATAGTGTGTATCTATCACAGTGGGGTACATAGTTAGTATGTATGTATGTATGTAAGTTTGTCTGTAAAAACGAAATAATCAAGAAAAATAAAGACATGGCAATATTCAAGTGTGATGCATTCTTGTGTTTGATTTCAGACTCTCATACCAACCAACTTAAAATTAAATTAAATTTGTTTGTGGAGTTAGGAAATAGTTTGCAAATTTATAATGTCTGATTGGGAGAATAAAAAAAAGCACTCTGTCGCTGAAGCCAGGCTAACTAGCATCTTCCGCAATATGAAAATTAGTGAACCTCTGCATTTGGCAATTCATTTCTCGCAAATTTTTGAACCAATAACATGGATTATAATATGGTACTAGATTGCTCAACTCCATAGTACGATTTGGAAACCCTCCTAAAATGGCGAAATGCAGGTGACGCTGATAGCATTGATGGCCAAACTAATAGCAAATTTATTTGGCTATCTTTAATAACACTGATAATGAATGGTTTTTTTTATACAGGACTGATTTATTATAAAAACCCAATAACAATATCCCTATAATAACAATACCCATTAATCCGAAAACAATGACAACAATAATAACATTCAATTATTAGTGCTATCTATCATATTTTTATATAGGCTGATAACATCATAGAAATAATAAGGAGATAGAATGCCACCCATTAGGCAATCTGAACTTAAGGAGTGTAAAATTACATATTGAAACCTATGAAATCAAATACTATCGCGGTTGTTTAACATTATAAATAGGATAAAATAATTTACCGCATGAAGTTTATCCTATTTATAATATTGAAACCTATATACCAAATAAAAAATTGACATAATTACGTAAATAATATATGAGCTATGATTTAATAACTCTGTTATTATAATATTTTATAGTATATTGGCATGTTTAGAGCGGCATCTACAGTCCGCCGCCATACTGTTATACCATGAAAGTCACCATGAGTGCCATCTACATGTTGCGTTTCGTAGTAAAATCCTGGTTGCCAAATTGTAATACGACATTGATCAATCTAATACGATATATAATCAATGGCGATACCTAATGTTTGTTCATATGAGTAGATATATTTTATGACGATCATTTTAACCTTGACAGTATTCGATTACATTTAATGGTTTTCTGAAAAAAATATTAAAACTACGAGCGGTGAGGTGAGGTCTATCAATATGTACCCACCTACCACCAGGCAGCAAACACCGCAGAGAGCAAGCAAAAGGCAAATATTCGGGAAAGGTGATTCCAGTCGGTAAAATCAAAATTGAAAAGTGTATCAATATTTATTTAGAAAAATATAATTTCAACCTTAGTCTACCTTAATATGATAATACTTTAATTCGTCATCTGAAACCGGACTGGGAGCTCCGGACAGAGGATCGGTGCCGTCATGCGACTTAGGAAATGCTATGACATCACGAATCGTTTGAGCGCCACACACGAGCATCGACAAGCGGTCCAAACCTGTAAACAGCAAATAATGAACATCAACTGTGGTGGCTGATGGTTGGTAGGTCCACCATAGAAATTTAAAAAAAACTCCGTCGGTAACACCAACATGTGCTAAAGAACAAAATTCATTGTATGTTTTTGATTACAATAATTATATAATTTCTTTATTTTTGCTTTTTGAATGTAGTATATTTTATTCGAAATAACTAACGATCAGTCGAGCGCACGACTCCTGACTTCAAAGAATGCAAAAACATTCCTCGAGGGCACACAATGACGTTGTCCACTGGCCGCCTTACAAGAGCGGCTTACACCCTGCTTTAATGTTCCAAATAAACAAGAATTGCTTGTTTTACTTCAAACAACCGTTTGAAGTAAAATAAGCTATTTTAATTATTGCAAACTTCACAAACTCACTTTGTTGGACAAAGAAACAATTATCAATTAACGAAGGCTTTTAAAGCATTTTTCATTATATAATTTCTGAATTATTTTCAAGAGGGGGGGGGGGGCATTGCCCTTTTGACCATAAGGATCAGATTAAAGTTGATTTTCAAATTCTTACAGTTTTTATTTGAAACATTGGAGTCCCTGCATCGAACAAAAAAATCCTAGTGGTATCTGGTCAAAAAAAGGTTGGGAGCCACTGCTCTAGAGTGAGTATGAGGGGTCCGGTCAGACACACTGGGCCTATGTATGCAACATACGCAACACAGGATGACATCTGGCAATTTAGATGGAACCAGACACACTTATCCCATGCAATGTTGCATAGGATAAGTGTGTCTGCTTTCATTCAAATACAAGGGCCAGATGTCATAATGCGTTGTGTATGTTCCATACGTCGGACCAGTGTACCAGACCCCTGATTCTTAGGTAAAAATTACAAAAAAATATATAAAATGAAAATTTATATTTCAAAAAGTAATTTAAAAAAAAAACAATTTTAGAGAAGATAAGAGTTGTTGAAAACTACGCCTATTTTTGGGCAAAAGTCCCAAAAGGGATGTTCATAAGTACGATGCGCACTCGAAGTTAATACGTACCTAAGGCAACTCCAGCATGAGGTGGACACCCACTTCTCAAAGCTCTCAATAAATGTGAGAGTGGCTCCGGTGCGATGTTAAGCATGCTCAACAATTTCTCTTGCAATTGAGCTGAGTGCGCCCGCACTGAGCCTCCGCCCATCTCCTGTCCTCCGATTACTAAGTCGTATGATAGTGCTCGCACCTACAAATAACAACCACTTATCAAAGCTTTCTCGCAGAATAATAAAACTAAAAATTAGCACTTGGGCTTACCTGCAATGGATTGCTTCTTAGAAGTGGTATATCTTCGTCATATGGTGCTGTAAATGGATGATGACATGTTTCTAACTCGCCGTTTTGTCCTTTTGTGAACAAAGGGAAATCAACTACCCATATAGGTCGTTGTGAATCATTTATATTTCTTTTTAATGAACCTTTTAATGTAAATTCTTCAGCGATTTTAGAGCGACATATGCCAAGACAGAGACACTAAAATCAAACATTTGAAAAAGTTATAAGGAACCACATTTCATTTTTAAACAAACAATACAACAACGCACCACATTTTCGAAGTCACCAGTCGCTAAAAATAAAGTATCACCGCTTCTCATATTGCAAGTAGTTATAAAGGAATCAAAACTCTCATCGGCTATTACATTATTTATACGCTCCTTTTTAAAATCATTTATATTCTCTGACAATTTCCACTGGTATAATTTTACTTTAGGATATAGTTTTTGCATGTCTTCCTTTAGTGACCGGGTAAAAGTCTTTGATAATTGACCCTCTATCTCTGGAATAACTAAACAGGAACCTTCTGTTGTGCTTTTCTCAGACTTCCTTAGAAAATCAGTTATTCTCTTCAGCTGAAAAAGATGAATATTAAACTCAAAACTGAATTTGTCATGTATTAAACATCAAAACACACCTTTAAACCGTAACCAATATCGGGTTTGTCAGAACCGTACACCTCTAATGCTTTGGCATAAGTTAATTTTTCGAATGGAATTGTAAACTGCGGGTTCGGAAAGCTAAATAGCAGGAGTTCCTCAACAAGACTCAGCACATCGTCTCGCTTCGTAAATGATAACTCAATGTCTAATTGGGTGAATTCTGGTTGACGGTCAGGTCTCGTCGCCTCATCGCTAAAAACGTAAGAAAATGTGAAGAAGTCTCATCGCAGCCAATTCTCCATTCAAACACTGAAAACTGTTTTGTTATTCAATATTCTCCGGCTATTTTAAAATATATAAGTTCATTTCAGAGATAGATTAGGAAACATAAATTTCATGAAAATACCAGGTATTTAAAATTTTAATTAATAACAAACTTCTTATTGGAAAAACAAAATTCAATAATCCAAGTTTTTGTATATTTTGATTTCTTGACTCCAAAATGCCTAGATATCCTACAAATAAACATGAACATTTAAAAACCCCTTGTAATAATGAATAAACATCTCAAACACCTGATTGCACTATCAATGTAAATAAACATACCAGTGTAAAACAACTAACCAGAATGACCCAACTTAGGGGCAATCTAGAGGTGGAGGGCGACGAGCGAGAGGAAACTTCCTCTCTCGGTAAGCGGTTGCAATTTTGTATGCTGTTGAGTCAGTTACAGGCGTCAGTGCTGGTGCTGAGAACTGACACTGTTTACACGCAGTTTATCAGTCTACGCACGTTACTAAAGTCAGTGGGGAGAAAATGCATCATTTTCGCTAGTTAAAATTTTCCACTCGTTGCGACATCACCCTACAACGCAGTGCCAGCGACTGATCAACTACTGGCTTAGGCGTTTAGACAGGGTCAGTATCGGTGGCACATGTGATTGGGGGAGCGGATGATGTCAAAATATATAGCGGGAATATTGAAGGCAGCTCTGACGCGACAGTGCTGTACTGATTTGAAATCAATTTAGACGATGGCAGTACCGGATCAGCGCTGACTTGTTTTGAATTTGAAGTCAGTAACTGACAATGTAAATCAGCATATGTTATAATTTTCGTATGTAAAATCAGGCAACTTGTTTATGCTGTCGAACCTGCTTACAATTAGTAAGCAGGTTCGACAGCATACTGCATGCAGGAAGGGAAGAGGCCCTGACCCGACAGTTAGCAGCGGAGGCACTTCCAATAGATCAAAAGCGTTATCTTACTGGTAATTCTATTTACGTCCTATTCAGGTTTTAGTACCCACGGAGAACAGCTGATAGCTGACAAAGTGCTCTTACCACTGAGGTGCCAAAAAGGCCAATCGGCCTTTTGCGGCGGTTGACCTATCCGCATGTAGCCGTTTCGGTTGGCCTCCATATATATTATATAAATATATAATATAGGTACATGACTAGCAAGAATAAATATTAGGTAACAAGAGATTTCATAAAAAATACGATGTTAGTATTTATATACAAAATCAACCAAAAAAGGAGCAGTGCCCTTATTTTAGGCGAAGGCTGGCTTCCGAAAGGTTAAGCTATTCTATAGTAGTCCAGTCATCGAGTATATGAAAAACAAGTGCAGTTAGTAAGTTTCAGTAACATCCGAAGTTTGCAACTTAAATATCCTCGCAATTTCCAAAATTTTTTAAAATTGTTTCCAAATTGTTTTTATTACTAAAAAGCTGTACTGCAAACAGCACTCACCGGAGTAGAGGAGTGGTGCATGGAAGAGACTGTCAATCCCTCACAGACAGAGCTGGTCCTCTTTATGGAAAAGAGGAAGCTGGCAAACAATTTAAAGTAATCAAATCTCTTTGGACGCTAACACTCAAAAGAAGTAAATTATTTGGACATTACACTGAACGAGAAACTCAACTTGAGGATAGTTAAAAATCAAGTTTGAAGACGCCGCTAAAACATTCTGGCAATGCAGACGCACAATGGGCAGGACCTGAGGACTCTCCATAAGAAATACAGGGAGCGCCGGGAAAGAATACTGCAATAATAAGATGTTAACATATTGTGCAATAGTGTGGTGGCCAAGAAGCGATCTTTGCACGGCTGCCAAAACACTGTTGACAGTGCAGTGCAGCGTTGAGTGCTATGAGAATAGCACCAACAAAGGCTCTTGAGATTATCACAAGTCTTGATCGATCGATCGATCTCCCACTACGTCTACTTATAACACAGGATGCTGCCAGGTCAGCAATAACAATGAGCAGATAACTATGGCCTATGTAATAATTAAAGCCAAAGTACTAGACACAAAAAAAAAATAAAACAGGCTAAGAGTGACTTACCAGTGCTATTCAGAAAAACATACATAGACATTGGAAGGTAGTTTTTTTGAAAATTATTTTTTAAAATATTCAAAATTGCACGTGGATATTTTATTTGCGAATGGCAAGGAGTATTATTTGGACCTATGCCAAATGCATTTTTTACTCCTTTTTTTTTTTAATAGGAACAGTACCCGATGACTGGACTGCATGGAAATAAATGAGTATTATTTAGTACCGGTAACATCGAGCGACTTGAAAATACCGGTCGATCCCCCCGACCATTAACATTTGTTTGAACTGCTGCGGACTTTGGACGAGGCAGAAAAACTCGCCTTTGTGCCTAGTAGGTACTAGAAATTCTCTTGCACCCTATAAAATGAAATAAATGACACTGTTAACAAATCGAACGACCTAAAATAATCAATACAGGGTGTACAAAAAGGGTAGCAACAGTATCAAAGTAAATTAAAAATAATACTACAAAACAGCCAATATGTTTATCAATATTCTGTAAACTATTCATATGGTAAAAAATATACACATCCACGCTTTGTCTTGAGTTTATCGCTATTTCAATCGCAATATTGACTTTAAATTAGGTTAGGTTAGGTTGGCTCTTATGAACTTCATTTTTAATGTAGGTACCTTCACAATAATTAAATAAGACTTGAATCAGGGCTATTGGGGGCAGTTAATATTACCCTATCACACGGTTTGTGAAATTAAAAAGAATGACATTAACTATCTCCTTAAAGGAGAATGATACTATTTGTCTGAGCCCTGGTTCAATCAACCAATAAGCTTGAGAGTGGCATATATATTTAGTTTTTTTAACTTTTATTTAAAAACTAAGTGCCACTCTAATGTCTTAGTGGTATTTGAGTTTTACATATTCCATTTATTAGGTCTTTGAGGAGAAATGAGGAGTGAGGAGGCTTAACCCTTCAGGCCTCGGCCCCTCAGCCGATTGACAAGTTGATGTCCCAAATAATTTTAGTAAAAATTAGTAAAAAAATTGAATTATGACACTGTCTCACCAAAACATTAATTAATGCCAAACCACTGTATCCATAATTAAAATAAAACATATTAACATAATAAAACATAATAAAATAAAATAAATTAAATTAAAATGAAACATCACGCTGCATCGTGTTTTGGCCGATATCGGCCAATCGGGGCTTGAGGGGTTAAGAAATATTATTATTATGTCATTATTATTATTATTACTACATATTCTTTATTGCACAAAATAAAAAAAATAGCAAAACAAAAAGTGATACAGCATGAAACAAAGGCTAAACAACAACTGATGGCCTACGTGACATCCACCAAATGAGTCGATTGCAGTCCTTCGTCTCGCATCTCTTATGCAACTCACCAAGTAAAACCAGCTACTATCGACATCTATTGCAGTATATAACTTTTTACCTACAACGAATTAAGAAGAGCTGTCATATAAGTGTAATTTTAAAGTCATAACACATATGGTTTATTGTTATTGGTAGGTGGGTCCAAAGAGTGGCATTCTCCTTTCGACATTATTTAAATTTCGTACATGCGAAGATGCAAATCACACTTTAAAATTGAGTGCAGTGAAGATTTTTTTAAAAGTAAAGCCTTGCTAATATTTGCGGATGGTAGTGATGACTTTTTTCCTACTTGACTCTCGCACTATTCAGCAATTTATGGAACTATATTGTGAATTCTTACAATATATCATGTGGTTCAATTATTTCAATCCATTTTCTAACAATATTAGTACTCATCCTAAATTAATGTCTCGAATGGTAGACAATGTGCCAGTAATGTTTAAAAATATGGTTCGGATAGTAGACATCCCATGCAGAAAGCATTGACCTTGGCGTAGCAATTACATTTCCAGGAAGTGGTACGCACTATAGCACAATCTCACTAAGGCCTCGTCTTCGCACCACAGTGTAAATGAAGAAAAAAAATACCGCTACCCTTTATGAACACTAAATACTAACCCCTGGTGTTCGGCAGAATAGAGTAGGAGTTTCCACCTCAACAAAATAGTTAAATTCAATCAAAAACCTTCTCATGTTGTGAATCATTGTTGATCTGGTTCGCAAATTGGATTGCATCTCAGGAAATCTGATGCTTAAATACCTATTAAATAAAGGAAGCCATATCAATAAGATGTAAAATACAGAATAGAAGCAGTGCGGATTAACCCATGTAGAAGCCCTTAGGCCGCCGAAATCTCAGGCCCCCTTTTGTACTTTTCGGAGCCTCTTTTGGACTGACAAAACATTCTGAAGAAGATATAGTGTAAATAGAAATGTATATAAACGAAACACAATCCCACTTGCAAAGTGGCCCAACATTTGGCCTAACATTGCAACATTTCTGGCAATGCTTATGTCGCATAGCGAAAAACAAAATAGATCACACAGGCTGGCAGCTGTCAACTGTCGATAATTTATAACAATTTTTAAAAATATGGTTTAGTGTCGATATGATCCCTTGTCGTGGGGCCCATAGGTCGGTGCCTACTTGGCCTAATGGATAATCCGCACTGAATAGAAAAGTAGGTACCTACTACCTGTGTTGAAGGGATAGCTTTTCTGTGATTTTCTGATGTTGCCGAACGTTAAATGCCAAATTGTTCGCATGGTTCAAAACCTGAATTTTATCTACAGCAACTTCAATTTCTCCGGTTACCATATTTTTATTAAGAGTCCCTTGCGGTCTATTCGTCACGGTGCCCTCGACTAATAATACCGTTTCTAAACCGATTGTCGATGCATCTAAACCGTAGTCCTGAAATAGGTATAAAAATAAAATTACCTATTATAGGATTTTATTTTTAAAAACCCAGAATATTACCTGATCGGATAAAATGCACTGTGTGGCACCATAAGCGTCTTCGAGTACAATAAACCGAGGAGACCGCCAAAATTTCAACCATCCACATAGGACCACCGCCGATCCAACATGTTTATTTCTTAGCTCGCCGCATGTGTGCGTCCTGTATGAAAATTTACTTGATTCTAAAACCTGCAATAATTATCCAATAATTTTTACTTTCCTTACCAACCCACCGACACAGAGGGAAAGTATTGTGAATGCGCTAAAAAAGTTCAAGATGAAGACGGAAATATCCACTTTGAGCCCCCTAAGACGATTAGGACCTTTTCCAGATGGGTCTGTCTGTCTGTGGGTATTTCTCCAAGATAGCGCTTAAATACTTAATCTGTTTGAGCTAAAATTTGGCATGCAGGCATCATTTGGTCATAGTCATAGTCAAATCGGTCCTAGTCATATTCCAGTCTCGAAATATTGGACTTACGGACTTGAAATTTAGTACAGATGCCTTGTTGGTCCGAAATCACATTATCACATTTTGGTTGGAATATCTCATATACAAGCTACACTAATTATATTTAAATTATACGTTTTAATCAAATATTAACGCCATATGTTGGCGCTTGGCCCAACCCTGCTCTTAGCTGAGAAACGAACCGCACCACCCAAGGCATTTCAATGGAACACAACTGGGTTCGTCCGCCGGCCGAGAGAGGGCGTTCATCGATTTTATTTATAAAATTATTATTCATATGAAATCAGTCCTTGGCTACTTGTCGGGAAAGTCTTGGGGTGACAACCGATTTTTTTTAAATATATTTCAAATTGTACTGAATACTCAACTCTTCGAACAGCATTTTCATGGCTGAGAAAAGTTAAAGCGGCATCCATGGTCGCATTTGATTTCAGTTGGTTGATCGTATGCACTTTTAATTCGATGTCACCGTTGGCGTAAAACCTCTCAATCTTTGACGAAGGCCTCATTGCAACGATTCCAGAAACTTCCATCACAGATTTATGTATGTTTTGTTTGATTTCATGCGAACATATGCAATTGACAACGCCGTACGCGTCTCGAAGGCTGAACGAATTGCAACTCGGCCTATCACTCACCCAACCGCAAAGTCTAATGTCGTTATTCAAATTATTTTTCAATAAACTACCACAGGTTAATATCCGATCACACTTCGTAGAACCAGAATACAATCTTCTCGATTTTAAAAATGAGTGGAGACGGCGTCGGTACATGGTAGTTACTCGGTCGGCGGTTTTACGGCTGAAACATAACCTCAAACAAATTTCAACACGCTTGACAGTTAGTTGACAGCGCCTTACTTTTTTTTTTGCACCAAGGGATGTACACACCAAATCGATGGAACTAAAGGATGTACAATCGATGGCACCGCAATAATAATCCTTGGGCGGCTGGCACTTACGGGCATAAAATAAAAAAATATCTTGTTTCGGATGTTTTCGGTTTATTACGTTTGTAAAAGTTGTCACAGTAGTATTGTATAATGAATAATGTATGCACAAATGCCGGTTTTTGTTTTAACAATATAGTAGAGATCCTCACAATAGTCAAGATTCTAATCAGTAACTGAACACATTAAAAACCTTTGAGTTAACACTACATAATCCTAGTTATAAAGACATGAATTTGCTATTTTACTTTGTACAGTAATATTTCTTAAAAGGAAGTCTACGATTTGACACATGCAATGAAGATTCCTACGATTTCTAAAGTTAGAATGCTTAAAGTATTTTTTTTTAATAATTAAGTAAAGAAAATGGATCTTAACGCATGAACGTTCCGTGTTTTTAAAACCGCAAAGAAGCCATTCCTCTAAAGTCTTCAATTAAAATAAAATTACACATCTTCGATAGTGGGAAGCCAGAATGCCATATTTGTACAAGCCGACGCGAGCATCATGAATTTCGGATTGAATTGCACGCATTGTATCGGGGCTGGATGATCTCCATTCAAAACGCATACTTTGTAGCCGGTGTCCGCGTTCCAGACGTGAACGCGTCCGTCCGTCGACCCGCTGAAAATAAACTGCGAATCTGGACTGAACGACGCCTCAATAGGAATCCCCTTGTTGTTCAAGTGTCCGGTGAACGTCTGCAGCGGTGTCCCGTGAAAAGCGTCGACGAGCCGAATGATGGAACCGTTCGTACTGACCAGCATCGTTTTACCGTCCCGCGAGAACTTCAATCCGGTCCATTCGCATTCTTTTTCCTGATTCAATTTAAACGTGACAAATGGGCCTTTATCGAAAGATCGTAAATCGTATAATTTTATGCTCTCGGAGTTGACTCCGGCTGCGAATATCAAACCCTCCGGATCATACGCCGCCACCGGCTTCCCAGCCAGGTGCATCAACCCCTGACAGTTGGGCGATCGGAGGTCCCACAAGCGCAGCGTCTTATCCAATGACCCTGACAAAAATGTATCCTCCACAGGCGACAGGCAGAGCGTTACCACTTTTTTAGTATGCCCCGGGAAATACCTTATGTATTTATTATCGTGCAGCGATAAATAACGAATCGTGTCGTCAATTTTTGTCGAACTGTGTATGGCCGTGTTTTTCGCATGAGTAAAGTGTATCAAGTCGACGCCGTATTTCTTGCTGTTCACCGTTATCATCTGCGTCCCCTTCTCGCAGTCGTATATAACAATCTGATCATCCTCACTGCACGAAATGAGCGTTTCGCCGCTCGGCGAAAAATCAATACTGTTTATTTTGTCCGTGTTCTCACGGAACACTTTGGCCACCTTAAAGCTACGTACCACTTGATCTATCAACTTCATTTTTCCTTGATTGTTATTTCACATCAATAAATAAAGAAACCATTCAACAATTTAGAGAAAGAAGCAAAACAATGATTCTAAATAAAATCCACATGAAAATAGGCTTGACACGGACGCCACCACCTTCCAAAATCGATATAGTGTTGGGCGTCATGTAACTATGAAGCGGTCCGTAACTAGCTTTTGACGAAACGAAAGTAGTAGTGCCAGTGGATGATGATGACCTTATTTAAAATTGGGGATGTGTGTTCCAATTTTTGTAGGTGGCGCTAGCCAAAAGGGCACTAGCGGCGATTCAACCCGGTAAGAAGTGAGCGATGCACCGAGCATTCGTGACGTGACGCGCGGTGCGTCGCTCGCTTCACACCTTGAGCTAAATCGCCCAGCGCCAACCTAACAGCGGGAGAATTGTACCAGTAAAGAAATACCCATTCTGGCTTAGATCTGGTCACTATAAGTATGTTGTAGGTAGGCAATGACTACTTTTACATCGTTAATCAAGATTAACGTGTAATCGCAATTATTCGTCGATCTATAAAGTATTAATAAAATAAACCAATATAAATCAGATAAACGGATTTTACCGCGAGAACTTTGTAGGACCCGACGTTTTGGCGATGTTACAATCACCGTTGTTTTCTATAAGAAAGCACTAACGGGGGCAGTTGTGTTTGTCGCCATTCGGTTCTAACAGCTTGCCTCCGTATGTTTCCTGTTCTGTGAATTGACTAAAGTGATTACACGATCGTTAAACTGTCTGTGATTTCGTATGGATGCCGCTTCCGGGCGTTGCCAAAACCCTAACTTTCTACAAATAACGTAAGTTTTAGCTATTTACGACTTTCCGGCTTTAGTCATTTCGGAACGCATAAGGATAAAATACAATCCAATAGCCAATTTATTGTTTCTCGAAATATTCCCCTTGAGAGTTAATACACTTTTTTCATACGTCTTTTATAAACCAATTTTCTTAACATTTATTCCACTACTCCTTGGTGACCTACGAAACATGTTTTTATAAATTCTTCGACAGCCTATTCTGGCGATGAAAATCGTTGACCCCATGATTCTCTCTTACTTTTTGGGAACAAGAAGAATTCATACGGTGCCAATGGGTCTGACAAACGTTTTTTACTTTACATGCCAAATAAATCTACAAAAAAATACGAGAAAAACTGTGTTTTTACTTTTTTCATATCTTAAAAAATGGATGAGATATTTACGATCAAAGTGCGTATTTCCGGCTGAATGATTTTAAAATCGCGGGCGCGCGCTCACTAGCCGATGACGTCACAACCTTGGTCATTCGACAGCTGCGCTCTCGTTCGCACGCCGCGCGCGCCGCTACGCTGTAAAAATCTAAATTATAAAGTTCTCTGTGGTAAAAATGGGGAAAAAATACTGTATTGTGCCTCAGTGCTTCAATTCAACTGTTAAAACACCTGGTAAACTCTTTTTTTATGTGCCTAAGGACCCAAAAATGAGGAAAAAGTGGATGACAGTCGTAAAAAGAGTCGATTCAATAGGCCCTAAAACTAAAGCGCACTGCTGTGAAGACCATTTCGATGTAAGTATTTACTATTTGTTAATAATGGTTTTATCCTTCTTCTTTCTACTTATGCTTGCAACATTTGACCTACTTAACCTACCTATCTACTGGCAGTGCAGTGCTTCTCAACCGAAATATTTTCATCCCTACTATGAATAAGTAAATGTTTTGTCAGAAGTATCAAACTCGCGGCCCGCATTTATCCTTAGTTTTCGTAGTAAACATTTTTTTAATGATAGACTACCTTTTAAGTGATGCAACGTACATTAAACACGGTTTTAATTCACGGTTTTTATTCGGGTTTTTAATTTGTCTTTAAAATGTTATTATTTTTGTTTTAGGTGGAAAATGACATGGAAAATTATGTTAAGTATAAACTAGTTGGAGGAAAACTTAAACTCAAGAAAGGCGTAGTGCCTCATAGGTTTGATTGTCAAAAACAAACAGTTGAAAAACCTGAGCGCTCTGTTGTAAAAAAACTTAAAATTGCAAAACTGACAACTTCCTCAAATGAATGTATTGCGTCTACTTCACATGACATTGAAGAAATATATATTGTGGATTCCATTCCTCGAGTTCAAGATATTGTGAATGACGACCCCTTAAATGATGTGACAAGAGATGAAAATCTAAGTAGTACCAAAGAAGATATTCTAAAAACGAAACACAAAAAAATTCAAGTAAATTTAAGGAACAAAGTTTATCATAAAAGTACTGAGACCGATAATAAATATTTTGATTTGACATCTATGGATAAAAAACAAAACAAAATCAAGAAACAAAATCCGCTTGAAAATAAACCATCGACTTCCAGTTTTGAAGAAAAATCTTTGATATCAACAAATACTCACAGTGATTACGATGTATTAGATGAAACATACATTAGCGATTCTGAGGCTGATTTCGATAAGGAATCTTTTAAAACATACATGCAAAAAGCCGCTCTTTTATGTGTTTCTCGGGAGCCTCAGATGCTTTTAGGCATCCCAAAACAATGGTATTGTTGCATTCAGCTTTTAAGTGAATCTTGCAAATGCTCACCAAGAGATGTGATGGTAGTCCTAAAAAAGATCCGCGTATATCAATCCAACGCGTCACTTGCGCTTGATTTTGGTATTACAAGCGGTTCTGTAGGAATTATTTTTAGAAAAAATATTCCAATAATTTCATCTTGTATGAAAAGTCTTGTATTTTTTCCAAAATCAACACAAGTTGTGTCTAATATACCAATGCCATTTCGAAAGAGATACAGCAATGTCAAAAGTATTATAGATTGTCTGGAAATACAAATAAAAAAACCGACAGAAGCAGCAAAGCAAGCACTAACATGGTCAGAATATAAATCATGTAATACCATGAAATACTTGATATCCATAACTCCGGATGGTCTTATTAATTTTATTTCTGAGGGATATGGAGGAAGAGCATCTGACTCCGTCATATTTGAGGACTGTGGATATCTAAATTTGCTACCTAAAAATAGTGCAGTTATGGCTGATCGAGGTTTCAAGAATGTGGCTCATCTTTTGCAGCAAAAAGAATGCACCTTGATACGCCCACCTAGTGTCAGCGCTAACATAACTCCAACAAAATGTGAAGTACTAGAAACAAAAAAAATTGCAGCTTTGCGTATACATGTCGAGAGAGCCATCGGCAGATTAAGGAACTTTGGATTCTTGATGCCACATGCTACTGTAGATCTTAAACACGTTGATTTATTAGACTACGTAATGATGACTGCCTGCGGTATAGTTAATTTACATAACTCACTGTTTAATTTTTAAGAATGATTTTTCAGAATAAAGGACTTCATACAAATATACCATTTTATTTCTGAATATCAGTTGGGACTCCTATTTTAATAAGTTTTTCAAAAACACACTCCTTCCAAAACTTACTAATTTTAACAAAAAGATTCTGACAGTAGCTTTTATCGTATAAAACTTCGTAAACATCCACTTCTTTTGACACTTCAAAGTCTGCATGTGCAACACAAAAAAACCTTTTTCTTTTCCTGTTAAGAGCATCTGGGTCTGTACTTGTGCTAAATATTGCTTACCTAATGATCCATCTTTATAATATTTATTAACTGTTGCAGCTTTTGATGGACACTTTATTTCTATAACGTGAGTCTCAGTTACTCCGTCTGGTGATGCTCCAAAAAATGGATAACTTGCACTGAGATAAAGTCCAGAGGGTTTAATCGAAATATTTTTTTTAATTTCCACTTCTTTTCTCACAATTTCTTCCAAAACTTTCCCTCTTTTCATCGCATCAGTTTCAATCAAAAGCTTAGCCCCAAATATTTCCTTCTTCATGAGTTTTCGATGCAGTTACTCGTCCATACCGCATTTCAAACCAAAGGTCTGAACTGGCTTGCGCCTTGGTTGCTAATTCGACGAGTTGGCATCTTTCATCTGTCATTTCAGTTATGCAATAATTTAAAAATGATTCAAAACTTAAATTTTCATTGCCTTCTATAAAAGTACATATAAGGTTATGCATGGATAATTTTTGTACCTCTGATTTATCTTTAAAGTAGGCTGAAAGCTGACAATCAAGCCCAAGATCATTTATTTTTTGCACAATTTTGTCAATAAAGTCGTCGTTATTAGGTATTTCTGTGACCTTGTTATTTTGAGCAAAATCCTTGGCTTTGATGAACTTCAATGTAGTTCCAATACCTGTAAACATTACAACAATATAACAATATAATACGACATAACAATAATATAATGATAGGTGCTGTACTGGGTGTATAATAAACTACACCAGCTGTAACCTATTTTAAATCTCTATTAATCACCTGAAAGAGTTGCCTTCTTCCAGTAACATTTAACTGAAGTCGGCGACGGCTCCTCCGTTCTGCGGTGAAGCCACATTAAAAATGCCACAGAATGTTTACATCCACCTTTGCTAGCTCCGCAGTCTTCACAGGATATGCTTATTACCTCCTCTTCCTTCTCGTTGCATTGCAAAACACAGTGGTAAGGTTTTGAACGCACTTTGTGTTCAGGAGTTATTCGGCACTTGACGGTACATACGTCACCCTCTCTTTTTAACTGTATATACCCTATGGCGTCATCTCCGTAGCTCTCTCTTCCTGACCTAGAACCATATAACACTTCGAATTTTTTTAAAAATCTATACAAAACGTACGTTTTTAATGTACTATTAGAACGGCTTAACCGATTGTGATAAAACATGTCTATGAACCACTGTTAAAAAAACAACATTCAAATTAAAAAAAACGCATCGAAATCGGTTCACCCGTTCATTAGCTACGGTACTATCGACAGACATACAGACACACAGATAGACATACAGCCAGATACACATAGCGGTCAAACTTATAACACACCTCTTTTTGCGACAGGCGTTAATAAATAACCAATAAAAATGATAAGTAAAAATTTGCGGCCCGCAAGTTGATCAGCACTGATTTCTGAACTATTATTTATTTTTATTAAAAAAAGACTAGGTAATGCTTACTTAGAACATACATACCTTTTCATCTTTATTCCACGAATTTCGGCAGCTGTAAAATCCTGATTCTTCATGAAATATTGTGCCACCATTAAACTATCCACTCTTGGCAGATTGTCCGACTGACCTTTTAGAAAACCTTCTTCCATTCTACACACTACACGTTTCACTTTAGTGTAATCGAATATACAGGATAATTTATATTATTTCTTTGAAATACAAGCACCACTATAGCTAATAGGAAACGAAGACGGTCGGATCAACGCACTGACTGAGCGCCGCGCCGTGTATGCAGCGCGGGCTAACAAGGCTGTGACGTTATAGTATGAGCGCGCGTAATCTTTCAAATTTAAAAAAGGGCCTCAACTTCTCGTCGTTATAACTTCGGAAATACTGCATGTATTGAAGTGAAATAAAAACTAATGTAATGTACATGATCTAGGCTTTGATTTTAGGTGTATTTGATAGTAATATTTTGACCCTTTTATGTACTCCATTAGGGTCTGTATGGCGGATGGTTCATGAGTTCTACGTTTTTCGCCTTCAAAACCTTCAAAAAATCATTTGTCTGTGGTCGTGTATATCTGGCATTGTCGTGGTGTAAGATAATGCAGTGCAGGTGGATTTTACGGAGCATGTCGATAAATTTCGGCAAGCAAATGGTCGTGTACCAAGCTGCATTAAGGATACAATGATTCGTCAAAAGCAAAAGTAGCTACATGTCCAGTTTTCTTTAAAAAAGAAACGATCATCCACTTAGCGCCACTTTGAACGCGCGTCACTTTGGTTGGTTTCGAAAGACCCAGACGGTCGATTGCTGCTTTGTGTCAGGGTGCTAGCTGTAAATCCATGTTTAGTCACCTGTTACTATATTCCTCATCAAATTTTAAGCCCTTTTATTGGATCTGGTAAACATGGCATTGCAGCGAGTGACGCGTCCCATTCTCTTAGCCTCTGTAATTTTCTGTGAGATCCACCGCGTAGCTTTCTCATAGCCCAATGCTTGCTTAGGATTGATTGAACCTAACTCATGCCTAGCCTAAGAATGCCAGAATTCATGGTAGGTTGCATATCTGCGTACTGTTTCGATCATACGGCGCGCGACATCGATGGTTTTGTTGACAGCGGTGGACGGGGTGACCTTCACGAAATTCGTTACTGATATTGACACAAGGTTAAGACGCATTGTAGCGAAGGATATGCAGGCATGGTACGATTTTGCGTTCAACTCAGTGTTCACCAAAAAGTTGGCTGAACTGAATTATGCTGCTGCAATGTTATAAGTAACTATTTACTAAATTCCACTACAACATGCTATTTTATTTGCCGTTCTCTAGCGCTACCACAATGTCTTCCCCAGTCGTTTGTGTAAAACCTTGATTTTTCTTTTCTAAGCTACGTTCCAAGTAAAGAAAACACGATTTTGTGTATTTCAAGTCCATAGATAAGTATATAACTCTTCTTTTATATGAAGAGGTGACGTCACAGGAGATTATACGTTGTTTTCAAACATTCTTCGGCTGTTGAAAGAACGCAGCCCTTCACAGTACCGACCGCCGGCCGACCGGTAGTCAACGCGTGGTCAACGCAAATATATCGGCGCTTACGTTACGGGCCTGTGGCCTTATAAAATAGTAACGTGGAGGCGGGTCGCGTTTTGTCGGCGTGTTTTTCGATTCTTCCGTTTCACGCGGGGAGCTGTTGCCGAATTTTGTAGCTAAATGTAAATTAATTTGAGTTTAACGATATACAACGAATTCCATAGTGGATCCGGGTGAACAAAGGAATATCGTCGATTTCACCATTTTGCCGTCCACTCGTAAGCATGGTAAATAACCTGTCAAATTGACAAAAACATTATAAAACAGGTGTGTGATTTTATTGAAAACCGATTTTCTAGGAGAGCATGTGGTCTTCCAAAATCGAGCGACAAGATGACGACAGCGAGGGAATGTTGGGCTTGTTTGACGATCAAGTGTAAGAATTATTTATTTCGCCGGCTGAGAGACGCGACGAAAACTAAATTAAATGTGCGTCATTTTTTGTTTCAGACTAAACTTTGTTAATGGCGAAACACTGCTCAACTTGGATAACATAGAAATAAAGTTTTCTGAGGATCAACACTTCGAGGAAGTCATTCCTGTATGAAGTTGGATTTAGTATTCATAATTGCATTTCTTAACATTTTTACCATATTTGCATTTACTTTTAGGAGATGCTTGGTCCACCGGCACGTGGTGATTTCGTTGGAGATTATGGTTTTCGTGTCGTTATAAAACCCGAAGGACGCACCAAGTACACAGTAAGTTCGGTATTATTTTAGTACAGGAACCTCTTCTATATTGTTGATTTTTCAACGTCACCTGACTATATTCACCACGCTGATTCCGAATCAACAATAATATTTATTTGGTCTCAAACAAAATTTTACACATCCGGAGCTTTTGTCTTTCAAATTTAGCATTGTAATGATCGAATCTAGTAGTATTTCTTTATTTTTTCTATTTTTGAGAAAGGTTCCTTTACTGCAATAATTCCGTAAGTTCTATTGTGACCGAGCATTGCATGTGAATTTAAAATATCTAGCAGGGGTTGCAGGATTGCTAAATGTGTGCTTTCATTTCAGTACTCGGAGAGGCTTAAAAGGGTATACATCCATCAAGGGGTTGAACTACCAGTGGAGTTTTCCTGGGATACATCCAAAAGCACGAATTTATCGCCTAAAGTAGTGCGGGCCACCCTACAATTTGCTGAAAGATTTGATGCAGAACAGCGGCCCATCCGATGCCGCCTCCACACCAGCCCGCTGGAAGCTCTCAATAGAGGTATTTTAAGGCTTAGAACTCACGGCGCGGTTTTTACCCGCGCCCGCCGCGGTTACGGGCCCACGGCCTCCGTAAAATGCAGAAATGTATGTAAAATTGAGTCACAATTTTCATGATGCGAGTTAAATCGCGGCGCCCGCATCTGCGAGCGATTAGTAGATCCGTGCGAGCTACGGTCAGCTTTAGAACTCACTCACGGCCCGCAAACGCGGTGGGCGCGGGTGAAAACCGCTCCGTGAGTTCTAAACCTGACCGCGCAAACATTGGGTGTTGTGAGTTTTGAAGAAAAACAGTTGGCTCGCAACCGCGGCGAATGCGGGTGAAAACCGCGCCGTGAGTTCTTAGCCGAAATAATTCATTTTCAAGTGAATCTACCTCAATAATAATATAATCGTCTTATGGTAGTCGTTTGCACAATGCTTGAGCTGCTAGATCAGTTGCAGTTCCTGGAAATTTAGCGATTATTGAAAAAACGTACTGAAACATCGGGATGATGTCATTAAAATAATGTCTAATAAAATAATTTTCATTCCTTAAAAACTTTCATGCAATGAAAGAAATACATTTTTTTGTAAATAATATTAAAATTTTAAAATTCTAGTTTAAACACATTGGCGTGTTTAGAGCGCCATATATTGGGTTACCGAGAGTAAGAGAATGTTAATCAATGTTTGGAACGATGAGTCCCATTGACACATTGTATTTCGTAGTAAAATCCTAGTTGCCAAAATATAGTAGGCGATGAGCAATCTAATATCCTATATACTATATGGTAAGGTGTGACGTACAATTACTTTTTAAAACTCTAGCGCTGGGCTCGGATCAGTTTGTAAATGGCAGCTTTAATCAGCTCATCCATACGACAATCAGACTAATTAGCGAAAGAATTTTTATAAACAGATAATTCTCTGAAATATATTATACCACGAACTCTGCCGTATTGAACACCAGAAGATTAATCAATTTTTGGAAGTATGAGTGCCTACTTCCAAAAATCTACCTGTTGCATTTCATAGTATAATCCTAGCTGCCAAATCGTAGTACGGAATTGAGCAATCTAATACGCTATATAATGCTACTAGTAAGCCTACCTAGGAATGACGTGTTTATGCCATTGTTTTTGAGGCATAATTGTTTTTTTTTTGTTTTCAGACGTGGACGAATCGATCATTGCACACGTTCTGCAATCGGTGCTCAAGGACGGCCACAACATTCGCTATTGTGGCGATCCCAATAATGACAGATCGTGGCTCTCCATCTGTGCCGAATTCCCGGTTATTCTAGCGCCCGGAGAGGAGTTCTTTTCACACATCTACAAATTCATGTGCAAGACGTCTTGCACTTCCGGAATCAACCGTCGGCCAATCGAGGTTGCATTTACTCTTGAGGATGTCTGGTAATTTCATAATTTATTTCGTTAACTTTTTCGTACCCCTGCTATAGTATACTGTGACAATGCACTTTTTTAATTGCGAATTGGCACCCCAGAGAATCATTACTTAGATGATAATGTCAAGCCACAGCTTATCGCATGTGCAGATTTTCAACTGAGAGCGGCCATTTTTAGGTTGACCGCCCTCTATCTTTGGGTTATTATTTAAAAAGTAGGTAAATCCTTGGTTTTTTTTCATAAGACTTCTCAATTACAATACTTGTTTAAAATATGCCAGACAAAATATAAATTTATATAAATTTGTATATATATATATATATATATATATATATATATATATATATATATATATATATATATATATATATATATATATATATATATATATATATATATATATATATATATATATATATATATATATATATATATATATATATATATATATATATATATATATATATATATATATAAATTATAGGTCGATGGGCCACGTCGGACAATGAAACAACGGCACCGGGTTGCACTCCGAATTGTACGTCGACGAAAGCGTCAAGACGCCGCGACCGTACGTCTCAAAAGACTTGCGACGGCAGGTATTTGAAAGCCTTCACTCCCTTAGTCACCTTGGTGCGAACGCCTCTACCAAACTGCTGACAGATCGCTATGTGTGGCTAAGCCGTAGCAAAAGGGTTACTCCACGGGTGGATAGCTCGCTTTGGCTGCCCCAACGATATTGTCACCGACCGCGGCAGACAATTCGAGAGCACTATGTTTAGACACCTGTCAGAATTAGTTGGGTTCCAGCACCGTCGTACAACCGCCTATCACCCGGCGTGCAACGGTCTCGTAGAGCGATTCCACCGGCAGTTAAAAGCAGCCATCACCTGCCACGCTAATAGCAGCTGGGTCGAATCCCTACCGTTGGTCCTGCTGGGGATACGCAGTGCCTACAAGGAAGATTTGAACGCTTCCACTGCCGAACTGGTATACGGGGAGCCGCTGAGACTGCCTGGAGAATTCATGGATGTTA
The DNA here is from genome assembly GCA_944548615.1 of Micropterix aruncella. Taxonomy (NCBI): domain Eukaryota; kingdom Metazoa; phylum Arthropoda; class Insecta; order Lepidoptera; family Micropterigidae; genus Micropterix; species Micropterix aruncella. The sequence goes on from OX155951.1 coordinate 13,199,495, forward strand.
AACCAGGAGCGGACGACACGGCGGACATGGCAGACTACATAACTCGACTCCGTAAGTTCGCACACAATTTGGCGCCAGTACCAGCCACTCATCATACTAACAGGAGATCTGTCTTCGTATTCAAAGACCTCAGCACGACGAGTCACGTATTCCTGAGAGATGACACCTGTCATCCCCCACTACAACCAGCCTATACAGGGCCATACGAAGTAAGGCAAAGAGGAGATAAGGTTTTCAAACTCAGAATAAACGGCAAAGACGTTACAGTATTCCAATACTCGCCTACTCAACTGTCAAGTCAACTGTCAAGAGCTCCTCAATAAGTTTTTATTTGTTTTGGTATAATCTGGCTGAGCTTCAAAGCAGTGTGTGAAATCTGGAAGTCTAGTGAAAAAGCCGTTTAGCATCACATAATGCGAGAGTATATCGCTGGAAACTGTGAGTTATAGTCGTTTCAAAATTCTGGCAAAACGAATACTTCTACCCTACGATATCTGATAACAGATACACAGTACGCCCTTACGAAACTACTGACATTTGCCCACCTCTACAAAGAACTGTCAACAAGAGTGGTGTTGCCAGCATATCTAGCAATAGTGATCCATTGTACGATTTTTGCCGGTCACATACGAGTGTAATCACTTGTCCAATTGCGCTTCTCAACTTTTTCAAGTCAACATTTACGGGGGCGTCCATTAACTCCCAATCCTACCGCATCACGATGGAAACTTTTACATGCAAACGCTGCGAAACCGAGTTCCGGGACGGCGCACTGTGCTCCATTTGCCAGGGGCATTTCGACTTCCCGTGCTCCGGTATAACCGAACCCGGTTATCGAAAACTAGGAGACAGGAAGGCGTCCTGGAAATGTCCATCTTGTAAGGGTGCAGCTTCGGCCAGATCTCCGGTACCAGCCGATCTAGAAAGCATTGCGCTGGACATAAAGCGGCTTAGTGCTCAAACAGCATCGCTGCCGACCCTAATGGCTACTCTCAAGGCAATCCAGGCTGACGTCACCGATCTTAAAACCTTGAAGTCAGATATTGCAGACTTAAAACTCATGAAGACAGATGTGGCGGATATGAAAGCTTCTGTTGAATTTATGCACAATTCTATTGAGTCTCTGACTGGCAGGATTTCCGAAATCGGCCAGGAAGTTCAAAGACTTCTCAAGACTAAAGATGAAGTCCGTCTCCTGCAACTACGATTAGAACAACTAGAGTGCACCACACGAGATATCGAACAACGATCACGTATGAACAACATTGAGCAACAACATTTATAATTGACTACCACCTAACATTAAAGACATTAAAATATTATATAAATTTAAAAATAGTTTGAGTGCCTACCTCTTAAATTGTACATATGCAGATATTGAAAACATTATTAAATAATTGAATCTCTATAATCTTTATAATAAAAACATAATAGTATATGTAGTAATATAAATTGATGATTTCTAAACGTAATTTTATTTTAATTTTTGTGAATTTATTTTGTATATTATTAATACATATTATTTAATACATATATAAATATATATTAATTTTTATCATGTTTTAAAATAAAATAATATTGACAATTTTCATGACATTTTCTTACGAATTTTTATTAGGTAATTAAGATATTTCTGTTACATTAAGTATGATTTTGATTATTTATATAAATATAATATTATAGATTTCTTAGGATAACTAAAATAAATTGTCTACCTTGGAACAGGCGGCAGCCTAGTTAGGTTAAGACTTTTGTATATTGAATGTACCCATAATTTTAACTCAATAAATAATTTGAAATTTGAGATAAAAGGAGTCCCAGTGTCTCAGTCAGAAAATCTTTTCGAGATTTTTGCTAAAATCGGAAGTCACGTTAGCTGCTCTATTACCAAGGAGCAGATAAACTACATTGCAAGAATACCTATGCGGAATGACAAGCACAACAAGACGATTCTGGTCTCGGTACACAATAGATACATTAAAGAAAACTTTGTGGCCGCGGCTAAAAAGTGTACTATTCTCCCGGCTGATTTGGGCCTCCGCGGCGACAAGAAAATATTTGTCAATGATTATCTGACCCTGGACAACAAGATGCTTCTCAATAAAGTAAAAGGCCTGGCCAAGGAACGGGGGTTTGCTTACACTTGGGTAAAAGGATTCAAGATATTTACGCGGAAAAGTGCTACTTCCAATGTACTGATTATAAACTCGGAGTCGGATCTGAAAAAGATTTCGTAAATTTAAAACTTTTATTATTGTTTTCTAATTTTTCTATTTCCTCATTTTTTTGTAATGAATGTAAGTCTCGCTCAAAAAGTCTAAGAAACTTTGGTTTGCTCCCACTCTGGTGTGCCCATCTTGGTGCGCATGCGCATAGCTCTCACACCTTATTTAAGCCGTCGTTCCATCTCGTTCAGATGGTCATTTGCTATCTCGCTTTATGTCTGTTTTTTATTATATTGCACTATTTACGATTTACTCAACACTACCACGTTCTCATCAATTCATTATTATGGTGCTCATTCTACATTGCATTGCCTATTATTCATTTGCTAATATTAAGATATAACAATGTATAACATTTACTATCAGAATGTTCGTGGCTTACGAACGAAAACCTCAGATGTTTACCGAAACGTATCCTTGAATAGTTATGATATTATTTGTTTGACTGAAACTTGGCTATTGGAGGGTATAAGAAGTAGTGAACTATTTGACGATCGTTATGTCGTATTTAGACGTGATAGGGATTATGATAAAATGTGCGAAACAAAGGGAGGCGGTGTGTTGTTAGCTGTTCGTCGGGAGATTATGGCCGAGGCCCGCAGTGACTGGTGTTCGAATGCCGAAGATTTGTGGGTAACATTAACGCTTCATTGCCAGAGGCCGAGGGTAGCTTATAAGTTGCATTTGTGCGTTGTATACATTTGTGACGAAAACACAGGTAATTCTATGTCAGAACAGTTACAATACTTCTCTGATAATATGTCAGACATTGTATTGAAAAACCCATGCGATAAATTTTTAATTTTTGGTGACTTTAACATGCGAAACCTAACTTGGAATGTGTCTGACGACAACTCTTTTTATATTGCCGATAATATTCAGGGCACTGAGCAACAAAACCTTTTTGATGATCTCAACCTTTGTAATTTATCACAATGCAACAATATTCTAAACTCTAACAACAGAATACTTGACTTAATTTTTTCCAATAATGATATCACAGTTGCCCCGTGTCGACACCCTTTGTCTAAAATAGACGCAGCACACCACCCAGCTCTTTGTATTTCTGCCTTTGGATTTTGTTCAACTACACAAGCTAAAACCCTGTCCCTATTTAAAGTATTTATATCATAGCGGTGACTATGACATCATCAAATCTAAACTTGAAGTTATTAACTGGCAACAGGAAATACACAACAAATCACTTGAGGATGCCGTATCTTTCTTTTATACCATTTTATACGATCTTAGGACAAGTCATGTACCCTCTAAAACAGTTACATCTTCACATAAATACCCTCCTTGGTTTAAAAAACCGCTTATCAAAATGTTAAAAGAGAAACACAAATATCACAAAAAGCACAAAATTTACGGTAACTGTGCTGACCTTCAATCCTTTGTCACTTTGAGGGATCGTGCTAAGACACTCGAAAAAGAGATGTTTAACGAGTATATATCTAGCATTGAATCTAGTATCACTAAAAACCCTAAAGCATTTTGGTCATATGTTAAAACTAAAAATCAAAACAATTCTTATCCTGCCATATTAAGTCTTGGCGATCGCTCGTCTGATTCTGGGAATGGTATATGCAATATGTTTAGTGAATACTTTCACTCCACTTTTTCATACAGTGACGCTAATCACACCCCGGATACTCCTGATAACAACACGACAACAACTGATATAGCGAACATTGAATATAAATCTTCAGAGGTCTGTAAACTGTTAGTCTCTGGATTTGAACAAATCTGCCGGTCCAGACAGTATCCCACCATTATTTATTGTCAAATGCGCTAAGAGTATCTCAGCTCCGCTTACCCTACTTTTTAGGCGATCCGTTTCTGAGGGTGTTATGCCTTCGATCTGGAAGTCTGCGTATATAACACCTATTCATAAAAAAGGACTTAGAAACCTGGTTGAAAACTATAGGCCTATCTCCAAACTATGTCTGTTTGCTAAAGTGCTAGAAAAGGTTGTCTATAACCAGTTATACTCTACTCTAAAACATACATTCTACTCACAGCAGCATGGTTTTTTAAGAGGAAGGTCTACGACATCTAACCTGGTTGTTTGTAGCGATTATATATCTGAGCATATGTCCATACCTTCTCAAGTTGATGTCATCTATACCGATTATAGCAAATGTTTCGATAGAATTGATCATACAGTACTTTTATCCAAACTCCGATTAGTAGGAATTCGTGGAAACTTGTACAGGTGGTTCACGTCCTACATACAGAACAGGTGCCAGACTGTAGCTCTCAACGGATACTTGTCATCACCAATGCAAATCCCTTCTGGAGTACCCCAAGGATCCCTATTGGGACCGCTCCTGTTTAACATCGTTGTCAATGATGTATCTTCGTGCTTCAAATTCTGCGAAGTAATCCTATACGCTGACGACATGAAGATACTCTGTCCGATTAACTCACAAGAAAGTGCACAACGTTTGCAAGAAGATCTCAATTGTTTTGACCGTTTCTGTTTGTTGAACAAATTGGACTTAAATGTATCCAAATGTTATTTATGTTCCTTCACTCGTAAGCCACAACCTCTTCTTTTTTCTTATACACTTAAGAATATCAATATTACTAGAGTAAACTCAATCCGTGATTTAGGTATAATCTTTGACACTAAATTACTCTTTGATGAGCACATCAATAGTGTCATCAGCAAAGCATCAAGAACATTAGGTTTTGTTCTGCGTTTATCATCTGAGTTTAAATCTATTAAAACCATTAAAATTCTTTATTGTGCATATGTACGTAGTCACTTGGAATATGCATCACAAATCTGGAACCCCAGCTATAACACTTACATTACCCGCATTGAGCGAATTCAGAGACGTTTTGTACGACACCTACAATTTAAAGTAAAAAATTCTTTCCAGACTACACTAAACGTTGTCATAAATTTCACCTCTTACCTTTAGCCACAAGACGCCATATTGCAGATGTCACCTACCTATTGAAGATAGCAAATGGCTCAGTTGACTGCCCGGATTTATTGGAGAAGGTTGGGTTGAGGGTCTCTGCTGATCCGATCAGAAGACCATGCACCCTGTTTATCCCCAGAGCTAACACCAATTACAGACTAAACAGTTATCTATTGAGAGCAAGCCAAAGTCTCAATGATGTAGCTACCCAATATGACATTGACTTATTTAATATGTCAGTCCAGCAGCTCAAGAAGTTACTGGCTGACACCTTCTTTGGCTAATCCTTTGTACTATTTTGTTTAGTTTTTTCTTAGTCTACTTGTTTTTCTTTTTTTTCTCCCCCTTTTATATATCTATTCATACATTTTTACTTGTGGAACCTTGTAATTGGCCTTATATACATATTAATTTGTAATAACCGTATACCTAGCTGTAAGATTCCTAAAATTAATGAAATAAAATAAAATAAAAGTATCTATCGACCGTGTAAAACCAGCCTACATACTGGAAGACGCGGCAACCACTCCTGCTAATCACACCACACCAAACGTAACCCCAATCCCGAAAACAGAGGACACTGCTAAAAGGACGCGCTCAGGACGTGAAGTTCGTATACCTAGCTATTATCGCCCTTGACGGTCTCAGGAGGGGAGTGATGTGGCATCAAACTCGACGCTTTATGTTTAAGTAATGTTTTATTCTCTCATGTACATCATCATAATTAAAGTCAAAGTTGACAACACTGTTTGGATCGTCCGCTGCGCGAAGCGGCCGCCCGGCGGCGGCGCGCACCGGGCACCAGTGATAAATCGATCCTCCGGCGGAGCGCACGTTGCTTTGCTGCCCGCTCCGTATTTTACGTAACCGCGCCAGCTGTTCAGAAATATATCTTACGTCGCATACAAGGTGCCGTTGTTTCATTCTTTTAGTATATTTACTTGTTATATCTCGTTGCTGTGTAAAAGCATAGTTGCATTTTTCAAATGAGAATTTCTTCTATTTCGAAGAGAAAGAGGGTAGTTCTTTTATAATATGTTGAGATGTTAGTGAACCGAGTCAGTGCTAATTATCCAAATCGTATATGCGTAATCTGAAGCGTCCCGGCAAAGAGGGTAATATTATTTTTTAACTCAGTATTGCCAAATGTCAGTATAGTGCCCGAGTTTTATCGGAGACTACGTTAATCTTCTCGCAGTTTAAAATAGGTATTGCATCATCTGCAGTAATTTATTAAGTTTCTTTCGAAGGGAGCCGAAATATCCATTTGAATCTTTCGTGAAAAACGGAAGCATTTAGACGCGGTTCTTAGGACTTGAAGAAATTTCCACGTGGAGAATGCGATCGTGCTTTTACAATATATAAATATATATATATATATATATATATATATATATATATATATATATATATATATATATATATATATATATATATATATATATATATATATATATATATATATATATATATATATATATATATATATATATATATATATATATATATATATATATATATTTTTTTCAAATTGAAATTATGTTTATCACTAAATAAATGAAATGATAAAATAATGAAAGGGCACTTATCTGGTCTGTGGTGACCAGGAGTGACTCCACGCCTTCTTCTTCTCCTCCCTCAGTGTTTGCTGGTGCTTCCTGCTGTGGCACTAGAATCCGATTAAAATGGCCTCACACAGCGGCAACACAACAATGCGAGACGAGAATGAATGCTGGAAAATAATAGGCGATTAGTGTTTCTTAAATATTAATGATTGTTATAAAATGTATATCAATATTTCGGCTCAGCCGTCGTCAAGATATGTGACATTTCTGAAATCGAACAATTCGTTGAAAATTTAGATTCAAGGAATCGAACAAAAAGAAATGGATTAATAATATTTTACACGATTTAGTTAAGGTACCATAACCAACCGTGCAAAACGTTATTTTAAAATGAATGATTATAAATTAAAAGAAAAAGCATTTGATGATTATGATAATATGATAAACCTTATTAATTTTGCCTATTGAGACCGGAACCTTTGCAAGCGCCTAAAATATAAATATAAGCCAATTCCCAAGATTTGACGTCCCTTTCTTTTGCATTATCCCCAAGGCATTTTATTATTTTAACTTTAAAACATTGATCAAAAGATAAATTATGCGCCCTGGCATGCAAAGATATTGGGAGTTGGCTTTCATTTCCTACACTAGCCCTATGATTATTTAGTCTAATATTAAGTGGTGTTGTTGTTTCACCGATATAAAAGGCATCACAAGTCCTGCACAGAAGTTGATATACTATATTTTTTGAAATACAACTGCAATGAAAGGGAACCCTGTAACTATTAGTAGTATTTGGACTGGTAAAAAAAGGACTTAGATCTAACAGAGGACAAGTTTTACAACGTGGACGACCACAAGGTTGAAGCCCAAAAGTATTATTACCAATAGAGAAATTTTGATTATTTTTTGTTTTGTTTAATATTGATCTAATATTAGGTGGTCTGCGGAAAGATAAAATTGGCGGTGAATCTAAGAGATCCTTAGTGGATGCATCATTAGATATATAGATATATAGATATATATATATATATATATATATATATATATATATATATATATATATATATATATATATATATATATATATATATATATATATATATATATATATATATATATATATATATATATATATATATATATATATATATATATATATATATATATATATATATATATATATATATATATATATATATATATATATATATATATACGAGGGATGTTTCCAAAGTTCTGGTAATTGTGCTGTAATTAAATTACGCAGAACTTATAGGCAATGTTATTGGTGCCAGACAAGTCTTGACATGTTTATGCAACTATCTAGTTCAACATTGTTCAGTCTGATTTAGGTGTTCGACTGTTATATACGCGTTTTCATAACACTGTTTTTGTAACCATGGAAGACGCAGCAAAATCTCAAAGAGCAATAAATTTCTTTTTGTGGAAAGAAGGTGTGAAAACATCAGAAATTATTCAGCGTCTCAAAGAAGTATTTGGTGAGTTTGCAGAATCCCAAAATACTGTTAATCGGTGGATCGATCGTTTGAAAACCGGTAGAACATCACTAGAAGACGATCCACGCAGTGGGCGCCCAAGCAAGTCGATAAATGAAAGAAACATTACTGCCGTCGAAGACCTATTGAAAGAGGACAGGCGAATGACTATTCGTCAAATTAGTGTGTACCTAGGGATAGGTACACGACAAGTTCATGACATCTTGCATGATTGTTTGGGCGTTAGCAAGGTTTCGGCTCGCTGGGTACCAAGGCTGTTGGGACCAGACCAGAAACTCAATAGGTCTGATACTTGTCGTCAACTTCAAGAGCTGTTAGCCCGTTACGGTGATGAATTTTGGCAACGAATAATGACCACTGGCGAAACGTGGATTACATATTTCAATCCTGAGACCAAAAGTCAATCCAAAGAATGGCGCAAACCTGAAGAAGGGTCTCCACTTAAGGCGCGTGCAGTTCCGTCTGTTGGAAAGGTAATGCTTAGTGTATTCTGGGATTGCGAAGGAATTATTTTTAAGGATTATCTGGCGAAAGGTATTACAATTAACGCAGAATATTATTCGAATTTATTATCCAGACCGCTGCGACAGGCACTTGTCAAAAAACGGCCTGGAAAGTTGCATAAGCGTCCGTTATTGGAACAGGATAATGCAAGACCACACACTGCAAGAAAAACGAAGGATGTTTTGAACGATTTACGATGGGAATTGCTTCCACGCCCACCTTATTCCCTGGATCTTGCACCCAGTGATTATCACCTGTTTCCAGATTTGAAAAAACCCTTACGGGGTGTTCGATTTGAAAGTTTAACTGACGTAGAACGTGCCATAAATAGTAGGGTGGAGTGGTTTTTTTTTTTTTCTTATTTCGTTTTGGGCCACTGCGGGATGGATGCTCTATGTTAATACGATATTAAATCAATATGACGGAATCAATATATTATGAGTAGAAATACTGCCCCAAGGGACTTGAAGTTTGGAAAAAATGGCAAAAATTGACTTTAGTTCGTCAAGGAATAAAATTACTTTCTTTAACCCCTCGCGGCCAGCGGTTTGAATTTTAATGTGTGCCTTACGGCCCGTAAGAAATTCGCGAGTCTCAAAAAAAAGATGGCGTTTCAGAAAAAAAACGATTACTCCGAAACTGTCACACCGATCGTCTAAAAAAGACCTGTTTTATGTTCCTATTGAAATTTGCTATTAGATATTTGTAACGTCGTTATGTAAAGCAATAAAGATTATTCATAATTATTAGTCGATTAAATAATCCATAATTAGCGGTCGGCCTCGCCTGGCCATTTCGGGCCGTCTGGGGTTCGACGGTAAATATCAATTCTGGACGTTTCGGGCCGTCTGGTACGCGAGGGGTTAAATAAAAACGACTTTGTTATTATTTTAATATATATTCTAATACACAAAAAAGTAATTAAAAACAAAATTACATAAAATAATCGGCAACAAAGAGCTTACATTGAATTGAAAGATAACGAAATTTTACCCAATTTTGTAATGTTTCTTTGATTCGAATATGGGCATTATTCGGCATGACTCCAATTTATTTCTTATATATCCTTCACGTCGTTCTGGGCCACAGACAGCAGAACTTGATTCCGTTATCAACTTTATGCATCTTTCTGTAGCTTGCGTGTGACAAGGTATGTGCTGGAAGTCCAAAAATATCGTAGCATTTAAGCTACTGAGGTCCAAAATGGCTTCGGAAATGACGGCAGTTGGTATTTGCATGGTGAGTGGTGGTTCCGAAATCACTTTCCAGTCGATCAAGTCCGTGTAGTCCTTTGCTTCGAAATTAAACGATGGCACTTGAAACACCCTTCTAGGTGTGAACGCCGACCTCTCCCGAATTTTCAGAATACGTCTCAGAGCGAGTTCTTTTATGTGCCGTCTTTCATCGTATAGCATTGCTATCATTATGTTTTCACAGTGGCCAAAATAGCCATTCCGTTGAATAACTGGATCCACTACCTTTTTTAAGTTTTCAGGCAGATAACGAGACAACTTAATGGTCTCAAATACGTGTTGCGCTCCATTAATACAGTAAGGTTGGGTCTTTATCTGAAACCACATCGGCGCGTACACCTTGATCACAAACTCAGCTAAAACCACAAGATTTTCTGATGGCGATGAAGTAGAAACATACAGCCTTAGAATCCTGTTGGCTGTTGTTAACCAACGCGAGTGACAGATTTTCCCAGGATTGCGTTTGGCTAAGTTTGGGTTGCAATGACCGTCGTTGATCGCATGACAAATCTCTAGCAAATATAGCTGGTCGGTGCTAAGGTCTTCTCAAAATTTAGTTATATTTGGTAACATGCATTCGATTGTATGAAAAGTTGTGACCGGGAGAAATTCGCAGTTGTTCAGACTCCGTCCCACCTTGCCGCTAAAACTTTTTGGTCCTGTTGTAGTTCCATCTAGATGCTCAAAGAGATGCCTCAAAGTGAGTTCCTTGGCATGAAGTTGACATACGAGCCATTGAAGTGGATGTTGTAGCTTGCCTTCAAGTAACCGGATAATACCTGATTTATAGCCGGTATTCACAGCAGTTCCATCACAGCTGATAGCCATGATTTTCTTTAAAACAAGATCTTTTGCTATGAAATAGGCAAACATCTTATGCGCGATTGTTTTAGCATCACCTGACGGGGTTGAAATGTGACCCAAGTATTTCGATCCAGGTTCTATGAGAACACATATGTGTTCTTCTGTCGTGATTTTCCGGCGCATGTCTTCATAAAAAAGGGTCTTGTCCTTGCGTCCGTCAAATGAAATGCAAATAGTTTTTGACAAACAGTTTGTAAGTTCATTACTATAAGCAGCAAGCGTAGCGGTTCTTGCCTTAGTACGCGCTCGACGAATTTTGCTGCGATCGACAACATTTGAAATGTTTTCTTGCGTCACTAGTCCAATATCTTGTAACGTAGCTGAGACGATGGCAGCTCCTGCTCTATCTGATATTCAAAAGCGATCTAAGGTTCTGGCTACAGTTGAGTACTCCTTTTGTGGGTTTGTAATGGTACACGGCAAGGGTAAGCCCTCAGCCTCAAGGCTGGAAACAGTGTTTGATTTTTTGCAAGTCAAACTTTGAATTTCAATTTCCGAAACTGATGTCTGCGATTGGTTGGTGGAGGATTTTGCTTTTTCTGCATACAGTTTCCATTTTAGAGTTCTTAAATTGTTGCTCATCGTTTTATTTGTAGTCTTTATATCTACCGAACCAATCATCATTTTCCTGTCACCCCTTTGGTCATTTAGAAAATCCCTTTCTTGAAGTGGTACTTTGCGTTTTGGTTCACAAGCACAACATTCAAATGAACTACACTTGCAAGTAGCGATATCAAATAGCGACTGGCTCTCCCGTCTGAACTCGTCCAATTTATTCATGTAGTTTTCATTATTACTCCTACCTTTGTACGGCTTCAGTATAGCCCTGTATTTCTCGTGATAATTCTTAAATAACTTAACGATCGCTCTATGACCTATCGTGGGTAATGAAGCCTTCTTCCACACATTTTCCACGTCGGTAACGATGATTTCACTGATGTCATTCACAGAGTTTTTTAAACGACTACCCAATGTTTCAGAAACTGTCATAAAATGCTTCATCACGTCTTCTTTTGTTGGTAACATGCTACTTGGGAGCGGTTTTGCCACACCAAATATGGGACAGGTTTTAACCTTGCTACGTAAACTCATAGTGAGCTTTGATCGCGCACAAGAAAGCGATTATTCACTAAAACAATACGTGCGACGCGTGCACTCCCGAATGCAATCAGTTTGTCACTAATGCTAGGTCACGACGATTCATGTGAGACATTACTTTGAGTTTTAATGGGTCACTGCATCCATCTTGCCTTTCCAAGGGAAAGCAAGACAAAAAACCAAAATGGATACAGATATGAACCAAGAATATGCTCCCACAAACTTGGGGAATCGAAGTCGCTTCTTAATTAAGCTGTTAATTAAGCTGGTACTACATGCTGCTATTGAATCGAAAGTTGTTCACATGCCAGAATTAAATGACGGGCAAAATCACGCTTAAAATGTTCTTTTCCGGGTTTTGAGCTAACATTTGTCAGTTGCATTTTGTATAATTTATTTATGCTATGATAAAACCTGAAATTTCTGTCAAAGCTTTCCATAGCCGTTATTTTTTGCTTTCACACTTTTTTTAAATAAAGGAATTTTAAAAAAGTTTTTTTGGTGTGGTAGCGACTACAGAATACAGTAGTCTCTATATTTTGAGTCTCAGAATTACGAGTTTTCCATAAATCAGAGACAAAACCAAATAAAAGACAATTCACAAAATTTTCAGAGTAATTTGTTACTAGACAAGTTAAAACCTTTATTCTGCCAATGTAAATGCCTCTGTAAACATTTTGTTTTAGTAAAGTTCATATTTTGACGCCTGGACGTCTTCAACATCGTTTTATTTTTTTCCACAAATTTCGATAGTCCTAGTTTCCAATACTGTAAGGTGGTCCTGGTCCCGTTCACCTCGAACTATCGAGACTACTCTATCATATAATATACCGGAAGAGCTGTCTGTGGAAAACCGGAAGAGCAAATTTTTTTTCAACAAAAATCCTCTAATGGGCTGCTAGATACGTCTAGTATAATTTTTAGACAAATCGATCCATCCAATGAAGGCGTGGGACCGAAGACATTAAATGCTAAATTTCATATTTTTTACATTCTACAGCTCAACGGTCCTCGGAAGGCAAACAATCGGAGTCCGTGTTTGCAGTTGCCCAAAGCGAGACATGGCGAAAGACGAGCAATCTATCCCTTCAATGGTCGCTCATGCTGTTGATGTTGCGTCCGTCGGTCACGCTGTTGCTGTTGCGCCGAAAAAGCGCAAGGTAGACACACCCACACAGCCACTCCAATCCGCAAACGTCGATCTGACACCCTACGATATAAATGCAAGCTTTTAATTTTCTTATCACAGTGCAGTATTAATAAGTTCACATACTGATTGGTTTTTTTTTTTTTGTTACAGATCACCGTACTGGGAAAACAGAATTATGAAACTGTCCTGCGTGTTGCGATGGGATTGATGAGAGACGATGCTCATAAATTGCACCCTCTCCATAATCAGTTGCCACAATCGCATCACGACAAGGCGATTAATAATATCGCAAACATGCTGCACAAGTCTCAATGAGAGCTATGACTTTTTACGATTATTCTATCATTTTATTACATATTTAAGTTTTGCTACTTTGAATTATTGTGAAGCCACAACTCTGTACCTCTATACCCATTTGATATTTGATATTCTCATTTCTTAATTGTTTACCGATTGCAAATTTTATACGCGACATTCCATTTATTCATTTTCGTGACCGCTTTTGAGAATGTATGCACTCTGGTGCCGAGTCTCCGTCCAATCAACAACAATTTGTCTTCCAGTGGACTCCAGTGATAATCCAACTTAAAATAACTACTTTAAGTAAAAAATATTCCTAATTAAGATAAATACATGACAATGTATGTAAATGCAGGGCATTTTAGTTTAAAATTAAAGAATAAAAAACTAAAATTTCATTCTAGATTTTTATTCAAATTATCAAGAACAATTTTATCTACAGCAGAGTTTCTTATCGTGTTTTTCACAGGATGAGCTATCTCAACAATATTAAAATATAATACTTAAAAAACTGAATAAATCTAAGTACAGTAGAACTCCAATTATCCGAATTAATGGGGACCGGGACCCATTCGGATAATCAAATATTCGGATAATCGGAGTTTTTTAAAAAAAATTGCCATTGGAGAGAAAAAAAGCTACGTTTTGATATTGCACTATTTTTTTATTGAATTAAATGAAAGAAACATGATATTTTCACATGTTTTAATATTCACATATTTCACAATATTTCTAATCTTAGTAAAGTCATTAATAAGTGTTTATGAATAGAACAAAAAGTAAATAAAGTTGTTAAAAAAAGACTTTTTTTGGACAAATTTTTTTCTGAAAGTGATTCGGATAATCGGCGATTCGGATAGTCGGAGTTCGGATAATTGGAGTTCTACTGTACAGTGGTAATTATTAGGACCTTGCATTGAAAACTTCGATTTCCTAAGAAATACCGTAACTTATATTTCTAGTCATTTACCAAATTGCAAAATACCTCATGTCAAAGCATCATTATTAGGCTTCAATTATCAGTCTGTGTCATTTCGTTGAAGTGTCAACAACGGTAATTTTGTTAGCTTCGAAGATGTCATTTCAGCCGACAAAACTTCATTCTCGGGAAGCAATGCTTTTCTGCTTTCATCTTAAGAAAACTGCCGCAGAATGTCATAGATTGTTGCTGGAGGATTACGGGGAATTTACTCCAACAGAAAGGACTGTTGAGACTTGGTTTCTCCGATTCAAAAGTGGTGATTTCGACGTGCAAGACAAAGAGCGCCAGGCCAGGAGCAAAAATTTTAAGAAGCCGAATTGGAGTTTATACTCCATGAAGATTCGAGTCTGACGCTGAAAAAGATAAGTGAAGTGCTTAATGTTCATCCCTCAACCGTTTTGAGACGTTTAAAATTTATGGTAGTCATTCAAAATTAAGGGCATTGGGTTCCTTACGAGTTGAAGCTAAGAGACATCGAAAGACGTTTCATGGTTTGTGAAATGCTCCTTCGCCGTCAAAAAAAAAAGGTTTTCTCCACCGAATAATCATCGGCGACGTTTATCTTTTACGAGAACCCCAAACGCAAAAAATATAGCTCGTACCCCGGTGAATCACTTCCATCGACCTAAACAGCCACAATGAAGAGACATCCACGAATCCAAGGTAATGCTTTGCATTTGGTGGGACCAAAAAGGTGTCATCATTACGAGCTGCTGAAACCGGGAGAAACTCAAAATATTTGAGCTCAGCTCAAAAATTTGAATGATGCTGTGAAGATAAAACGGTCGGAATATGCTAAAAGGCACGACAAGGTAATTTTCCAGCATGACCATGCTCGACCACACATCGCGATGCAGGTCAAGAACTTCCTGGAAATGCTTCGCTGGGACATCCTACCTCACCCGCCTTACTCTCCAGATATTGCGCCATCCGACTACTATTTGTTCCGGTCAATGGCCCATGGCTTTTCCGAGCAGCGTTTCCAGTCTTTCGAGGATATTGAAAAGTTTTCAATTCAAAGGCCTAATATGTACAAATTTTATAAACATTTTATCCTGAGGTTGTCGGTTTGTCTTGCGCATTGCTGCTGTTTTGTTTCTGAAGTTCTTGTCGTACTTCTTGATTTGATTTCAATAAATCCAACAATTTAGCGTGAATATCGTCGTTTTTCCGCTCGATAAAATCGAGCGCGCTGTTCAGCTGATCCAGCTTGGTATCGAGAACTTCGTACTCTGAAAACGACATAAATTTAGTATCGATAAGTAGAAATAAAGTGATATAGCGAACCTTCAGGAGACATATTTTCTCTTCGATCTTCGTCGCCGCTGCTGCCGTTCGGGCAGACCGCATCGGTGTCCATATTTTCGTTGGACGCTGCCATAACCATTGATTTAGCGGTATTTAAAATGTTCGTATCGAATTATTATTTTAAAATAACTACCTCCTCCGACAAACGATTGATTACAAACGGTGCGCGCGCGATTCTATCTATTTGACATTTTCAGTTGCGTTCATTTGACTTTGACTCTCCAAGTCTCGCCATTGCCAAAAGAAAATTGCGAAGGCGCACTTCAAGCGAAATGCACCACGCACAGATTAGCACAGCCACTTAGCTTAAGTTAGCTTACTATTTGTTCGAACGCACCTTAATGTCATATGACTAGGCACCACAAACAACTATTATTTTATAAAATGCTAATTATCAAATATTATACCAAAATATTTGTTCTTTTATTATTGCTTATTTTTAACGTACTAAAAATGCAGTGTGCAGAATTAATAAACAAAAATGTTGTTTTATACTTTCTGGCAACAATATATGTAATCTGACAGCAAATTTGTTTTTTGTTCTGCAGTCTATGGTTTGGATAAGGAACGGCGGACGGACGGTAGGTTGTGATTTGTTAGGCGAAATATGTGTCAATAATATTTTATTACGCATTGTGTTGTGTTTGTGTTCCATTAATGATATGGTTTCCATTCGATCGGAAGCGTCGTTTCATCATTTTGCGAGTTTACGTTTGTGCGTATTGAACGGTGGATGTTTTGATTGCGATCGTGTTTTCACCATTTCGAGTCCGACCGTGAATTCGTCTGCTTTTATCGCTGGATTTTGATCATTTTCGCAACCGGCCTTATCTCTTGATTACGATACTGCCAAACGACGATAACGCAGTAATGGTTCGTCACGATATAAGATTTTTTAGACGATATTTTGATTAATATTGATTTTCCCTAATTGTCTTTTAATGAGTAGATCTTTCGTGAGATTATATTGTTGATTTCTACGTCATTCTACAGAATAACTCTTATTTTAGGTGACCAGTCATGCATCGAAGCTGATGTCTGAGTTTGATTAAATATTTCCCTATCCACCAGAGATGGCTGCATTGACTTCATCTCCAAATGCTTATCATCAGTTGAGCTTAACCGGTAAGAATCTATGCTTTTATAACTTGAAACCCTATCACAGCGAACACAATGCATTTGGCATGTTGTTTACCGACAATTACACACCTCAGGCTAGCACAACCAAATCCCATATAATGGTTGAAAGCACCGTTGTATTTTTTTGTATTTTTTATACCATCATCTAGGAAAATTACAGCCATTTCAATACATTGCATAAAACAAATTGTTAAATTTTACAGACAAAGCTAATTACCTACATTGCCGAGCGACAGTCATCTTAATTCCAAAGGTACCAGTTTGCACCGGACCAAAGGATGCTTTTTAGCATAGTCCACACGAGGATGAGCGAGTTCATGCACCGGAATGAGTACCTTGGAGTATCAGTGCAAAAAGGCTTCATGCGTGGCGTCTCGGGCTGCCTTGAGGACAGTTCTCTCCTGGCTGCTGCCATCAACGATGCGAGACAGCACGAACGCCAAATCAATGTATGCTGGCTCGACTTAGAGAATACCTTTGAGTCAGTTCGACACAGTTTCCTCCACTTTGCACTCCGCTGGTACAACTTCCCACGTGTCGTGCGTGACATTGTTGCTTCCTACTTCGACTGCCTGACGTTCCATGTCAAAATGCAAGAATGGACTACCCGCTTTATACCATATTCAATTGGGCTTATTTCAGGGCTGTTGTTTCTCTCCGACGATTTTAATTATCGTTTTTAATATACTGCTAAAAAGCCTAAGCCAGTTTGACAGGAAGTGAAGCTACCGGTTTAAAACAGACGGCCAATACACCTCGTCGTGCTTTGCTTTAGCCTACAACCTAACTTTCATCACCAGGAGCCCCAAGCATCTTTCCCTGCTATTACAGAAAGTGGAGCTGTTCTGCGACTGGTCAGGCTGTATAAAAGAAAAGCCCTCCAAATGTTTTTGCCTTGGACTCGCCCGCATAGACACAAAATTACATCCTATGACCCCAAATTGTTCTATAAGGGCTCCCTTATAGACCCAAATAACCATTTTAAATTCCTTGGCAGGAAAATCGCCCATCAAGGAAAAGACGACTCTGGCGATCATGTTATAGAGCATTTCAAAAGTTGCCTGGCAAAAATAGATACCTTGCTAATTTCTGACCCTCGTAAGGCCTGGATCTATGACAATTATCTAACCTCACATTTATCATGGCCCTTTCTTATTTATGATTTCACCAAAACCCAACTGTCCTGTCTAGATGCGCTGGTGACAGCTAGTTTAAAATCCTGGTTGTCCTTAGCCAAACCAGCTGACCCCTCGACTCTCTTCAGGTCCAAACAAAATTTTGGGCTAATGCTAAAACTGCCCTCTCTGCTCGTATACAAAACCCATGCGTTTTGGCAACAAATAGAGTGATATCTTTCCTTCGTACTAGTAAGGGGGTATTATGTTCTTATTTTATAATATGGAACTTTTTCCTTTCATCAGTGGAATCGGCGTCCATCCGCAACAACGGCCTCTTCAAACCGAATCCTTACGTGGAAGTGACGATCGACGACAAGAACTCTAAAAGAACGGAAACCTTGAAGAACACCACGCATCCGAAATGGAAGGAAGAGTTCACGGTGCTCGTGACCCCCACTTCTCAGTTGATGTTTCGCTTGGTCGACCATCATAGCTTCAGAAAGGACAATATCGTCGGCGAAAAACAAATCAATCTAGAGCAGGTCCTCCATTGCTACAACGGAAAATGTGAAAATTTAGAATTGACACTCGGTAAGATTTTGAGTATTTTTTGTGGTTCAAATATTTATTATTTTAAATAGTGATGTCTTTTCAGTATCATTGATTATGTAGTGTATTAGATTGCTCACCCTTATAGGTCATTTTGGCAACCATTTTTTGCCATCAAAATGCAGGTGGCACTGTTAGCATTGACATCGAAAGTAATAGTAATTTATTTTGTCATCTATATATAAACATTGATAATGAATGTTTTTTTATAAAGAACTGTTTAATTATAAAGGCCCAATAATTTAACCATCTATAACAATATTAACATTCAGTTATTAGTATCTATTGCATTTTTTCATATAGGATAGAATGTCATCGAGAGATGGCATTCTATCCTATATACATTTTTTTTAACCTAAAGTAACCTAACCAAATATTAACATGAATGTTTTATATCGGTTTGATTAACATTTGAAAAATAAAAATATTTTTTTCAATAGGTACTAAAAAAAACTATTTTTGAGATATTGAATTGCAAATGTTTCTACCGCTGCTGAAATTACGGTATCTGTTTGCGCCAGGCCGGGAATAGCGAGCGCAATTTTGCCTGAAGCAAAAAAGTAAACTAACAGCCTTACCAATAAACGAGTTGTAAAATTTATACCTCTGTTATTACTAGGTATAAGAAAATCTGTGACCAATAAACGCGGTATAGCTTACACCACTGATCATCTCGGGTATAAGCATGGAATAGTGGTACTGGATTTCCATCCGCACTATAACTCCGCTATACCACCCCTAGGCCAGGTTTAACAGCGGTTTAACGGAGTATTAACTTAAAAATGGCCGACCGGCGTAACAGCTGTTTCAAACTGACAGCCACCTGACAGCCGCGGACGTGGAGCTTCTCGTTCGCGAATCCTGCGCTTTCGTTGTAATAGCCGTGTTACGACGAGGATACGCCTTTTATACTGCTGTGAAATCCTGCGTTTTAGCCGAATAATGGATTTTGTCGACTTGGATGATATGATCGATCTGGATTTATTGGAAGAAATCAAAATGCGTTGTGATAGGCGACCAAAAATTTACATATACCGATCCGTTCGATTTGGATGATTACAATTTTAAAACTAAATATCATTTCACTAAGCCATACGCCGCAAGAATCATCGATATCCTGAGAGCTGACCTGCAAAATACCACTATAAATTCGATCAGCATTCGCGTAACAAAACAATGGGCAAGGGCTTTCTGACAACAAAAAGTGACATTTCATGTGCATTTCATGCCGCTTCAGTTGGCCACACTGCTTCCAAGCGGGCGTTGCCATGCTAGAAATATGACTTGTCTTTGGTTTCAGGGAGTAGTTATAACCGCGTTATAACTGATTTATTGGTCACGATTTTACAACTTCGTTATAACTCGGCTATACCGGGTATAACAATAACAAGGGTTTAACGCGGTTATAAGATAATTTTATTGGTAAGAGTGTAAGATATCAATTTTTACATGAACAAAATAAATTAAGTAAAAGTTATCATATTTATAATTTTTCAAGGATTTAAATAAAATAAAATCGATTTTTGCCCCAAAATTTTGTGTTTAACTAGTAAAAAAAATATATATATTTAATAAAACATTTTTTTTAGAATTAAAGATATGAACATATAGAAGAGAATTTAATAATTTTATTTTTTTTTCTATTTGTTTTTTTTAATTACAAAACAAATAAATCTGGTTTTGAGAAAAACGCGTTTAAAGTTTTCTCTAAAGAAAAGTAGTACAACACTTACAACAATCTGCATCTATCAGTGATTCCAGAGGTAAATGATTCATGAATAGATTTCAACTTAAAGTTTAAAAAAAACATGAAAAACATGTTTTTTTTTTGGTCATGTAAACCAGGCTCCCCATTAACGGCCTTTTTTATTTTTCTGCAAACATTTACCAATCTACTATGAATATAAAGATGAATGTCTGAATTTTCCAGTCTACGACTGAGGATTCCGGTATTTAGTCAGCATCTCGTTTTTAGCCCGTATTGAGAAGCCACTTTTCCAGTCGCTAGCCATATGGTATTTTGTACATACAGGATGTGAGGATTCCGGTATTTAGTCAGCATCTCGTTTTTAGCCCGTATTGAGAAGCCACTTTTCCAGTCACTAGCCATATAGCCATTTGGGACCTAAAATCCTTTCCTCATTTTTTCAAGGGGTGATTCTGTGCATAAAACTGAAAATAACTTTAAATATAAGGTTTTATGTGGTTCCTTTTTTTTTAATTCATAAGTTTTTTCACCTCGGCAGATTAAGTAAGATGAAAAACTTAGTCCAAAATCGTCTACAACTTTTTCTGACATATGCGTTCGTTACTTGGGAAAAATATTGGATATTCTAAAGTTAAACTTAACATGACTTTTTTTTCGGTAACCAAAGTTTTTTTTTTTTTAATGTGTTTTTATTTCCAGTTTTTCACGAGGAACAATAAGGCAAACCCAAAATTGAGCAATAAATAAAAAAGATTAATAATCATGATTATGACCTATTATGAAAATTTGGTTATTTTTGTGTACAATTTGTGAATGCGAATTCGTCTGCGTAAAGGGGGGAAAAGTAAGAGGTCTTTCGGTGTGACAGATTTGACTCGAGCCGTGGGTGCCGGTGAGAGTCCCGGTGCGAGCGGCGGCGACACCAAGAGCGGCGAACTGGTAGTGGTACTGGACGGGCTGCGCGTGGCGGCGGGGGGCGCGGGGGTGGGGGGCGCGGGGGCGGCGGCGCCCCCCGCGCCCCCCGCGCCCCCTGCCGGCGTGCGAGGCCGCCTGCGCCGCGCCCGCGACGCCCAGCGCCCCGCGCCCGCTCCTCCGGTGAGAACGCTACCTTTACCCTATCGCCATTTTATCCCACTGCCCCCTGCCCCCTTTCAATCCTTTCCCTCCGCTTTCGAAGGGCCTCAGGCCTGACAGCTCCCATTTTATTTTCTTAAAATTGCAATTTCGCATCGAACATACGTTCGACTGAAGAAATAAATTATCTCCATATTCCGTTCGTTACGCGCTTCGTGACGAGACCGCGAGTCTTTCCGCTTCCCTTTTCTGCTTTCTTTCCTCTTTCCCTTTCACTTTCCGTTTCCTCTTACGTCGGAGGATCAATATTACTGGTAGCATTATTTTTTTTAGCTACCTGCGCGATCCCTGCAGTTGCTGATTTTGTAAAGGTCGAATTAGTCGCAGTTGTGGGAGTGTTAAAGTTTATTATATCGCCGTTCTCACTTATGATTGAAAAGGGCAAGATGTTGATATATCAATATTTACAATATTATAAGGTGCGGCTAGTGGTTTCTCCGGTTCTGTAAGCCTTCTATTGAGTCCGAATCGCATTCGGTTTTTCGTCGTCACTCAAAAATAATCTGTCATAACTCAGTTCTGTGTTAATTAAATTAACATTTTGTTATATTTTATAATCGCAGTCTGAAAACCCTATCCCAAAAAAATAGTCAGAAATACCGCATAACTCTCAAAAAATACACGGGTCATGTTTAAGGCGTTATTATCAACATTTTTTTATTTTATAATTACTATAATACTACAATAAGAGCTTGTTAATAAAATAAATATACCATGAATGAGCAATAAAAACGAGAAATGTACCTACTGACCTGCTGAAAAACCAAGCGGCAGTAAGACTCAGGCTACATCATTTAAACGAAATAACCTTCTGCGATTGGCTTATTCTCAAGTAACTAGCCAATCGGACGATGCGCCGTTTTGAGAAAATCAATCGATATGCCTAACTTGACACTGTCGACAATATCTCAAAAATAAAATGATCAAACAACGTATTACATATTAAAACAAGGCACCCTTCATATACTCAGTCCACCATCACCTTGTCATTTTGCAGAATTTTCAGTATTCAGTATTGCCATATAAATTTCTCTTTTTTCTACTCGTTTTTACCATCTCGTTAGCTAATAAAGGCGGTTTTGTTTTTTTGCGGTTTTAGCAAAGTATGCGCCCTCCACCCGGTCCGCCTCCATTTGCGAACGGCCCGAGTCCAGTGGCATCGGCGACGGTGGCGGCTGCGGAGGGGGCGGGGGCGGCGCCCCCCCGCACCGACGGCCCCCCCGCCGCGCCCCCCGCGCCCCCGCCGCCCCCCGCCCCTGAAGACCCGCTGCCTGCCGGCTGGGAGATGCGCTATGACGTCTACGGCAGAAGGTGAGCCCCCCCCCTTCTTCCGAGGTCTACTAGTCTCTGGTTCCCGGCCAAGAGGGCAGTTGTGTAACCGGGCGACGGTCAAGAAAATTGCGCAACGCCCATACCTGTGATTTTTTGCATTGATTTACCGGCGCTCGTGGTGGAACCGTGTGCGTTATTTAAATCAAGTTTAACCAAAGCGCATATGCCGCATCTGAGGCTCGAAAGCAAAAACAAGCAATCGGCTCACATACTTGTTATTGAGGAAAAGCATTGTTTATATTCTACTTTCAAATGTTCACTTTTTTCTCAGTAATAAAGGACCTGGAAAATTATTTTCACTTTGGTTTTTTGCGTATAATCTCCTATAATTAAAAATCTTGTAATATACAAGAACTTTTTTTCCATGAAAAATTACATTTTAAAAGAAATCTTTTCGATTTTTTCGATTACTTAAGGGCTTGCGGGTCGAACGTTTCAATTTTCGGTTTCGACTCCGCAATAAAGTCCTCGTATTTCCAAGCGAGAGGGCGCCGAGAGGTTAAATCTGGAACACGTCGCCCGCGTGGATGGTTTCGGAGCGGAGCGGAGAAAGGTTCCATCGCGAGCGAGAGTAATATTGACGGGGTCGGGGCGCGCAGGTACTACGTGGACCACAACACGCGCTCCACGTCGTGGGAGCGTCCGCAGCCGCTGCCGGCGGGCTGGGAGGTGCGGCGGGACGCGCGCGGCCGCGTCTACTACGTGGACCACAACTCGCGCACCACCACCTGGCAGCGGCCCGACTCGGAGCGCCTGCAGCGCTACCGCCAGTGGCGCGGCCAGCGGCGGCACGTCGTGGCCCAGGGCAACCGCCGCTTCCTGTACGGCGCGCCCGACGCCGACGCCGCCGAGGGCGCGCCCGAGGCCGGCCCGGAGGCGCCGGAGGCCCCGGAGGCCCCGGAGGAGCCCCCCGCCGCCGAGGCCGCCCCCCGCGCGCCCGCCGAGCCCTCGGAGGCCGCGCTGCCGCCCGGCTGGGAGCGCCGCCTGCAGCCCGACGGCCGCCCCTACTTCGTCAACCACCGCAACCGCACCACCCAGTGGGAGGACCCGCGCACCCAGGTATTTCTCTCCCCGAGCCCGTGTCGAAACGGAAGTGGGGGCGAGCTGTCGTTAACGGTGTCGCTCGTCGCAGGGTCAGGAGTGCGGCCCGGGCGCGGGGGTCTCGGTCGGCGCGGAGGAGCCGCTGCCGGCGGGCTGGGAGGAGCGGCGCACGGAGGAGGGGGCGCGCTACTTCGTGGACCACAACTCGCGCACCACCACCTTCCGCGACCCGCGCGGGGGGGCGGGGGGCGCCGCGGGGGGCGCCGACCAGGCGCCGCGCGCCTACGAGCGCTCCTTCCGCTGGAAGCTCTCCCAGTTCCGCTACCTCTGCCAGAGCAACGCGCTGCCCGGACACATCAAGGTCACGCTCGCCCGACAGACGCTCTTCGAGGACTCCTACCACCAGGTGAGCCCCCCCCCCCCTCTTTCTCTTAGAGGATGCCGACAACACAGAGGACTTTCCTCCGAGCGGACGTCTCTCAAATTTCACTCTCTACAAACAGGCCAAATATTAAACTACCACATTTGTCTTATTATATCGCATTACTTCTTATTATTCAACCCAATGGCAAAACACAAAACTGTATTTTGTTTCCGGTCATTTATTACCGCGCCCGAACGATATTTTTTCCACCCATCCGCAACCTTGCTAAATGCTTCTGCAAATTAAATGAAAACCTGGTCCACGATAGCTTCGAGTCGTTTCCTCGTAGATATTTCAATTGTCTACATTCATTCAAAATTAGCATCGTTTTAGCATCCTGAAATTACCTTGAATTTTATTCTATTCTACTGGTCTATATAGACCCTATTCTATGGTCAATGTCAGTGTTTTTCAACCTTTTTTTAGGTCGCGACCACCTTTTGGGTAAAAAATAAATAAAACTCTTATGCGACCCCCCTTAGACTGTAACTCAGTTCTCTCGACCCCCCTTAGTGTATTCTACAGCTGTAACTGTAAGCATTGAATAAATATTTTTTTTGTAAAAACTATGTCGAAAACTACATTAATTTTAACTTTTTTTCCCTTTCGAAGCTGTACTTACATGTTTACATCTTATATGAACAAAAAGTTTTGCAAAAGAAATAGAAAAACAAAACTCATAATAAATGAGTTTCTCTTCCGGAACTGTAAATGTTTGAATATGATATAATAAAGATTTTGTAATATTATTTTGATTTTTATTTTTGGTTAGCTTGCGACCCCCTGGGAGTGACTTCGCGACCCCCCAGGGGGTCGCTTCCCACAGGTTGGAAAACACTGGTTTATATTATATGTATTTGTGTATGTATGTATGTATATATTGTAACGTTATAACTTTTATTCGTAACATTTTGAATTCTCTCTCTCTCTGAATTCTCGAAATAACTCTTGTTTGTTTATCGATTATCGTTTATATTTTTGTGTTTGATTATAAAATTATACTTTTTATTATCAACATTGACTATAATTGAAAAGAAAAGAGGACATAGGTTGTTAAATGGTGTATAATTAATTCTTGTAACGTTTATATATTATTACATTACGCAACCTATATTTTAAATTTATTATATCTGATAGAATTCATTTAGCCGAGAGTGGGAGGAAGCAGGTCCCGGTTATATGATGCATTACACACTATAATGTAACGCTATAAGTACACGATCAAATGGGTTGTGGAAACAAAACACAGAAACACCACACTCAAAAATTCTGAAACGGGTTTTGGAAGAAATACCTCTTCTGGACGCACCCATGGACAGAATAATATGCTATCATGTCTTTGATCGTAGATACAATATCCAACTCATTGCAGAACCAGCAGATCACTCTG
Source organism: Micropterix aruncella (assembly GCA_944548615.1). Classification (NCBI taxonomy): domain Eukaryota; kingdom Metazoa; phylum Arthropoda; class Insecta; order Lepidoptera; family Micropterigidae; genus Micropterix; species Micropterix aruncella. The sequence goes on from OX155951.1 coordinate 13,225,096, forward strand.
GTACAAATGAAGTAAGGATATACACAGATGGCTCCAAAACCACCCAAGGTACCGGAGCCGGCGTCTTCTCAAATGATCTAAACATCAAAATATCAACTACCCTAGGAAACTTAAATACGATCTTCCAAGCGCATTGGCATCACCAGAGCAGCACAGGCAGTTGCAGCCAAAGATGTCAGAGACCTAAGTTTGAAATTTGTCTCCGACAGTGCCTCCGTGCTACAAGCGCTAGCAAAAAATACTATAACCTCTGTGCTTGTACTGGAATGCCACAATGCGCTTTAATCCATTGCAAGGTTAAATAGAGTGACCCTGCAATGGATTAAAGGGCACAGCGACTCACTGGGCAACGACGCGGCAGACGAACTGGCCAGAAGGGGATCAAAGAAAATAGTATATGGACTGGAACCCTTGATGCCCATACCCCAGGCCCAAATAAAAACATGGCTACACAGGAACATCGATGAAACCCACCTTGCAGAATGGAAAAAAATGCAGGATACAGGCAAACAAAGAACGCGGTTCCGGAAGCGTCTAAAAAACTTGCCCGCAACCTCGCCAGATTAAAAAGGGACAAAATCCGTAAAGTCATAGGTACTATGACAGGCCACTGTCCCCTAAACAAACACCTGTTTACCATAGGTGTGACAGACAGCCCTCTATGCAGAGAATGCATGGAGGAAGAAGAAACGCCACAGCATGTGCTCATGGAATGCAGGAGCGTGGCAGACCAATGGGCAAAAATAGTACAATCTCCAGCATCTGTCCCGGAGGCCCGTAGCAACCCAAACAGGCTGCTAACCTTCTGGGACAACCTGGGTTGGCTGGAGTAACATAAACATAAATAGAAACATGAGCCACGCATAACGGCCTAATCAAGAGGCCAAGTGCGGGAAAAAGCCCAGACAAACTAACTAACTAAAGTACACGATGCCATGCACCAGGTAAACGATATAATTAAATTAGCATGTATAATTTAACATAATTAACCCTTAACCACCTAGCATACGTTTTTCGTATGCTAGGTGGTTTTTGTTTCGAATGCTTGAAATGATGAAACGCCACTTTTGCAAAACTTAAACGAAATTAAATTATCCTCGACTTTACCTGATGAGCAAAAATTATCATCTGAAGATTATATGCTTTTATCTCAACTGCGTTTGAGACCCGTTTTTAGGAAAACTTACCGTTTTCGTTTTGTTTTGCAATTTCAAATAAGTTTAGGTTTTGCAATTTCGTTTGTTATTTTTGATTAAGAATTTTTATTTTTATTTATGTTTTTCGATTACTGAATATTCAAAAAGAGAACAAAGAAATACCTACTTTATAAGATTAATCTATTTACTGTTCTAACGATTTAGGAAGCTAATGGGCCCTTGCTAAGTTGGCCACGAAGACTTATTTTGTTCAGGGTTGGTCACACTCACGGGTCATATAATAGATCTCATTTTCCAAATGTGTTAGTTTATAAGTATAAAATAAGAAATGTCGATTACTTAATTGAGATTTAAAACAAAAATTAAGATTTTCCTGTGCCTTTCATATTCTAATAAATTATTCAATATGTTTCTAAACTGATTTTCAATTAAAAACTAAAACTTACCTCACAAAATTTTACAAACCAGAATATTTTTGTTCCGGGGTCTGACAGGCGTATGTTAGGTGGTAGTGTGACAATAACAGGTGCTAATATAGGTTAAGATTTTTTTTAATGCCGGCTGAGCTTGATTGATTCTATTGATACTTCATTTGCACGGCAATCAGACCAATATGACCCTCACTAATAGTTCGTCAATATCGCACACACTCTTAAGACTATAAATTTTCCTTTTTTTTTTTGACAGGTTATGCGTTTACCGGCTTACGAATTACGCCGCAGACTTTACATAATCTTCCGCGGAGAAGAAGGCTTGGACTACGGAGGCGTCAGCCGCGAGTGGTTCTTTTTGCTGTCTCACGAAGTTCTCAACCCAATGTACTGTCTGTTCGAATACGCTAACAAAAACAACTACAGTCTTCAAATCAACCCAGCCAGCTACGTCAATCCTGACCACCTCCTCTACTTTAAATTCATCGGTCGATTCATCGCAATGGCCCTTTATCACGGTCGCTTTATCTATTCTGGATTCACAATGCCTTTCTACAAAAGGATGCTCAATAAGAAATTGACAATGAAGGACATCGAATCGATCGACCCCGAGTTTTATAATTCCCTGATGTGGATCAAAGATAATGATATCGACGAGTGTGGCTTGGAGCTGTGGTTCAGCGTCGATCACGAGGTTTTGGGGCAGGTGATACATCACGAGTTGAAACCCGGCGGAGATAAAGAGAAAGTCACTGAGGTGATATTTTTGCTTATTTTTATTAGTCCCAGGTTGAGTGCGTATTATATTTTATGTTTTATTTTACAGGAAAATAAAGAGCAATATCTAGCGCTTATTACGAATTGGAGAATGACAAGAGGAATTGAAGAGCAAACTACCTCATTCCTAGACGGATTCAATGAGGTAAGTTTACTTTTTATTATTACACTTAAGAGCTTACAAATACTTACTCTACGTTTACGTTTTGCTCTATGTAAAATAAAGATTTTTCTAGATTCTAGAAGTATCTTTAAGAGACAAAGGATAAAAATATCAATTCAATTAATTCAATTTAAATCACTAATTCGCTTGTACGGAACCTTAAATAATATTTTTAAAATATTCTTGTAGGTTGTGCCGTTAGAATGGTTAAAATACTTCGACGAACGAGAGCTGGAACTAATGCTTTGCGGAATGCAAGAAATTGATGTAGACGATTGGCAAAGAAACACAATTTACAGACATTACACAAGGACAAGCAAACAAGTCGTTTGGTTTTGGCAGGTGAGCGTTGATAATTATTTCATGTATTAGGTTCATATATCACATTCAATCTTTTTTTTACAGCCGGTGATATTTCATTATGTTGCTTATTGATGTTTTTGACTTATAAGTTAAAGGCGCCTTAAAAGAAGGTGCCTTTTAAGGCACATTCATTTATCCTATTTTACAAAAGCGAAATACCTCTCGCCTATCGCTCATTATCCGAAACCATCCACTACAGTGCCAGATCAACCCATGTAGAGGCCCTTAGGCCATCGAAATCTCGGGGCTCCCTTTGCACTTTGCAAATTATATCCTAATAGAACTACAAAATCTTGATAAAACAAACATTACAAAAATGATGTTTTTGACTTATAAGTTAAAGGCGCCTTAACCCTATACTTGGCAGGATTTTTTATTTTGGATATGATGATATATTTTGTATAATATGTGGTCTAAGGTGATTATATAAGGGTCCTGTTTGAAAATAAAAATTCTATTTATAGTACTTTTCGATTTATTTAATGTATCACATTCGGTACATTGCCAGGTACGTAATAATCAACTTTAATAAATCTACGTATCATGTTTGACGCACTGCCAGGCTGACATACATTTGTGTCTAACACTTAAAAAAACATAAACATTACATTCTTACGTGAAAACATAACAAAAACATACCTAAAATGATTTGCACTTACGTATTATTCATATTAATAATAATCAACATTCTTATGGAATCATCTTCACCTACAATATATAATTGAAACTTTATAAAATCTATACAACCTTTGAAATAATTAAAATACAGATCACTTTAGCTAAGAGTACTACTTATATACCTAAGTCAGACTTACAATAAGGTTGCATCTTATTTAATAAGTATTTCCTATTTCTTGGTATGGTATTCCAGGAAGCAATTGCGTTCGGGCAATAAACAAAGCCTAATTTTACATTTCTGGCAAAAGAACTTAGTTTGTCCTTTTATGCAATGCATACACCTCCCTCTGCTAGTTTTCAGTTTTGGGTAATGAGTAATTTAATCATACCGAATGGCATCTGTAGGCCTTTCAGCTACCGGTTTCTGTACGGTATTTGTTGAGCTGGTGGTAGTGTCTCGGGTATTCTTTGCATTTCTCTCAAACCTAAGTAGGCTTTCTATGATTTCAAGCCTAAATGTTTTGAGTTTCTTCGTTTTTCCCTTCACGAATCACGCCGGTACAGCAACCAGGCGTTGTTTACACATATGTCAAGCATTTGCAAGAATATAGGCAAGTATCGATGGCCCCGGAATGGTATTCGATACAAAGCAATTGGCATATCTGCTAATTCAACTCCACCCATATTTGTGTTGTACTCCTTAATCATATTTGGGCAAGTCACGGGTACTTTTCTTTCTTCTTCTTTCTTATGTCTTACAGCGAGCTGGACAGGATGTGCGTCCAGGTATGTGCTTGCTGCAGTAACACATTAGCACCAGTAATCAGAATAAGCTGGAATTTTCACGATTCCCATTAGTAAAGTGATCGCCATAAAATCTTTTACATCGTCTTCTGTAACATTGATAGATGCGCCATTAATTTGTGTGCTATAGAGAACAGTTTGAAGTATTTAATCCGCTCTTTCCTGTGAGACCTCAAACAAGCTATCTTCGACCTCCGCAAAATCAGTAAACTTTGTACAACGCCAATTAGGTGCCAGTCTTTTGGCTGGGACCTCTTTTCGCTTCGTGATTATTACTCTAGGCCTTTTTGATCGAGTAGCTGCTAAGGCAGAAGGCCGCATTCAATGGAGACGACACTTGATCATAGTGCGTCAGGATTCTGGCTCGTGGTGGTGGCTCATCGGTTTGTGGAGAAGGCACTTGTGACGAGGTGGCCAGTGTAGACAGTGAAAAAATCCCCTGGTTTGATAAAAGTGACGTCTAATATGATGGACTAACGTCAGCATGGTATAACTGCCTTATTGTGGCCTGATTTGGTATCAAAATCGACGGAGAATGAGCAGTGATTTTCAGCGATGACTGTTGATATCGTAGCAGAGATGTTGAAGCAACTGCCTCGTGAACCTCGTTATCATCTTCCAAAGAAAGGTTTAGGTTTTCCACCGAAGATGGCAATGATGGAGGTGGGGATCTACTATCGGAGTTCGTTCGGCGGAAGCAGTATTCAATTTCGTCCAAATTGGATTTTGCTCCCGACTTAGGGACAAGAGCCACAATTATACGAGCCCTATTTTGCTGCTGCTGCTTTATTTGTGGCAACTGTGATGGTAAAATGCAATATTACTAGTGGTGTGCCCTGAGCTGAGACTTAATTTAGTATTTTAGAGAAAAAAACATTATTATACGAATCTGGCAATGTCACATATTAGATACATAACAAAAAAAAACTTAAATGACGCCCAGCTGGCATTGTGTCATATTTGCTACACTCGAAAATAACAGCTAATTGCATGGAATTGCAATACGTTTTGCTACACGAAATTAACATATACGGATAAATAAATATGTTCACAGTTTCATATCAGCTGTTTTTAACAAAAAATCTAAAGAAATATTGATAAAACTTAATTTTCCTACCCTGCGGTGCGTAGACGCCGGCGATCGGTCTGCCATCTTGCGCTCTACTGTCGATTTAGTGTTGCCAGAAATCAAATAGTGTTTTTGGTAGATTTGTGACAATATTGCATATCATATCTTATAATTAAAACGGTTATAAAATATTTATTTACGCTTCGGGAATTTTAGTAAGTTGAACGTATCGTATTATCCACACTGGCAAGTATAGGGTTAAAAGAAAGTGCCTTTTAAGGCACATTCATTTATCCTATTTTACAAAAGCGAAATACCTCTCGCCTATCGCTCATTATCCGAAACCATCCACTACAGTGCCAGATCAACCCATGTAGAGGCCCTTAGGCCATCAAAATCTCGGGGCTCCCTTTGCACTTTGCAAATTATATCCTAATACGTTTTGAACTACAAAATCTTGATAAAACAAACATTACAATTTACAAACCTGCATGAACTGATAGGACTTACTCACTGTTCTTAATTTTTATGTGGTTAACTTTTTTAAGACATATTGGAAATTCACAAAATATTTCAAAAAATACATTTTCAAAAAATATTTTCATAAATTATCTTGTACGATTGTGATGCTGGCTCTGTTTTATCAGATTTGGTTAAATTAAAACTTAGGAAGGGGTCGTACTAAGCGATTAATTCCAAAATTCCCAAAATAGTTGTCATTATGTTGACATCCAGGGAGTATCAAGAGTAATAATTTTAAGTATTATAAATTAAAAGTTTATTTATCAGGCGACGGAAGGAAGGTGTGGAAGCGAAATGGGGATGGATTAAAATAATTAATTAAATGAATATGTAGGATAATTGGCTGGTTTGTAGGTTATCAATAAAATAAAATACAAACGGAGCTGCCATGGAATTCGCCGACCGGAGTTCGTCTCATCATAATACTATTATTACATTTCTGGGGGTGAGCGGTGGATTCCGGACTAAACTGCGGTGGATTCCTGACTAACTGTGGTGGATTCCGGACAGGCTGTGGTAGGTTTAGGACAGCTGTCTTGCCACATGTGAGCTTTCACCTTACCACCCATTCACTCCCCCTTCGAAGCCATAGAATTTGAGATGCGGAAATCTCGGTTTTAGATAATTTTTCTAGGAAAGAGTTGATTATTTTTCTGGAAAGACCAAGATCTTTAAAGAGGTGAAACAAAGATTTGGCTGGCAGGCCACGAGCGTCATCGTCCAAGCGTGAAGGTGAACAGTGAAGCCGTTCCGGGTGACGGTTCTTCATTCAAAAATAAATGTGTTTTTCTTCAAAATTAAATTCGGCACTTGTTGGGACATTCTGTATATGATCGGCGAAGATCATTTTGCGACCGAGCATCATTCCAAGGTCTCAAGTACAGGTCATTGATTTTTTTTGGCTACCGTTTAGATTGTAATCATAGGAAATTTTAGAGGATTTTCAAGACGACGTCACTGTTGCATTTGCTAGCATTGATGAAGATTTCGAAGATGACTGAATTTTGCATTACAGTCCAAAATGCAAATTATTCGCATATTCGCTCTTTCTTTTTCGCTCTTTACTCTTCCCTACTAGATGCAAACTTCAAGAATTGAAGCTAGAGATTATGATTTTCTTGATCTATCTATTTACGATTCTTAGATTACTCTGGTTCCCGTGCGAAGCATGGGTATTATTCTAGGTAAATAATAAATGTGATAATAAGCAAAGAAGCAAGAAGGCGTTGTTAAGAAGCTTTACACAGCCCTCCAAAGAATGATGACCATCAGAAGGTGGAAATGGGCACAAGTAGTAATCCCTTTTAACCTGTAGAATGTACAAGGAGGATAGTAGTTTATTTATAACACGTAAATCCTATTTTCTGAATTTTTACGAACACCAATTGGTGTGTTTGCGCATCGTACAGGTCATAATATTGAATCTTTCTTTTTTAGTTTGTCCGTCAGACTGATAATGAAAAGCGTGCTCGACTTTTGCAATTTGTAACGGGAACGTGTCGTGTGCCCGTCGGCGGGTTTGCCGAGCTCATGGGATCAAACGGCCCGCAACGATTTTGCATCGAAAAGGTAAAATGAACACACTCCACCACCACCCACCCTCCTACACATTGGCAGATTTTATACTTTTTTTTTTTTTAGGTGGGTAAAGACACGTGGTTGCCACGATCGCACACCTGTTTCAACCGCCTCGACCTCCCGCCCTACAAAAGCTACGACCAAATGGTAGAAAAATTGAACTACGCGATAGAAGAGACTGAAGGCTTTGGCCAAGAATAAAACATTTCTAAATGGGAGCTAAAAATTTTATCTGTGCATTCATCAGTCGACATTCCAGCGGTTTCTGAATAGTTATGCTTTAATATGTATAAATTAAAAGATTAAGTAAACGAGAGAACACGATTGTGATAATATAATAAAGAAGGGGTTTTTTTTATGCCATCAACCCACAATCGCACCGTTTTATTAATCATTGTGATAATTAAATTTTTATTTGTGAAACTGATGAGCCTACTGATATAAGCGCCGGTGCACAAAGAGAATTAGATGTCCTTTTAAAACTATTTGTAAGTTCGTGATGTTTATCATTTACTAGAGCAATATTAAAAAATGTATATTTATGTAATGTACATTACGAGAGTACTTATTAAGTTTGTCTAGTTTGTATTTAATTTGATTTAATGTAGCGATATTTTCTATTTACTCATGTCATTTTAATTTGCAATAAATGTTTTATTTTCACAAAAGAATTCTTAGTTATTGATGAAGTGTAAAAGTAAAATTTTGTATAGATTTGCAAGCAGTTGTGGACCTGATCGGTAGGTTGTGTGTATATGTATATCCTTTATGCGCGAAAGAATTAATTTGCTTAGAATATTGGTGCATCCTGCCTTAGATTTAAATAAAAGAGGAATAAACTTGTTGAAATAATCATTCATATATTTAGATTAATACTGTTATGGACCAAAATCAATCGGATCGACTTGCGAATGTTGTCGATTATAACTGTTAAAAATTGTTTTTACGTTCTTACTCAGAGGCTTTATTTGTAAATGTATCTACATGCACTATTTCAATTTCACACATGGGCTGGCTAATTTGCAATTACCTACCATTAAGACGGCGGGATTTGTATAATATATTTATGAAACCTACTGGAATTGAGCACTCTCAATATCTGTACTTTAACGCTAATATTTTTGCAGATATTTATTTTTATTGAATAAATCAAAATAACATTTATTACTATGTTATTTAACAATACGTTGTTATTAGCCGACGAGAACAGCCAAATAATCATATTAATATATCAATTTAAATTATATTAAAATTTGTTGTACTTTTTTGTAAAATGTGTACAGCAATAATTATACATAGTTTTCAACCAAACGATTTTTTCAGTGGTCCATACCTGCATCCTACTCCTCTATCATAATTACACAATTTTCAGTTAAAACATTTTTTATTTATTTTTTGAGAGACAAAAACCTAACCATTTAATATCACAAGTTATTGTATTACTCGATAATACAATTGTTCTTTTTCTACTTTAAAATTTGAAATAATCCCAGATGCGTCCGGTCTTCGTTCCGATGTCATCATCTCTGTAATACTCGGGAAGACTATTTGAACTTTCTCCTTGCGGTCCTGTAACTTCGACTGTTGTTTTCTCGTTTCCTAAATGGTCTCTCTGGACAAGCCGTTTCTCCACGGTGCCATCTGGACGTCGTGTTATTACAGTCGTAGAGCTTTGGAAATTGAAATTACTGAAGTTATTCGGCCGTGCTGGAAGGACTTGGCCATTATCTTTCTTCGAAAGTATGCCATCGAGGTCAGCTGATGTTATTCTAGAAATAGAAAATAATCACTTATGACTATTCCATTGTGAGATATAGTATATACAATTGGGGACTGAGCTAAATGTAAGCGGTGGCTGAGGTGCGGGGACCGGCATCCAGTCTCCCCACCGCAGACATTACCGCTGTGACCACTCGCCCGGTGTTATAGGTATGTACGCTAGTGAAAAAACAGTAATAGGTATAGGTATGTACGCTAATGAAAAAACGCGTGTTTACGAACGCCGGTCCCCGCACCTCAGCCACCGCTTACATTTAGCTCAGTCCCCAACAGTAACAAAATGGGTATTTATTGGTATTGCTAACAGTTCTACATTGTTGATTTTTCAACATCACCCAACTATATCCACCATGCTGATTCTGAAACTGCAATAATCTTTTGACATACTAAATAAATAAGAGATAATATAGGCATTTAACTTCTGTCAAACACCTACATTTCGGTAAGTTAGGTTAGTTTATTTTTTAGACAATTCATAAACACCTATATAATAGTAAGTCGTTACATTTTTTTTTAAAAACCATCAAAAACTAATTTTAAAAAAAAAGCTATTTTCTACCAGATTTAGTATTTAAATGATCAAATTTAGTAGCTTTTTTTAAATAGGCGAGGTAGCAATACCTTATAAATTCTCCAGAATGAATGTATAAGTACTAACTTCCCATCTAAATCTGTGTCAACATCGCTGTTATCGCTTTGTCGATATCCTGGTTTCAGATACTCATCTCTTAAATTTCTTTGCGGGTCTGCATCAGGAAGAGCCGGAAAGAAAGTAGGTGGTCCGTTGAACGGCGACTCTGATGGGAAAACATCCCCTGAACCAAATCCTGTTATTCCAGGAAACATTTTAAGCATTTCATTCATCTGTGATTCGAAGAAGCGATGCATTTCAAGCGGGTCGGTGTAAACGTTGAATGTTGGAAATTCATCAGCTCGCTCGTTTGTTCCATCGTCGCGATGATTATCCCTAAACCAATTATGAGTAATAAATGCGATGAACCTACATTTTTATTGTTTCACATAAAATCAAAATACACCAACCTGGGGTTTCTTGATGGGAGTCCAAAAATATTCCGAAAAATGTTAAATAAATCCGACATTTTTGAGTATTGCGCCAATTAGCCCAAATTGCGCCACAAAACTACCCCGCGAGTCACAAAAATAATTTTGTCTTGGATGATTCTAGAAAAACTTGGCACGGACGCCCACTGATCCAGACGCCAGCCGTCGTCGCCAGTGTCAAATGTAACGCAAAGATAATATTATAATCACTGATCATATAAATAAATATAATAATGATGTAACGTAGAACTTTTAAGTTGCAATCAAGGGTACAGTTACATTTTCGCCAAATAAACAATAGTAATGTTGCCCATCTCTACAACTGTCAGTGATAGGCCGTTTACACTCTCGCGCGAGGCGCGAGGCGAGACGGGGGGCGCCAGTTTTGCATGCGGCAATTTTGCACAAATGTCACTTTTGACAGTTCCAAATTTGTTGAGGGCAGATTTGCAGGAGGCAACCTTGCAGGCGGCAACCTTGCAGGCGGCAACCTTCAGTACAGTTTTTAAGTTTTTCTGTTCGGTTAGGTTAGGTTAGGTTTTTCTTTCCCTAAAATCGAAGTGACATTAATTACTGGCATCCTTGTAGTGGATGACTTTTATACATCAAACTAAACATTAAAAAAAATGTTTTAAGTTTTTCTGTTAGGTTAGGTTAGGTCATTTTGACATTTGCAAAACTGCCTTCTGCAAGATTGCCTTCTGCAAGAATGCCGTCTGCAAGATTGCCGTCTGCAAATTTGCCTTCTGCAAGTTTGATGGGACCCATATTGCAAAACCATATCAGTAAACAAATGGAACAGAGGCAAAGCTTCTAACGAGCGTACAAAATGTTTACCTACTTGCTAGAAGCTTTGCCTCTGTTCTGTTTGTTTACGCACATGGTTTTGCGTCTCGCCTCGCGCCTCGCGCGAGAGTGTAAACACCCATGAAAAAGCGGGTGCGCTCCGTAGACCTAGTGAACGCTCCTTTCATCGTCATTTCTGTGTTGACTGAATCTAGCGAGAAAATCGCGTCCTGTAGAAAAATCCCAATATTTTATCTGTTTTACTGGGCCAACTACGGCCAGGAATACACGTCCGCTGTTTTCTATACGACACAGTCCGATCCGGATTTTTTATTTTTTATTTATGACTTTTACAATGAAATAAACAATTCATAATTTTATTGTTTTCCAAACAAAATGCACCTGATTGGCCTTACGTTCAATATTATTGAGTAAAATATTGTCGGAGAATTTGGTTTGCTGTCCGCTTAACTTTGCTTGCTTACTGCTGAGTTCAGTTGCTTTATGCTCGCTCGTGCCGGCGGATGCGTTTGAGCGAATTGTTTATATATACCTATTTTCATTTAATGTGAATATTCTGAGTTTAATTGACAAAAAATAGGGTCATTTATATTATTTAGATTTATTTCCATAAATTCATTTATGTCAATAGATCAGAATGGTAATGCTGGGTCCATTATTAAGCGATTTTCATGAGAAACGTGTGATAATGCCGCTTTTTTCTGTTTTTAGTTACCTCTTTCGTTGTTACGGACCGCCCAAAATCATCCCATGGTAAATATTCGCCTTGGGCGGCGTTTTTCTTGTGAATAATTTATTGTGCTTATTTTAGTTTCTGTTTGCAGCTGGTGGAGTTAAAAAATGGTGAAACTTACAACGGCCATCTAGTCAGCTGCGATAATTGGATGAATATTAATCTCAGAGAAGTCATTTGCACGTCTAGAGTAAGTAGGAAAATAAGAATTTATGTAGAGAGCTAATTTGCCCTATTGCAGTTTAGCCAAGACCCAGTTGTATAGGATCGGTCAAACTCACAGGTCTACACTCATCCGGCGGCCTCCAAGCAGAAGGGAGATCCAGGGTAGGACGCTGGCCTGCGGGCCAGTCCCCCCTAGGAGTCAACCTTTGGGCGCTCTTGGATGGTTTGCTCGCCGTGCGGCGTCGGCCAATCGATTGTGCACTCCGTCTAACAGCCAGGGGAGTCTGGGAACAGTTATGTTTCCTATAGAGCGGGGGTGGTTGTTAACCTTATGGCAACTGCTCTTGGAACAACCATTTGGCCACCCGATCACGGTTAAGCCGGGCAAAGGATGCCGTGGTCCGCGATAGATTTGGTAGATACCGTATCAACGCTTAAAGCCGCAATTATATTAGGCCCACGCCGCGTGGGATTGGATTCGTTTTCACACATTTAGTATGAAAATGATATTATTATATATTAGACATGCCCCGCGTGTCACCGAGCGAGCTGACGCTACGCAGACCACTCGATTTCGATCGGCGTGGGATTGGTGATGGGGGGAGCGACGCGTTGGGTCGCTTCTCGCTAGTATAGTCACCCATGGGTACTCGCATTTGGACGCGTGGCCGAGCAAGTGAACAGACTCATACCTACGTATTTCAGTGCAAGCGCATGATATCTGCATTTTTTTATATCATTTTTAACCAAAGAATGTATGTAGTCTTGTGTTTTTGTCATTCTGAAATATTAGTGAAATCTAGTTTCATCGCTTTCTGGTTTTATTACCAATAAATGATATTCACTTCAAGTTCCGCTTAATGCATATATTGGATGCACCCTCTTCTTTATTTTCTTCTTGAGTAGGCTTAACATAAGTAGGTAGGCAATAATGTCTTCAACATCCGTATCTGAGTCGGACAAAAACATTGTAGACAAGTGCAGACGTTCATGGCCACCACTGAACTGACACGAAAATTCGTCAGCCCGCGCGGCGATACGACACCGTAGTATAATCACTTGCTCGTGGCTTGAGACAGCATTGCGACACCCGGCGTGGGCCTAATAGAATTGCGGCTTAAGGGAGAGGACCGTGCAAGCGACCTTGAACCTGTAGTCAGTCAGGAGGTAGGAGGTATCCTGAAGGTTAATCCCAGACGGAGATATCCTTCCAAACTGGTAGTCAGGGGGCGAGGATGACTGCTGTTTAACTTTCCCGGTGCCGCACTGTAAGGCGTTGGTCTCTGACGGGCAGGTGGCGTAACTAGACTGGATTGTTTTTCGTCCCAAGACTTCCGCGTTCACCTCACAGGTGACAGAACGATCAATATCGTTAAAACTTCCTGAGGTGACGGGTTTGCTTGTTTCAGTTGACAGCTCTAGTGGTAGTATCGGCACCCTTTTCATTTATCAAAAAACAAACAAGCCACTACTAGATTGGATCATTCCAATGCTAAATCTGATAGAACCTCAGACGATTTACGATTCGATACGTATTTATGATATTTTTTTAACAAAAACCAACAATCTACCGCTGTATGTTTATGAATTGTTAAAAAAACATCTAACCTACCGAAATGTAGTCGTTTGACGCATCTTTAAATGGCTATATCTCGCTTATTTATCGAAGTCGAATAAATATTATCGCAGTTTTGGAATCAGTGTAAAGAATATAGTCAGGTGACATTAAAATATCAACAATGTAGAATAGGTTCCAATTATACCTATACCAATAAGAAAGATATTTTCACTTTGATTTCTAAAATTGATGTTTTTTCTTTTAGGACGGAGACAAGTTCTGGAGGATGCCCGAATGTTATATTAGAGGCAGCACAATTAAGTACCTTAGAATACCGGACGAAGTAATCGACATGGTCAAAGAAGACACGCAGATTAAGGCGAGGGGACGGACGGACATGAAGGGCCGGGGCGCAGCGCAGGGCCAGCGCAGCGCCCGCGGGGGCATGGGCCGGGGCGCCCTGGGCGGCCGCGGCGGCAGGCCCAACCCTCTCGGGCGCGGGGGAGGCGGGCGCAACCAGAATCAGATGAACAAAAACAAACAGAAGCAGTAGCATACATTTATTTAATTAAAACAAAACGTTTCCTAATAAAAAATTAAAGTAAAACATTTAATTTCATTTTTTAATGGTGGTGGTCTTTCTTGACGAATCGCAGGCCGCAGTAGCCGCAGCTGTGGTTGCCGGGTTTGTTCTAGAATAAAATGAGATTTCATTCAATGTTCATTACGAGTAAAGTGTAGCTGTATTGAACTAGTCGATGTGAAACGAATAGTTCACTACTAATAACTTAATCGGTGACGGGAGACTCTTGCTTATAGCCGAGTCGACTATTTGTTCGGACGCCAGAGTCGGTGCGCGCTGACCGGAAGTCGACAATCCGAGGTCAAATGATAGTTAATACAGCTGGTTTAACTGACAATATGACCAGTATTAAAAAATGATAAATCAAGCCTAAAATGTGGCAGCAGTTTGGTTTTTGTGCATTTTGATAATTTAAAATGTCTATTCAGTTGACTCTCAAAAAAAAAGTATCAATATTGAAATTATAATTTCTTGATGTTAGACAGTAATTATACTCTCTGAATTTTATTGGGCTAACAACAGTGGCGTAGCTAGATAGTGAAAGGCCCTGGTGCAAAGAGGAAATTGGGCCATTGTCCCCCATCTCAAGTCATAACAAAAGTAATTGAATTAGTATAAAAAATATTTCGTTTATAATTGTTACACATTACAATAAAATAAAAATTGAAGCATACTATCAATACTCAATTTTCATCGTGCCTAGATATTTGCAAAGCTATCAGTGACTACTCATACTGGAATTGAGATGTAGTAGAAGTAGTAACAAGTTCTGGAGATTTCGGTTTGAAAAAAATGTTCAGTTTGGGTAGCCTTTTCTGTTACTGTTTTTGCTTAAAAGCGCCACTACTATTTTTTTGCCCATGATTTTTTACTAAGTTGTAGTTTTCTAGCCACTTTACACACATTCCACAATACAAAAGAAAATTTAACTAATTAATTCAAATGCTTCTTGTTTTTGCGCTTATTTAAATAATCCAAGCACGCATACATACGTGACAAGCGACGCTAACAAAACGCAAAATCCTGACCGATCGCTGTTTTGCTCCCGAAACAGACAAACGACGCGGAAACCAACCACCATGGTACTACCAAATTCCGTTAGATGGAGTTTTTATAAATAGTTCTACTAGTTGTGTCTAGGTGACATTCTTGAGTAAATTGAGATTTATTTGAATATTCAAGCTATTGTAAAATATTGTCTATATTTCAGTTAGACTAACAACAAATGCCTTGTGGTCCCCCTAGCACTGCGGGCACCTCACATTTTTGTAGCTACGCCACTGGATGACAAATACGGATATGCAATACCCATGGAGTCATGAATAGGCTACTCGAACAAAAAAGAGTCGACACGAGTTCGACTTTGTGGACTGACGCCTGGGTTGGACTGATGCCTGGGTTGACAGATGAAGGAAACGAACGAGTGCAAGAGTCTATGACGACTTTAGAACTCATTCGAATCTTTAGTCGAACGAATTCAAGTCGAACTCGATTCGACTCTTTCGTTCGAGTCATTCATGACTAAACATAATGTAGGTTTTCTCATAAGGTCAAATACGCAGCACAAAATACTGCCGATCTACGTAGAAAATGAATTGAAAGATTTCAATGAACTTACGACGTTAATGTATACTTTGGGGTGCCCTTCCGGGCCGCTGCCGCCATCGCACCAGACGACGCTCTCGGTCACTTCCTTCGGTGGAATTTCAGCCACAAGATTAACAGCCCATTGAGCGTTTACTTGCTTCTCGGCGTTCGTAAACCTAGCCAAACGGTAGTCGTTCTCTTCCCATTTCTAAAATAATACGATTATCGCATATATTCCGCCTAATTAAGGATAAAACGA
This sequence comes from Micropterix aruncella, assembly GCA_944548615.1. Taxonomy (NCBI): domain Eukaryota; kingdom Metazoa; phylum Arthropoda; class Insecta; order Lepidoptera; family Micropterigidae; genus Micropterix; species Micropterix aruncella. The sequence continues at coordinate 13,241,111 of OX155951.1, forward strand.
TTTCTTGTCAAAAAATACATAACCTGCCCAGTGTGTGTAACTTTATCAGATACATTCCTGGATAACTGTATAACGGCTCCTACGGTAGGGCGTGATATTAAGCGCAGCCTTAAAATTGTATTATTTAATAACGCCATGATGCGGTTTCGACCCAGATGTACTATTTTTAAATTACATAAACCAACAAAATCGCAATGACAGCTCGTAGTGACAGTTCGCAAACAGAGTTGCCAGCGTTGACACCGCAAAATCAATTCTCTTTGGAAGGGGGGCGCCAGTTTTGCATGCGGCAGTCTTGCACAAATGTCACTTTTGACAGTTCCAAATCTGTTGAGGGCAGATTTGCAGGAGGCAACCTTGCAGGCGGCAACCTTGCAGGCGGCAACCTTGCAGGCGGCATTTTTGCAGACGGCATTCTTGCAGAAAGCAAACTTGCATACAAACCCGAAGTTAGCAACGTTTGAGAATGGCGCATTAGGACATGATTACATGAATAAAATAATTTTATATTATTTTACAAACCAAAAATAAAGCAGTAAAGCGGTCATATGTTATTAATTTTAAATTTAGAAAAAGAAGTAGCAAATTATCATGTCAGGGTAAATTAAAGTGGTGAATATTTTTACCTCTCCACATTTAATTACCGGCATCCTTGTAGTGGATGATTCAGTACATCAAAGTAAACATTAAAAAAAATGTCTTAAGTTTTTCTGTTAGGTTAGGTTAGGTTTTTCTTTCCCTAAAATCGAAGTGACATTAATTACCGGCATCCTTGTAGTGGATGATTCAGTACATCAAACTAAACATTTAAAAAATGTTTTAAGTTTTTCTGTTAGGTTAGGTTAGGTTAGGTTTACCTTTCCCTAAAATCGAAAGATGATTGCTGAGATCCGCGATGGAGAGGACACTCAAAGAAGTGGACTGGTTTCCGTACCCTGACATATGAAAACGCGGCTTTTGTCGATTTCTACTCTGGTAACACTAAATTTTAAATACGATGTTTTGCTTCTAACTTCATTTTCTGCAAAAATGCCGTCTGCAAAAATGCCGACCCTCGAAACGTCAGTTTGACATTTGCAAAACTGCCTTCTGCAAGATTGCCTTCTGCAAAACTGCCGCCTGCAAGAATGCCGTCTGCAAGATTGCCGTCTGCAAATCTGCCTTCTGCAAGTTGATGGGACCCCTTTGGAAAATAAAAACCCATTTTCTCATTTTTAATTATTGCATTATAATTAAATATTTTTGGTAGGTGGATGATGTTATCGTATAAATAAGGAGTATATATAGCAATATAATTTTTCTTTGGATTAAGAAGTTTAGGAAAAAGCGAGAGGAAAATCAACCGAGTCCAGCGGTTCGCTTTCCGTGGAAATAAACGATTTGGTCAATAATCCAGAATTTTTCATCAATGTAAAGTCTGGATCTTCCATGTCCTTGTAAAGTCTGCTCTGTGGACGGCTGCTCTTATCAATATTATCCGTCGATAGGCTGTCAGAATCGTCGTTTAATGATGTCTGAGAATCTGCAAAAAAAAAGTATTATATTAAAGTAAAAAAAAAAAAATTTAGTTAAAGTATATTATCAATATTTTTATACCCGATGGAAACAGATTCAGCATGGTGAGATAGTCCTCGGTTAAATAAGGTGGAAGATCTCCGTTTTCCGTTTCTCCCATCTCCGTAGGTAAGCCTCCATTATTGCTGAGTTCTTCGATTACGTTTAACCATTGTCCATTATGGCTCCTGAATCTCTCGACTTTAATTCTGCTCGCCCAGTCGCTTTCCATGTCGGCGATTATATCCAAACAGGATTCGCACAGCTTTCGAATCTCAGGATTGTTATCCTGCATTAGGTCAATGAGGTAAGCGGGAGCCTCTGAAATAAAGGAGAATAGGCATTTTTGTACTTTCGGCGTACCCAGAGTGTACTGACTGGGAACTTATAGCGGTTAATTGTGCTTGTGTAAAGAGAATATAATATTAAAGTTCAACTCATTAATGTATGTCATATTAGAATTATACACATCCAAAGTTATATATATTTGGATGATTTTGTGAAATAAACTAGTTATGAAATCTTGTTAAATAGGGTTTATTACGTAGAACTAGCTATATCTACAGCTGGTCGTTATTTGAATTAATATTTCAAATAAAATCGAATAGTAAAGCAAAAATGAATCAAATCTAGTATCGCACGGCCAGAAAGTAAAAACGAAATTGCACAAAAACACTTATTATACCTCAACGTAAAACTAAGGAATGACAACTGCCCAGGCGCAAACATTTATTCGTCACAGATACACTGAGTATCTACCCGTTTTGCTTATTTTCTGCCTCTCTTTACATTCATGTCCTATAGACAAATGCAACGTAAAACGTAAGAATGCAGACGGTCCAGGTGCGAAATCTTACTTGTCGTCCGCAAAACGATCGTCCGTCTCTATCTTTATTTTACTCATCGTCTGTTTCTCTTTCGTTCGTAAACTTTTTTAACATCGGGGAAAAGATAAAAGTGCTCACTCGGTATTATGCGGCTATTTTTAATATCAATAGTCGATATCGATATAGGTTTATAGTTATATTTTCTTATATATTTTATCTATATATGTCGCATACGAATAATATAAACGACCGTATCGTCGGAATAAAACCGAACAAATGAGGCATTATTGTTAAAAATGTGTAATTATGGAATAAAAATATTTGGCAATTTTAACACTGGAAAATGTCATCAGCCGCGTATTTTACAGTCGTATTGAGATTTCGTCGGGTGCGTGCCGCAAAGCGGGTGCAAAACAAACCCTGGATCGATGCAGAATCAATAGCTATGATTAAAACAAAATCTAAGTTGTGGAAAGCTTATACCAGAAATAAAACCGGTGCTAATTACCAAAAATACAGGCTAGCGAACAATAAATGTGTTAGTTTTATTAGAAGGCTAAGAAGCGAGTTTGAATCAAAAATAGTTCTCTCGGGACAAAAAAGTTTTTATTCATCCTAAGTGACTATACCACCAGCAATGCGTGACGCACAAGGCAACATGACGGTAGACCCCAAAACCATCGCCAATTGCTTTGCCGACGAATTCTATAAAGCTTATTCGCGTGAACCTGCTATTACTGCATCAGTCGCGCTTCACCCACAACGTAGATTAACCAACTCCTTCTCTGACATTATCTTCTCTCGGGCGTCTCTACAGAGGGTTCTCAATAACATAAATCCAGAATCATCCTCTGGTCCTGATGGTCTACCAGGCACTATATTAAAGCAGTGCTCGGATATTATTCTACCAGCCATACATGACATAATGACGTCTTCATTTGAATCTGGCATTGTACCGATGGATTGGAAGCACTCAATCGTAACCCCGATATACAAGAAAGGTGACAAGACGGTGGCAACTAACTACCGACCCATAAGCCTGACTAGTATAGTGTGCACATGTATGGAAAGAATCATCGCTAAGGAACTACAAGGCTTCCTAAGATCGGAAAACATTATACCATACCAACAACATGGATTTGTGTCAAATCGCTCAACTATCTCTAACCTCTTGCTTTGCCTTGACTATTGGACAAAACATATGTTATTTATCTGGACTTCGAGAAATCATTTGATACGGTGCCACACCGTCGGCTCCTTGCAAAAGTAAAGCATCTCGGAATACGTGGTAGACCGCTGACATGGCTGGAAAATTACCTAACGGGACGTATTTACCAAGTGAGAGTGGGGGGCCTATTATCGGATGTCTGTGAAGCGGTCAGCGGCGTACCTCAAGGTTCCGTTCTGGCTCCGACCCTGTTCGGGATCTTCATCTCTGATCTTCCTCAACTCGCCGGAATATCAACGAGCCTCTTCGCTGATGATGTTAAACTTACTGCAGACGCTGTCTCGAGTTGTGGAACGTTAAGAGAAGCTTTAGATGAAATCACAAAATGGACTCAAGATTGGGTTATTAAAACCAACCCTAAGAAATGCAGAGTTCTACACCTTGGTAAAAACAACCCTAAAAATAACTACCAACTTGGATCGATCAGCTTAACCACTACAAATGCACAGAAAGACCTCGGTATAACGATAAGGGACAACTTGAAATGGGCAAACCATATTGAAAAGATCGTAAAACAGGCAAACTCACTTCTATATTTGGTAAAGAAAGCTTTTCAAGTATCGTTTTCAAATCTTGAATCCTTATTTTGCCAAGGACATCGACCCGCTTGAAAGTGTATAACGTAGAGCGACAAAACTGCCAAAAACCCTAAGAAAAACACCCTATGAACGTAGATTAAAAATCCTCAAACTGACAACTCTGGAGCGACGGAGACACGGAGGAGATCTCATAGAGACATACAAAATATTGAGGCAACACTACGACTGCCCAGAGTCGGAAAGCACGTTTGCGTTCAATTCAAACCGTCGCAGCCGTTAAGAGGTCACAGCCTGAAACTCGACGTTACGAGCTTTTCGACCGAAGCAAGAAAGCGCTTCCCGACGAACAGAATCGCGAACGGCCGGAATAAACCGCCCGAGGAAGTTATCGAAGCGCCGACCGTAAACGCATTCAAAAATAGGCTCGATATCTACTTAAAAAATAATATATAAAAGAAAAAAAAAAAAGGAAACAGCAACACCGGTGAATGTCTTAGATATGAACGCATCGGCGTTAAGCTGCTAGTTCATCGACAAATAATAATAATAAAAAATAATGCATCATCTTTTACGCCGAAAGGAATTATTATTATTATTATTTATTCTGAACGGGCAGCTTCCGAATAGGCGGAAAGGGTGGGAGGGTCGGATGCGGTTTTACCCGTCTGTCGGACGAGATGGGCCGCGCTGCGCGGGTGCGCCAGCAGCGCGCGGAAGGCGAAGGCCGTCTGCAGCACGTGCTCGTCGTCGCTCTGGCGCCGCCGCAGCAGGCGCACGAGGCGGCCGGGCGCCCCCGCCGCACACAGCGCCCCCGCCGCCGCCGCCTCGCCCCCCAGCGCACCCGCCAGCACCGCCGCCTCCAGCCGCAGCTGCGCCTCGCGCGCGCCCTCCGCGCCCCCGCCATCTGCAAACCGGACGCCGTCGATGCATTCCTGCACACGCTCGCGCGCCCGTCCCGAGCGAGCGGCCGTTCGGAACTTGCGCTATCGGATATTTTTCTACCGAGAACTTCATCATTTTCCTAAAAAGCAAAAATCTTCAGAGGCGAAACGTAGATTTGACCGGCGATCCGCGAGACCCGACTTCCGCCGCGCGCGGTGAGACCGTTCCGGGCGACGACGTTTGCGAGATCGCGGTATTTATTCGGTTCGCGCTCGCGGTCCTTCGACATATTCGATTTCCGCAGCGGTTAACTCTTCGATTGCGGTTATCTTCGAGATAGGAAGCGAACGGTTATATCCGGACGGATAGCCGTGCGTCCCGGACTTTCGGGAAAATGATACCGTTTAGAAACCGAATCGACTCCGAGGGGTCTACGAAAACTCACTCGTATTTCCGGAAGAAGCGGGGCCCGGATAAGTTTGTCTAAAATATGATTAATCTTAGAAAAAAAGAATAATATTACCATTTCCCCGAACCATCCTGGATTTTTTAATAAACTCAAAGTAAACTCCCCGATCCTCTCGCCGATGTAGCAAAATTTTAACTACATAAGAACCCCGCAAAAAAAATGAGGAGAGGGTCCAAACTATAATAACATTACTGCTCGCGGTTGTACTACCGCGTTAGATCAGCGCGATTCCGGCCGGTTCCAGCGAGAAACTTTTGGGGAAGTCGAAGGGGACTCGTGAATCGTTCGGTTCACTACGGCCACTCTTGCCGATCCTTAAAATTGAACAGAATCAAAGTTTTCGTTATTCTGGATTTGGCATAAACCAGGGAGGGCAATTTTAGGGCTAGCCCGAAATTATGTTTGGACCTGAAGAGAGTCGAGGTGCCCGCCACTTTGACTAAGGACAGCCAAGATTTTAAACTACCTGTCATCGGCGCATCCAAACGAGACAATTGGTTTTAGTAAAATCATAAATGAGAAAATACAATGACAAATGAAAAGTTAAATAATTAGTAAATCAAAAGTCTCCGTTTTTCTAACAGTCCAATATTATCGCACCTGGATCCAATAAGTTGCAGATGTAAGGAATTAAGTTGTAGCGTTCCGCCACGGCCATTATATCGATGTCCGATGTGAGAATGTTACTAAGAGTACCGAGGCATTCCACAGCGAATTCTCCATTTGCATCGCCATTGGTTATCGCTCCAGCTATATCTCCTGTAAATTCCTGTAATTTTTTTTTATTTTTTTTATTTTTTCAAACAAACAACGGATATATTATATTAAATGGTTATACTAGGTGTGAAGTAAATGACATCCCACATTCACATGACCATGCTCAGCGCGTACCCAACTAGGCCGAATGTAGCCTGTATCTGGGTATACGAGATATTGCCTGACTCGGGTGGTGGAGCATAATTGACATATACGTATAACATAATTGATGACACTTCGCATGATATGCAAGTATTATTAGGTACCTCGATATTTAAAAGTTCGATAATTATTGAGTCTAATATGTATCATCTGCAGATACTCTTGTCATTCTGTGTTGCTGCCTTCGCGATTGTTTATCTAGGATTTAATGGAAAAACGTCAGTTACTGATTCACAAACAGCTGGCATATGTCTAACACCTTACTTTCTTGGAATAGCATGCTGGAATTATATCATGGGGTGCCTTCTATGGAATAACCTCAACAAAAGCTTTTGGGATTTCACTAGAGGATCTGAGACTGCTTTGTACATGCTCCCCAATATAATATGCACCCATAAACCCTGGCATAGAGCCATGTGAACCATATTTATGGTAGCCTTTGACAATACATTGCATAATTATCAAATACAAACACCAATTTCCGTGACTTTGAAGACAGTTGTACTAGTTAGTTAGTTAGTTAGTTTGTCTGGGCTATTTCCCGCACTTGGCTTCTTGATTGGGCCGTTGTGCGTGGTTCATGTTTCTATTTATGTTACTCCAGCCAACCCAGGCTGTCCCAGAAGGACAGTTGTACTAATTGGTTATCCCAGCTTAATTTAGAGTTTATTAACCGTTATAGTGCCAAATATATTTCGCCAAAATGTTCTAAAATGCCAAAAGAAAAGTCTATATTTATAGATAATTTATATAAACAAGAAAAAAATGTAAACCGGTGTTTGTAAAAAAAAGTGTGATCCGAGAAAGATAGAAAGCAATTTTATGAAGAAAAAAAAAGATGAAGCGTGAACATGACCTTCACTAACGAGCGCCAAAAGCAAACTGTCGAAGTTTTCACCTACATACCTACAAGCGCGACGGCGCTCTTCGGCACTATAATGATTAAGACACCCAAATACTAGACTTTGCTTTCTTCTTGGATATGGTAACTCGTATCAGGCAGGTTGCCTATTACAACGGCAAGAGTGGAGCATTAATGATTGAAGAGGTAACATGAGTACTGCACCTAATCCAAAATAGAATTAATTAGATTTTTGCGGCATTTAAAGGTTCAGAGATGTCGATCGAGCCGTGCTTTGACACTATCCAGACTATGTTGGGCCTTTACGAGCACTTCAGCCTATGATTATTTCATCCATGAGGAGAACCGTGTCATTAGCAATGGAGACAATTTGTGCATTATCTCCGAGAGGAAAACGCCGAAATTAAATCACTATGCGGTGTTGTAATTGTATTTCTAATTTGTTTGATATACATATGTATATACATTTCTTACCACGAACAAAGGTCTGATATCGGAATGTTGTGACAGGTTGCGTACGAGTTTCATGATGGTGGGGTCCGTCCGCCGGAAAGCCATCGCTACAAGTTGCGTCAGTCGACCTTCGCCAACCATAGTGGCAGCACAACGACGGTTCGCCGCCAAATTCACACAGAGACCGTTTAATTCCATCCCGCCACTTCCGCTCATCAGTAGCATATCTGTCAACTGAATGACCAAATTATAAGAGTTGATAAAGTGTCATTTAATTTTCAAAGCTCACCAGTTTAACGCAGTCAGTTTGCGTAAACAACAGCTTCACGCGATCGTCCATGCTCAGATGATACATTATTTTCATAACAATGTTTGTCTGCTTATTATCACCTAAAAATACAACTCATTTAGTTTCAATATACATAACGGTGAATATTCGATTTAACTGAATTAATAACGTACTGATTAAATTGATTAGTTTAGGTAGAAATCCCGCTTTAATTATTTTATTTCTTAGTTTTGCATCAAAAGTCAAGTTGAACAGCAACTTTAAAGTGACGTTAAGCAAATCGGGGTTACTTGTATCGAGCAATGGGGCTATTTTCTCGATAATTCCAAGAGATGCCATAGCGCTTTTATTCTCTTTATAAACAGACAGTTTTTGCAAGAAGGACGTAATTAGGATTAATAAATCGAGATTGGAGTGACGCTGCATTGCGCCAATCAGCAACCGAACGATGTCTTTCTTGTGCATCTTTTCTTCGATCTTTATGTTATCTGCTATGTTCAACAGGAGGTAAAAGGCGACTCTCAGCAACTGCTCCTGTCGCTTGGCGAGCGCTTTGAGTTTTCTTTTGAGCTGCTCTTCGTCGTTTTTTGCAAGCGGATTGTCAATGGCTGCATTGCATAGATCCTCGTGGTAACTGCTTGTTAACGACCGTGCACTTCTCCCGGAGAGGCCAATATCTGCAACCGCCCAAGTTCCGGATTTGGGGCGGCGTTTCGGTTCTGGAATTCTACTCTTTGGAAGTTCAGGCTAAAATAAAATTACAAAATTAGTAAATAAATAAAATTAAGGCTGACATTTAGTAATGTAAATATGTGTGAGTACACAAGTTTTAACTTAGAAACTATGAACAAAAATATTTTAAAACATTGAATCAGTACAGCGCTATCGCATCAGTGCTGACTTCAATATTTCCACTATACATGTATTTTGAAGTCAGTCCGCTCTTCCCACCATACGCGTCAGCGGTACTGACCTTGTCTAAACATCGAGGTCAGTAGTTGGTCAGTCGCTGGCACTGCGTTGTAGGGTGACATCACATTGGAAAATTTGTGGAAATTATGGAAAATTTTAACTAGCAAAAATGTCAATTTTTTTCCCACTGACTTGTGTACACCCTACAGAAATAACTAAGGCCGATTGACTGCATGTAAACAGTGTGTCAGTTCTCGGAACAGCGCTCTGACGCCCGTAACTGGCTCATTGTAAATCTGCACTTATTATAAGCAAAAGAATCTTTACTTTATCTGGGGTATTCAGCTGCTTCACTTTGCCATCGATTTGCTCTTTCCACTGATCATATCGTTTCAATTCATAATCGATAACATCCATGCAGAGGGATCCAATCTTATACTGGATAATGACGTTATGGAACTCATTGTATGACGAGAAGCAGAAGAATGTGTAGACAATATTTGTGCTTAATTCTAGACTGCGCTTCCACTCCTCTCTCAAAACTCGAGAAAGTGCGCTCAGTAAAGCCTCTGAAAAATAGAAAACATTATTAAATCCTATCATTAATTCCAATAGAAAAATAAAAGGGATCAAAAAACCACTGACCATTTTTAGTTAGCTCCGTGAGATTATCAGGTATTCGAGCCAGCTGCAGAATCAAAGCTGAACCCTTGATCTTCTCCGGAATATCCTCATAGAGCAACTCCACATACTCGTCGACACAATTTAACACGGCGACTTGAGTACTTTCGACGGGGCTCATCGTTTCGCCGTTTATTCTTGAATTTTGCGATGAAACTGGAAGAAATAACACATGTTGTTACTTTCCCGACCCACCAACCGACGAGAAGGGAAAGTATTGTGAACGCGTTTCTGTGTGTCTGTGTGTGTTCCTCCACGATAGCACCCAAACGCTTAATCCGATTGAGCTGAAATTTGGCACGCAGGAATCATCTATTTGGTCATGGCGAGAGTTGGAAAGGTTGTGTTTGAAATCGGTCCACCAGGGGATAATGTGAACGTATTGTGTATTCGACCTATTGATATATGACTAGGGGGCGACCTAGTCAATCTCAGTCAGTCAATCTCGAAATATTGGACTTACAGACTTCAAATTTAGTATACAGATGGGATTGGCCTTGTTGGGCCAAAATTACATTATGAAATTTTGATTGGAATATCTCATATGCAAGCAATACTAATAATATTTAAATTCCGTCACATATTTTAATCAATTATTAACGCCATATGTTGGCGCTTAGCCGCAAAACGAACCGCATCGCCCGAGGCAATTGCAACAGAACCCAACCGGGTTCGTCCGCCGCCCGAGCGAGGGAGCTCATCAATTTTATTTATGAAAATAATATTTAGATGAAATCAGCTACTTACCTGGAAATTCGTGGGGTGATACAACTGATTATTTTTAATACACCTATTTATCTACTGTCACCCCCAGGCTGGAGTAAACGGCCTCAACAATACATCATCATCCATCCCGGTGTTCCGCTTCGGCCCTGGCTTCACCCTAGGTTTCCCTATAGCCTTAACTCTTACGGTGGATGTGGTACAAGTTTGTGGTATAGTAATTTATGAATGTATGTGGTAATCTAAAAATACCACGACACTTTACAGTCCTTTAGAGCCATCTATCAGTGAATACTATTCTTTGTTTTAACAATTTACTGCCAGCTAACGACTGTCAAACTACGTGTCAGACTGGACCGGCATTTTGCTATTGCAGTTTTTTTTTAAAACATAAATCTTGAAATTACAGCATTTAGGGAAACGTATGAAGAAGTACAGTAGAACTCCAATTATCCGAACTGACTATCCGAATCGCCGATTATCCGAAATCAAAACAGATAAATAAACTACAAACGGAGCTGCCATGGAATTCACCGACCAAAAATCGGGCCCATCATTTAACACAATTACATAGGACGGAAACGTATTGCGATTCGCAAAATAATGATTCTATCTACGCGCGCTATTGTCCGATGTAAAGCACTTTCTAAGTACGCTTAATATGTAAAAGTTCAGCATTTACATTTAATTATTGATATTGATAATAAATTTTGATAATAGTTTTTTCTCCCAATTTAAACATATATATAATAATTAATTAAAAAAGACCCTTTTTTCGGAATAAATCCAATTATCCAAATTTTCAATTATCCAAATGGGGTCTGATCCCAATTGATTCGGATAATTGGAGTTCTACTGTACTTCTAAACGAGTTTATTACTGAAATAAAAATTATTCTGATAAAAGTTATTGTTCGTAATAAATATATTCCTATACATTATGGGCTCGATTGCGTTTCTCTTGAACTAAAATCGGAAATTAGTTGATGTGAACGAGACAGAGCATTACGTCAGTGCGGAATGTGAAATGAACGGTTGTCACTTTTCCGCATTAAAACTACCCACCGAAGATAACGCAGCTAAATCTAACACCGCACGAAATGTGTTCAAACTTATTTGGGCGTCTATAAGTTCGACATGTAGTTTTGGCGGGGGAAAATCAACAATAGTTCATTTCATATTCCGTTCGAACGTATTGCTCTGTCTCGTTCGGTTGGACTAAGTTCCTATTTTAGTTCACGAAGAAACGCAATCGGGCCCTATGCACATAACAATTCATATATTCCCATACACAAGACAATATATTCCAATACACATGACTTATATTCCCATACAATAAGACAATTCATTATAGAGATGGGGCATAACAAATTAACCACCCATTTTTTACATCAAATATAGGAAAAAATAAATTCTGGGAAAATGAAATATTTCCAAATATTATACTTTCCAACAATAGAACTATCCCATAAAAAGTTTAATTTTCTCTAAGGACCATTGAAGTCTATTGGAATAGGAACATTGAAGTCTAAGGTTTAATTTTGACTCCGAGGGATCTTCGCCGGATTTGCCTCAGACGGCCTCAATCCGATCAAAGCAGATCAGTAAATGGATCGGCTTCTGTTTCGTTGTGTTCTATATCCCGATGTTCGATAATTCGAGGCATAATATGTTGTTGGACGTCTTTTGAATCTTCAATCAGAGAACCTCTACATTCTTTCATATTTTACCTAGTATCATCCAGAACAGTGATGAAGATTAAGGGAGAGAGGGGCATCCCTGTTTGACTTCGTCTTCTATACCATCAGATCGGTGGTTTGACCCTCGCGGGCAACACTTGCAATGAAGCCCTCAAACATCCTCTTCAGGAAAGATGAATTTTGCTGGAAGGCTGTGTCTACTTAAAATTACCCAATAAAATAAAATACAAACGGGGTTGCCAACGAATTCACCGACCGGAGTCAAGCCCATCATAATACTATTATTACACTTCTGGGGGGTGAGCGGTGTACTCCGAACTAACGACTGGCTGTGCTAGGTTTCGGACAGCTGTCATGCCACATGTGAGCGTGAAATTTACCACCCATTCACCCCCCTTTTGAAGCCATAGAATTTGAGATGCAGAAATCATGATTTTAGATATTTTTTCTAGAAAGGACTTAATTATTTTCCTGGAGAGACCCAGATCTTTAAAGAGGTGACGCAGAGATTTGGCTGACAGGCCACGAGCGCCAACTTCCAACGCGTTAAGGTGAACAGTGAAGCAGTTCTGGGTGACGGCATTTGCGAGATCATGGTAAACATTTAATTTGTATAAATAGGATAGAAAACGAATTTACCGCGTGAAATTTGTAGGACCCGACATTTCGGTGACGTTGCAGCCGCCATTGTCTAGGGTAGTCAAAATCAAAATCAAAATCAATCAAAATGTTTTTTATTCACAATAGAATTTGTATAAAATTGCTTTGTGACGTCAAAAATGAGATACAATGTACGGTTTATATTATAGATAATGATATAAAATATTTAACAACAGAAATATTTACAATGACTAGTTGTCTAGGGTAGACGTTGTCTAGGGTAGACTAGTCTACCCTAGACAACGGCAGCTGCAACGTCACCGAAACGTCGGGTCCTACAAATTTCACGCGGTAAATTCGTTTTCTATCCTATTTATAATGTTAAACAACCGCGATAGTCTTCGATTTTATATTTAATTTGTAGTTGTGGTCTTTTGAGATATTTGATTTACAACAAGGGCCATCTTCCGAGATAGGGAGTAAAGAGTTACATCTGGACAGAGGGTTGTGCATCTGAGACTTTAAAGGAATTTATATGGCTCAGAGTCCAAATCGACATCCAGAATCTAATCTGAAATATGCCAATGCTTATTATGACAATACTAACCTTGTTTTCGATTTTTTAGATAGAAAATCAGTTGCTCCACATCGGGCAGCTTTGACGAATGTATGAGGTCGCATTTACTTATAACTTCTTTCGCTAATGCGGAACAGTCGGTCTCGGCGTTTAAACTGGTCAACCGAATTATTTTTCTGCAAGACTAGACAAATAAGAAATTTATATAGTATAGGCACCTTTTTCATTTCTCGACATTAAAAAAAAAACACTCTAATTCCATTATTGTAATGCTAAATCTGATATGAAATACACACAATATTTGGAGACATAAACTTTTCAAATTTTGTATGGAAAAATATATGATTCAATAGGTGTTTCTAATAGTTTTAAAAAAACTAACTTAACCTACCGCCATATAATTAGGTGTTTTAAATGATTTTTTTTTTTTTTTAATCAAACTTAACCTACCGAAATGTAGGTATTTGACGCTTCTTTAAATGCATATATCTCGCTTATTTATTGAGGTCGAATAAAGATTATCGCAGTTTCGGAATCAGCATGGTGAATATAGTCGGGTGACGTTAAAAAATCAACAGTGTATAACAGGTCCCAATTATACAGTAATACTCAAAAAAATCGTTAGAATCTGGAACGAAATTGATATCTTACAATATTTCAAACCTTTTTATTTCCATGAACGGCGTCGCCGTGCCTCCCTAGCAGCACAGCCTCAACCTCATAGTTCACAATGAGCGCTTTTTCAGTGGGGTGAACGTCTATCGAGCCGGATTTAATTTTTCTGCAAAGGGCATGAAAAATCAATACGCCGCAACGACACCTTATATGGAGAGTAGTGAAGGCTTACTACTTTTTTAAAAACTTGGCATCCTCCAGCTGCATATCATTGGGGAGAACGGAGTGAAAAAACAACAGCAATATAACCAGACTAAGCACGAAAGTAACAACACCAATGACTAGTAAGCTAAAAGTTATCATGCATGTAAAATTGCGGATTACGCGGACCTCCGGCCTTCGGAAAACTCACACTCCCACCATTCTATCACTGACAGAACAGAACAGTAAACAATGGATGACAGATCAATAACGTCAGCTGCGTTCCGTGTACGTTATTGTTGTAACACGGACACCAATATCGATGATTTGATGGGCTAATGACTAAAAATATCTAGTCATTATAGTGATATTGCCATTCAAATCGTTTTGCTCACAGTACACCTGAGTGCTAAATTTCCACTGAACACCGCCAAAGTAATTTTTATTGGCAACCCAGCGTTTAGCATTCAGAGTATAAAACGCGGGAAAATATTTTTTAGTAAAGGTGGGCAAATCAATGTACCGCAAAGCGACTTTCTTTTTTTCTGAATTGGAATATTTGAACTAAAAATGAGTATCGCACCTAACCGAGGATCACAAAACGCGATATTAATTTCATATCAGGGCATAGAGATCCTATTATAATCGAAACGAACAACGTCGTCGAAGTGTCGCCAACTGAACGACTTTTACGACTTAGTACGATCGACTCGGACTCTGTATCGAATCACCCATCTCTAGACATGTGTTGATAGTTTTCCTCCGCCGGCTATTTTCCTCGCAGTTTTCGTAAATAATTAAGCAAAATGCTGACATTGGGAGAGCCTTTCCCCGATTTTTCAGCGACAACCACAATCGGCGATATATCTTTTCATGATTGGCTGGGAGATTCGTGAGTATTCGACATTTATTAGCCTTCTGCAATTCTAGTGTCTTTTTCATGTTCTTTTGTTATTGTCGCCAGATGGGGAGTATTATTCTCCCATCCAGCGGATTTTACGCCTGTGTGCACTACCGAGCTGGCGCGACTCTTGAATCTCATGCCCGAGTTCACTAAAAGAGGCGTGAAGGTTATTGCGCTGTCCTGCGATTCTGTCGCCTCTCACAAAGAATGGACGACGGACATCAAGTACTATGCCGGAGATCAGAGCGATGGCTTTCCTTACCCGATAATCGAAGACAAGAACAGAAGATTGGCTCTGCTTCTGGGAATGTTGGACATGGACGAGTTGGATTCGGAGGGAATGCCTCTGACTGCTCGCGCTGTGTTTATCGTGGATCCCGCCAAGAAATTGAGGCTGTCCATACTATACCCTGCTACGACCGGAAGGAACTTTGAGTGAGCGATTTATTTTAATTTAGTCTTTCTTTGTTTTATATTTAAAATGTGTTATTTTTGCAGTGAAATAATACGAACGATCGATGCCCTGCAGATCACGGATAAAAATAAAGTGGCAACACCAGCAGATTGGAAGGTTACACATTTTTTTAGCCGTAACTTAACTCTTTCGAACCGGCAATACTATGTCGCTCCTGGACCAGTACTGAAAACAAATTTAGGTAATATGCATTACGGCGCCGGCACACTGGTACTACGTAAGCAAGGTACGCAACGCATTATGGTATCTGGCCCTTGCATTTGCATGAAATCAGACACACATCCCACGCAACATTGCGTGGGATATATATCTACTTTTATATGAATTCAAGGGCCAGACAGATGGCATAATGCGTTGTGTACGTAGGACCAGTGTGCCGGACCCCTTATTGCATTATATAACTGGCATAAAGAGCTAAGGGCAAGTCGAAACTTGATCAACTTTTTCACGTAAGTAACAAACGCGCCGACGGGTCGGGAACAGTATGCCATGCTTCAAATTATACCTGCAGGTTCGAAACGGTTAAAAAGCCTAAGTGTGGTTGCACTGTATCTGAATTTTATTTTTTATTTCATTAGGTTGGTCAAGAGTGCATGGTTCTGCCGACCGTATCTGAAGAAGAAGCCGGACTGATGTTTCCAAAAGGGATCAGGATTGTATCGCTACCCTCTGGCAAAAAATACTTGCGCAAAACCCCGCAACCCTAACACTCGTTTCATTTCTTTCTCACATTCCTAATAATATTATTCATTGTTACCAAGATAAGAATACATTGTTTTGCATCACTTCTTTATTTATTTTTATAAAGTAAGAAATGAAATAGTCTTCGCCAATTCCTCTTCCTCTTCTTTCAGTTTTTCTACTTTGGCAAGTTTCGGTTTTAGTGCAAAAATATGCACTGGATAAATTCCCGCAGGAAAATTGGTTTGCTTGTGCTGTTTGATGATTTTGAGATTTGCTCGTTTGAATATATTTAGGAGGAGCGCTAACGGCCGAGTCACTGACGAATCCACATCATCTTTTTCTACTTTGCCCGATGAGGTCACATTTTCTTTGACGATTATGATGCCCTTATCTTTTAGAGCTCCGCTGAAAAATAATTCATCATTACAAATAGCAAATTGGAAGATTAAAAATTTTATTACTTACATGCAATTTTCGAAGAATTTTACTAGATCGTTATCGGTTAAATGTCCGAGGACCCATTGGCACCAAATAACGTCGTAAGTGCCAAGCGCCGGCTTAAAATCTTGCAACCCGATCGGGTACAGATTACCGATTTTGCCTTTGTCTTCTATGATCGTACTCTCGGCGACTTCTAAGAATTTCTGATTCTGCTCGACCAAATCCACTTTTTCAAAATAAGAAACGAGAACTCCCTGACTGATGCGGCCTATCCCAGCGCCGCAATCGAGGGCAAGGTTGCTCTGAGGTTTGCTTTTCACGCTCTGGAAAAGCTCTTCTAAAAATTGTCTGGATCCTTGTATATCTATGGCAGAGATGAAACCGAATCCACCGAGGACGCCTTCGAGTGTTGGGTCGATTTTAGACCAGTAGTCCGCTGCTTTTTTGTAGAAAGAACGATCCATTTGTGAATTATGTTTATCGCGGTGACCAAGCGGTGACCATGCTGCTGTTTAAAACATTTTTTGTTGGTCCCGGTCAGTAGTTGACAGTTCATGACAGTTGAATAAAGTTCTTTGTTTTCTGGCAATACTTGAATTTGTACGAATATTAGGGTCCCATCAAACTTGCAGAAGGCAGATTTGCAGACGGCAATCTTGCAGACGGCATTCTTGCAGGCGGCAGTTTTGCAGAAGGCAATCTTGCAGAAGGCAGTTTTGCAAATGTCAAACTGACGTTTCGAGGGTCGGCATTTTTGCAGACGGCATTTTTGCAGAAAATGAAGTTAGAAGCAAAACATCGTATTTAAAATTTAGTGTTACCAGAGTAGAAATCGACATAAGCCGCGTTTTCATATTATGTCAGGGTAGGGAAACCAGTCCACTTCTTTGAGTGTCCTCTCCATCGCGGATCTCAGCAATCAAAAAAACCTAACCTAACCTAACCTAACAGAAAAACTTAAAACATTTTTTTTAATGTTTAGTTTGATGTACTGAATCATCCACTACAAGGATGCCGGTAATTAATGTCACTTCGATTTTAGGGAAAGAAAAACCTAACCTAACCTAACCTAACAGAAAAACTTAAAACATTTTTTTGTTTAGTTTGATGTACTGAATCATCCACTACAAGGATGCCGGTAATTAAATGTGGAGAGGTAAAATTATCACCACTTTAATTTACCCTGACATGATAATTTGCTACTTCTTTTTCTAAATTTAAAATTAATAACATATGACCGCTTTACTGCTTTATTTTTGGTTTGTAAAATAATATAAAATTATTTTATTCATGTAATCATGTCCTAATGCGCCATTCTCACACGTTGCTAACTTCGGGTTTGTATGCAAGTTTGCTTTCTGCAAGAATGCCGTCTGCAAAAATGCCGCCTGCAAGGTTGCCGCCTGCAAGGTTGCCTCCTGCAAATCTGCCCTCAACAGATTTGGAACTGTCAAAAGTGACATTTGTGCAAGACTGCCGCATGCAAAACTGGCGCCCCCCGAATATTATCGTACTCAAATAGCGGAACGGGTCCCATCAAACTTGCAGAAGGCAGATTTGCAGACGGCAATCTTGCAGACGGCATTCTTGCAGGCGGCAGTTTTGCAGAAGGCAATCTTGCAGAAGGCAGTTTTGCAATAATGTCAAACTGACGTTTCGAGGGTCGGCATTTTTGCAGACGGCATTTTTGCAGAAAATGAAGTTAGAAGCAAAACATCGTATTTAAAATTTAGTGTTACCAGAGTAGAAATCGCAAAAGCCGCGTTTTCATATGTCAGGGTAGGGAAACCAGTCCACTTCTTTGAGTGTCCTCTCCATCGCGGATCTCAGCAATCAACTTTCGATTTTAGGGAAAGAAATTAATGAAAGGGTGAAAAGTGGGTCTTATAACCTAACCTAACCTAACCTATCCTGTAAACAATGTAATGACATCTAATATAAAGTCGATTTAATGTATCGATAATATTAGATAATCGTAAGTGGGTCGCAAAAGGCAATGTTGACAGTCAAAAAATAATTAATACGATAACATTGTGGAGAGGTAAAAATATTCACCACTTTAATTTACCCTGACATGATAATTTGCTACTTCTTTTTCTAAATTTAAAATTAATAACATAAGACCGCTTTACTGCTTTATTTTTGGTTTGCAAAATAATATAAAATTATTTTATTCGTGTAATCATGTCCTAATGCGCCATTCTCAAACGTTGCTAACTTCGGGTTTGTATGCAAGTTTGCTTTCTGCAAGAATGCCGTCTGCAAAAATGCCGCCTGCAAGGTTGCCGCCTGCAAGGTTGCCTCCTGCAAATCTGCCCTCAACAAATTTGGAGCTGTCAAAGTGACATTTGTGCAAGTTTGCCGCATGCAAAACTGCCGCCCCCCAATAGCGTTATCATAATATGATAATACCTAATTATTAAAATAATTTTAATTGTATGAAATAGCAATAATTTTGACAACAGACAAGACAGCCAAATTGACATTTCGGCCTGTGATTTCGGCTCTCCAGAGATATATATGCCGCACACATTATTATAATATTATCTTTTTGCCGCACACTAGTTCGTTCCCTAATAAGTCTGTGCAGCACACTTATTTGGGGTTGTGTTGGGGTTTGTGCGCCGGCTCGACGACGTGGCGATTCAAAAAAGAAAGCCGTGTTTTGAAGTTTATTTGTTTAGCGGTAATCGCAGTTTATTTTTTTCTTAGTCGTTTATTGGGAAACGATTCATATTTTTTGACGTTATGCTGGTTGTATTCAAGTGCAAACAAATACTGTAAACTATGGTGCAAGAAAGGTTTGAATTTGATATATATATATATATATATATATATATATATATATATATATTTTTAATCAATACTTGCTTATCATAACAATGATATGGTTCGGGTTCGATTGGTGAAGGCTAATTTATCAATTGAATAAATTGTTTGGGTTCCCCCTCGCCAGAAGTTTAATTTAGAGCAGTTTATGTTACCTATCTATGGTGTGTATTGACAGGAACAAAAAGGACAAAGTTCACGAAACTTTCACTTCTGCTGCTGCGACATCAGACGAAAATATGTGGGCCACTTCGAGATTAAGTAGCGAATTCGTAAGTTATCCATTATATCAACAATAATAACATATATTGGAGCAACATATAAGTTTAAATGCATTTTTTCAGTTTGGTTTTCGAAAAGTGGTGAATAGTAATTTCAAAAGAGCTACTGTCGGTCCTGGCAAGAGTTTCGCAACCAGCGGTGACCGCCTAAACCCACAAAATCTACCACATCTTCCGGTACCTCAGTTAGAAGTCACTTTGGAAAAATATCTAAAATCAGTAAAGCCGCATCTCAATGAGCAGGAATTCGCAAAGACATGCAATATCCTCAAACAATTTGCACAGCAGGATGGTCCCAAGCTACAGGTGCTAAATTATGTGTTATGTAAGCGTGACACTTGCAACTATTTTAAGCCGCTCTAGATAAGTACCGATTGATAAGATTCAATTTACTTTGTCAAATTTTAGATGCTATCTTCTGAACTTTAGTTGCTATCTCACTATAATTTTGGGTATTTTCTTATTTTTAATATAGGTATCTTACGCATTTTTTCTTTTGTTCATAAATTATTTAATTAATGTTTTAATTTTTCAATTAATATTAATATTAATAAATTCACTGACATCACTGAAAGTTTATATGCCATTTTTATAAATACAGTATTGAGCAAGCACATACAAAATGAAATGTTTATCTTAGAACAGGTCCCGACCTAGTTAGGTGACATTGCCACTAAACTATGTGATGTATTTGTATTAACTAAATGTTTAAAATATTCTTATGCATAGTGCCTAAGTTCTGAAATTGTATACTCACATATATCGATGGCATACAGGAGAAACTGACTAAGTCCACAAGATTGAGATTTTACTTTATTTGTCTAACATGACATGATAATCCTATACACGACATGAGATAATGCGTAAGTTCAAAAATATAGCAGAAGACTGATCTCCGCTATATTTTTAGACTTAGACATTATGTCATGTCATGTATAGGACTATTACTACGTCAGTTTACTACAATAAATTAATAAGATGAATAAATCTATTTCCAGAAAGCGCTCGAGAAAAGAGCTTCAGAATCGCTAAACTGGCTTGAAGACTGGTGGCTGAACTCCGCTTACTTGGATTACCGTTCTTCCGTCGTTATTAACTCGAATCCAGGATTAGTGTTTCCACTGCGGAAGTTCAGCTCAAGAGATGAGCATTTGGTTTTCGCTGCAAAAATGATCAAAGCCGCTCTCGATTACAAATTGACCATTGATATGTAGGTTCCCACAGTTTAATACCAGTACAAAAATATTGTTCGCATTCAAATTATATTGTTTTGTTTTGTAGCAATGCAATTCCTCTTGAAAAAATCGGCAATGACCCATTAGATATGCAGCAGTATAAGAAAATATTCGGAACATGTCGAGTTCCTGGTATCAGTCGAGATAAGCTCTCATTTAACAATTCGAAACATATAATTGTCATGCATAAAAGTCAGGTAAGTAATTAAAGGTAGAGACAGTCTTGTCCCACGTAAGCAACGCATTGTGACATCAGGACCCTTGAATTTGCATGAAAACAGGTTATCATACGCAACGCTGACGCACGCCTCTAACGCAACGTAGACCTGCGATCTCTAGGTCTGCGTGGATAGGTGGAGGGGATGACAGTACGCTGTCCCACCCGTAAGACCAGTGTGTTTCCAGAACTTACATTTACGCGTCAGACACATATAGAACATCGGTGGATGCGCAGAGAAAAGAAATGTGGAAGTATATAATGAATCTTTCTTCATCGTATTCCAATATCTGCATTAATATATGGTATTCTCTAAACTTGTTTTTTGTCTATTTATCTCATGAATCCAATATCTTGTTTTCTTTACTTTTTTATGTTATTGTGGTGGACATATTTATTTAAAAAAATACGTGTGGCACTCGGGGACTGCCGCGGTAAAGCTATTCCATAGCATTTTTAACAACTTATGCAATTATAATAATTTATTTATTTTATTTTTTCTGATATCAGATAACTGCGCTCTATCGGAAAACGTTGAAATTATTCCGAATCATTTGCGGCTGCGGTAGCAAATAATTCGGAATAATTTAAACGTCTTCCGATAGAGCGCCGCGCACGATTTTTTTATTCGATAAAGCAAAAAAAAACGGATTATTTGAAAAAAATCGTAGATAAAAAAATATTTAATTAAATTATCTTTAAAATGGTGCAGGTTTCATAATAATACGCCACATAGTATTTGCGTAGTAGTCGTTTTTGTGTTCGGTTAGACCTAATTTCACAAATTAATTACACACTATGTAATATAAACAAAATCTAAAATATTCAAAGCTTAGAATATCAGGAAAATGTTCTTGTTTAACATATATTTTTTCGAATCGTAAGCAGTACTCGTTTAGACGTAATTATCAGTTTAAATTCATTAATATTCGTAAAGAAATTTCTTCATTCGGTCGCCGCGCTGGCCTAGGGCCCGCGATAAAAGCTATGCAATAGCTTAATAACAAACTGTTTAAATCTCTCACTCTCATCTCAAACTCACTCTCAGAATCATAAAACCTATTGTATAGGGGTTGTACACAATACTAGTGCACCTTTTGCGAAGTGACAGCAGCTTCTGATGCCATATATACGTTGCATACTTGGGACAAGTGTGCACACCAACACGGGAGCGGCTCAGTTTATCGCTACTCTAAATCCTTGTCATAAATTGAAATGTTATACATTTATTTCTTTTTTAGATATTCTTTGTTCCAGTCTGGGACGACCAAGGCAATTTTCTAGACGAGCACAATATTTTAAACCAATTGAAATCCGTTTTAAAATCGACATCGCAAACCTCAAAAGCTCCAATCGGTATGTTGACATCGGAGCACCGTGACGCTTGGGGAGCGGCTTATCAGGAATTGATAAAAGACAACACAAACGCACAGAACCTCAAAAAAATTGAGGAGGGCTTGTTTCTTATGTGTCTTGATGAGTCGGTCGGACTTTGGAATCATAAGGAGAAGTGGCAGAGACAGACAACTGCCGGACACCAGACCATTCACGGGGGCGGGTCCAAAATCAACTCCGGCAATAGATGGTATGATAAAACCGTGCAATTGATAGTTGGGGAAGATGGAGTAAACGGACTTTGTTACGAGCATTCGCCGGCAGAAGGAGTTCCGATTGCAGTTATGACCGACTACGTCGTAAAGCGACTGTAAATATTCACTGTATTTTTATTAATATAGATGATACAAGACTTTGTTTAACTTGACGGTGGCTGAAACCGTCAGACATATGTCTACGATGTTATAAACAAACTACCCTCTTTCTCTCCGCACTCTTCAGATTTTTAATAATATAATTATTTCAGAGATGAAGGTAAAAAGACCATTGATGAAACAACACAAGCACCAGTTCAGTCACCGCAAAAACTGGAGTTTAATATCACTCCAGTAATTGAGTCTGCCATTGCAAAAGCAAAAGAAAATATCGATCAGTATGTACTTTTACCAAATGAAATATTAAAAAAAAATAAGTTTTATAATACCTCATTTGTTACAGAATGGCCCACGGTTTTGAACTCAACTGCTTCACCTTCGACAAATACGGAAAGGATTTCATTAAAAAACAAAAAATGAGCCCTGACAGTTTTATTCAAATGGCGATACAGTTCGCTTTTTACCGCCTGCACAAAGTCCCCGGCGCTCAATATGAATCCGCAGCGACTCGCAAATATGTCGGAGGTAGGACTGAAACGATTCGATCTTGCTCGGAAGAATCGATCGCGTTCAGCAAATCCATGCTGGATCCTTCTGTGTCTCCTCAGGACAGAGCGGCCGCGCTCCACGCAGCCGTAAAAGCGCACAAACAGTACACCGTCGATGCTATCAACGGCCTTGGAGTCGACCGCCATTTGTTGGGATTGAAGCTGACAGCGCTGGGTTACAACATGGCCATTCCGGAACTGTATCAAGATAAAGGATTTGCGATCAGCAGCGCTATGAGGTTGTCGACCAGCCAAGTGGGTGCTGCGTGTGATGGGTTTATGTGCTATGGACCGCTCGTAGAAAATGGCTATGGTACGTGCTACAATCCTAGGAAGGACGATATAATATTTGGAACGTCGGCGTATCATTTTAATAAAGAGACGAGTTGCACAAAATACAGGAAGGCCCTTGAAACTTCTCTTTTGGATATGCGAGATGCACTCATTCAGGCGTCTAAATCAAAACTATAACAATGCTACAATGCCTAACATACATAAGGTGAAAGGTTTTATTTTTATGACTGATAATATTAAAGGTACACAATAAATATGATAATAATTATATTATAATTTTATTTGTCTTTCTGTAAATGGCAACTAAATATGCCTCACATGCAACGGTCCAATCACCACTAGTGGGGTTTTCAAGATTTAACTATTTATTTCTTCGCAATGGGGATGTGTGCTCAAAACTTTTTGTAGGCCATGGAGGGGTTAAACGAGCGATGAACTGCGCTAGCCAGGCAAAAGCTTCATTCATCTTAAATTCTCCGCCTTCAATCACTAATTATGCTGGGTAATATTACAATAATAAAAACAAAGTTCTTATTAATGCACACGGCGGCCGTCGGTACGGCAAAAGGGCGTTATTGCATATGTATGATATGATCTGTGGTTAAAATATTTAGTTAATATACCTATATAAAATTTAATTTGTTTTTTTTTGACACAACCGTGGCACTCCAATAAGACTCAGGAAGTAAGCTCACCTTCTCACAGGAGTGCCTAGCGGCGGGCTCGGTTTAACTTTACTCGGCACATTAGGAATACAAACTTTTACATTTAATTTATGCACAATTTAGCCTGGGCTCAGACAGATGTATGCCTAAATTTAGAAGCATATAGCGGTATTTTCTGGGTTATAAATTATATTTCTTGTGTGCTCTTGCATTTGAATGTAACTAAAATAAATAAATAAATAAACCTACGTCTTCTCAAGCCAAATAATAATCCCTATTCCCAAACTCGAAAGAGCTAACTGTTCCTGAGCTAAGAATATTCTTAGGTTTATTATTCCACATGGGCACTATATCTATGTCTCGAAGTTGTTTTATATTTGTTGAAGACGCTAAGGCTTTAGTTAATTTTGGTGTTAAACTTTATGGTGCTCCTAAACGGGCTATACTTTTACGGCAATATGCGGCTGCAATATTGTCAACTGCAATATTGCCCGGCTATCACTGCAACATTTTATTGCAGCATATGGCTGAAAAAGATTTATCTCGGCCATTCTCGGCGATATTTATGCAAGTATGGCCCATATTTTTGACTCGTAAACGGGCTACACAATCGGGCAACAATGGCCGACGAATTCATACGTGTCGCAGCGGCTTATATTGTTTTAAATGAAAATTTAAAACGACAAAAAAGGCGAGAATGTAGATTCGACCTGACTTTAATAAGCGTGATACTTACTTAGATATCTAAGCCTGAATGTATTTTATGATTGAATACCAATTAAAAGATCTTCTCCATATGAATTCACTATTAATATCAATGATGTATATAAACAATTAAATACACTAATAAATAACAAATTATTTTGGCCGCTCTGCGCTTAGTCCGCGAATCGCGAGCGAAGGTGCACGAACGCGTAGTGTGGAGCAGTTTCGCATATTCTTCGCGCCCTTTTCCCCGGTTTTTGTCGGTTTTCTCAAGCAATTGTACATTACATATCAGAATATATAATAATATTTCATAGATCATAAAAATTAATCATCAGATGAATACAAATTGAAGATGTGCGTCGTCCCTCGCATCAGAAAGGGACGCACTTATGGCGCAAAACGAAACAGCAATAAAGCTGGCCGGGCAATGTTGCAGTATTTTCGATTGCGAAGCGATCGTCCATCAACTCGACCGCCACACATAAACATGCTTCGGCCATACGAAACATATGTGGCTATCTAGCCGGGATATACTAAAGATATTTCCGTATATTGCATAGTATGGCTGATATTGCTAGCAATGTTACCGGCAACTTTATTGCAGCCACTTATTGCATTAGGAGCACTATTATCTTCAACGTATCTCCAAAAATTATAAACACTCTCCGAGGATGAATTTTTCTACCCAGGCCGAACACGCACGGTGAGATCTTTTTTTTTGTAATTTAACCCCCTTATTTACTTTATATAATCATATAAACACATAACTAGCTTATTCTAACAGTTTTTAAGCCAAATAAAACAAAAAAAAAGTTGGCTTCTGGCTTTGCCGGCGGCCGGCAGTGAGCCCGTTCTACACAAAGGCCAACGCTTGTCCACATCGCTAATGCCCGGGCCATGCTAACGGGAAATGCCGTTAATTATCGCGATTATATTGCGGTCACACCTACAATAACGCGATAAATAACTGCATTTTCCGGTAGTGTGGCCGGGGCATAAGGAGGAAAGGAGTCGCCCCACTCTACCGTGTGAAAAATGTATCGGAAAGAGCGAGAGAGACATAGGTAATGGCACATATTGGTCAGCGTGTAGAGCGCGGGCATTAAGCTGCAAGGCACACCCATTGTCGCGCGTACGCAACCCATTATGACTATTTTGGCCCTTGAATTTGCATGAAAGCAGACACTTTTTATCCTACGCAACGTCGCGTGGATGTGTGCTTTCATACAAATTCAAGGGCCAGATTGTGATAATGCGCTGCGCATGTGGGATAAGTGTGGCGCTGGCCTTACTACAACACGCGGTCGGCCGTAAGCTGTCATGCTGACGTTTCGGTGAAATTCGGTGGAATTGAGGTTATGTCGTAGTCACAGTTGTGTTGTATTGTACAGTTGCATATTATTGTTATTAAAAGCGGGAGTTGTTTCGAACGGAAAAATGGGTAAATACGAGTATTTAGTCGTGGATACCACCGCTTTTATCGAAGGATGTCAACTACAGGTTTGTTGCTCGACAATTTCCCAAAGAAGTTAATTAATAATATGTGTAGCGTAGCATTTTTGACAAAACTTTTCTTTTAGGACATGGCTGAGAATATTCTAACGGTGCAAGAGGTAGTGGAAGAGATTACATCGAAACGCCAACTACGTCGTCTCGTCGCATTGCCGTATAATTTGATAGTAAAAGACGTATTCCCGGAAAATGTAACATTCATATCGGACTTCGCAAAGAAGACCGGTGATTACATGAGTTTATCTGCGACCGACATCAAAGTGATGGCACTGACTTATCAGCTAGAGAAGGAAAAGCTTGGAAGTGCACATCTTAAAAGTGAGCCAGTTACGCAGAGAATGATTAATATAACGCATCATAAACCAATCGCTGCTCAAATCCCGGATGAAAAAGTCGAAGATGACGTCGGCGAGGCGGTCGTCGAACTGGCCAATCAAATAGAATCACTTAAAACTGTAGAAATTGAAGAAGTTCCTGCGGAGCACGACATTCTGGTGGCCACCTGTGAAAACGAAGAGAGTACCGATGAGGACCATTCTGAAGGAAGCGATAGCGATGACGAATCATGGATTACCCCAAACAACATCGAAAGCGTAAAGCAAAGCATGGCATCAGCGTCGAAAGCCGTCGACGAGGACCAGGCTACCGTCGCCTGCATCACCTCTGACTTCGCAATGCAAAATGTCTTGAAACAAATTGGTTTAAATGTCACGACAGCCAATGGAAAACTGATCAAACAGGTTCGAACGTTTATATTCCGGTGTACGACTTGCTTCAAAACGACGAGCATCATGACTAAACGTTTCTGTCCGAAATGCGGGCACGAGACGCTGCGACGCGTTGCAGTCAGCGTCGACGAAAACGGTCAACAAGTCATCCACATAAACGGCAGAAAACCGTTGACAGCGAGAGGCAAACGGTTCAGTTTGCCCACCCCTAAAGGCGGGCAGCATGCGCAATATCCCGTCCTTTCCGAAGATCAACCTAAGCACGTAAGGCACATTACAAAGTTAGCGAGAGCCGCTAACAATCCCTTGGACCCAGATTACACAGCAGGCTTTTCTCCTTTTGCCGTTCGCGATGTTAATTCAAAATCCGCTGTGCTCGGAGTGAGAAAGAATTACGAATTCAAACATTGGATGAAAAAGAATCCAAACGAGCCAAGGAGGAAAATGAAATGAAAAATTATTTATTCATGTAAAAATTCATTCATTATGTCTTTAATAAAGTTATTTCTTAAAATTATTCCGAATTCGAATGATTTTATCTTTAGAAAAGAAGTAACTAATATTTTTTGTAGTGTCTCGATCGTTAACTAAAATGATAGCAATCCATAATGTTGAATCTCTGTCGTCGATGTATCTCCTGCGAAAATCGAAAAATACCTTTTAGAAGTTGAAGACAACGAAACTATAATACGAATTCCTTACCTCATCGCTGCAAGAACTTTCTCAGTGGCACTTTTAGAAAACACACCATGCGCTCTAATAGTACTTGCAATCGAGCACATATCTATCGTATTACCGGTATAACCGTACGAACTAACATACTCATTGTTCGAAATCGTATCACCTCCTATCGCCAATAATCCTGTCCACTCCAAAATCTCCTTTACATGCTCCTTATCGAGTTGAGGTACTTTTATGACGGCATGATTCATTTCAGTAATATCGGCATCCCGGCCCGCTACAGTTACTCCTTTATCATGAAAATATTTTGCAATCGAAGAAGGACAGATATTTTCGTCGTGCGGCTCCCAATTCACAATTAAATTAAAAGTCCCTAATTTCTTCAGGGCGGATTCGGCTCGAGCATATTGCTTGTTTCCCGGCAAGTGTGTCTTGAGGTCGATGCAGGTTTCTGAAATAATGACTTGCTTAAATTCTAAAATAAGAAAAGTAGTGGTTCAATTCAACATCTCTTTACTCAAACCCCATCATATCTCATTACAGGCGATGTATTCAAATTCATGTTATTTATTTTGATGTGATTTTTGAGATGTTCCTTGTCTTCGTTTGTGATCTGAGACCAGCATTCCAATTCCGCGAGCACCTTCAAATTTGGGCATGTCGAAATGAGAGCATTCACCGTTTCCATTGTTAATATTTCTGATTGAATAACCCGCAATTCCTCGAGACATAAAAAAGGATTTTTAAGCAGAACTTTCATAAACAATTGATCGGAAATGCGAGCGACAGTGCCGAAATGGAGATATCTAAGATTCTTAGAGCTAGACAATAAAAACTCCATCTGCTCGTCGGAAATCTCACATACGCAAGTAAGCTTTTGCAAAGCCATAAATGGGGGTATCTCCAATTTTCTCGTGTATAGCGATGTGTGTGGTATAAGAACGCAGTTATAAAATGTGAGCATTTCGAGCAATGGACAAAATTGGCTGATATACATCAGTGCGTTCAAATCAATTTGATCGACGTGTTCCAGGTGCAATGACCTGATATTGCATCCTTTCACTTGCAGGACTTGTTTCACCTGATCGCTGTAGAAATCGCAGGAAAGCAGTTTCAAATGCTCTAAATGCGGCAATCCAATCAAAGACATTAAATCGCCGTACGTCGCATTATGAAAAACAGTTATGTTACGTATGTGCGGGCACATTTCGATGGTTAACTGTAAATGCATTGCAGGGCAGTAACGGCTGACATATTTTGTCAGTTTGAATGGCGGAGCAGATGAGTTCGTAAGGTCTATGTATTCGAGAACACGGCCAATGTCATCGCATCTTCCGATATCGCGTAAATCTCTGCTGTTACATAGCAATTTTGCAAATCCTTCGAGAGTAACACCAGTCCTGTACAACTGAACGATTTGTAAATATTTAAATTTGATTAAAATATTAATGCTCTCATTGGTGATGCTCTTGGAACATGATAAATCGAGCGTGTGCAAGAAAGGGCAATTATCGCAGGCGGTTTTGAGAATATTATCGGTGCAATCGTAATTAATCGTGAGTGAGCGCAACTGCTTGAGGTATTTCAGACCATCCATAATCCCAGGCTCCATTTCGACCACCTTCCACCCGCCAGATACCGATCCGAGATTTAGGTATCTCAGCCCTTGAAGCATACTTAATTTAGTATAAAAAACGGGCCGCATCATTTTTGGTATGTCATCGATGCTGACATACGTCAGTAATCTCGTTAGCAAAACTTCTGCCATCGTTACGGCAATGTTCATCTTGTGAACGAACACCGACATAGATCCCCGAAAAACGAGAGACTTCTTCGTCTTCTCCAAAAGCTCTAGCAAGGACTGTATGACTTCTTTGCCGAAGCGATCAAACAGCATCCATGGAATATTGCACTCGATGAGATTACGCAATTCTGTCACAATCAAGGAGATGATCTCTCGCGAATGACTGTTATCCTTTTGGGAATGACTCACTGTGTAAGTCGACATGAGGTCTTCCCCTATTTTAGCAATCCAGCCACCTAAAGCGCGAAGCGATAGGTCTTCTAATTTTTCAGGCTGAATGAAAGGCGGCATTTTACTGCTGCAAATTGGAAGATAAAAATCAATAATTAATGAAAAAAAACAAATTTGTTTTAAACATAATTACCATAAAATTGAAAGCCTTTTTTAACACCGTTAAGGCCGAGGGTCTGATATTTTTCTTTGCTTGAATGTATTACGAGAATGCCGGTTGAATTTAACGAAATAGAAGAATCAATGTCAGCATGCGATTTAGTGGAAAAACACTGAACTTCACCTGAAAATAATACATTTGGTAAGTATCTATTATTAAATAAAAGAAACTTAAATATAATCTGAAGAAACAACAAACCGTTCTTTACAAAATATTCAATAAATTCCTGTTGGGTTAAAAAATGAGGAGAACAATCCGTCAATTCATAATATGCGCCATTAGTTAGAATCTTTAGCCAATCATCCGGAGCTCGATATAGATCCGGGCATATTAAAGCAATCTGAAAATGTGAACTTTGCTATAGCAAAATAGTTATGTATAATAAAAATCTAGATACTAAACGAAAACAGAATCCGATATACTCACAGTATTAAAACCATCGTCTGCATTATGTTTAAAAATACACTCCTTGGAAATTTCTTCTACGCACTCCGTAGAACGAGACGCAGCGAAATGCCATACTTCCGGGCTCAGCATTATTTTTAACTCACAAATGTTTACGAAACATAAATACACCAAGCGAGTATCGCGCCTAGCCGGCTACTTGATCGCAGATATTTATTATGAGATGGAAAAAAATATAGTATTTCAAATTAATCGGGGACACGTTTTAAAACAGTTTTATTAATTACAAAATGCCTATTATCATTTACTTAATATAAATTGAAACAAAACTAATCAAAAAGAACTAACATAACCTAACAAAAGCCATTCCTGACACCGCTGATTTGACATTTGAATTACAGTGTGACAAGTCGCCGGCGATTTCAAATTTTAAAATTCAGGTACCTACATTATTATTAATAATTAAATTTTCTTTAATTTTATATAAATTTATTTAACCCTAACTAATATTACTTGGCATAACCAAGACCAAAAAAATGGGGGGCGCCAGTTTTGCATGCGGCAATTTTGCACAAATGTCACTTTTGACAGTTCCAAATTTGTTGAGGGCAGATTTGCAGGAGGCAACCTTGCAGGCGGCAACCTTGCAGGCGGCAACCTTCAGTACAGTTTTTAGGTTTTTCTGTTAGGTTAGGTTAGGTTTTTCTTTCCCTAAAATCGAAGTTACATTAATTACCGGCATCCTTGTAGTGGATGACTTTTATACATCAAACTAAACATTAAAAAAAATGTTTTAAGTTTTTCTGTTAGGTTAGGTTAGGTCATTTTGACATTTGCAAAACTGCCTTCTGCAAGATTGCCTTCTGCAAAACTGCCTCCTGCAAGAATGCCGTCTGCAAGATTGCCGTCTGCAAATTTGCCTTCTGCAAGTTTGATGGGACCCAAAAAAATTACACTGTAACCCTTATAAAGCCGCCTACAGACGAGAATATCACGACTATTCGTTCACAGCAGATACTTGGTTATAAATCGCTTACAATGATGGTTGTAAGTGATGCTTACAATGATGGTCGGCCACTGGCTGGGTACACCTATAACATGACATGACTGGGTACACCTATAACCCCTGATTCATTACTGGCGATTCTTGCGTATCGACCATGTGCTACTTCACTCCTTCTCTCTAACAGTGCGGAAAAGGGATAAAATCTCGTTCGCCAGGTAGGTAAATAGTTTTTCTTTACTGACGACGTCCAAATCTGTGTCTCTCCATGTCAAAACTTATCGCTCTATGCGGCATGGTGGGGTTTTAAGTTGCCTCTATTTTGATTTTTTATATGCATTTTCCAATTCATAGCTTAATATTGTGGTCATAGACCTTATTACAGTTTTTGAATAAAGCACGTTGACTCGACATCGCGACAACTCGCAAGAGACTGGGCAGATAGCTATTCGAATCATGTGGACAGCACCGGCAAGCCCAGCTACTGGCATGCGAGTACACAATGCGAGCAGCTGCCTACTGTTAGGTTAGCAGCTCGCAACGTGTAAACCAGCCATTACAAACTTCACGCGGTAAATTCGTTTTATCTTTTAACATATAGTTATGGTTGGTTTACACTTTGCGAGCTAGCGTGCGAGTCAGCCTGCCTTAACAGAAAAAAATATGGGGCTTAAAAAAGTGACCGAAAGGTAGCAGCACCGAGGGAGGCTATAGCCGATCTGCGCGACTCCATGATTTTTGCAAGATCGAGCGGTACACCTTTCACAGTCTGGTGTGCGGGACCGTCGATCGGTACGTCACGGAAGCAAGCGGAGAGATCCGGGAGGGGGTGGGGGCGTTTGGGCGTTCGCATTGATCACTAGTAAAGGTGCAATCATATTATCGGACGCGTCCGTAAGCCGCGGCTTATGGACGCGACTGAACAGTATGCACAGTCGTTCGGGACGCGGCTTGCGGTTCTCTATTGGACGTCCAAAGCCTCAACAAGGTCACGTCCGCAACTGACGTCCGATAATGTGCACGGCTCAATAGGAATTCATTACACAGATAACCTTGAGGTCGCGTCTATTAGCCGCGACTGATGGACGCGTCCGACAATATGTTTGCCCCTTAACGCGTCAAGGGGCGAACATATTTATTGGACGCGTCCGTTAGCCGCGGCTTACGGAAGCGACTTAAAGGTATCTGTGTAATAAATGTCTACTGAACTGTGCAAATTATCGGACGTAAGCCGCGGACGCGACCTTGAAGCGTTGGACGTCCGATAGAGATCAGCAAGCCGCGTCCCAAACGACTGCATTATGCATACCGCGGCCGTAAACCGCGGCTAATGGGCGCGTCCGATAATATGTTCGCCCCTTAATTGTGAACTTAAGGGGCAATCATATTATCGGACGCATACGTAAGCCGCGGCTCACGGACGCGACTAAACAGTATGTACAGTCATTTGGGACGCGGCTTGCAGATCTCTATTGGACGTCCGAAGCCTCAAGGTCACGTCCGCGACTGACGTCCGATAATGTGCACGGCTCAATAGAAAGATCGCGCCCAAGCCGCGGTTAACGGACGCGCCCGATAGTGTGTTCGCCCCTTAAGTCGCCTCGCCCTCCTCTACTACTCTTTTTTTGTGACGTAGCCTTCTGTCACCGGAGGCGCTCGCTGTGTCATTATATTCTTTCCTTTCGTGAATTTATTTATCTGATCTCAGCTGGTAAATTGTTTTTGGCGTACGTCCGTCTCAAATTAATCTTCGTAATTTATTTTCATCTTTATCAGCGCTGTTGTTGTTGCAAATTCATTTTATCTGAATGTGTGAAGCATTGGGCTAATGAGTTATTTGTTGGTGTCATCATTCATCATCGCAGCTCGCCTAATAAGTCTGTGGCAGCTCGTTCGTGCATTGTTCAGCTGCAATTAAGTTTACGCGCAGTGATAAAGTTCTAAAAGTCAATAAACAGTGCGTATGCTCTGATATCGTGCTTCGCCTTAGTGTTATCCACAAAATTAGACACAATGTCGTCTGGACCTTATAATTACTCGTATATTTTTAAGTATATCATCATTGGCGATATGGGTGTAGGCAAATCGTGTCTACTCCATCAGTTCACAGAAAAAAAATGTGAGTTAACCCACCTGTTTCTTTCTTATTGTATTCTTATAGGTACTTACCAATGAGATCTTTGTTTACCTTTTAAGTCATGGCCGATTGCCCGCATACTATCGGCGTCGAGTTTGGAACGAGGATAATAGAAGTATCTGGACAGAAAATTAAGCTTCAAATTTGGGATACAGCTGGTCAGGAGCGTTTCCGAGCTGTCACGCGTTCTTACTATCGGGGTGCTGCTGGTGCGCTTATGGTTTATGATATCACACGCCGGTAAGTAGTGTCAATTTGTTCTTTGTTTAGCGAATGAATTATTTGGACTTTTCTTCTCAGCTGCTTTCCATTCCTGAAGTCATGATTCGCCTCCGCTGAAGAGCCTATCCATGACCATTCTAACTGTTCCAATGCTATGTCATGAAAATGTCAGTTTTAATTATAGTTAATTAATGTGCAATCAGCAACAACAATAAAATAATAAATAAGATAAGACGAATTTACCATGTGAAGTTTATAGCACCCGACGTTTCGGCGATATTGCATCCGGCGTTGCCCAGGGTAGACTGAAGTGCTGTCAATCGCAATCTGTTGTTCTGCGGGTAGGCGGCAAACTGCCGCTGTTAATAGGCAGATTATAATTATCATTTAACCTTAAATGTAAAAACGTGCATGAAAAACTAAACACAACCCTTTTAAATCTTTCCGGTGATCGTAAAGCAATCTATATATCTGAACACCTTACACAAAGGGCCAAATATATTTTCATGTTAGCGAAAGCCTACGCAAAAGAAAAGAAAAATTCATGTTGCTGGTCCATAGAGGTCGGGTATTTCTCAAGAAAGATAAAAACGCGAAGACTTTTCGCATCCAAAGCGAAGACACTCTTTCTCAAATTGCATAATTGCCAGAAACCTTTTTCAGATTTTTTTAGAAATAAAAATAATATAATATACTATTTTATTTATATAATTTTACAATAATAAATAAATACAAACGGAGCTGCCATGGAATTCACCGACCGGAGTCGGGCCCATCATAATACTATTTTTTACACTTCTGGGGGGTGAGCAGTGGATTCCGGACTTACGAACCGGCTGTGGTAGGTTTAGGACAGCTGTCTTGCCACATGTGAGCGTTCACCTTGCCACCCATTCACTCCCCCTTCGAAGCCATAGAATTTGAGATGCGCAAATCGCAGTTTTAGATAATTTTTCTAAGAAAGAGTTGATTATTTTTCTGGAAAGGCCAAGATCTTTAAAGAGGTGAAATAGAGATTTAGCTGGCAGGCCACGAGCGCCAACTTCCACCGCGTGAAGGTGAACAGTGAAGCCGTTCCGGGTTACGGCATTTGCAAGATCATGGTATTTATTTAATTTGTACTCGTGGTCTTTTGGGATATTTGATTCCCATGGAACAGTTAATTCTACAATAAGAGCCACCTTCCGAGATAGAGAGTAAAGAGTTATATCTGGACGGAGGGCTGTGCATCCGAGACTTTCAGGGAATTTATACTGCTTAGAGACCGAATCAACCTCCAGAATCCAATCTGTAGCTTTCTCGATTATTGAGAAAGGTTTTGTAGTTAAATGTTTTTTGCCTTTAGAGCCATCCCGCACAAACTGTATTGGGGGTTTGGAGGATACTGTCAAACCCTTGTTGGCACGAGCCACTGAGAGACTAATTACCTCGCGAATAACAGCGAGAACTTTGTCATGGCGGTAAGTGTACCGTCCTTGATCTAAGGCCACCTTGCAGCCAGCTAGAATGTGTCTAGCTGTGCAAGGGGTATTGCTACAGAGGGGACAAGAACTATCCTCGGCAAAGGTCCAACGAGCGAGGTTACTGGGGTCTGGAAGTGTATGCTGAAAGGCATTCAAATAAAATTTCAGCATCTCTGGCGTCCAGTCATAGAGCATTACCTTCCAGTGCATTGGAGGCGGAATGCAAAAGTCCCCAATTGTTGTCCAATCATTCTGGCATTGAAGGCCAATAGCATGAGCCATACTCTTGCTGTCGTAATCTCTCCGCAAAAGAGACTTCTTCAAGTCCACGTCGCTCGTGGTTGTACTGCCATACCCCAGACCAGTGCCATTCTGGCTGATTCCAGTAAGGAACTTTTTGTGGAAGTCTACGCGGGCTTGTAGATCATTTGAATCACTACGGCCACTTATTACGTGCTTCGATATTGCCGGATCTTTGGAATTGCACAGAATCGAATTTTTGGTTATTCTGGAGTTGGCGTAGAGCAGAGAGGGCAGTTTAAGCGCTAGCCCAAAATTTTGTTTGGACCTGAAGAGAGTCGAGGGGTCAGCTGGTTTGGCTAAGGACAGCCAGGATTTTAAACTAGCTGTCACCAGCGCATCTAGACGGGACAGTTGGGTTTTGGTAAAATCGTAAATAAGAAAGGGCCATGACAAATGTGACGTTAGATAATTGTCATAGATCCAGGCCTTACGAGGGCCAGAAATTAGCAAGGCATCTATTTTCGCCAGGCAACTTTTGAAATGCTCTATAACATGATCGCCCGAGACGTCTTTTCCCTGATGGGTGATTTTTCTGCCGAGGAATTTGAAATGATTGTTTGGGTCTATAAGGGAGATATTAGAGCCCTTATAGACCAATTTGGGGTCATAGGATGTAAATTTTGTGCCCATGCGGGCGAGTCCAAGGCAAAAACATTTGGAGGGCTTCACTTTTATACAGCCTGACCAGTCGCAGAAAAGCTCCACTTTCTGTAATAGCAGGGAAAGCTGCTTGGGGCTTCTGGTGATGAAAGTTAGGTCGTCGGCAAAAGCGAGGCACGACGAGGTGTATTGGCCGTCTGTTTTAAAACGGTAGCCCCACTTCCTGTCAAACTGGGTCAGGCTTTCCAGCAGTATATTAAAAACTATATTAAAAATCGTCGGGGAGAGGCAACAGCCCTGAAATAATCCAATTGAATATGGTATAGAGCGGGTAGTCCATTCTTGCGTTTTAACATGGAAAGTCAGACAGTTGTAGTAGGAGGCTACAATGTCACGTACGACTGGTGGGAAGTTGTACCAGCGGAGTGCAAAGTGGAGGAGACTGTGTCGGACTGACCCAAAGGCATTCTCTAGGTCGAGCCAGCATACATTGATTTGGCGTTCGTGCTGTCTCGCATCCTTGATGGCAGCAGCCAGGAGAGAATTGTGCTCGAGGCAGCCCGAGACGCCACGCATGAAGCCTTTTTGAACTGATACTCCAAGGTACTCATTCCGGTGCATGAATTCGCTCATCCTCGTGTGGACTATGCTAAAAAAGATTTTGGCCACAGTGTCTGTGAGAGCAATGGGCCGAGCGTCCTTTGGTCTGGTGCAAACTGGGACCTTCGGAATTAAGATGACTGTCGCTCGGCCAAAATTCTGTGGGACTACACCGCTATTCCATATATTTCGGAAGATGGATCCTAAATATTGCAGAAGGCAGGGGCATTTTTTGTATACTAAATAGGGAATACCATCGGGACCCGGAGTAGAGCCCGACGGCTTCCTCTTTACTTGATTAAGAATCTCATCTAGAGATGGAGGTTGAGAAGCAAAAGCTACCGTAGGCAGGGGCGGAGGTGTAATGCCCGGCGGAGGGTTGTAATTATGGAGCCGCATTGGGTCCTCATACGTGGTCGAAAAATATTCCGTGGCCATTTCTTCCGGGATTTGGATTTTTCCCTTGGCGGCAGACAAAACCGTTTTGCTGTAGTTAAAACGGTTTTTGTCGAACCGGGCTTCCTCTTTGGATTTGAGAAATGCTGCCTTGCGCTTGTCGTTTTGCGTTGCTACGCTCTGTATGAGTTTTAGTATAGAGCGGTACGCGCGCGAGAAGTTGTGGCAGAGGGCTTTATCCCCGGCTTTCTTGGCTTCACGTAACTGGCGACGAAGTAGCCGCTTTTGCCTACGGAGCTTTGCCTAAAAAAAAAAAAAAAAAAAAGCGGCTACTTCGTCGCCAGTTACGTGAAGTATATTTTCATAGATATATTTTCATACTTTTGGCCGACTTACATCTTTTTATTTTTTATTATGTAAAATACCTCACAATTAATACCAATACTCGTATATCTAATGTTGCAATTTATATCTCAAATTACTATAGCGCTATATTTAAAATTTACCTGGTCTATAAACTCCTAAAATATGCTAATATAATTAAACCTAGTCATTACCAAATGGATAATTACTGTAGTCATGTCTGAGTTTACTGATTTTATTGACAACTTCAACCTAACGACTTGTAAGCAATTTAACTCTCCACAAATGTGTAAAAACTTTATTGGTTATAATAAAAATATCAACATAATATCAATGAATATTCGCTCTATTCATAAAAACTTCGATGACTTTATAATAGCACTTCAGGTATTTGACAACATATTTGATGTCTTAATATTGACAGAATGCTGGCTTGCTAAAACCTATAAACCAAAAAATCTTTTAGGATTTCATTGTTATTATACAAATATATTACAACTACAAAACGACGGTGTTGTGGATTATATTCGAGCTGGATTGAAATCAAATGTTATAGAAAAATGCATTAATCAGGCGAACTGTTTACACATTATCCTAGACAGTAAAATAAACATATTGGCTATCTATAGGTCACCAAGCCACAAAAATATCAATAACTTCATTGAATCTGTTAATAGTCTTATTGAGAATATTAACCCTTGGAGTAAATGGGTATTTTCATGGATGCATCTGTCTCTTTTGCAGGATTTTCGGCGACATCGACCTTAAAGTACTATAACTACGAAACTACTACACCAATCATAAAATGAACAACTGCACAATGATTGCATTGAAATTTCGAATATAGAATATTGAAATATCATTTTGTAAAACAATTAGATAATTATGAATAAATATGAGAACGTCAAAGAAGTGAAAAAAACGCGGAACCAGATCTGGTCATATCATACTCAACGGATAATTGTTTCAGAACCAGATTTGGTCGTATCATACTCAACGGGTTAAAACAGAAGAAAATATTTTATTAATAGGTGATGTAAATATCAATATAATTAATGATAAGCATTGTCAGGTAGATGATTACCTTAACTTGATGGCACATTATGGTCTCCGAGTTGCTATAGACTTACCGACTCGAGTCAATAGCAGTAACTGTAGTTAAACAACTAAACAGATTATATTAATCTAAACAGATTACAATCTAAACAGATTATATTATGGTGAAATCTAAACTATCCAGTATACCATTTGTATGTCATACCACGGTAACTGATCACTACATGACAGGAATCTCTTTAGTATTACAAAAAGAAAAAGTGTCACAAAATAAACAAAAATATATTCAATTCATCGACTATAATGCACTACTTGAACTTCTGAAAAATGAAACATGGGTCTCAACCTATCAAGCAACCGATACCAATGACATAGCTAATGAAATTCTGAATACCTTAACAAATTATATTAACAAAACTAATCAATATTCCTAGATCCAAAAATAAATTAAAACCTTGGATTACGGATGGGCTTTTAGAATGCATTAGGACAAGAGATAAACTCCATCGCGAAGTAAAAATGAGACCCCATGATATTTAGTTTTCGGCATATTATAAAAAATACAGGAATACATGTAAAAAAAAATACAAAATGCTAAAAGTAGATACTACCGTAAACAAATCAACGACGCCAATGGAGATATGAGGAAAACATGGAACATTGTTAAAAACATAGCGTTTGGGCCTGGTCAACTGGCGCAAATAAAAAATATAAAAGTAAGAGATGACGTAAAAACGACAGATAGTGACATAGACATAATCTTAGAGCATTTCAACCAATATTTTACGAACATCGGAAAAACTTATGCGGATTCTATACTGAATAGCCTTAATTTATCTGAAAGTACATTAAGTGAATCTATAAGTAATGAACCAAAAACTAACGAAAATTTTCATCTTAGTTGCACAAATAAAGACAAAGTCGCAAAAACCATAAAATCTCTCAAAAATCACTGTGCGCCAGGAAACGATGGCATATCAACCGACATTTTAAAAATAACGAACGAATTCATCGCTGAACCCATCGCTTACCTAATTAATAATAGTTTTGTAAATGGTATCTTTCCCAAAAAAAATTAAATTTGCAAAAGTGACACCCATCTACAAAAGTGGTGATGAAAGCGAAATCGGCAACTATCGTCCTATTTCTGTACTAAACTCGATTTCTAAGATTATTGAAAGAATTGTTATGTCCAGACTAGTTACCTTTCTAGAGAACCACACGCTACTTTCTCACAACCAATTCGGATTTCGAAATAGTCGGGGAACGACAGAAGCCATAAATACATTCACCCAATATGTTGTCGAAAACTTGGACAAAGGAAATAAAGTTTTAGCAACCTTTCTCGACCTATCGAAAGCATTCGATACCGTATCCCATAGAATACTGTGTAAAAAATTGGTTACATATGGAATTAAGGGTATACCACTCAAATGGTTCGAAAGCTATCTTACCGAAAGAACTCAAGTCACATCAATAAACGGGATGCAAAGCTATCCACTGTGTATCCCATTTGGAGTTCCACAGGGGAGTGTTTTGGGACCCATACTTTTTCTCCTATATGTAAACGATTTGTGCGACCTTTCTGTGAATGGTAAAATTGTTGCGTTCGCTGACGACACTGTCTTGCTGACATCCACACAACAATGGGATGATACTTATAAGCAAGCACAAACCAATTTGGACAAAGCAAAAAAATGGCTAGACCGTCACATCCTGACAATAAACTCCTCAAAAACTAAATACACTACATTTAATTTAAAGCCAAATCACGCACAGTGCGGTATCAATGAATTAAAAGTACATTCAAATGTGTGCGATAAATTAAGTTGTATATGCCGACCAGTTGAAAAGGTGGATGAGATGAAATATCTCAGAGTAACTGTAGATGAGACATTGAGCTAGAGGAACCACGTCAATATTCTTACAGTAAAAACCAGGAAACTCGGTTATGTTTTTCGTTAGTTACGAACTGTACTGCCGAAAAACCTACTGAAATCGGTTTACATGGCAATTTTTCAGAGCCTTTTGATACATGGAACGATTGCTTGGGGTGGATGCACCAAGCAAGTGATTGAACCTTTAATCAAAGGCCCCTAGATATCCCTCTTTACAGTTATTTCGAGAATATTGCGTGTTTGATGTACGCCAATTGTATGTGAAGCAAGTGCTATTGATATTTCATAAATTCAAACACTTACAGCCTATGGACCAACAAGTAAAAACTACTAGAAGTTCTGGGGTGGGGCAGTTTTTGGTACCGCGTGTGAGAACTTCATTCGCACAAAGATACTTTAAATACTTAGCTCCAAGGCTCTATAACAGGTATGGGTAACCTTTGACATGTTGAGGGCTAAAGTTTAGCGTGCAAATACGTTCGCGGGTCGCGTTTAAAAGTACTTAGTGCATTTTAAAGTAGTGATAATATTTTTTGAGATAGATATTAGATATGAAATAATAGGACAATGTTATTTATTATAGTACAATTTATTAAAATAACAAAATGAAATTTTAAAAAATGGTACATTATAATTAAATCTTTAAATTTGCAATCGTTACAAACTACGAAAGTTAAATACACCGAAATCAATGAGACACTTGAGCTTGAATTTGGGAAACCAATCCATCGATATTTGGATTAATTCCACTGATACGAAGACGTAAAGAATTAACGTAAGAATAAACAGTGAGGCGGCAAACATCAAAGGATTTGATGTTTGCCGCCTCACTGTCACTCTCGTGAGTATAAGTACCTAATGTAATATTTTTTTTATTGGGTTTTCAAAATGTCTCGCGGGCCGGATCATATCTTACAGCGGGCCGGTTGTTGCCCATACATGCTCTATAATAATATAGAAATTACGATACAAAATTTAGTTAACATGGTAGCATTTAAAAAAGCAATAAAAAAGTGCTCGATTGTTAAAGGACCACTCTATGACAAAACGGAATTTAACAGAATTTTTGATTAGGTAAAATTAATAAATAAAAAGCAAATACTTAGATTTTTTTTTATACTTAGATTTCTTTAATTTATAAATATAATAGACGTATATGTGAGGTTTAAGACTAGAGGTATTTCAATTTAATTTATTTGTGTATATTAGTATGTATATTTATTTTAAATATGTATTTATGTATTACTATATATTGGTGTTGGGTTTAATAATAATTCCTTACTACTATATTTTTTTTGTATGTTGGTATAACTCTTTATGCTTGTGTATTTGTATCATGCAAGAATAAATGTTTTGAACTTTATACCAATAATAATTATATAACTGAACGTCATACA
This sequence comes from Micropterix aruncella, assembly GCA_944548615.1. Taxonomy (NCBI): domain Eukaryota; kingdom Metazoa; phylum Arthropoda; class Insecta; order Lepidoptera; family Micropterigidae; genus Micropterix; species Micropterix aruncella. Next base: position 13,283,089 of record OX155951.1, read on the forward strand.
TGTCAGCTCAAAGGCTGTCAAGATTGTCAAGTCAAATATCAGCATCCCTAGGTACGGGCGTTCTTGCTCAGTTAGGTATGCGATGAGCCAACGGCTATGGGTTCAACTTGTTTTTCCTGCACGTTTTATTATACTGTATACCGAATATCATAGCCATTCGTCTGTAAATCAAGTTTTTTAAAATAAATAAAAATAAATATAACGGTGGTAGGGCGGCGGATTCGGCGCTTGTGAATTTTGAGAATCCACCGTGCAGCAACATTCACCGTATCTTATGTTACGTCCTTGCGCTTGGCGATGGACATTAAGAACATTTTAAGACGAGGGTTCCACCTAGTAGAGCTTTTATGAATCTGTCTGACCATTTGTTTAAGTTCTTTATTGCATCCATCGTCTACTTATTAATTTTCTGCCTTTCATAACACTTTAGGGGTACTAATTAAAATTACATCTTTCCTAGCACGCCAGCACCAGGTGTCCCGAAATCTGGCCTGTTGACTGTAACCCGGCATTCTATGGCCAAAATACTGTCTAATCTGAAAGGATTAGCTTTACCAAAATCTTTGCGCTTTTTTGTTGCTGGCTTCCCGACTATTCGTCGCGAGGTCTTTTAACTCGTGCTCAAAAAACTGCTCCCGACGAGAGCGCCGCGAGTGGCGAGATGAGGCGAAACGCGAATGCCCGTTCACACTCTCGTCTCGCGCCTCGCCTCGCGCGAGAGTGTAAATGAGCTATGAAAGTCTCGGATGCACAGCTATACGTCCAGATATAACTTTACTCTCTATCTCAGATATTAATGTAGAATTAACTGTTCCATGGGAATCAAATATCCCAAAAGACCACGAGTACAAATAAAATGAATATCATGATCCCGCAAATGCCGTCACCCAGAACGGCTTCACTGTTCACCTTCACACGGTGAAAGTGGGCGCTCGTGGCCTACCAGCCAAATCTCTTTCACCTTTAAAGATCACGGTATTTCCAGGAAAATAGCCAACTCTTTCCTAGAAAAAATATCTAAAACTGGGATTTCCGCATCTCAAATTCTATGGCTTTGAAGGGGGAGTAAATGGGTTGTAAGGTGAACGCTCACATATGGCAAGACAGCTGTCCTAAACCTACCACAGCCGGTCGTTAGTCCGGAATCCACCGCTCATCCCCCAGAAGTGTAAAAAAATTAAATATATAGTTTTATGATGGGCCCGACTTTGGTCGGTGAATTCCATGGCAGATCCGTTTGTATTTTATTTATTCTGCGAATTGCCTCTCCATATTGGTTTTCATAGATGGCTTTTTGTTAAAATATAGACAGACTTACATGACTATTAGAGGAATAAGACTCAACTCAGACTGAGTTTAATAGAAGAATTTTTATTTTAAATCGCTACAGCGATTTTAGCGATCGCTACAGGAAAGTCCTTTTTGAGAATTTTTACCTATTCTACACCATGTATTTCTTGCTACAAAGAATATATTATTGCATAAAAGTTTCATTACGTCGTACCTTGTTTATCCGTAAATAATTTATACCAGGATCTTTGCAATAAAGCTGTTATCAATTCTACGACAAGTGAAGTTTTGGCCTGCACTATTGACACCGGGCCTAAACTTATTTTAAACGGTGCTTTTTTTTGGGTGAAAGTAAAAAATATATTTATAAAAACGAAACTAATTCAACATACCTGGACTGGACTGGAATTTTTGACAATGAAATTTATATATGTATGTTTTTTATCCGATCAGCTTGACTATGGAAAAGGTTGTATAAAAAATAGCAAGGTATCGCTTCTAGAGGAGGGCGGGTCATTGTGCTGCAAGTTAAAAAATAATAGTTTTAAAAACTAAAAAACACGCTTTTGTAAGTACTGCACTAAAAAGCAAAAAATAATTAACTACTCTGTTATCACTGTTTACCCCGTAAGGGACTTAGTGTATGCCATGTTTGTAATTAACTTTATTATTTGAGTGTAAAAGTATGGAGCGCTTTATCTAGCTTTTGTTTAGGTACATAATATTTCATTACAATGCTTTTTGGAAACGTTTCACTGAAAAGCATTATAATGATTTGATTTGTAGAAAAAGCGCCCCACACTTTTAGACTCAAATAATATAGTTAATTACAAACATGGCTTACACTAAGTCCCTTACGGCACAGTATACCAGACAGTAGCTTCTCTTAGAACAACATTAAAATCGAAGCGAATACGTCACGACTCGTAAGGGCTCGGATATGGCCGCCAGATGTCAGCTACTCGGCCCACGCGTATATGCAAACGTCGCCAGCCTTTACCTGCTTGTAATGCTAACCAGAGGCGTTCGTCGAGACGTACCCCTCTGACCACATTCCTCGCACTCTCTTCCCGCAATGCCCTGTCGCTCGAGAGAGAGAGTCTACTGTTGTCTAGGTATACTGTGCTTACGGTATAGACATTGATAACAGATTGGTTAATTATTTTTTGCTTTTTAGTGCAGTACTTACAAGAGCGTGTTTTTTAGTTTCTGAAACCATTATTTTATTTTTTACTATTTAGTCTTATCACGAAACTTTTTAGTCTTATACTTTTAGTCTTATTACAATATTATCATTCAGTAATCTTATCAGAGTACATCTCAAGACGATTCCAACAAGCTTAAACATGTTAAGCATTGTTCCGTTATTAAGTTCCAGCGCCTACCTTCCGACTCCGTCATCAGACCCTGGAAACCATTCATTACCAGAGTACATCTCAAAACGATTCTAAAAAGCCTAAACACAGCTAAGATACATTGTTCCGTTATAGAATTCCTGTGCCGCCTTCCGGCTCCATCATCAGACCCTGGAAATCATTCATGACCAGAGTATATCTTAAGCCGATTCCAAAAAGCCTAAACACAGCTTAGATACTTTGTTTCGGTATGCAGTTCCTGTGACTAACTTCCGCCTCCAACATCGGATCAGCTCGATGCTACCATATTGTTGTATTGATGATATCCCATAAGCCTCAGCAATATCCATAACAGTCAATCGATGATCTTCCATCACAGTTTGATGCACAAAATCAACCATTTCGTAAGTTGTAGCGGTTGTCAGGCGCCCGGAACGTTCCTCGTATAAAATGCTTGTACAACCACGTTTGTACTCGGCCACCCAATGTTTGACAGTTGTAAATGAAGGAGAGGCTTCACCGCATACAAATTCTAACTCATCTTTTATTTCTGCATCTTTTTCCCTTTTAAATGAAGGAATTTTATCACTGCACGATACTCAATTTTCTCCGAACGAGTGCCATAGACAAAATAATGATCATATGAATTGATTTTTTTTACGGTTTACAAATATGTCAAATTCACCTTCACGCGGTGGAAGTTGGCGCTCGTGGCCTGCCAGCTAAATCTCTATTTCACCTCTTTAAAGATCTTGGCCTTTCCAGAAAAATAATCAACTCTTTCTTAGAAAAATTATCTAAAACTGCGATTTGCGCATCTCAAATTCTATGGCTTCGAAGGGGGAGTGAATGGGTGGCAAGGTGAACGCTCACATGTGGCAAGACAGCTGTCCTAAACCTACCACAGCCGGTTCGTAAGTCCGGAATCCACTGCTCACCCCCCAGAAGTGTAAAAAAAATAGTATTGTGATGGGCCCGACTCCGGTCGGTGAATTCCATGGCAGCTCCGTTTGTATTTATTGTAAACCCCCTGATCATCAGGATGACAACAGCGAAAGAGTTGTGACAGCCGGAGAGACGGTGGACGGCGTGAAAGAACGCATCGGGTCGATGGCCTTGCAAGCCAGACCCGATTATTTATAAAGCAAAAAAGAAAAAAAAGGAAATATGCCCCCAAGCGGCCTATCAGGGGGGGAGAATTCCCGCTACCCCAGTAGAAACCCCAAACAACGACACGGCTAAAACGACACCGGACCTTGCTTGCCTTATCTGCGGGAAACAATATAAACGATTAGCATGGTTAAATAAACACATTGCTGGGCACGATGATAGCGACGCTGCACGTCAGTGTCTTAAACCGTCGCAAGGAGTCACGGACAGAGTTGAACCTCACATGTCCCTTGACTCCACATCTGCCCGCAGTTTGTCACCCGACCGGTCTCCTCTACCCGCGCAAATCGTATCCTTCCCTCCTCTAAAATTCCCTTCACTTGCGAAAGAGGACTGGGAATTTCATAATAATAATTTAACTTCTATTCTTGACCACTCTGTGAACCGTAATGCCCCTGCCAGCGTCCAGCTGTCATCCTTCCAGGTGGCGGTCCATGAATACTTCTCGGGTGTTTACCCAAAATCTACCCATGTCGACCCGGTTCACAGAGAAAACGCATTTAAGGCAAAGCTCCGTAGGCAAAAGCGGCTACTTCGTCGCCAGTTACGTGAAGCCAAGAAAGCCGGGGATAAAGCCCTCTGCCACAACTTCTCGCGCGCGTACCGCTCTATACTAAAACTCATACAGAGCGTAGCAACGCAAAACGACAAGCGCAAGGCAGCATTTCTCAAATCCAAAGAGGAAGCCCGGTTCGACAAAAACCGTTTTAACTACAGCAAAACGGTTTTGTCTGCCGCCAAGGGAAAAATCCAAATCCCGGAAGATATGGCCACGGAATACTTTTCGACCACGTATGAGGACCCAATGCGGCTCCATAATTACAGCCCTCCGCCGGGCATTACACCTCCGCCCCTGCCTACGGTAGCTTTTGCTTCTCAACCTCCATCACTAGATGAGATTCTTAATCAAGTAAAGAGGAAGCCGTCGGGCTCTACTCCGGGTCCCGATGGTATTCCCTATTTAGTATACAAAAAATGCCCCTGCCTTCTGCAATATTTAGGATCCATCTTCCGAAATATATGGAATAGCGGTGTAGTCCCACAGAATTTTGGCCGAGCGACAGTCATCTTAATTCCGAAGGTCCCAGTTTGCACCGGACCAAAGGACGCTCGGCCCATTGCTCTCACAGACACTGTGGCCAAAATCTTTTTTAGCATAGTCCACACGAGGATGAGCGAATTCATGCACCGGAATGAGTACCTTGGAGTATCAGTTCAAAAAGGCTTCATGCGCGGCGTCTCGGGCTGCCTCGAGCACAACTCTCTCCTGGCTGCTGCCATCAAGGATGCGAGACAGCACGAACGCCAAATCAATGTATGCTGGCTCGACCTAGAGAATGCCTTTGGGTCAGTCCGACACAGTCTCCTCCACTTTGCACTCCGCTGGTACAACTTCCCACCAGTCGTGCGTGACATTGTAGCCTCCTACTACAACTGTCTGACTTTCCATGTTAAAACGCAAGAATGGACTACCCGCTCTATACCATATTCAATTGGACTATTTCAGGGCTGTTGCCTCTCCCCGACGATTTTTAATATAGTTTTTAATATACTTCTGGAAAGCCTGAGCCAGTTTGACAGGAAGTGGGGCTACCGTTTTAAAACAGACGGCCAATACACCTCGTCGTGCCTCGCTTTTGCCGACGACCTAACTTTCATTACCAGAAGCCCCAAGCAGCTTTCCCTGCTATTACAGAAAGTGGAGCTTTTCTGCGACTGGTCAGGCTGTATAAAAGTGAAGCCCTCCAAATGTTTTTGCCTTGGACTCGCCCGCATGGGCACAAAATTTACATCCTATGACCCCAAATTGGTCTATAAGGGCTCTAATATCTCCCTTATAGACCCAAACAATCATTTCAAATTCCTCGGCAGAAAAATCACCCATCAGGGAAAAGACGTCTCGGGCGATCATGTTATAGAGCATTTCAAAAGTTGCCTGGCGAAAATAGATGCCTTGCTAATTTCTGGCCCTCGTAAGGCCTGGATCTATGACAATTATCTAACGTCACATTTGTCATGGCCCTTTCTTATTTACGATTTTACCAAAACCCAACTGTCCCGTCTAGATGCACTGGTGACAGCTAGTTTAAAATCCTGGCTGTCCTTAGCCAAACCAGCTGACCCCTCGACTCTCTTCAGGTCCAAACAAAATTTTGGGCTAGCGCTTAAACTGCCCTCTCTGCTCTACGCCAACTCCAGAATAACCAAAAATTCGATTCTGTGCAATTCCAAAGATCCGGCAATATCGAAGCACGTAATAAGTGGCTGTAGTGATTCAAATGAACTATAAGCCCGCGTAGACTTCCACAAAAGGTTCCTTACTGGAATCAGCCAGAATGGCACTGGTCTGGGGTATGGCAGTACAACCACGAGCGACGTGGACTTGAAGAAGTCTCTTTTGCGGGGAGATTACGACAGCAAGAGTATGGCTCATGCTATTGGCCTTCAATGCCAGAATGATTGGACAACAATTGGTGACTTTTGCATTCCGCCTCCAATGCACTGGAAGGTAATGCTCTATGACTGGACGCCAGAGATGCTGAAATTTTATTTGAATGCCTTTCAGCATACACTTCCAGACCCCAGTAACCTCGCTCGTTGGAGCTTTGCCGAGGATAGTTCTTGTCCCCTCTGTAGCAATACCCCTTGCACAGCTAGGCACATTCTAGCTGGCTGCAAGGTGGCCTTAGATCAAGGACGGTACACTTACCGCCATGACAAAGTTCTCGCTGTTATTCGCGAGGTAATTAGTCTCTCAGTGGCTCGTGCCAACAAGGGTTTGACAGTATCCTCCAAACCCCCAATACAGTTTGTGCGGGATGGCTCTAAAGGCAAAAAACATTTAACTACAAAACCTTTCTCAATAATCGAGAAAGCTACAGATTGGATTCTGGAGGTTGATTCGGTCTCTAAGCAGTATAAATTCCCTGAAAGTCTCGGATGCACAGCCCTCCGTCCAGATATAACTCTTTACTCTCTATCTCGGAAGGTGGCTCTTATCGTAGAATTAACTGTTCCATGGGAATCAAATATCCCAAAAGACCACGAGTACAAATTAAATAAATACCATGATCTTGCAAATGCCGTAGCCCGGAACGGCTTCACTGTTCACCTTCACGCGGTGGAAGTTGGCGCTCGTGGCCTGCCAGCTAAATCTCTATTTCACCTCTTTAAAGATCTTGGCCTTTCCAGAAAAATAATCAACTCTTTCTTAGAAAAATTATCTAAAACTGCGATTTGCGCATCTCAAATTCTATGGCTTCGAAGGGGGAGTGAATGGGTGGCAAGGTGAACGCTCACATGTGGCAAGACAGCTGTCCTAAACCTACCACAGCCGGTTCGTAAGTCCGGAATCCACTGCTCACCCCCCAGAAGTGTAAAAAAAATAGTATTATGATGGGCCCGACTCCGGTCGGTGAATTCCATGGCAGCTCCGTTTGTATTTATTTATTATTACGTATGTAATTTGACATATTTGTATACGTCCAATATACGTATATCGGACGGCGAAAGTTTTTTTTCTCTACTGTTACCTTATGTCAATGAGGTCGGAAACTTTTCAGATGAGCCTTGTGTTTAGATGTCAACCTAATATTTAGATGTCACACCTGTGACAGGTAAAAACATGCCTTTTTTTTAAACAGCACCATCTGACTGAGCCACAGCAACCCGTGGCCGGGTACAGCTAGAATATAAAAAAATCTCTTACTTTGTTTGTCATCAGATCAACATACAACCACCTCAATAGTTGGCTTACGGACACCAGAAATCTAACTAACCCGAGTACAGTCATATTCTTGATTGGCAACAAGGCAGACCTGGACGGGCAACGTGATGTCACTTACGAAGAAGCAAAGCAATTCGCCGACGATAACGGATTAATGTTTTTGGAAGCCAGTGCTAAAACGTAATATGAATAGGTTTTAAATGATAATACTTTGGAAACAGAATTTTGAACCTCATATATTTTTTTTTATTTTTGCAGAGGCCAAAACGTTGAAGAGGCATTCTTAGAGACCGCAAAGAAGATATATCAGAGTATCCAAGATGGTCGATTAGACTTAAATGCTGCGGAGTCGGGCGTACAACACAAACCAGCGCAACCCAGCAGAACAATCACCGATCAACCTATACCGAAAGACAATTGCAACTGCTAACTAATAATATCTTAAATATCGTATTAAAAAAAAACACATTCCAAACTGTGAAAATCGTGTAATCTGTTGGGGTAGAAAATATAGTTTATTTGCTTTATAAATTATGAAAATAAAACATCTCACATGTTTTTCATATTTATAATTTTAGGCAGTCCAGATTTATTAGCTGTTTTCAATATTCTCTTTTTCAACTTTCTTTCTTTTGCGCGTCGACGCGATAACCTTTAGGATTTTCCCATGACAACTAACCGCCCACAAAGGTACCTACATAAAGTAGGAAAATAAAAAAATATCCACTGGGAAAACATTGAAAGTCTGCTTAAATATTATTCCTACCCTTCTCTCGAAATAAAATCCTGTGTACAGCCCTGTCAAGCTCTTACTTCTAAAAATATTCTGGATTCGCCTCTGGAAAAAGTAGAGGTTATGCACTGTACATTTTTAATGTGAATTTTTAGGTGGCCCAAATTTATCACTCGCTCATGTACAATTCATTTGAAATATTTTTTTAATTTAAAATGGGATAGTTCAAGAATAGAATAGCAAGGCACTCACACATTATTCTGTTGACGAGTTAATAAGATTGTTGCTAATAATTGCTTCGAGATTAGTTACTTTATTTTTAACAAATTTTAAGCTAGTGTGATTTTGCAATGCTGATTGTGTATATACTTATAAATTAATATAAAAATAATTCTTTAGCATATATTATATTTTTAGAGAAATATCAAAAACAATTTTCGATCTAGAAGTACTTTTGTAAGATCCATTGTTAATGCCAATATTCATATCGATTTTAAAGTTTATATTCATCGTACATGTTTTAATTTTTTTTGTTACTTTTGTTTTAAAAAGTGTAGTTATAATTTGCAAAAATATTTATGTGTGGCTTTCAGTGTACAAAAAACTGTCGAGAACTTTATGATTATAAAGAATAAATACTTACGTGATATGGAAATAGAGTCTCAAGGTATTTTTAATTGTTAATTTCCTGCTCGGCTAGCTATCTTGGAACCCATCTTTCCCATGTCTGCTCTAAGGCTTATTACGCACTGTCGACTGAGTCGCGGCGACTCAGTCGACAGTCGAAGCAGAGTCGCTCGGTCGACCAGCGACCACATGCATACGGAAGTTAGTTAGTTAGTTAGTTAGTTGTACTGGGCGTTCCTCCGCAAGTCGACATCCAGTGTGCCTATTTGCGTGTAACGGGGGTAGCGCTATTCCACCCACCCCAGCTCCTCGACGAAAGCCAGCAGGGCTTTCAGGTTTCCTGCTGCCTCGCGCAGGGTGCCTGGAGTCCCAAGGTGTTTTGTCCTGTATACTTCTACCTGTTTACAATCTAGCAGAATGTGTTTTGTGGTTTCTTCCGCCTCCAATGCATACGGAAGTCGCAGGTGCCGTATAACTGCTCTGCGCCAACTCTAGAATAACCAAAAATTCGATTCTGTGCAATTCCAAAGATTGTAGTAAGTGGACGTAGTGATTCAAATGATCTACAAGCCAGCATAGACTTCCACAAAAAGTTCCTTACTGGAATCAGTTAGAGTGGCACTGGTCTGGAGTATGGCAGTACAACCATAAGCGATGTGGACTTGAAGAAGTCTCTCTTGCGAGGACATTACGACAGCAACAGTATGGCTCATGCTATTGGCCTTCAATGCCAGAATGATTGGATAACAATTGGGGACTTTTACATTCCGCCTCCAATGCACTGGAAGGTAATGCTCTATGACTGGACGCCAGAGATGCTGAAATTGTATTTGAATGCCTTTCAGCATACACTTCCAGACCCCAGTAACCTCGCTCGTTGGAGCTATGCCGAGGATAGTTCATGTCCCCTTTGTAGCAATACCCCTTGCACAGCTAGACATATTCTAGCTGGCTGCAAGGTGGCCTTAGATCAAGGACGGTACACTTACCGCCATCACAAAGACCTCACTTTTATTCGCGAGGTAATTAGCCTCTCAGTGGCTCGTGCCAAAAAGGGTTTGACCCTACCCTTCAAACCCCCAATACAGTTTGTGCGGGAAGGCCTCTAAAGGCAAAAAAACATTTAACTATGGACTTTTTGTAACGGCAGTCGTGTTTTTTATTCCTTTTAATATATTTGCTTGTTGTAGAACCATTGATTCTCTACCAGAACCATTGAAAAATAGCCTAATATAATAATACACTATATAGTGTATTACTAGTGTATTAAAACTTATAAACATATAGGTAGTGTATTGCATATATTATATGCAATACATTATATAATCAATGGTAGAACCTTGAAGAGCATAGGTAATGATCGATAATTTCGTATAATGACACTAAATGATTTGTGGAATTATTGCAGTATAGGAACCTTTCTCAGAAAGCGAAAAAATATAGAAATACTACTAGATTCGATCATTGTAATGCTAAATGTGAAAGAAATCAAAATCCCTACCTACAAAATTGAAACAGCTGGAGGACATAAATGTTAAAAAAACATCAAGGAGATGCTGATAGGCCACACTTTCTATAATCTGGCCGAATTTTTGAGGGCCATGATTTTTCAAATATTGTGCCCGTTTAAATTACTTAAAAAAGTAGAGCCTTATTGTCTGATTATTTTATATGGTCTTATATCTGTAATTTTAGTTTAAAATGCATAACGTAGCTTTAATTTGATTATTTAACATTTTACTGACAATTTGAATATTGCAATAAATAATTTTACTGCGTATCTTTTCGAATTACTAACTACTTCAAATATTAGGCTTCTATTTTGAATATTTATATTTATAGTTTGACAATCTAGTAGTTAATTCTTGACTACCTATGTATGTTCAGTAAAGAGTAGTAACGAGACTTACTACCTAAACCAATTATTTTGACACGTCCAAGAGCGGTCTTTAGCGACGACGAAAATGTTCATAAAAAAAAAGTTATTTTAAACTCATTTATTAAGGTTGTTTTAAAAAATAATCTAACCTACCTCCAAATAAGTGTTTATGTATTATTTAAAATAAAAAAAAACTTAATCTACTGAAATGTATGGGTTTGGCGCTTTTTTGAATGTCTATATCTCGCTTATTTATTGAGACTGAATAAATATTATTGCAGATTCGGCATCAGGGTGGTGAATATAGTCAGGTGGCGTTAAAAAACCAACAATATAGAAGAGGTTCCTATACTGCAATAATACCTAATTTGTACCTACTTCGACTGACAATTTTATTATATCTTCATTTTATTGTACATGAAAGTTCACTATGAATACCTATGAAAGTTATAAAGGCGACCTTTACGCTATTTATGGATGGCCCGTGGGTTTTGATAATAGCGTAACAAAATAGAGAACGGGAGTGCGAAGGCGGCACGAAGGCGGGCTGTGAGTGAATGCGTTCGTTCACCGAATAGAAAGAGATATGAGTTATGAGCACGTTATGAGACTTCCTCTATCCTTGTCTAGTTGCGCATGCGCGTTTATTCATAGCATAGCACAGCGGTTACCAAAGTGTGGGTCGCGACCCACTCACTGGTGGGTGGCACCCGATTCCAGGTGGGTCGCCAACACAACGTATGAACGTACAGCAGATAATAAGGCAGATAGATTGACGAGTCTAAGTGTATTTAGGATACCTACAGACAATAAGTATAATAAAATAAAATAAATAAAAAAATACGTGTGGCACTCGAGGACTGCCGCGGTAAAGCTATTGCATAGCATTTTTAACAACTTATGCAATTATAATTATTTATTTATTTTATTTTTTCTGATATCAGATAACTGCGCTCTATCGGAAAACGTTGAAATTATTCCGAATCATTTGCGGTTGCGGTAGCAAATGATTCGGAATAATTTAAACGTCTTCCGATAGAGCGCCGCGCACGATTTTTTTATTCGATAAAGCAAAAAAACCGGATTATTAAAAAAAAATCGTAGTTAAAAAAAAAGATAATTAAATTATCTTTAAAATAGTGCAGGTTTCATAATAATACGCCAGATAGTATTTGCGTAGTAGGTAGTCGTTTTTGTGTTCGGTTAGACCCAATTTCACAAATTAATTACACTATGTAATATAAACAAAATCTAAAATATTCAAAGCTAAGAATATTAGGAAAATGTTCTTGTTTAACATATATTTTTTTCGAATCGTAAGCAGTACTCGTTTAGACGTAATTATCAGTTTAAAATCATTAATTTTCGTTAAGAAATTTCTTCATTCGGTCGCCGCGCTGGCCCTAGGCCCGCGGCGCACGCGCGGCCGGGCGGCAGCATCCGCGCTTCCCGAGCATCCGCGCGCCCACATGCGCTCAGTGCTCAGTTGCCCCACAGTGAGTCGCCCATCGAGTGGCCCGCCACACCGTTCCTGTCAGCTTTACGCATTGCATTCATTTGTTTTCGTTATTTGCTAAATACGATGGATAGGTAAATGTGCTAACAAAAAAATACGTGTGGCACTCGGGACTGCCGCGGTAAAGCTATTGCTAGCATTTTCAACAACTTATGCAATTATAATTATTTAGTTATTTTATTTTTTCTCCTACCAGATAACTGCGCTCTATCGGAAAACGTTGAAATTATTCCGAATCATTTGCGGCTGCGGAAGCAAATGATTCGGAATAATGTAAACGTCTTCCGATAGATCGCCGCGCACGAATTTTATTCGATAAAGCAAAAAAAACTGATATAATTCTTTTAAGCTATTGCATAGCTTTTATCGCGGGCCTAGGCCAGCGCGGCGACCGAATGAAGAAATTTCTTTTTTCCTAATTTCACAAATTAATTACACTATGTAATATAAACAAAATCTAAAATATTCAAAGCTAAGAATATTAGGAAAATGTTCTAGTTTAACATATATTTTTTTCGAATCGTAAGCAGTACTCGTTTAGACGTAATTATCAGTTTAAAATCATTAATTTTCGTTAAGAAATTTCTTCATTCGGTCGCCGCGCTGGCCCTAGGCCCGCGATAAAAGCTATGCAATAGCTTAAAAATCTATTTTTTATGTTGTCGCACATTACGATTTCTTACAAAATAAAGACGCACTTATGATACATACAAATGAATTGTTTATTTTTTACATCAAACCACTCACTAACTTTTCCGAAAAAGTTCTCGCTGGGTCGCAAAATATTGTGATTTTAAAAAGTGGGTCGCGGCGTCAATAAGTTTGGGAAACTCTGGCATAGCAGATTTATGGCGTCGAAGTGTTGCCATAGTGATATATGTACGTGTCTCCGTGAATGCACGACTAGACAAGGATGGAGTGGGTACTATAGGCAACTGTCTCTTTCTATTCGGCTGACGCATTCTCAGGCTGGTAACGGGCTCATAACGGGGTCTAGTAGTTATACGGCTGTGGTTTTGATTGGTTGCGTTCACGGTTCGCGTTCATAGAAACGTCATCGTAATGGAACGTGCCGTTACGGACCACATTTTGACAGTTGTTTTTTTATAAATGAAGAAAAGTGGGGTTACGTTATTTGCGCCAGCCTGACTTGGTAGAAATAAGAAAAGAAACAATGGGCGCTGTTGATTCCGAGCGTCTATCACCTTTTATACTCGTACAAGACAGCAGCCGATTCGCCACAAAACAAGCCATCCACAGCGTAGTGACTAAATCGTCGAGAGTCTTCCACATCTCACTCGAGAACCGCTACGATTTTTCGTCGTTACCAGGCGAATACTTCAAAGTAGATTTATTTAAAAAGAACTCTTGGCTCACCGAAGGCACACGAAACCATCTCGATGCTCATTGTGATGTGATTTATAAAAATGAAAACAAATGTACCGTATTTATTGACTCGCTAAACCAAACGGTTTTATTGTTCGGGTGGACGGAATGCTTTACTTTTATACAAAAATTGATGAGTATTCCCAACATCGTTAAAGTTGTCGGGGTATTGCATAAAGACGCAAATCTGTACGGCAACAAACTTACAAATTATTTGAAACATTTAGCAAGTACGACAATCGATTTAGGTCGAAATGCGCACTCGCAAATAGTCATGACGACCGTTGTGAAGAAAACGAAAGGAAAGTCTTCATTGCCAAAGAAAGAAGTAATTTTCGCGGGCGATTACAGTAATAATAATAACATCAGTGTCGGCAAGAGTGACAAAATAGGCGAGGCGAAAGAATCACCGCTCACTTCATTCAAAATTTCTCTAAGGGAGGAGGAAAAACTTGTCAAAGATAAATTGACTCTTCCATATGAGGAAATAAGCAAAGGGAAAGAGGCAAATATACATTATGAAAATGATTCTGGAGATGATTGGGACGATGAGGATCCTGACGACGATTTGATGATATAAAAAACACGATTCAAATATATATCTTTATTTTTTGATACTGATTATTTTTTGGCGAGCATTGGCCGAAATGGCAGCAGCGATCCGAATAAGATGTGCTGCACCACTGGAAACTTACTGAGAACCTATAAAAATAAAGACTATTAATAAAAATAGGCATGGGCAGTGTTTGCATGCAAAACCGGGCCCACGGGAAAGGAGAAGTAACAATAACAATGGCAAAAACTCATGGAACGCTTATTGCACCTCACAAACGCCATAAATTGTACGAAGCCGCGTCAAGTTGCTGGGTGCTGGTCATTTCTATGTGTTTTTCGCCAAACATGGGCAGACAGGGGTTTAAAACCTTTTTCGGTGACTAAAATTTGAAGTAATAAAATTTCTAATAATTACAAAAACCACACAAAAATCGTTTAAAAACCACAAATAAGGTCCCTAGTGCCCATCTGAGTATTAGAGGGCTCACAATATATTGTAAGGCCTTTGCGTAGCTACTTGTCTATTAAGTACAATTCGTAATCGTTAAAGTTATATAAGTAATACCATTGCAAAACCGACCCCCCCTCCGTTCCCTCTCATAAATATACCTGACGTTTTTGACCCCCTCTCCCCCTCCTAAATTTGTATTAGTAAATTAGTCTGGATTAGGCTGTCAGATAGGCAAGGAAGTCTCACCCAATAGGGTTCTATTTGTATAACCCTAAAAATTGATTTTACAGCGTTAGTTGTTACTTTTACTTTTAATGTTAATTTTAGGTCTAAAAAAGGTAATTATTAGGTATTGCTACCAGTTCTACATTGTAGATTTTTTAATGTCACCTCACTATATTCACGATACTGATTCCAATATTCTAATAATCTTTTGTCGGACTCAATAAATAAGAGATATCGGCATTTAAAGAAGTGTCAAACACCTACATTTTGGTAAGTTACTAGTTTTTATTAACCCGTTGAGTATGAGTCAACCAAATCTGGTCGCAAAACAATTATCCGTTGAGTACGAGTCGACCAAATCTGGTCGCGCGTTTTTTTCACTTTGACGTTCTCATATTTATTCATAATTATCTAATTGTTTTACAAAATGATATTTCAATATTCTATATTCGAAATTTCAATGCAATCATTGTGCAGTTGTTCTTTTTATGATTGGTGTAATAGTTTCGTAGTTATAGTACTTTAAGGTCGATGTCGCCGAAAATCCTGCAAAAGAGACAGATGCATCCATGAAAATACCCATTTACTCCAAGGGTTAAAAACAATTAAAATGATCAAATTTAGTAGATTTTTTTTAATAAGCAAGGTAGCATACCTAATAATTTCCCTAATAATAAAAAAATCAAAAGAAATTCAGTTCTTGAAAAAGCTAAATTCCAGGTGGTGTCTTCTGGGTCGTTGCATGGATTGAACCAACGGTTAACAACCAATGATTCAGCTTCTAAAACCTCTCAGGTAGCGATTGGCTTCATAAATGTTGATCCGTCTTTTTTTATTCCTCCCATTTTGTGGCCCGACTTTAGAAAAAAATACTTTGCCTACCTCCTTTTTATACATTTTAATCAATCCTTGATTGATTTTTGTCCAATCGGGTACAGCGCTGATGCCCCAAAGTTGATTAGAGTGCTCAGCAAATGGCCCAGTCTTTACTTCTTTGATATATTTAATGCAGGATAGAAATAGGTAGTCGTTTGAATACTTTTCGATTATGGCGTCATCGAGGAATTTTGATGGCAGTATGCGTTGATGATCTGGCGATGAAAAAATTATACATTTTTTTTTCTCGATACTTCTATACTAGATACATATAAACCTCTTCCAATCCTAGTTTTAATCTCGGATACTATTTCGTTTGAGGAAAGCATTTGAACTGTATTTGAAAATTTGACTAACTAATTAACTGTGAACTGCCCCATATAAAAGGTAAAAATTGATAATCGTCCAGACTCCATACTCCTTGGCTTCCGGCTGGCTCCATTCGATACGTCTTCTGCAGTAGCCTCACCAACCTTAAATACCTTTAAAAAAGACACTCGTTGAGTTATTATATCAGATAATATAACATATTTTATGTTTAATAAAAAACCTACTTATTAAAAATGATAGAGACCGTAGCGAATTGATCCGGCATCACGAGAGCTCCAATTTTGTATAAACAACACAAGAACATTACAAATGCAATTTCGTGGCCAGTGCCATAATCGATTCTTGTGGAATTTCCAAAGCTTTCTTCGAGGTACGATTTGATCTCTGGTATACTACGGTGGAAAGCAACTGGCAGAGCCTCTTCTAGTAAAGCAGCAGAGTTCTGTGGGATACATAAAATAACCGCATAAATCACGACATTGTAACAAAGTTTGTAACGACATTGTAACAAGAGCCTTTTTACAAACATTTAAAATTGTAGGTCATATTGTAAAATTTTAAATCTACCTTGCTGGAGTGATGCTCGTATCAAAGAAGACTTTCATGGGTTTATTTCCTTTTTTTAGTTGATAAGGTAACTTAATATAAAATTGATATATATGGCATACTTTATATTTACATAAAATATTGTATATACTTATTTTTAATATTATATACAAATACACATATACATACAAATTAATATTAACCCTCCATATACTAGGTGACTAAATCTCACATGCCATAAGTACTAGAGGTTTAAAATAATACGAAAATAAAATAAAATTAAATCAACAAATTAATACTTTATGGCAGTTATAATTAAGAAATTTATTGTAATAACTAATAATGAATAGGTTTAGTTAAAACACATATTCGTCGCATTTGCAGCTGCTGAGAAAATAAACCCGCAAGTCTTTATTGTTTAAGAATTATTACGAGTTTTTAACTGCTGGGGTGTGCTATTATACGCCATCTCGTACACGGATAGTTAAGTAGATACATGTATGTAGGTATGTACAGAACTTTTGTTAACCAATTTCTCTATTTCGTTCCTCCCTAGCTCAATTAACCAATCCGTCATAATTCTTCTTCCTCATATGGTATATAACTTTACTTTTAATTCCGTGTTGATTCTATTGTGGATGGAATAGAATTTAGTTTTATTATGGGGGACATCATGTTGCATGCCTTTGTTGTGATGTGTTTTGACCATATGTCACTCTGTGCGGGTGTAATAAAAAATTGTTACAAATAATTGGTGTATTGTCAGTACTCGGAACCCTTTAAATAATTAATTGCTGAATAATTGAGCGAGAACCTAAAAAGCATTTTATTGATTACTGTAATTATTGACTTTTAAGCCTTAATTAAGGGATTTGAAGCAGGGACTAAAGCGTAATGATTGGGAGTTTATAAAGTTATGCTCACTTTTTGGAGTTGGGCGTACCATTCGCGAAACGCGACATTACCGAACCGCTGTGGCTGTTCCGCCGGCGGGCAAAGTGTAATATTGTTTTCCAATTTTTCTAACAGGGACATCATATTTGTGACGGTCTTGGATTCGCAGCAGTCGGCCGAGAAAGATTTTCCCCGAACAGCCTCATTCAAGGCAGAAACAAAGCCCACAAACTCCTGAAAAATTAAAGGTCGATCTCAGATTTATCAATGAATACGTTGGAGACGTAGAAGAAAATCTTACTAAGTAAGCCTCGGATTTTTCCCATTTCGGCATATCGCCGAAATTCTTAACGGCTTTCTGCGGCACCATATATCCGTGATCTTCCGAAACTGGTTTGCTCGTATCACCCATTGCAATTTCTTTCTTGTATTAAAATGAAAAACCGCGAAATGGAAACCCGACGAACCCACAAAACCTCAACAAAACTAAACGTCAAAATAGAAAAGGAAATAAAGGGCTGAAAAATAAGCATAATATCGCATGAAGCATAGTGATAAATAACCGGTTATTTATAACTTGTTGAAGGCGGTCAAAGTGGCATTGTCGTGCTTGACAAGTATGCTTGATGTGCCTTGATGACACATACAGCATGCTTATCAAGCATTCACACATTTGCATTTTAGGCGCAGTTCATACAGAGGAGGCGGGTTTCGGGCGAGGACGTAGCTCGGACGTGACGTGACTAAAGTATACAGAATAGGAATTCAGTCGCTCAGTCATAGCGGAACAGTGAGACGTGGAATCATTCTTCATGATGTATTCTTCAGAAGATACGCTGGCTCTAGTACATCTGGCCAATATTCAGTGGCAAAGGGTCCACCCTTTGTGGTTAAAAACGGGGGAACAGTACGGCATTTTTAATGTAATGAGAAGAGTTAAATATATATACAGACCGTTTATTTTTTTATAAAATATCCCAACAATGTTTTTATATTATGATAAATAAAATTAATTTTGTTGCGATCGTATGCGTTGTGTTTTAAATTTCTATAGCAATACTCTGAGCGATAGGTCATATTTATAATGATGGATGTTTTATTCCACAAGGAACCGGTAATTTGAGATCCGAAAGAAATATTGAGTAAATAAAAAGCAATTAATTAGGTTCTAAGTGAGCCAGAAAAATGTAAATCATGGCATTTTTATTACTTAAATCATAGAGCGTAAATTAGCTGCGTAAAAGTAAAAGCTCAATAAGCAAGGCTTCTTGCCGCTAATATTTCGACGTCCTCAGTTGGTAGCTCAAAGAGCAGTGAACTCAGCAGTGCCGTGCCGACGTATTGTCCAGCACGTAGTTTGCTTGTCAATCACATCGAGCTTTGTTCTACTAAACGGTCGACATTGCTTGTCAAGCACGAAAAAATACCTGATGACAACGAAAATACGGCTATTATTGCCCGCCCATCTCTACTGGTCATTACCCATCCAGCTGTCAAACCCGTCCGCCTTTCTTTGCGCAAGCGTTTGTGCGACACATCGAAGATGGTGGGTTTCGTTTTAGAATTTTTAAATATCGCGTTGATCCTGTAATTAAATAGTGTTATTATGGATGCTCGCGATGTTTTCAAGGAATTTCGTCTGTTGGGTGTCAATATTTTCTAAATTTCTTTGCGTTTTTAGGGGAAGGTTAAGTGCTCCGAGTTGAGGACCAAGGATAAGAAGGAGGTGACCAAGCAGCTCGATGAATTAAAGACAGAGTTGACCAGCCTGCGTGTGGCTAAAGTGACGGGAGGAGCCGCCTCAAAACTCTCCAAAATGTAAGCTCTTTCAGTGTTGTTTAGGTTGAGAAGACAATTTTAAATAACCTCAAAATTTCCAAAACAAGCTCGAAAAATTCTAGTTTTTCTGCAATTTTCGGTTTTATTTTAGCGTTAGCGTTTTTCTTATTGATAACCGCCGATCTAAACTTGATAGTGTTGTAGTACTGATGTCCTTTCTACATTGTTGATGTTTTAACGTCACCTGACTATATGCATCACGCTGATTCGGAAATTGCAGAAATATTTTTTCGACCTCAATAAATAAGCGAGATATAGGCATTTAAAGGGTAATATTGCAGTATAGAAACCTCTTCTAGATTGTTGATTTTTTAACGTCACTAGACTATTCACCACCTCAACTATATTCATACGTCAAACACGTACATTTCAGTAAGCTTAGTTTTTTTTAAACAATTCTTAAACACCGGTAGGTGTTTATAAATTGTTTTTAAAGAAACTGCCATAAATGGTGTAGGTTGTTTTTTTTTTCAAAAACCATTAAAACTAATTAAAAATGCAAAAAAAGTCTAATGTTATTTTCTATCCGATTTAGCATTAAAATGATTGAATTTAGTATTGTTTGTTTTTTTTTTAAATAGACGAGGTAACAATATCATAATACCCTACATTTTAGCAATTGTTTTTATAATGTATTATTGCACCAAAAGGCATTCCTAATATTTTGTATATTTTTTCAGCCGCGTAGTGAGGAAAGCTATCGCCCGTGTATACATTGTTATGCACCAAAAGCAGAAGGAGAGTTTGAGGAACTTCTACAAGAACAAGAAGTTCAAGCCTCTCGACCTGAGGCCCAAGAAGACCCGTGCTATGCGTAGAGCTCTTAACAAACACGAATCTAAAATCAAGACAAGGAAGGAGATCCGTAAGAAGTCCATCTTCCCGCCCAGAGTCTTTGCTGTCAAGGCTTAAACGTCGTATTTGATAATAATAAAAGCTATATAAATAATAGTTGTTTTGCATCCATCGATCATCAACTTTAAAACAACCTAGCCGGGAGTTTACAAAATTAAACGGTTTTTATCTCGCATACCTATGTGCAAAATGAGAGAAAGAATTGATCGAACGGCAAGCGTTACAGGGATTAGTAGAATTTTATTGGCATGCAGGCATGTCGCACGCTAAAAACAAAGGGAACCATGAAAATTGTCACTTCAGTTGCAGTGAAATCAGTGAATTGCAGTGAATGAAACTGCCACAAGCTGCAGTGTTTTATCGCCATTAATTTCCGCTAGATGGCATTGTCATTATATAGCACAGATTCACTTTTGTCATTAGACCAAAATTGCTCTTCTATGAAAAAACTGTTTAGTTGTGCAAACGCATAAATATCCAGCACAGTCCCGACGAATGCTTGTAGACCTGGGTGAAGAAGTGTAATTTTTTGTTAAAGGACGTTATAAAGATACCACCAGATATCGCCTAAGTGAAGTGTTAAATGAAAAAACGTAAGCCGCGGCTTACGAACGTATGCACAGGCGTCCGCGACTGACATCCGATAATGTGCACGGCTCCAAAGCACGGCTCAATAGAAATTCATTACACAGATTTCTATTCAGTCGCGCCATAGGCCGCACATAGGCCGCGGCTGACGGACGCGTCCGATAATATGTTGACGCGGCGAACACACTCTCGGACGCGTCCGCTGCCGCAGCTAATGGACAGTATGCACAGTCGTTTGGGACGTGGCTTGCCAGATCTCTATCGGACGTCTGAAGCCTCGAGGTCGCGTCCGCGACTGACGTCCGATAATGTGCACGGCTCAATAGAATTTCTTTACACAGATCGCGCCCATAAGCCGCGGCAGCGGACGCGTCCGAGAGTGTGTTCGTCCCTTGACGGTCCCGAGCTCTGATTTTGTACGGAGCGGACCATATCCGATGTGCCGGCCGTCCACACGCACAGATTTGGTACGGAGCGGACCACATCCGCTCCGGACCGCCGCGGACACAAATAATAATTATTATGGTCGCCGGACTACAGACGGACAGATATGGTTCGGAGCGGACTAAATCCGCGGTCCGGCCGTACCAAATCTATACTTTGCGATGTGGGAGTCTGTCTTTACCTTTAGTTGCCTCCCATTGCAACGGCATACCTGGCAGAAATCACCCTCTTTGACTGAAGCCACTAAAATAAAAAGAAGAAGACTCTTCTCGGCCTATAACTACTAGACCCCGTTACCAGCCTGAGAGTAGGTACGTCAGCCGAATAGAAAGAGACAGCAGCATATAGTACCCCATCCATCCTTGTCTAGTCGTGCATGCACGGAGCCACGTACATATATCACTATGGCAACGCTTATATATCACCATGGCAACGCTTCGACGCCATAAAGGCACTGACACAACACACATGCTCATAAATAAGCATGCTTATGAGTATGCTCAAAATGAGCATGCCCTTCAACTGTACACATGTGCTTATTTCAAGCGTACCTACTCGTTTTACGCATACCTACTCTTGAATAAGTGTGCTCAAAGCAAACAATTAATTGTACACACGTGCTAGTTAAACGCAGGCTCTCGGCCAAAATGGAAGCTAGTTCCGTCAGTTCCACCCGCACAGAACTCAACATAATAATTTTAATGCGTGCAAACGAAATTGTTTAAGAAACTATTAGAAAAAAGGATGATTTGGGTCCGTAATTGGATAAATAGAAGAGAAACCTTGGAGCATGTAATCGATTATTAGTGGAGATGAGAGAATAAGATGTCAGCGGCTATAGACATCATTTACGCATGCTTCCGCAGAAATTTGATGACCCATTTTCTAAAATTGAGAGTATCATACAAAGTTGGGTCGTTTATGTTACTCAAAGTCGGGTCGTTCATGTTACTTCATAATCATTATTTCTTGGTATATTATTTTTATAGAGAAGTTACCGGGTATTCCAAAGACATTCGTGACTCCGGTAATGAGTCACGAAAAGCAATGTTTTATCGTCTTCACAACGGGCCATGTCATTTATAATTTTTTGTGATGGCGCGCACACCGCCGCGAGGAGAGAATTGACACTAGCATGCTCATAATAAGCAAACCTATTCACACGTGCTCAAGGGCACACCCCATCAAACAACTGTTGATTTATAAGCATACTCCAAATGAGCATGCTCATTACTAGCAACGCTTCGACACCACTTCGACACACATGCCACTACGCGGCAATCACAGACTTATTAGGGAACTAGCGACAATTGCTCAATAATAGCATGCTCTTGTGCTATTAATGAGCATGTGTGTCAGTACTTCATATATATAGCCGCTGGCATCTAAGCCGCTGACATCACTGATCATATAAATGCTGACATCATAAGGGGCAATCATTTTATTGGACGCGTCCGTAAGCCGCGGCTTATAGATGCGACTTAAAGGCTATCTGTGTAATGAATTTCTATTGAGCAGTGCACCATTATTATATCATCTTTGCCGTGCACATTATCGGACGTCAGTCGCGGACGTCACCTTGAGGCTTCGGACGTCCGATAGAGATCTGGCAAGCCGCGTCCCAAACGACTGTGCATACTGTTCAGTCACGTCCATTAGCCGCGGCTTGTGGACGCGTCCGATAATATGATTGCCCCTTTATTCAAGTCTGCTATCTATGGATAAACGCGCATGCGCAACTATACATAGAGGAGGGCCCCACTGAGGGACCATCACAAGCAACTATCTCTTTCTAATCGGTGAACGCATTCACTCACAGCCTGCCTTCACACTCCCGTTCTCTATTTCTGTTAGGGGCTCTTTAGACGGTCAAGCATGCTTGTCAAGCATCGCGTCGCGGGCTGGGAAGGGATCATAAACCGTAGGAAATGTGTAAATATTTTTAAAAAATATTTACCAAAAATGCCTTATTTTGTAGTTTATACCAGGAAGTCACGTTAATTAGACGAAGTTGATTGATGAATGACGTGACTCCCTGGTATAAAACTACAAAATTAGGCATTTTTGATAAATATAAAAAAAAAATATTTACATCTTTCCTGCGGTTTACGATCCCATCTCAGCCCGCGACGCGATGCTTGACAAGCATGCTTGATCGTCTAGGGAGCCCTTACCATTAAAATCAATGCCCTTACTGTCTCTTATTTCTGTTATTTCTGTTATCTCTGTCGGCTCGCTTTGCTGTCAGACAAGTTTTAGGTTATGTTTTTCCTTCTTTTGGGGTTATGTTTAAAATAACCGTTATTACATTAAATTATCTTTGGTTCTTACCGTAAGATGAAAAGTAATAAAAATGCGCCCGCAGCGTTTTTGTGATCTCTGCGTTGCCGAAACGTTTGATTCCGATTTATCAATATTTAACGATGGTATTTCTTTTGCTTCATTCTACACTTTTTTCATACCTGTACAGTGCGTTTATTCCGTAACAAAATCATTTCAGTTGGTGTCGATACAATCGCTTTCAATAAGATATTCATTGATGGCAAGCCGGATGCTAAGAAAAAGAAAATCAAAGGAGATATCGCCGATTTTATTCCCGCTCCGACCAGACTAAAGCGCTCAGATGATAACGTTAAAGTGAAACACAGGATAACCATAGAATTTTCGGATTCAAGTATAGCCCATAAATTAGTAAGCACACATGAATGTACCTATAATTTGGACCTCTTCTGCATTGTTGATTTTTTAACGTCACCTGACTATATTAACCCTTGGAGTAAATGGGTATTTTCATGGATGCATCTGTCTCTTTTGCAGGATTTTTGGCGACATCGACTTAAAGTACTATAACTACGAAACTACTACACCAATCATAAAAAGAACAACTGCACAATGATTGCATTGAAATTTCGAATATAGAATATTGAAATATCATTTTGTAAAACAATTAGATAATTATGAATAAATATGAGAACGTCAAAGAAGTGAAAAAAACGCGCGACCAGATTTGGTCGACTCGTACTCAACGGATAATTGTTTCGCGACCAGATTTGGTTGACTCATACTCAACGGGTTAACCACTCTGATTCCAGAACTGCAATAATCTTTATTCAGCCCCAATAATAAGCGTGATAGTAAATAAATAAAATACAAATGGACCTGCCATGAAATTCACCGACCAAAGTCGGGCCCATAATAAAACTTTTTTTTTTTTTTACGCTTCTGGGAGGGTGAGCGGTGAATTCCGGACTAACGACCGGCTGTGGCAGGTTTAGGACAGCTGTATTGCCACATGTGAGAGTACACCTTACCACCCATTCACTCCCCCTTAAAATCCATAGAATTTGAGGAATAGGCATTTAATGAAGCGTCAAACACCTATATTTCGGCAGGTTGTTAATTTTTTCTTTTAAAACAATTCGTGAAAACCTATACGGCGGTAGGTTGTTATATTTTTTAAACTACCCTAAAAACTAACAAAAAAACGTTTTTTGGTATGAAAATTTGTTATTTTCGCTATTTCCTATCAGATTTAGCATTAAAGCGATTGAATCTAGTAGTGTTTTTTTTTGATAAATGAAAAACGTACCGATATCATATAAATTCCCACACATCACGCATATTTATTTTTTCTGGGTGAAATATTAACAATAATTAATTGTTAATATTTCAATAACATAATTATTATGTTTCAGAACAAATCAGAGAACTTGCGCAAATACGACGTAGTCGCTGTCATCCCAACGACGATCGCTGCTTTCCAATACGCTTGCAGCACAATGGAAGTCGATATAATAAGTTTTCAATACAATAGAGGATACACTTTTAAAATTAATCGCAAATTCTACCAAGTGGCAGTCGAGAGGGGGGTTTATTTTGAAATAATGTATGGACCGGCGCTGAAGGATGCATCAATATGCAAGAATATAATAAAAACAGCGCATTTATACCGCGCTATAGGAAAATCTAAGAATGTTATCCTAACCAGCTGGGCAGAGTCGGCGCTGCAGATTAGGGGGCGGAATGATTTGATCAATTTGTAAGCTTTTTATATTTCGAAAGAGAATGGGCATTTTGGACCCACCTATCATTCTCTCCAATAACTATAAATAGTATACCAATTGAAAGATCCCATTATGTAGAACATTTCTTATTACAATGACTCATGTCAATTAGGTTGTTTCAAAGTTATAACCTCCTTAATATGGCTAATTACCTGATTTCCCAATGCTAGTTTTTTTTACGTTCCGCACATTTTATTATTGGTTGCGTTCCAAACCCCCATTTGTACTTTACACATGGTAGCCTCCCGTCCACCCTACACTGAGTCTGTGTGGATGTTATAAGCCTTTATGAGGGCACCTAAAGGTATGTCCCCACTCTTTCGCTTTCGTGTTCATCTTGCGTTTTCCTCTGACGCATGCGTTTGATACCATAGCGCATGCATCAAAATTACTTGAACGACAGTGCATGCCTCAGCGCACCCTGTCGATCCGGCACCCTGTGGATAGGCGTGCGTCACTCCGTGCTTCTTGTGACACAAAATGGCGGAAGATAAAGAAAAAACGATTCGATTTATAGAACATTATCAAAATTGTCCTATATAATGGAACAATAATTATATTACATTATAATACACTACAAAGGGTACTAGGAAAGTTTTGCAATACAGTTCTGTTTAATTATTTTTTTTTACGTAATTTCGTTTACAGTGAATACACCTCTTCATCCTCCGAAATCAATCATTAAACCATTCTGCCAAGTTTCACTATGTTGTCACTATTCTGCCAAGCACACTCGTTGTCCCAAGGCCGCAGAAGGTCCTCATCACTGGAAAACCGCCTCCCGTTTAGCTTCATTTTCACATGCGGGAACAGTGCAAAGTCGCAGGGAGCAAGGTCTGGACTGTAGGGAAGGTATTCCAGAAGTTTCTGTCCTGACGTGGTAAAATATTTGGTGCAGGCTTTGGCACGGTGTGCTGGAGCATTATCGTGATGGAGGAACTAAGTGTCCATTCTTGACCGCAGGTTCTTCATAGATCCAATGACTTTAGGTAGGCACTGTTCAGTATACCACTTAGCTGCGACTGTCTTCTGTGTGTCCAAAACGACACGTTCCACAATTCCACTCGATTTGAAAAATACAGCTATCATTTTCTTCTTTACAAATCAGCATTTTCTGACAACTACGAGTGTGTCCTCACCGTCAAAGGCCCAAACTTTGTTTTGTGCCTTTATCGACGAATCGTAATAGTACAGCCAAGTCTCGTCATCTGTCACGATGTTGTTCACATACCGAGATTGTCTCTTATCAAACTTTTTTAGCATCTCCCGGCACCAAGTTACACATCGTGTCATCTACTCTTCAGTCAGTCAATGCGGCACCCTGAGAAAACAAAGTTTCTTTATGTGAAAATGATCACGCAGAATTGAACGAATTGCTGGTGCATTTAGGCCTAAAGTATCCTCTATCTGTTGGTAGGTTACTCGCCTGTCCTCGTCAACCATTTTTCTCACAGTAGTAAAGTTTTTCTCCGTAACGGACGTTTGTAACCTTCCCGGCCTCTCAGCATCCTCCAGAGTGAAATTTCCCCTTTGAAATTTTCTGTACCACCTGAATATCATTGTAAGATGTGGATAAACATCACCTAGTGCAAGTCATTTCTTCTAAGCACTTGTCTATGTTTAAACCACGCACGAAATTATAACGAAAAACAACCCTTTTCTCATTTTGTGACCACGATGCCATCGCAAGCACTTTACACTCTCACTGCTAATGAATAACTGAACCCATCGACCTGACGCGGCGGCTACTATTCACGTATGAACAGGTCTCAATATCCAGCAACAAGCAGCTAACCTGCGACTCATTCTTGCGTTACATTGCCAAACTTTACCCTTTGTATAACAGGGTACTAGTTTGCAATGTACCCTTACATTGCAAACTAGTACCCTTTGTGTAACAATAAAATAATTACAATACATTATAACATAATTATAATACATTATAACAATAAAATAAAAAGAAACAACGCTTTGACTGCTCTGGGCCAAAATTACAATTTTAATGTGAATATGGTCAAAAACAAGATAAAAATCCTGCGGTCATACTTCTCCAAGGAACGCCATTGATTACTACAAGCTAACATTAGTTCATCGTAATCTCCACTGGGTACTGTCAGTGATCGCAATTAACCCCTCAGGCCTCGATTGGCCGATATCGGCCACAACACGATTCAGCGTGACGGCCATGTTTTAAATTTTATTTTAATTTAATTTGTTTTATTTTATTATGTTTTATTGTGTTAATGTTTCATTTTAATTATGGATACAGTGGTTTGGCAGTAATTAATGTTTTGGTGAGACAGTGTCGTAATTCAATTTTTTTACAAATTTTTTTTGGGACAGCAACTTGTCAATCTGAGGGGCCGAGGCCTGAAGGGTTAAATAGGCGAAAGCGCATAAGTGTACATGTATAGCTGCATGCATCTTGAGGCTTTCAATAAAGCAGTGGTTCCCAATTCGTTTTTCTTGCGTACCATTTCAAGAAAGACCTCAAACTCGCGTTCCCCTTATTGCAGGAATGATAAATAAACAATGAAATCAGTTTTTTTTTATATTTAGTACCATTAAAATACAGTTGATGACGGGGGAAATCAGTTTAATGTGACAAATGTGCATGTTTTTCTTTGCGCAACTCTTAACCCTTCAAGCCCCGCGACTTCGATATCGAAGTCAACTGAACGCGTACAGGAAAATTGATTTGATTGGGTTTTTCGTGTCATTCGGTATTCAGTTGTATTTTATTTAAATAAAATACAACTGCATAGGGAATGACACAAAAAATCTAATCAAATCACTTTTCCTGGACGCTTTCAGTTGACTTCGATATCAAAGTCGCGGGGCTTGAAGGGTTAAACAACTTAGTCAAGAGATTGCCATTCGTACCCCTTGATGCAACTTTGCGTACCCCTGGGAGTACGCGTACCACTAATTGGGAAACACTGCAATAAAGCATGCGCTAGACGCAAGATGAAATTGAAAGTGACGACGCAAGATGAAGACGAAAGCGCGCTTGTGGGGCACCTTAACCCCTAGAGCCCCGATTGGCCGATATCGGCCAAAACACGATTCAGCGTCACGGCCCCGTTTTAATTTTATTTTAATTTCATTTGTTTTATTTTATTATGTTTTATTATGTTAATATGTTTTATTTTAAGTATGGGTACAGTGGTTTGGCAGTAATTAATGTTTTGGTGAGACAGTGTCATAATTCAATTTTTTTACTAATTTTTTTGGGACATCAACTTGTCAATCGGCTGAGGGGCCGAGGCCTGAAGGGTTAACATGTTCACTTAATATCTAACACTTACAGACATTGCATTTTTAATAACTGTTTAAACGAAAACCGTTGCAGAACACCTGAAACGATAAAAGTACTTACATATGCTGCGTGAGTACAACTATATATTCCTAAGAATGCTTGAGTTTTGTCAGTAGTATATAAAGGAGAGCGACTGGGATATGTTGCTTGAATTCTGTAATGTGTCTCATGATTTCTTCGCTGCTCAGTTTACTGAAGTATGTAATATACCAATGTCAGCTCTCCCCCTAAGGTACGCCCAGTGACCATGACCATACATCATAATATACTATCTTTTATGGATCTTCACTGCAAATAATATATTTTAAATAAATAATTAACAACATAGTAACATTGGGTTATCGTGTATTTAAGATTTCAAATCTCCGAAACTGCTCATAATTTAGGTGAATTGTAGTAATCATAAATATTCTACATAAATAGATCTTTCCAATGGTAAACACTTTATTGTTACTAAAGAGGTGGGCCCAGCGCCCATACATTTTTGCCTATTGCAAAATTACAATTTACGATAATATTTTAACCATTAAATAAATTTTCTAGGAGTTTGATTTTCGGCATAGATGCAGATAAAAGTAACGCAGTCGTAATCCACAATCCTAGGACGACACTTCTAAAAGCAGATGGCCGCCGCAAGGGAAAGGCACCCATTTCCATTCCAAATATCAGCGACATTCACCTCAACACGGAAGAGCCAGTCACGAAAAGAATTAAAATGATTTAATATTTTTTATACGCTTTTTATTTTTAATAGCAAAGTGTAGAATGTATATTTTAGGCACTTATTATAATATGGGCTATATATCAATTATTTTTCCTGAGCAGCACGGAGAGGGAGCAATCCGGTCGTGGTCCCCGCGAGTGTTATCATCGCTCAATTGCGCGTGCGTTATTTCCTCGAGTAACGTATCGATATTGTTGGATATATCCTGGTCGCTCGTGGTGCGTTTTCTCTTTTGCACCAACTTGCTAACGAGTCGTTTCACCTCATCGAGTTGCTCTTTCATTTTACTACGCTCTTGGGCGATTTGGGCCAGTTGCGAATTTTTCTCTAGCTCCCGTTGCTTTAAAACCCCCCGCTGTTTGTGGTATAGCGCGATATACTCGCATATAGTTTCGGTTTCACCTTGCAATTGCAAGACAATGTGCTCCAGCTCTTGTTTTTCATCGGTCAGCTCTGCTAGTTGCTTGACGGTGACCGTAAATCGTTCTTGCAGTTTTTCCATCGCTTCGTCCGTCGGCAAATAATACGAGTCGCTATGCACACTCATTTGGTCATTGTGGATTGTCGTCTGATCATCTTCTGTAGCTTCAGAAGCAACGGGCGCTTCAATCTTTGCAATCTTAAGCTTTCTATTTTCTTCGGTGAGTGCAAATACTTTCTGACGCGTGTTATCAAGCTCGGATTGCAATAGATCAAGATTTTGAGATACTGCCTCATAATGTCTCAAATTATCGTTGACCTGTGTCACTTGAAGAATTTCTGTCTCTAATTTTCTGCAATTAGATTGTAATCGTATCATTTCATCGTCTTTTGCTTTTAGTTTAATTTGAAGGTCTTTCACATTGTACTGGTCCTCTCCGAGTTTCCTCATCAAATCTTTATTAAGATTTCTCTCCGTTTCGAGCAGCTGGGTCAATTCCAATTTTACAGTAACCTATAAGAAGATTAAAATATAATAATTACACTATTATTATTATTCTATTTCGGAGTAGAATACTATTCAGAGTAGAATACTTACCATTTCACTGTAAATTTCTTGTAACTTTGTGAGTTCAACTTTTAATTTTGAATTTTGAGCAGTGGCGAGTTGAGCGGCAACTCGATCGCTTTCATTTGCGGCATTCAATTTATCAACGTCTAGTTTTTCCGTTTCCATTTTCGTTACCTCTTCTTTTAATTCCTCTAATTTAGTATCTTTTTCAATCAATGTTGCTTGCACAATTTCATATTTCGATTCCCAATCCTTTAATTTATCGTTGAGTTCTTGGTTATTCTTTTTTATGACCATATTTTCTGCAGCAATTTCTTGCATGGATTCGTTATTTGCATTCATGACAATGGGCTGCCCCTGCATACTCTGAAGTTGCTTCTCCAAATTTCCCATTTGATAAATCAGCGACTGTTCGTGATCCTTAGCTTTTGAGTAATCCGATAAGAGATCTTTGTGCTTTTCTGTTAAACTCTCCAGCTGATTGTTTAGCTGCTGGACGTATTGTTGATATTGCTGATTGATAATGTTTTTATCAGCTTCTGAATCATCCAATTTTGCTTGAGTTTCTTCCAAGAGTCTATGATATGTACTCTTTTCGCTTATAAGTGACTGCATTTGTTCTTGAATGTTTAGATTGTTGTTAACCTGAGACACTTGCTGTAAGTGAAGCTGGCATATTTCATAATCGGATTGCAGCTGTTGCAGCTGAGACCTCAGTGATTCCTTCTCGGACAAAGACGACCGCAGGGTGGACGTGGTTTCCACCACTTTTTCTTCGAAATCTTTGCATTTCTGCAAAATGTTTCTTTCGTTCAGTAAAAGTCCATCTCTCTCTTTGATAATTTCTTCAAGATTTTTTTGCGTTCTACCATTTTGGTTTCTTAATGCAGAAAGTTCAACTCCTATCTCGGAAATATTCTTGTTTGATAAATTTAATTTTGAGAGGAGTTCTTCGCTCTGCGCATTCAGCCTGGCAATTTCCAGGTGTGAATTTTTCAATTGGTTCGTTAAATCGGATTTATCGTTCACTAATATTTCAATTGATTTCAAATATCTTCCAATATTTTCATTTGCGTCCTCCGTGTTGTTGAACGCGGTAGTGACTAATTTACTTTCATTTATCGATTGGCGGGAATGATTATCTTCAAATGTATGAGGTTCTTCTAAATGCGTACCTAAATCCCCATTTACGCTTTGACTCGAAAAAATATCCGAATGTTTTTCTTCTCGGTCGACATTGTTATTGTGGAATGAATTATTATCAGGCGCAGTCTTCTTTTTCCGCTGGTGATTTTCGAGCTAAAAATGGGACAAAACATTTTTATATTACATCCACAGTATAATGACGTGTCAACTTTCCGAGTAAATTCAAATAAAACACCAACCTTCTTTCGGGCGGTGGCAAGCTTTACGGCCCTGGAGCTTTCCATGTTTCATATCAGAATCTGATTAAAAACATCTAAATTATTAAAATTAACAGGAAAACACCGATGTCGACATATCCTACGTTTTTGACAACTCAGATGTTATGAATGTTGCCATACTATTAACAAACGACTCGAAATTCTACTTTTACTGTCGCAAATAAATACCTTATTTATTTCTCTTATTTATTAAGCAATTTAAAATATGTTTTAGCAATTAATATTAATTATTTGGTATTTTCTATTTAATAGATTATAAAGTAGAAAAGTCTATACTTTTTGGCTGACGCCGGACGCGAGAGGATCGCCGGTTTCGGGTTCTTGTGGTCACTTGTGGTTTTATTAGTTTTCTCATCGGTCGATTGTCGTTTTTTAATTTGTGCCGTGGAATAGTTGGCAAATTGACGAACACTGATCTCTATTTCCAGCGTGAAACACCTCGAGAATACCACGTAAGTAAACTTTTCGTTCTTTTATGAAGTGACCAAACGAGGTGAGGTGATCGGGACGATTTGAGTTATTCGCGAGGTTAGGGTTTTCTTTCTCCCGCGCCTGTTGGTGCGTGGTTTCGTGTTTAGATTTTATCTCGTGAAAGAATTAATATAATTTGGTGCTTCTTCGTTTCGCGAGGGCCCCGTTTTGCGATACTTAGCAGTCAGCGGCGAAGAGTAAATACAGATGTTCGGCTTGACATTGGTTTATTCAGAAACATGTTTTTGTATTGTTTATTTGATTATTGCAGACACAATGGCGGACAATGATGATCTTTTGGACTACGAGGATGAAGAACAGACCGACCAGGTTATCACTGACGGAGCGGCCGATACAGTAGCGAGAAAAGAAGTAAAAGGTTCATACGTCTCAATCCACAGCTCTGGGTTTCGAGATTTCCTCCTAAAACCGGAGATATTGAGGGCTATCGTCGACTGTGGCTTCGAACATCCTTCAGAAGGTATGTAAAGATGGTGTGTCGAGGACTGCCGACCTAGAAATCGATACGGACAAAATATAATTTTGGGTGTTATTCTGGTATTGGTATCTTTTCGATGTTGTTGATGTTTTAACGTCACCTGAATGTATTCACCGTACTGATTCCGAAACTGAAATAATCTTTTTTTTTTTTTGTAAACTATTCGTAAACAGCTAAGTATATGTCGGTAGGATAAGTTAGTTTTTTTTGAAACCATCATAAAAAGTAATTGAAAAAAAACGCATTCCATGCTATTATCTGTCAGATTTAACATTAAAATGACCGAATTTAGCAGTTTTTTTTGATAAATAGACAAAGTACTAATGACAATAATTCTAGTTTTGTTGGTTTCAAACTATTTTTAATGCCGGCGAGCCCAACCCAATAGCAATACTTAATTATTGCATGTTTTGCTTCTATAAATTATTTTATCATGTATTTGAATTATTGATATACTGCAGTTTATTTATTTGTTTATTTAATAATCAAAACCAATTTGCAATTACGATTTATCATTCAAGTATTTTGTTTATAAAATAAAAATACCAAACAAACAATGCTGAGGTATGTTTATTTATTTATTTATTTTATTTTCGGGAAACATACAGCGCTTCATTAATTATTACTAATTATTCTAATACAGTGTTTCGCTGGCCGATTAATTGTTTCCTACATTATTTTCTTATACGGTAAGTCAAAAGTTGCATTGCACTAAATTAAATTAAATTACAATCGAACTATTGCAAGGATAGGATAGGAGAGGGATGGGATATATGTAGGATAGGATATAGGTATTCAAATTATACTCTTTGATATTCTCATTTTCGCTCGAGTGTTTTGAAACAATTTGTATACTCACAATATAATCACTTCCTAGACGCCTAGTGAGCTAAGGATAGCCTCGCTGAATTTAGGTTGATTCAAGTAAAAAATGTCGATATCTTCGAATCGACTATTATATGTGGTCATCAAGCGGTGCATAACAGAGTTTTGGGCATATGGTGCATGAGCAGTGTCGCCTTAATAATAATAATAATAATAATAAAACGCTTTATTCGTACAAAAAGGCGAGCTAAATAAGCAGCTAATAAGCTAAATAAGCAGGTGCTTGAGCTCAGGCGGACTATCCGCGCAATGAGCATAGACGGTTTGTGTGTACAGTAGAGCCCCGATTATCCGCGAGTGGATGATCCGCAGTGTGGATTGTTTGCGAGTGCGATCTCAAAGAATTTTGGAAGAGTTATTCAATTTTGGATAGCGTTTACGATATTGTGTCGGCATGATATTACATGAAACCCTCAACCTTTGTTATCATGGAGAAAACTTACTGGTATTTAGGGATTTATCCGTAGAGCAAAGGTGCATGCAATACTGTACATACATACATATGTATGTATTTTAAAAGTTTTAAAATGTTTTTTTCTATAGTGTCATCTACAATTGTTTTGATAGCTGCATTCCAAGCAAAAAACGGACTGCACTGACCAATAGGTATATTTATCCTAAATGGTTTAATGGCGACATTATCCATGGCATTCAATCGAAGTCGTATCATCACAAGTGCTGGAAGCAGACCGGTTCTCAGTTTCACAGGGAGCTTTTCAAAACTTTACGGCGTAGAGTTAAGCATAAAATAAAAGACTCTTCAATTTGTACATACACAATATTGAGACGTCTATCCAAGAAGATAGTTCACGCTTTTGGGAATATGTTCATAGTCAGCGAACTGCTGGTGGGGTACCCCAGAATGTGGTCTATAATGAGGCTACATATTCGGGTGCTGCAGCCGCTGATGCAGCCGTATTTGCGAATTACTTCTCATCAATGTTTCTACCGAATGTACCAGCCTTAGACGCTGTCGCCGCTGAAGCGACTATTATGTCGAGTGATGCAAATTCTTTATGCGTCAACGTCCGCAGTGTCACTAAAGATGATATTCGGTTTGCAATACCCCTCCTATAAGTGGAGGATATCTAGAGTAGCTCCAGTACCAAAAAGTGACAATAAGGAGTGACGATAATTACGGGCCGATTGCGGTGTTACCAGCCTTTCCTAAGCTTTTTGAGACGATCTCCATCGAGAAATTTATACCCAACTATGCGGTACACTATCGGATGCCCAACACGGGTTCCGTCCTAATCGTTCCACAACTACCAACATATCCGTTTTTACAGATTATGGTACTGGTGAGTTGGATAGCACCTCAAGGGGACAAGTGGATGTCGTGTATTTGGATTTCAAGAAGGCCTTTGACAGAGTCGATGCTTTACTCCGAGAACTGGCTGCTGCTGGATTCTCTAGTAAACTGTTGAAGTTTTTTGCAGATTACTTGGGGGGCCGCCAGCAATTCGTTAAATTTGGCAATTTTGAATCCAAACTATACAACAATCAATCGGGGGTTAGCTAAGGATCAAACTTTGGGGCATTTGTTATTCAACTTATTTGTTAATAATCTGAGTAAAGTAGTCACATCTGCACTTTGTCTAATGTTTGCTGATGACATCAAATTGTTTTTATCAACTGGAAGTGCTGAGGCCTGCGAGCTCTTCCTGCGTGATATTGATGCAGTTTATACATGGAGCCAAGCTCGTAACCTTCACTTCAATATTAACAAACGTTCAGTGATGACATACACAAGATCGCCTGCTCATCTGATGTATGATTACTCCATCGCTGGATGTGTGCTTCCCAGAATTACTGAAGTCAAGGACTTGGGAGTTTTTTTCGACCGCAAGTTAAACTTCAAGGAACACATTAGGCAACTATCTACAACTTCTTTCAAGCTTCTAGGGTTTGTGATACGGCAATCCAAGCACTTCAATAATATTCGGGTTATGCGCACATTGTACAACTCGATTGTTAGAAGTCGCATGGAAACGAATGCCTATTTGGAATCCACAT
Source organism: Micropterix aruncella (assembly GCA_944548615.1). Taxonomy (NCBI): domain Eukaryota; kingdom Metazoa; phylum Arthropoda; class Insecta; order Lepidoptera; family Micropterigidae; genus Micropterix; species Micropterix aruncella. The sequence continues at coordinate 13,318,768 of OX155951.1, forward strand.
GAAGATACTTATACCCTCATGCTGGAAAAGGTACAGAAGTGTTTTTTGAGATTTTTGTACTTCAAGCAGTACGGATATTATACATTTTTGTATCCGACTGCATTTATTACAGGCATGGTTGGCTATAATTCTCTCTGTCTCAGAAGAGAAATGCTGACTGTCTTATGTTTTCAATCTAATTCGTGGTAAAACTGATAACCCTAGCTTACTAGCCAAGGTGGATCTTTTCATACCAAATAATTATCTTCGTGGTCGATCGCACCATCTTTTCGCGGAGCCGTTTTCACGCACTAACCTTACGAGGTGGAACTTGTTGGCGCGTGCTTTGCGGCGCTTAAATGAAATTCAGTCGATGGCGCCAGTTTTCAATATTTTTAACGCCAACCCTCGCTCGTTTAAAATGCATGCTATTAATTATTTGTTCTTATATGATAGCTAGTATTATAAGTGTCATTCTATTTGTATAGTTACGGTGATATTTTTATTAATTTGATGTTGATTAGTAATAAGCGAATAAAACAAAATAAAAATAAATAAAAATGCTTAACGGATACTATACACATACACATTGAAGAGGAGATTTGTTGCAAAGCTTCTGGGTTTGCACATTACCACTTTTGTGGTGCACTTTAGCGCTATGAACAGCCTGTTTATAAGTCTTGGCGTGCAACTTCCCCAGCCAATAATTAAATAGGTGAATACTGAGTCACGCAAAGCTTAATAAACTGTTTTCATTGTGGGGGACCATCAAGAATATATCTTAATTCTCTAAAAACAAGTGAGGTATTCTACTTGGTAATCCCATTTCAGATGACAGTCGACGACAATTCCAAGGTATTTTATATAATTAACCTTCTCCATACTTTAACATTTGCATTTGGCTTTACAGTACAATATACAAGCTCGATAATCCGTCGTTCAGTAATCCGACAACTATCATAATGCACCGTTACATGTAATCCCTGTCACCCTGTAATCCGCCGTCTCTGTGTCCTATACAGCCGATCCACCACTTTTTGCTCACACTATTCACCCACGCAGCAATAGAGATGTGACGCAATGAATCTGACCTTCTTGACTAGCGCGGCACAATATTTTGTGTCTTTTGCTGTTTCAAATTTTGCATTTGCGAGATTAACATTTTTCACTGTCAATGAAAATTTTTTGTGGTGAATAATAATGTATTTTTGGATTATTTATTTTTTACTGTGTATGTGTGTTACCTATATGGCTATGGTGGTTTATAGAGCTAATACTATTATTATTATTGTTTATAGGCAGATAGCATAGATAACTTTGACTATAAGTTTTTGTAAACTTGTCAAGTAGGTATTTAAAAACATTCACTGCCTTCACCGTACTTTACTGCCTGTCAGGCGGTGAAAGCAGTGAATTGCATTCATTGCACTGTCAGGCAGTTTGTTCCATGAGTCAATTTTTTCTGTTGCTCAAGGAAAACATCTCGTGTTCAAAGTGAATCTTTTCTTGTAGAAAGCAATGTCCATGCAGATTATGGTTTTGGTTAAGAAGAAATATAAATGATAGTGATTCACAGCTGGAATGTTCTGTTAGTATTTTAAAGGTCCTGAGATCTCCTCGCTTGGATCTCTTCTCTAGCTTTGGCAGCTTTAGCCGTTCGAGCCTTTCTTCGTAGCCGTAGTGGTGAAATCCTCTTATCATTTAATTGGCTCTTAGCAGTCTCAATAAATCAAGTCATATTGTACTCGTTTTTGTCGCCGGTGCTATTTAATATCTGCAAACATTGCCATTTATTTATTTCAGTTCAACACGAATGCATACCGCAGGCCGTCCTGGGCATGGATATCTTGTGCCAGGCCAAATCCGGCATGGGCAAGACGGCGGTCTTCGTGTTGGCGACCCTGCAGCAGCTGGAGCCGAGCGAGAACCACGTTTACGTGTTGGTCATGTGCCACACGAGGGAGTTGGCATTCCAGATCAGCAAAGAGTACGAACGTTTCTCCAAGTACATGCCCGTGGTCAAAGTCAACGTGTTCTTCGGAGGCCTGCCCATACAGAAGGACGAGGAGGAGCTGAAAAAGTCGTGCCCGCACATCGTGGTCGGCACGCCCGGACGAATACTCGCCCTCGTTAAAAACAAGAAGCTCAACCTCAAACACTTGAAACACTTCATATTGGACGAGTGCGACAAAATGCTGGAGTCTTTAGGTGAGTCGGATATTAGTTGGTATAGATTTTCTGCAAATGAAACGGGTCAGTCCTCGTCCTGACCTTTGGCCTGGCCCGTGAGATGTTTAAAACTTGATTTAAATAAAACCCCCACTCGACCATATTACACAGTAGGCAGCAACACTGCTGGGAAGCGAGCGAGTGCACTCACCGTGACAAATGCATCATTTTGGCACCATGACCGTGACAAATTCGCCCACCGAACAAATTAAATCATTCTGCATCAAATGCGTCTCAATTCAATGCATAAATTTCAAAATAAATAACAATCCCAAGAGCATTTTTGCGTATTATTAGATACACTGACCTTAAGTTTTCAGACAGAACAATACATGTAGCTTTGATAATGTTAAGTCCTTCAAATTAAACAGAATATCATACGATTGGGGGCACAAATTTCATTTCATCACTTCGATTCACTTTGCTTGCAGTATTGAATTACTATTCCCCTACAGAGAGGCTCAGAGATGATTTTAATAATCGAAAAAATGATTGACTGTAAGATATCGCTAGAGCGATAACTCCGCCATTTGTGCATAAATTGTCTTTTTTATAAAACTAGTGTAATATTCATTAAGTTATGTTTTTATAGCACAATAAAGTTATTCTATTCTAAGAAAGGCGATATTGATGGGGGAACACTGTCTGGCTTCTAGATCTGTAATTTAAATTCGATCACTACTTTTGTAACTTCACAGATATGAGGCGTGATGTACAAGAAATATTCCGCAATTCTCCACATGGCAAACAAGTGATGATGTTCTCTGCTACTCTGAGCAAGGAAATTCGCCCAGTGTGCAAGAAATTCATGCAAGATGTATGTATTATCACTTGTCAGTGAAATATTTAAATTAGTTTTGCTCAAATTTTTTTTCTAATTTAGCCGATGGAAGTATATGTTGACGATGAAGCGAAATTAACATTACACGGTCTCCAGCAGCACTACCTGAAGCTGAAAGAAAACGAAAAGAATAAGAAATTATTTGAGTTACTCGATGTCTTGGAGTTTAACCAGGTATAATTGGACACAGGTCCTTATTGCAAGATTTGGATATGTAATATCATATTTTCTATATTTAAAAAATATGTAATAAATTACAGGTTGTTATTTTCGTCAAGTCCGTACAGCGTTGCATCGCTTTAGCGCAACTGCTGACCGATCAAAATTTTCCCGCTATTGGCATTCATCGAAATATGACACAGGAGGAGAGGTTGTCGCGGTACCAGCAATTCAAAGACTTCCAAAAGGTATTATTATTCATTAATTAAATTAAATAACTGAATTGTTTCTTTCTAGACTTGAGGGGCACTTTTGGCATGGCTACAATTTCACCCTTAATTCAAGGTCCCTGAACTCCTGATTCAGTTATCACAGTGGACTAAAATTAAATCAAAACCTGGCAAACCTAGTGGTCCGGATGGTTAAGGAAATTCTGTATTTAAAAAAAAATAACCTCATGACCCTAAATTGGTCTATAAGCGCTCTTCCACTTCTCTCATTAAAGTCAATAGTCATGTTAAATTCCTCGGCAGGAAAATCATGGCGTAGAACTCTGCCGATCATGTAGTAGAAAATTTGAATAGTTGTCTAGCAATAATATTGTCGTCAAACGAGTGGAGTGGTGAATAAGGAAGATATTTATCAAAGGAGAAATAATATTAATTAAAATGAAAATAAAAAAAATAAAGGATAATTTCTGTTGTATATAGAATGGACCTGGTTTTAGGAAACCAAATAATCAAACAAGAAAAGTACAACGATATACTCCTTTAACACGTTAAACGCCATAGAAGAAATGTGAAAATTTACTTTTTTTCTTTTGCGTGGCAATGTAGCTAGTTGAGATTAGTGCTTATGTCTTAGTTAGGCTTCGATCTGAAGCATAGTTTCAGAGATATTCCGGAAAATCCTCACGAGGTCATACTCGCAGGTTACCACCACCCGCTCCCTGCAATCGCGCCAACGTTCAAGTTGGGCGCCGTCTGTTGCGAGCTAAAATTTTGGTAGCGAATATGAGCAAACCAACAATAGATTTTGTGGACTATTTTTTTATTTGTTGTGTGGGGCTTTTCTAAGGTCTTTATGAGCCTTGTAACACTGCGACCATTGCTGATCTATTGTGTTCGCCACCTACTATAGTTCTGCGCTAAGCCTCGAGTCATTTAAGAACCGCAACAGGCTTTTGGCGCCAGATTGTTTTACCTCCTCAGGTTGGAGGTAATGACCACCCAAGTGGATGTATCTATTACGCATCAGCGGGCCACACTCGCACATGATGTGCAGGGGAGTTTCCTCTGCCCCTTGGCAGAACCTGCACATTTTTGTGTCTCAGAGCTTTAGGTTGTACATGTGTTTATTAAGGCCACAATGCCCCGTGAGCGCCCTCACCAGTATGCGTAGATTGTTCCTTAGTGATAAAGCCTAATCCTATTTAGCGATTTAGCATTTGTGGACTAACTCTCAACTTTGCCTTATTTCCTCCACAAATTCAAGAATTTTTAAATTTTGCGAGACCCACTTGGGCGAAATAGTCCACAGCGCCACTCTGGTCACCTCTTACCGATAAACCTATAGAAAATGCGTCCTCTGACACATTCAATTTGAAAACAGGTTTGGAGCAAGGTTACCGGTGACCAACGCGGCATCTAGATACAGGACAGGTGCGCTAACCGCAACCAACATGGCGTTCAATGTGTTAAAGGATTTCATATTCTTTGATTACAATTAATTATTATTGTAAAAATTTTTATACTCTGGGCAAATTTTTAATTCCTCTTGTACTTTGTGAATTTAAAAGTTGCCATTTTTACTGCCAATATAATAATTTTTTTGATATGGCTACTATTGATTATCATGAAGCCGCTCTTTATCAGTTTGCTTATTTTTTTTTTTCGAATTTTAGAATGGGTATTTTTAGTGTAAATGAAGTTTTAACCTTCAGAAACAGGTTTCGGAATTCTTTATTTTTTGAGCTTCTAATCAGATAAAAATATAAAAGACAAAAGAAAATTAAATGATCTACCCTGATTGAGGCTCTATATTTGGTTCCTAATGGCTCCGTGCAGCTTCGGCCTGATGGACTGTCTTAGGTCTCGTATTAATATAATAGTTTTGAAATGCGTTTGTCCTTTTTTAAGCTGATTTTTTTTTAAACTTTCTATGAATCACACCGCTTACTTGACACCTTCGTAGTCTATGTTTCAAATATCAAAGTTTAGCCAGTGCCCGCAGAGGACATTTTTGAACATTTAACATTTTTTATTTTTCTTGAACTTTTTATGCATCACACTAAGTTTTAAATTTCAAGGTGTAGCCCGTGCCCTCGGGACACTTTTTTAAACTTTCAAACATTTTTGAATTTTTTGGAATGGCGGGTTGCAGTGCAAACCTCGCAGGCGGGGTAATAATCAATTGCTAAGCTGTTCCAGATTCAAAGTCGGACAGATAGATAATGTTGTTTTTTTTTATATATTAGAGAATTCTTGTGGCCACAAACTTGTTTGGAAGAGGCATGGATATCGAGCGGGTGAACATTGTTTTCAACTATGATATGCCGGAAGATTCGGACACTTATTTGCACCGAGTGGCTAGAGCAGGCCGGTTCGGTACTAAGGTTAGTGGTACAAGCTATTAATAAGTACACATTAATAGATTCCTTTACAACAATTGAAAGGCGAAAAGAGGTCACCGCTTTAAATTTTGAGTTATTTATTTCGAAGTGTAATTTGTAGTTTCAAAAAGAAATTGTAATTTTAAAAAGAAACACCGGTGAAGCAAGCATTTGTAGTATAGGTACTAGAGATTGCTTCACTTATCAAAATGGTCTTGTTTCTATTATTGGTTCTCTAAAAAGTTTTTTTGTTTCCAGGGATTGGCCATTACTATGGTTTCGGACGAGGGTGATGCAAAAATCCTGAATGACGTGCAAGATCGGTTTGACGTTAACATAACAGAGCTGCCTGATGAGATTGATCTTTCATCTTACATAGAAGGACGTTAAATGGATAATCATTTGAAGGTACCTAAGAACTTTTTGAACTTCAGTAAAATAAATACAACATTCGTATTTTTCCTCACCAGGTTTTTTCATTATTTCAGATTTACGCGCGTGACCTGTTAAGTGTCGTTAATCTCAATCAGCACGACGAAACAGCAGTTGATATACCTACTTCATGATGTTTCAAACCATCCCAGAACTTTCACTCTTTCTTTAAAGTTTGTGTGTATTTGAATATTTCTTTTTTTTTAAATATCGACTGCTAAATAAAATAACTTGATGTTATAGAGTAAATGTATTTTTTTATTTCGTTTAATAAACGGTTATGGGACGTCGCAAACCTTTCTCGCGCTCAGGGCAATTAGGGAAGTATTTCATTGAACTATATATTAATTGTACACAAACCTTCATCCTGGGATAAGAATATACTTCATATCTGACAAAAAGTTACTTTAGAGATAATGTGTATGTTATGTTTTTATTTCAATAAAACTTTATCAAGACAAGACAATTAATCTGAGATTGTTCTTGTTTTATTAATTACATTAGGGCAATGTTATAATATCTGCCTAAAGCAATTTTTATTTTCGACTTTAATTCAGGTATTTTTGCATAACGACAAACGTAAAGTACTTAACTGAAACTATTTATATGAACCTTACATAAATCAACATATTCATCGCTATGTAGAAACCAACTACAGTAGAACTCCAATTATTCGAATCAATTGGGACCGGACCCCATTTGGTTAATGGAAAATTTGGATAATTGGATTTATTCCGAAAAAAGGGTATTTTTTAATTAATTATTGTATATATGTTTAACCCTTCAGGCCTCGGCCCCTCAGCCGATTGACAAGTTGCTGTCCCAAAAAAATTTAGTAAAAAAATTGAATTACGACACTGTCTCACCAAAACATTATTTACTGCCAAACCACTGTACCCATAATTAAAATGAAACATATTAACATAAAACATAATACAATCCAACAAATTAAAATAAAATTAAAACGGGGCCGTCACGCTGAATCGTTTTGTGGCCGATATCGGCCAATCGGGGCTTGAGGGGTTAAATTGGGAGAAAAATCTATTTATTATCAATATTAATTAAATGTAAAGGCTGCACTTTTACGTATTAACCTTACTTAGAAAGTGCTGTACATTAGTACATCATCCCCAAGGACAATAGCACGCATAGACAGAATCATTATTTTGCAAATCGCAGTACCTACGTTTCTGTCCTAATTGTTTTCTGTTTTAATTTCGGATAATCAGCGATTCGGATAATTGGAGTTCTACAGTACTAAAGAAAGAAAGAATATTATTTTATTGTGAAAAAAAGCGTAAATACTTAAGCCTCAGTAAATGTGAAACTTTGATTAATAGGGTATGAAAAATATTTTCTTTAGTGTACTTACGTAACTAAACATTAAAAATCTACGATTGTACAAAAAAATGGTTCAATGAATGATATCCATTTCAACTAGTGTCCATTTTCTATTATTTTTAAACGGTTTTATCTACATAGTTTCACATTGCCTATAGTTCGAATTTTGCGAATCAACTAATATTTAACAGATTTTCGCAAAACCGCTGAGGTATTATCTTTAATCCTCAAATTCTGATAATATAGGGGTACTGCCAGCCTAAACTGTGAGACTTAGATCCCCCCCTACGCACTAGGCGTTTGGACCGAGGCGGTTCAACCAAGGTGGTCGGTCACAATGGTACAGTTACTATGAAAATCGATGAAATGAGAATGGATCAAAGTAAAAAAAGAAATGAGGCCGCATTAACTGCCGCGGGTGACAAGAGTGAGGCGGTGCGCCGGGCAGTCGACCGCCTCGGTTGCTATTCGCATTGAGGCGGTCGCTTCAGTCGCGTCCAACGCTCACCGCAGAGAGCACGCTCTTCGGCGACACAATGGCTCCGCTCAACTTCGACACCGAGGGCATCCATATGGAATCAAAGTGGGCAGAATATTCCGAAATAAAACGTTTCGCAGGCGAAAATTAAATGTTTAGCAGACAGTTATGAGCCGCCTTACTCGCGGTTGGACCGAGGCGGCTCAACCCCGTTGAAAACCGCTTACTCAACCGCGTCACGCGGCTAGCCGCCTCGGTTCAAGCGCCTCGGTCCAACCGCAAGTGCGAAGGGGCTTTTAAGGATCTCCTGGTTTTAAATTAGTAATGTAGGTCTGAAGCAAAGACTGTCTTGAACTTCGGTTTCCAACTCCTCAGTCTCGGTGCTGCATTAGTACGGCCTGCCTAAACCATGGGACTTGACGATCTGCTGGTTTCAAATTGGTGTTGCGGGTCTCAAGCAGAGACAAGCCTAAACCATTAGAATTGGCAATTTGCTGGTTTCAAATTGGTGTTTTGAGTCTCAGAGACAAGCGCATAGGCCGCGAGCGTTTACATTAATTCGCGTGCTAGCTAGTTCAAAGAATATAGTTTTCGAGTTTAGCGATAAAAATGAGTTTAGTCAGTATGAAATTAATAAATTGTTGCTACTTTACAGTTTGTCAAAGCGTAGAAAGACTATGGAAAAGCGATTATCTGAAAAAACGCTCTACTAATGGAGAATTTGTACTCTCGAGAGTTTCATGGGTTTCATCGCATATTTTCTTACATTCGTCAGCATTGGCATGACTTCGTTTTGTCCAGATTTTGGGATTATATTTCCCAGTGCTTTCATGTTTCAGTGTTTCCAGTGAAAAGTACCTAAATGTTATTGGATCGAATAAAAAGTGGGTACTTAAAATATGTTATGGATTTTTGACTACATGTTGGATAGTGGCTAAGTGTTTTTCTACCTCTATTATCTACGAAAATATTGGCTAGATGTAGTGGGGTAGTCTATCCATCGATAGAGAAAAAGTAGGTACTTAGATATTTTAATTCATGTTTGCTAACTTCTCGACATCAAAATGTTGTTTTTTTATTTTATTTGTATGAAGTACGTACGTATCCACAATTTTAGAGTTAGAATCAAAAATCACGAGAGAATTAGGTAAAAAATGACCCGAGACATGCCTAATAGAACTGCTCACACCAAATTTGAGCAATAAATGACGTTATAATTGTAATAGCAGTCATTAGGAACCATATCAGCTAGATATCAAGCCTAATGACTCGCAATTTTAGCCATTTCAAGAAAACGTAGACTAAACATCCAGACAAAAAACCTAGAATTACATTACCATAGATAACTAAAACAAAAGTTTTTTTTTGTAAATATATGAGAAGTGTTTTTGGAACTCTTTGATTAGTTTAATAACTGATTATGAGAGAAAATCAGTTTGCCCGCCTCACCTGCCTTGGTATTGTAGCTTCGGGTTAGTCAATATTACAAGGGGTAAGACCCCAAAAAAGAGTGGAGGTATCCCCTTCTACGCAGGGGCGGCTCCAGGGTTTTTGGCGCCCTAGGCGAAAACAAATTCTGCACCCTCATTAAAGATCCTACGGCGGGGTCTGAAAAACGTTTTTGTTCATAATTGTTATAGCGAAGAATTCGATTTTATAACCTATGATTAATGTCTGGGATATGTAAATAAAACTAATGCCAATTTTACATAAAATACATATAATTAAATATCCACAAACTTCAATGTATTATGTTAGTTGGAAAAGTAGCGTTAATAATAGCTTTGCATGTTGTCTTTTGTTTTGACAACTTATAGATTAATAATTAGAAACCTAAATTAGTATTAGAAATGCTTTATAACACAGTTTTACATTAGGTATATATGTGTTTTATAATAGCATTATGTATGTACAGTTCTCTCAATAACACACAGAAACTTAGTTAGTGAGTTTCACACACACACAGAAACTCACAGAAACTACAGATAGTTTTTCTGCTTTAATAACACTTACTCGCACCTTTACTACCAGTTGCAACCGAATTACTCCGGTCTCCCGACTGGTTACAGGTTTGAAGTCGCTTGCTAGCCAAATCTATCGCAGACCACGGCATCCTTTGCTCGGCTCTTCACCCAGGATTGGGTAGCCGATTGGTCATTTTTAGTTTATGTTTTTAAATCCCCAAATTAAAAAAAAACTCAATTTTGCGCCGCCCAAAATGTTGCGCCCTTGGCGGCCGCCTAGGTTGCCTATATGGACGAGCCGGCTCTGCCTTCGTGTCGATTGCCTACTTCCATAACTGGTGGCCTAATGAAACTTTTTATAGGTGACGCCAGCGACTGTTCCCGAAGGGTGAGAAGCGAACGACGCACACGCGAGCGAGCATCCCTAGGAAGCTAAGTTCGAGGAGCGAGGGAGAACACAGAGAAATTATTATGCATGTCTAAGGGAAAAGAAAGAAAACATAGCGTTTTGAAAGACTCTTGAAGAAAGAAATTGAAGAAGAAAATTGAAGAAAATAAATTTTTGATTTTTTTCCTCAGAATAATAATAATTAAGATGCGAGATATTTAACCGCCCTAGCTTTGGGTTATTATTAAAAAAGTAGGTAAAAACTCATTGGGTTTTTTCATTAGATTTCTTAATAACAATACTTGTTTACAATATACAAGACATTTTTTTTACACAATTGACCAATTTATTACCCTTATTGTAATTAGAATCCTAGGAACAATTTGACATATCACATACGCTCCGTGGGTTTCAGGTTTTTTTTAATTTTATTTTTGCACTCGAACACACGTAATACGGCTTGTTGCGTTCGGACAATAATATAATGGACATATATTTCTATAGGTTAAATTAAGATCCTTTTGAAACGGCATTATACTTGAAAATGTATCGAAAATTTGGTAACACTGTCCCATTAAATTCAATCCAAGGCTTGATAAACGTAGTTTCATGATCAGCGAAAGTAGTTAATCATGTATCCAAATAAAACAACTTATTATGATTGTAATTTTATTACACGTGCATTTTCGTATTACTCATCACAATAATAATTATAAAATATTGACGCAAAAGAACAACATCTAAGCAAAACATACAAGGCTTCTTTTTTCCCTTCGCCCAAAGACATGACCAATTCTTCGTTTGTTAATTAGTAGACCATTTATCAGCTGTATGTATTTTTAAGTCTGGAACACTCCACCTCTGGATTCTTCCAAAATATGATTATTTTCACAATAATTTATCTGGAACAATTAAGTTTCAAATTAATAAAAAAACATGGTTATTTCACAATGATGTACCAATTGACAAACTGTTCTTTCAATTTCTTTCAGATTAACGATAGAAATTACATCATCATAACTCTGATGTCCCTATCACGTGATCATCATTAGCGAACTGAATTATAGAATTATTGATTTCTTAGATTCAGACCTTTTAATTTCTTTGTAAGGGGTTGTAGATCTTCCAGGTCAGCAAGTAGCAGTTCTACACTTTAATTCTTCCAAAATATGTTCCAGCAATAAAATTTGTAACAAGCGTCTTGGAGTAGACTAAACACGATATGTTAAAACCATTGAGTCATTCACAATTTTATCTGAAACACCAAACTTAAAATTAATTCAAAGTACTGTTTATATGAAGAAATCAGTATCGAGAGACTTCTTTCAACTCTTTCAGATTAACGATAGAAATTACATCATTATAAGTCTGTTGTCCCTATCAAGTGATCATCATTAATGAGGTGAAATTATAAAACTATCGATCTTAGATTCAGACCTTTTGATTCCTTGGTAAGTATTTGGAGATTTTCCAGGTCAGTAAGTAGCAGTTATTTGCTTTAGTTCTTCCAAAATATGCCCCAGCAATCAAATTTAATTTTGTGACGAGCGTTTTGCTACACATGATCTGTCAAAAGCTTTTGAGTCGTTCACAATTTTATCTGAAATACCAAGTACGAATTAGTTGTTACGGTTTATATGAAAAATCAGTATCGAGAAACTTCTTTCAACTCTTTCAGATTAACGATAGAAATCACATCATCATAAGTCTGATGTCCCTATCACGTGATCATCATTAGCGAACTGAATTATAGAATTATTGATTTCTTAGATTCAGACCTTTTAATTTCTTTGTAAGGGGTTGTAGATCTTCCAGGTCAGCAAGTAGCAGTTCTACACTTTAATTCTTCCAAAATATGTTCCAGCAATAAAATTTGTAACAAGCGTCTTGGAGTAAACTAAACACGATATGTTAAAACGATTGAGTCATTCACAATTTTATCTGAAACACCAAACTTAAAATTAATTCAAAGTACTGTTTATATGAAGAAATCAGTATCGAGAGACTTCTTTCAACTCTTTCAGATTAACGATAGAAATTACATCATTATAAGTCTGTTGTCCCTATCAAGTGATCATCATTAATGAGGTGAAATTATAAAACTATCGATCTTAGATTCAGACCTTTTGATTCCTTGGTAAGTATTTGGAGATTTTCCAGGTCAGTAAGTAGCAGTTATTTGCTTTAGTTCTTCCAAAATATGCCCCAGCAATCAAATTTAATTTTGTGACGAGCGTTTTGCTACACATGATCTGTCAAAAGCTTTTGAGTCGTTCACAATTTTATCTGAAATACCAAGTACGAATTAGTTGTTACGGTTTATATGAAAAATCAGTATCGAGAAACTTCTTTCAACTCTTTCAGATTAACGATAGAAATCACATCATCATAAGTCTGATGTCCCTATCACGTGATCATCATTAGCGAACTGAATTATAGAATTATTGATTTCTTAGATTCAGACCTTTTAATTTCTTTGTAAGGGGTTGTAGATCTTCCAGGTCAGCAAGTAGCAGTTCTACACTTTAATTCTTCCAAAATATGTTCCAGCAATAAAATTTGTAACAAGCGTCTTGGAGTAGACTAAACACGATATGTTAAAACCATTGAGTCATTCACAATTTTATCTGAAACACCAAACTTAAAATTAATTCAAAGTACTGTTTTTTTGAAGAAATCAGTATCGAGACACTTCTTTCAACTCTTTCAGATTAACGATAGAAATTACATCATTATAAGTCTGTTGTCCCTATCAAGTGATCATCATTAATGAGGTGAAATTATAAAACTATTGATCTTAGATTCAGACCTTTTGATTCCTTGGTAAGTATTTGGAGATTTTCCAGGTCAGTAAGTAGCAGTTATTTGCTTTAGTTCTTCCAAAATATGCCCCAGCAATCAAATTTAATTTTGTGACGAGCGTTTTGCTACACATGATCTGTCAAAAGCTTTTGAGCCGTTCACAATTTTATCTGAAATACCAAGTACGAATTAGTTGTTACGGTTTATATGAAAAATCAGTATCGAGAAACTTCTTTCAACTCTTTCAGATTAACGATAGAAATCACATCATCATAAGTCTGATGTCCCTATCAAGTGATCATCATTAGTGAGGTGAAATTACAGAATTATTGATCTCTTAACCCGACTGATGTGAGCCGTCCATCATTGGATGCAAGCCTAAAATACTTCGGAATGATAGCCGTCCAATAATGGATGCAACGCTCACCGTTTGCGAAAAAATTCATTTAAACTCCAAAAACGGTTATTTTTGCTTTCGAGAGCGTTACATAACGGCTTAATGCCCATCTCTATTCGAATATTTCGTTCGAAGAACGCTCGGTTATGTTTTTTATTTACTATATGGCTCAGTAATTGCCGCGTTCGCCGTCGCGCACACGCCATTACGTGCGTCCATCCTTGTGCCGCAGTGTAGTGAACATTAATGTGTTTTAGTGCGTGTTATAGTTCGATATACTTCAAAAACGTGAGTAATTTGCATTTTAAAACGGTTTATGAATGAGCATTTGAGATTGTCCATTTGCTGTTTTTCGTTTAATTTATAGCAAATTGCTTCGGCGAAAACATATGTGTCAATTTCAATTTCAATTTCAATTTCAATTTATTTCTGCTCCAGTAGGTAGGCTTTCCTACACTTGGATGCGTCTTTGTCTCTAAAATTTTAAATAATGTAATTAATTAAAGAATATTAACTATCATTATATAGTTGTGGCAATATAAATTAATTTTAGTAAATTATAATTGGTTTGAAAACCATTGATAAATAGAAAATAATCTAATAATCGGAATTGCTGATCAAAAAAAGAGCTCAATGTCTGTAGTCATAATTATCAAGGCAATAATATGATGGTCAAGAAAATAGATGAGGGTATATTAAAAATATCTAAATTTAAGTTAATTGTCAAATCTAGCAATACAGCCGTCGTCGATAAAAATAAAAATAAAAATTACGTTCTTTGGCAAAGTTGATTATCATGAATTATCCGTTATTTTACATTAGGATGCTCTGGAATAAGAATTCAGCATTATTCAAATCTCTTAAGTCATATACAGGATTCTTGACTAGGCCATTAAATAAGACTTTTTTAAATTGGTTCTCTCCAAGACTTCTGATATGTGTTGGGACCTTGTTATAATAACACAGGCTTTGATGAAGGAAACTGTTGCGCACTTTACTAAGCCTGTGCCGATTTAGATGTAGATCAGATTTATTTCTTGTATTGTGTTGATGGAAATCGCTATTCGCCGGGACATCCGATATGTGCTTACGAGCGAACATAATATTTTGTTGGATATAGCACGAGTACATAGTCATGATTCCCGACTTGATGAAAAACGGCTTACACAAAGTTCTTGGAGAAGCTCTGTAAAGACTGCGTAAAGCCCTTTTCTGAAGGATAAGAATCCTCTTCGAATTTGCTGCCATTCCCCAAACCATTAGACCATATGTCATCAAAGAATGTCAGATTACGTGGCCGCAATTTGTTCCGTTATTTTTATGAAATCTCCCGAAATATGATGTAATATTGTTTCAATTCGCTGATAAAACAATAAAATACAAACAGAGCTGCCATGGAATTCACCGACCAAAAATCCGGCCCATCATATATAATTATTACACTTCTGGGAGGTGAAGGGTGGATTCCGGACTTACGACCGGCGGTGGTAGGTTTAGGACAGCTGTCTTGCCACATGTGAGCGTTCACCTTACCACCCATTCACTCCCCCTTCGAAGCCATAGAATTTGAGATGCAGAAATCGCAGTTTTAGATAATTTTTCTAGAAAGGAGTTGATTATTTTCCTGGAGAGACCAAGATCTTTAAAAAGGTGAAACAAAGATTTACCTGGCAGGCCATGAGCGCCTACTTCCACAGCGTGAAGGTGAACAGTGAAGCCGTTCCGGGTGACTGCATTTGCGAGGTCATGGTATTTATTTAATTTGTACTCGTGGTCTTTTGGGATATTTGATTCCCATGGAACAGTTAATTCTACGATAAGAACCATCTTCCGAGATAGAGAGTAAAGAGTTATATCTGAACGTAGGGCTGTGCATCCGAGACTTTCAGGGAATTTATACTGCTTAGAGACCGAATCGACCTCCATAATCCAATCTGAAGCTTTCTCGATTATTGAGAAAGGTTTTGCAGTGAGATGTTTCTTCCTTTAGAGCCAACCCGCACAAACTGTATTGGGGGTTTGGAGGATACTGTCAAACCCTTGTTGGCACGAGCCACTGAGAGGCTAAGTACCTCGCGAATAACGCAAGGACTTTGTCGTGGCGGTAATTAGTTATTATTTCATTTACATCGTAAGTATTACATAATAAGCCGTATTTTTTTCATTACGAGTAGTTTCATAAAATGCGATGGCACTTTGGAGTTTGTTTTGACAATTAGTATGAAAGTATTACAATATTTTGAGTGCGTTTTTCTATGAAACGTGACTCTTTGGAGTATAATAATTAGTTACTGGACATATAATAAGCATATAATGAGACATATTATTTGAAAATCCTTAACCATTTTTGTATTATCAAAGTTTCCGTCAAAGTTACCAAGTTTACATCGCTAACTCACAAAAGTTTAGATTTTTCTGTAATATCAGACAAAGCTGAAAGTTCTGGTGTGATTTTCTAAGAAATGCGATGTAGTGGTAAAGTTATTTTGAAAGAAATTCATATAAAAAAAGAGCCTGAGTCACAAATATAAAATTTAAAAAAAATTTTCTTACGAGAATACATCAAATTTTTCTTGGTTGAATTACTAAATATTTTTGTATGCAAAGTAAAACAAAATAATAGTTTTGGTAAAGCATTAAATAAAGAACATAACTGTATTTACAATTTTTGTTTATTTTCCGTATTTTGTGATAAAAACATCGAAATGATTTTATAGGCGAGTTTTTTCAGTTCGCCAACTTTGTAATATTTATTCATTATTATCAATAATTGTTTTACGAGATAAGGTTATAATGTTTTATATTTCAAATTTCAATGCGATCATTTTAAAGTTATTCTTTTTACGATCCGTATAGTAGTTTAAAAGTTATGGTCGTTTTTCTCAAGGCCATCGACATCACGCGCAAAACTGTTCCGCGCAGAATTGACTGCTAAATTTTTACTTTGCGAGGGTAAATTTTTACTTCGCGAGAGGTTGGGTTAAGATTCAGACCTTTCGATTTCCTTGATGATTGGTTGTTGATTTTCCAGGTAAATGAAGTAGCAGTTTTCCATTATGATTCTTCCAAAATATGCCTCAGCAATAAAATTCCGTTTTGTAATGAGCGTTTCAGAATATGCTTCCTGTGAACTTTCAAAAGTATCGAGTCCTTCAGTTTTACCTGAAACAAGATTTACATTAAATAAACGTAGTTTTTATGAAGAAATCATCATTTAAAAACTGTTCTTTCAAGTCATTCAGATTAACGATAGAAATTACATCATCATAAGTCTGATGTCCCTATCAATAGTGATCATCATTAGTGAGTTGAAATTACGGAATTATTGATCTCTTAGATCTCTTAGACCTTTCGATCTTTTGGTAAGTGGTTGTAGATCTTCCAGGTAAGTAGAGTAGCAGCTTTCCATTATGATTCAAATATGCCCCAGCAATATTTTATAACGAGCATTTTAGGATAGGCTACACATGAAATTTCAAAACCTGTTTTATCTGTAACGATAAGTTCAAAATTACAGTTTATAAGGAGAAATCAGTATAGAGAAACTGTTCCTTTAACTTGTTCAGATTAACGATAGAATTCACATCATCATAAGTCTGATGTCCCTATCAAGTGATCATCATCAATGAGGTGAAATTATGAAACTATTGTTTTTAAATTTATACCTTTTGATTCCTTGTTAAGTGTTTGTAGATAGATCTTCAAGATTAGTAAGTAGCAGTTCTAGTCTCTAATTCTCCCAAAAATATGACCCAGCTATAAAATTTAATTTTCTAATGAGCAGTTTCACAATTTTACCTGAAAAATCAAAATTTAAAATTAAAAGTACAGTTTATATGTAAAATAAGGATCGAGAAACTTCTTTCAACTCTTTCAGATTAACGATAGAAATTACATCATCATAAGTCTGATGTCCCTATCAAGTGATCATCATTAGTACGGTGACATTATAGAATTATTGATGTCTTAGATTCAAACCTTTTCATTTCTTGAGAAGTGGTTGTAGATCTTCCAGGTAAGTGAAGTAGCAGTTTTCCACTGTGATTCTTGCAAAATATGCCCCAGTAATATTTTGTAACAATCATTCTAGAATAGGCTACACACAAACTTTCAAAAGCATCGAGTCCTTCAGTTTTATCTGAAACAAAAAGGTTTACATTAATAGAAAGTATGGTTTTATAAAGAAATCATTATCAAAAAACTGTTCTTTCAACTCATTCAGATTAACGATAGAAATTACATCATCATAAGTCTGATGTTTCTATCAATAATGATCATCATTAGTGAGGTGAAATTACAGAATTATTGATCTCTTGATCTTATATTATACATCATCAGCATAGAGGTGCATATGCCCCCGAACTTGAATTGAAGAAACTGTGAAAAAAGAAGAGGGGACAGAACTGGATCTCCGCCTTGAGATTAACCAAGTTTGACACACAATCACCTACTTTTACTCGCTGCTGCCTTGCTCTTAAATAAGAGTTCAACCAGTATGAGAGAGATTGTGTGTTTGTAGCTGGGCAACAAGCAGGTCGAAGTCGACAGTATCGAATGCGCTGCTAAGGTCCAAGAGAACAAGTAAGGTGAGCTTTTTCTGATCCATAGCTCTAAGTACATCGTTATCGTAGCCAGAGCAGAGGTAGTGCTATGTCCAGGTTGGAAAGCCGACTGAACGGGATTACCAAGGTTATGATATGAGATTTATTCTGACATTTGAGAAAGTTAAGACATTGGATAGTGCGGGAAGAATTAATATTGTGCAAAACTCGTTCTTTTTCAAGTAACCAGATAGGATAGAATTTAAAATGTGTTACAGTTGGAAGTATTACGTCACCAATGCGGGATAGCAAATCTACACTGAGAATGTCACTCGCCACGGCCTTGTACTTCATCTGACGAATATTTTTTGGGACGGAACAGGGGCGAACTTGAATCTAGCATCGGGATGCACATTTCCATTTAGGATTTCTGTAACCGCTGTTGATTTGGATTGACTGTTTATAACGCCTAGCAACTTAGAAAAGTGAGTGTTTACAGCCTCGATGTCGATATTCACGTCAGCGCATCGTTTGCTGTTGCCAACTCCTAGGTATCTTAAATTTGATTGTTTTTTATTGAGCTGTCGGCCAGAGAGTTGAATAGATAGGACTGTATCGATTGCAATGGTTAAAGGGGTCGGTAGCCTTTCCATGTGTCGGCAGTAGTGTGAGCATCACGCAACAAAAACCGTCAGAGAACCAAGATGCCGACTGATTTCATACTTTTGGTATCTAATCGTTCCGCACAACTTGGGTCTGATGACCTAATTGTTGTTTTGGGTCGGCTCAACTCACACAACATTGGAACAACCAATCACCTGTCATGGACAGGTCAGATGATTGGTTGTTCCAATCTGGGATAACGGGCAATAATAATCTGAGAGAACGGATCGTTTCAAAGGTAGCTGACGACAGCTACCTTTGAAACGATCCTTTGGCCACCTGATCCCGTATGAGCTCAAGGGCAAAGAGAACGATAGTCTGCGATAAATTCGAACTGAATTATCGCTAACATCAACTAGCGTAGATACATACATACATACATACATAGAATATGTGCGTCGCCACTTTGAAGTGAGAGTATGGAGAGGTTAAGCAATGACACTAAACTAATCGATAGGCCGTCAGATTTTATCCGACAGGTGTTCAGATCTCCTAATTTTATACATGAGAAAAATCCAGCAAAAGCTTATGCAGGAAATCGAAGAGTAAAGGAAATAATTTCCAGTCCAGAAGAATATTTGTGTGTTTTTTAGGAATTTTTAAAAACGTTCTGGACCTGGTGTGCTACAAACAAATGATAGATAATGGTGTATGACAGCTGCTTCTTCAGGTAGACGGCCACTCCACTTATTCGGTCATTCCGTATGAGGTCGTAGCTGGGCAAGTTGAACATGGACGATACTAAACCTGGTTTTAACCAGGTCTCACTAATTCAAAATTGATAGAAAGAGCATTAAATCAGTGGAATGAGCCAGTATGCGTTTAGAGTATGCGGGTTCATTTTAAGCAGTCTTTGAAGTAGATTATCAAGTGATCCACAAAGGGCACTGCCATCGAAAAAAAAACTGCAGTCGCAAGGCGATATTCTCACCTATCTGTAGAAGCTCGTTTAATTCCAATTTGGTCAGTTCTCGGAAAGGAAGTTGGTTGTGGATAGGTGAAAAGTTTAGCATAGCATATTTGATTAGCATAGGTGCATTAGTATGCTAGAATTTTGTCAACTCTATACATTGGCCGACACTCGCCACATCGCTAAGGCGGAAGCGAGTCAGCCCCACTCATCACGTTTAAAAAAGTATGGGAAAGAGATAGAAAGATGTAGGCGATTCGGCAAGTGTTAGCCCCAATGTATGGACGCGTTCTTAACCTTTCGGAAGCCAGTCAGTCCACGCAAAATTTTCGAAGCCCTCGAAAATTTGTTTGTCGAAGGTGTGTGCAAGCATACTAATATATGCTGGTGGCTTATTCAATGGCAGGCTTCAATGACAGGCTTTGACCGCAGTGGAGGGAGAAATAGAGCCGATGATTTCATAAATACAGATATAATACGGATAATACGAAAAACGCCAATCGGCGGGCGTGGCCACCCAGGTTAAGGTATGTCCCCACTCGTCCGCTTTTGTCTTCATCTTGCGCTTTTCTCTGACGCATGGGTGTATTATAGCGCATGCTTAAAAACTACTTGTACGACAGCGCATGCCTCAGCGCACACCGATCCGGCACCCTGTGGATAGGCGTGCGTCACTCCGTGCATCTTGCGACACAAAACGGCGGAAGATAAAGAAAAAACGGTTCGATGAATAGAACATTGTCAAAATTGTGCTATATTATGGAACCAAAATTGTGCTATATCCGCTTGCTTGCCCGTGTCAACTAGTAGTTAACAAATCGAGAATTTAGAATTGACCATGTCAAGTAGTAGTTAACATAACCTTGAAGTCAGCTTTGCCCGTGTTAACTGGTAGTTGACATTGCATTTCACTCAGCTATGACCATGTCAACCTGTGGTTAACATGGCTCCCGCCGTCAAAAAAGCTGATTCTACCCGTCTTTATCGCTCCAGGGCCTAATTTGTATTATTTGTCCCGTTTCTTCGTGAAATTTCCCCTCCACACAATCCCAGTCAAGCATCCAAGCCATAGACAAAAGTCAAGAAAAAAAATAAAAACGTTCCGTTTCACTCCAGTTCGATTCATGCTTTATTCGGTGAGGGATGTGGTGCGATAAAAAAGTGATTTTCTTCATAAATCCAGTGTTATTCTTGGAGATTTTTTGTGAACATCAAGGCAAGTAAATAACTAACAGGTAGATATAAAAATTCCAACATTAAACATAAGATTTAACCTTTTTTCGAGACCTAACAACATACGATAGGTACATGTTTGCGCGCAACATGGAAATGATTGCCTTTATTTTGATCATTTTGATTGTATTTTCCTAGTAAATTCGTTTTAGAAGTTAAATCTGTTAATCATCTATCAAATTACAAGTACAAAGGCAATAATTTCGATGTCTAAATCGCAATAATTTCGATTTGTAAATAACCTTGAACGCGCTCAGCGGTACTTCAGCGTGTTTTTTGTTTAGCTTTGACTTTTATGATTTTAAATTATGACATTGTACAAGTGTTATACCTTTTTGGAATGGGGATAAAGAGTTCTTTTTGTATTTTGATTTAATTTTTCTCTATCCATAAGTGTATAGAAAAAAAAACTGATAATCTGAGTGATTTTACTGAGTGTATGAGAACTGTTTTAGAAATATGCATATTTCTCAAATGTGGTAAATGCTATCCGCATGATTTTTGTTTGTTTTCAAAGAATATAAGACTACTTATTTGGTGTTAGTTATTTTTTTTCCTAAAAGTGATATTTGTGCATTTAATAGCCTTGTTAAGTTAAGATAAATTACGCCGCACGGCGCCAGATATTGGTATGGAAACAAAGGCCTTTTAAATAATAAATATCTATGAACAAGTGATCATTTTTTTTCTTATTCTATTATTTATTATATTGAAAACATAATCAAAGAATAAAAACCATATGTCATCGCTTTTATTTTTGAGGTATGAGCTTTTGAATACAAGACGAGCTTCAAAACGCCCTACTTCTAAGTTCAGCATAGCATAACTCTGCACCAAAGTCGTAATTTGATAAACAAAAGATAACATTGTTTAGCTAGTTTCATAATAAACATAAATATATATAACACTTGACACTTTTTTAAACAAATTGAGTCACAAGAAACGATTTTGTGAAACCCGACCCACGCGCTGACGGCGCAAAAAATGGCGGGGCAAAGTAGGGTCGTCACGTTTTTTTCGTGGGACATTTGAGGTAGGCACGCGCTGAGGGCCCGGGGCAAAGGCGCGTTGCGCGCGGACCCCCCTTGGGCAAGCGAGCGGATACATATTATGGAACCAAAATTATATTACATATAATTACATTATAACAATATAATTATAATATTATAATAAAATAAAAAAGAATGATGCTTTAACTGCTCTGGGCCAAAAATACAATTTTAATGTGAATATGGTCAAAAACAATATGAAAAGCCTGATTCTATACTTCTCCAAGGAACGTCAATGATTGCTACAAGCTTACACTAGTTCATCGTAATCTCCTCCGGATAGTCAGTGTTCGCACTTGAATAGGAGAAAGCGCATAAGTGTAGACGTGCAGCTGCATGCGCCTCGCTTGAAGCATTCAATAAAGCATGCGCTAGACGTAAGATGAAATTGAAAGTGACGACGCAAGATGAAGACGAAAGCGCACGAATGAGGACATACCTTAAGACTTGCATACCTTGTTTCATTAAGAAACATTTAGACGCAACCTGATTGGCTGAGGCATCTATTTTCCAAAATTCGGGAGATCCTAAGCGAATCATGTAGTTTTCCATGGTGCAATCCATGGCGAAAAAAGGCCACTGAACGCAGGTATGTCAGATATGGGCGGGGTTTTTTTCAATTCTCTATTTTAAAAAATATAATTAAGGCCACTGAACGCAGGTATGTCAGATATGGGCGGGGTTTTTTTCAATTCTCTATTTTAAAAAATATAATTACAATAAAATTTAGTTTTAGATCCTACATTAACTATCCGTGCTAAGGAAGGTTCTTCATAAATATCATGTTAATATATAATCACTACGCCCTAACTAAACTAAAGTATAATAAAGTAGAGGTTATGAACGCATGGTTCTATCACGCTAGGAAGCAAGCATCCCACTCGCCATTTTAATTTACACACTTACTACTAGTACATAAAATTTATATAAACTCACGGATCTCCATTGTTCGTCAAAATTATTGTTTCGAAATATTTATAGGTAGCTTTAAATCGAATGACAGCAGCGCAGCGCAGACGACTCTATCTCCATCACTTCCACTTCCCTCAACAGATCCTCCCGTCATGTAATATCTCTTCATTATTTAATTATATCTGTCTCCATTCTTCTTCTCCTAATCCCTCTTCAAAAATTGAAAAATCGTCCACCACCAACTCCCTCTCATCGACCATTTTGGAAAAGCGGAAATTGGAAAAGAAAGAAAGCGAGCGGTAGACACGCGGAAGATGCAAACGTAAACGTCACCTAGTGGAATGTTGCCATTGACAGCCCTTTTACCTGAGATTGGGATAATTTAAAGTTGTGGAATTAATTATTTTACGTTGACAACATTATAACTTACGATTTGATGCTGCCAGCCGTCAACGTGATTTAAAATATTTTCGCTTCCAAAACAAATTCTAGTTATATTATACGACCCTACCTATACGACCGTACGTGATACCTCCGCTATATTCTAATATCTAAAATTTTTATAAAAATATATAAAATGTATGTTTATGCAAATTTAAATAAAACCGATATATAAAAGCCGATTATCTATAACGCTATATATTTTAATTAGTATATTTTAAATAAATATTGTTATTGAGAAATCTAATGAAAAAAACCGACGTTTTAACTACTTTTTGAATAATAACCCAAAGGTAGGGTGGTTAAGGTAGCAGTTTAAACATAGAATGCAATGCGCCCAGTTTTTACTTACAACAATTTCTGACAATTATACAAAAAACGAAAGAGAAAGACAACGAACTTCTCGTGATTCTAGAGAGGTCAAAACTTAACATAACCACTTTATGTATCTACCTATGTTGTCATTTTACTACTCAGGTACATGGCTTTGTTGGCATCCTAAATAAAATTTTCCTAATAAAAGGTTACCAACCCCACTCCCTAATATTATTAGTGTTTATGGTGATCTTCCCATTTAAAATATCTGAAGTATTTGGCTCATTATCCATGAAGTATTTGGCTCATCATTCGAAAGCACAGATATTAATAAAAGTTGACATTCATAACAGTCAACACCGGGTAGGTATCTGATGTGTCTTGAGATTTAAGGATTGTCAGTTTCATCAATTGTTTCGATGGCGCAGCCGCATTTAAAGAGTTTTTTTACATTACAATTTTGATTGAGATGGTGAAGACATTCGAGAATTAGGAGTGGCTGGATTATCGTCATCAAACGTTACGACTGTATGATGTATTTTTTTATGATCCACGCAACTCAATGTGACCATACACAAAACAATCATTCTATTTTTTCAAGAATCACCCCTTAGCGCAAATATCGGAATCAATAATCCTCTACACTTCTGTAATAATGCCTTGCCTACTAGTTTCTTCGTATAGTATATTATTCTGCTCGACAACAGCGACAACGTTTTGTTACGGATACGAATATTTACTTAACAAAATTGTGAAACAAACTATTAAACAACTTAAATAATGATTTATACAGGCAAGCTAAGTAAAACTATAAATAATATAAATATGGAATCGGCCAAATTTAAAAATAAAAAAAAATCGATTAGGCTAAATAAGGATTATCATAATTATGTAGAAAAAAGTCGGAACATTTATTTATTGCAAATCAGCTTGATTTTTGTAGGTAAAATATACACAAAATATTGTTTGTTACCCAATGAAAAGGGACTAGCCTTAGTGGGGAACTGTGATATGTAATTCGTATTTTTTAAATAAAGAAATTTAATGTTATATAATCGCAATCCCGTACGTTGATTTTAGTATCTTTGCCCATTCCTGAAAGAGTCTCTTGTGAAGTGGTAAATTTCAGTATGGCTAATTCACAACCACATATTTGCTACGTTTTATGATTAATATTTAAACAATGGAGAATGTTACTGGGTCTGCAAATTCGCTTGAAACTTCGTTATATTAGAGCTTATATGTATACAAATACATTAGTTTTTGTTTCATTCAAAAATACCAAGTAGTTTTTGTTTTGCACACATTTAAAACCCCGTAAATATTGAATCCGGCGCTCGGGCGGCCGGCTACTGTGTGACGTCATTTTCCAACACTCCGATTGCTCGCGCGCTCTCGTTATTAGAGCATAAAGTTGAACTATGACGTCACATGCAGCGAGCGCCGGCGGAAGAAAAAATTCCATATCTCGAAAACTAATGGACGTATGGAAATATTTTTTTCACACGGTCTTTTTATATTTAGAAGACAATACGGAGAGCTAAAAATAAAAATTAGTGAACATTCTCCATTACGGAAACATTCAAAATTAAGTTTTTCGCTTTACCATAAACTTGGATATTTAGTAATACCGCCAAGTCGATCAAGCAATTGATGATGTTCAAATGGAGAATTAAAGCGTATCTATGCTATATTACAACGATATCATTGTGGTGGATTTTAGGGGATGAATTTCATGATTGAACGAAGAAGATGGAAACAAACGTGACGTCGATGAAGAGCATTGAATGATCAGACGAGTAAGGATGGAATTTCTCATCTGATTATTTGTTTGATTTGTGTTTATTTTTAACTACTTGGATATATTTCTCCCGTTAGATTCAGTTTTTTTCCTATGAGTGCTAGGAAGATTTGGAAGAAGAAAATGTATTACATAGTTTGGCCAACTAAGAGTTAAATACGCCATAGTGCGTCTTGTTATATCAAATACTTTGACATTCTTAAAATCGGCGATTCTCATTTGATTGATTTTTGTTGAACGGCATGCATGCTATTATAACGTGGTAATAATATATTATGAGAACGATCAATTTCTTCACACACAGATTTTCTTATTTTAAGATTCTCGAAGTATCTAGTCAGTAAATTAAAAAAAAAATACATTTATGTTGCTAGCGTTTTGGAAGAGTCATTGTTGGGTTCTTTCAGTGCTGTTTTAAATGATTATTCAGTAAGCAAATCATGTAATTGCTGCACCGTTAATGTTTAGGTGGCATTATCACATTACCGCGAAGCATTGTGGCTATTTTTCAAAAGACCCATACCCTGAATTTCGCTTCATTGTCATTTTGGAAATGCAACAACACTTGTGAGCGTTATTTGATACACAGCGATGTTTTGCAATGGCCACAACGCGTAGCGGTCGATTTTTTTTCGCTCAGGGAGAATTTTCTTAGTATTAATATTATGAAAATAATTTGAACGTTGTACATTAACAAAATGTTCAAATAAATCATTTTGACACCAGCTGGTTACCTCCGTCGCGAAAGAAGTGCAACTGTGCGATTGATGATGATACACGCAAGGTGGGTCTGACCAGTGGGGCGCTATCAACTACAACGGGCGAACCCGTCACCCCAGGCTGTAATAACAATATATGATCGTTCTTTCAACCTGGAATGGGCGTAGAGACTTAGACATACATAATCTACTATTTAGCTCTCTCAACTGGCCCGCGAGAGTCCAACACCAAACCGCGTGGCGGCGGGTAGTTAACCCAGCGGGCTTCCACGCGTCTTCGCTACCAGTTATGGTCGGATTTCTCCGGCCTCCCGACTGGCTAAGGATTCAAGGTCGCTTGCGCCTTCCCTAATGTAAGCGGCGATTCAGTTCGAATCATCGCGGACCGTGGCATCCTTTTGTCAACTGTTCACGCGGGATTGAGTAGCCGATGGGTCGTTTTAAGAGCGACTGTCATTAGGTCAACAAACAGCCACCCCCGATCTATAGGAAACAAAGTCGTTTTCAGACTCCCACGGCTATCTGTCGGAATGCACAGTCGACGTCTGATGCCGCACGGTGAGCAAACCACCCGGGAGCGCCCGAAAAACGACTCGCAGGGGAAACTAACCTACAGGGCACAGAGTCCTACCCAGGCTCGAACTTCTACTTGGAGGCTACTTAATGGGTGTTGACCCGTGAGTTGGGCCGACCCATTCGAAGCAGATCATAATAGCCTAACTGCACTGGGCCCGTTAGCATCCGGTGGGTCTTACCAAGTCATAGTTTAAAAAGTTATAAAATCTTATAATTAAAAGAGAGACAAGTATATATCGTTTTTTTTTAAATTGCAGCTTTCTTCGACGAATGCCGAACGGACTATAGGGCTACGGCACTTACATAAGACGATCACAGATGAAATCATTTTGATAATCGTTGGCAACGCTGCTGCTGCCGCACCAGCCGCGGACGACGGAACGGACGGCAACGGCGACCGACACCGAGCGATCGCGACGATCGCGACAAAACGCGAGAGCGAGCGAGTGCGGTGCGAGAAAAGAGGGATCGAGCCCGGTGAAGTGCGTGTACTATGCGTTTAATTCACAAAATGGAGGACGTGTAACGTAACTAAGAGAATTCACCCCTCGAGCTTCATCTCTAGTGTTAAGTGCGATTAGCCGTAATTGTCGGACTTCAAAATTTGATCCGTCCATCGCCGTCAATCGGCCGAACGGCAACGGAATCCATCTTGTGAGCTGCAAGCTGCTTGGCAGAATTCTGCATCTTCTGACGCTCTGGCGCCGTGAGTACGATTTCATTTCTCATTTCTTTTACGTTTAATCGAGGACCTTCCTCCGACGTATTGATCGATGTGCCGAACAACCGTGCCGAAAATTGTCGGCGTCCGATTATGGGGTCAATTATTATTAATTATGTTTATTCATATTCAAAAGTATGTTATGCCCCATTTCTCACATTTCCCAGCCGCACATTATAAATGTATGATATTTAGATGAATTAATTATTTAATTACTTCGTTTTTAAAACAGATCTTCGCTTCGCAATCAAAGCTTACGTCGCCATCATTTATCTGCTCTTCGGTTTTAATTTGTAATGGCGTTCGGGTTCATTGTTCTCTAATATGCGACAATTTTTTACATTTAGCCACGGTAAATCGATTTTATCTTCGTATTTCGTAAGTAGGTATTTAAAGAAATTGTATTGTATTTTGAATTCAACCAAAGGTTTTATTTTTTTTTAGGTATAAACATTTTTTTGATTTGCTTTGACAACACTAACTGAACGATTCAGCAAGATTATTATGGTCATTGAATAACATGATTACAAAAATAAATAAAAAAAATATTATGATCCTTTTTGATAAATTTACTGTCCTTTTAACCCCTTGAGTATGATACGACCAAATCTATTTCTGAAACAATTATCCGTTGAGTATGATACCAGATCTGGTTCCGCGTTTTTTTCACTTCTTTGACGTTCTCATATTTATTCATAATTATCTAATTGTTTTACAAAATGATATTTCAATATTCTATATTCGAAATTTCAATGCAATTATTGTGCAGTTGTTCTTTTTATGATTGGTGTAGTAGTTTCGTAGTTATAGTACTTTAAGGTCAATGTCGCCGAAAATCCTGCAAAAGAGACAGATGCATCCATGAAAATACCCAATTACTCCAAGGTAGATATTACTAGACCCCAAGATAAGTAGGACATTAAAACTAATGAAACAGAGAAAGCATGTTTAATTTTAATTGATTACTTATATTATTTCTAATGAAATATATAATTATGGTATTATTCTAGTATTGGTACCTTTTCTAGATTCTTGATGTTTTAACATCACTACTATATTTACCGATAAAGCAATAATCTTTATTCGGCCTCAATAAATAAGCTAGATATAGGCATTTAAAGAAGCGCCAAACACCTACTTTTCGGTAGGAGTTAGGTTTTTTTTAAACAATTCATTAACACCTGTATCGTCGCTTAAGATTTAACATAGCGTAACTCATTTTTGGTAACTTTTCAGGACAGAATAAAACTGTTTTTTCCTTTAATAACAAAACAAGGTTGAAATTTTGAATTGCAGATATATTTAAATTAAATTAGGAAAACCTTTAAAATGATTAAAATAAAATTTTATTGTTATTTATCTAGTTAGTTATCGTTTATTATTTATTTTTAGTGAGTTACGCTATGTTACAAATTACGATTTGAAATTTTATTGAGGTACGTAGTGTTTTCCAAATACAAAAATGTTACTAAGTACGGCGGTCGACTGACATACACTGTGTTGACACAATGGATGTGAGAATGTGATTTACGCAGTGTTACTAAAATATAAATTAAACTGCTCTCTTTAATAAAAATACTGCGATTTCATTGGCTCAGTCGATGCACCTCGCGAGTAGCTATCCAATGATATAAAAATCGAAAAATCGAGTTTATAAGATACGCTATGTTAAATTTTAAGCGGCGATATGGCGATAGGTTAAGTTAGTTTTTTAAAAACAAACTAAATGTTTTTTTTTGGTATGTAAATTTGTAATTTTTGT
The DNA here is from genome assembly GCA_944548615.1 of Micropterix aruncella. NCBI lineage: Eukaryota > Metazoa > Arthropoda > Insecta > Lepidoptera > Micropterigidae > Micropterix > Micropterix aruncella. Next base: position 13,348,032 of record OX155951.1, read on the forward strand.
GTTTTGAAATATTGTGTGTCCGAATCTGTTTTCTATCAGATTTAGCATTAAAATTATCCAATCTAGTTTTTTTTTTTGATAAATGAAAAAGGTTCTAATGTCATGTAAATTCTATTTACATGATATTAGAACCTTTGTTTATTTTTTTGTTTAATTTCTTCATAATTTCTTAAGCCGCTAAGTTGCTTGATCAACAGATCGCTTTTCGAAAGCGATGAAACCAGCAACTTTGGCAGTGTCCTCGTGGGACAATATATATTTTCAAATGTTAAAGAAAATATTGTGATTTATGCTACCTAATATGTTACTTTAAAATCGAATATCGTCACCTTGGAGGTAACTGAACTAACCCAGACCATTCTAGTTTCGAGATACTGTCATTAAAACTGACATAACGAGTGACTACTGACTCAGATAAAACCCAAAAATTAATAGCTGTCTTCCTTGACTTGACTAAGGCCTTCGATACAGTGTTGATACTTTAAGCTTGCTCTTTAAGCTTGCATATATTGCTATAACCGGTAGGGAACATGGGTGGTTCAAGAGCTGTCTGGTTATTGTTTTTTATTGTCCCAATTTAATTTTAGATATTGAACTTTTTTTTTGTAGATGTATTTTAAGTCAGTAGTCACTCGTTCTGTCAGTTTTAATATAGCATTGTGTGTTCCTCTATTTTGCGTAAAGCCATGTTTATTACCTATCGATAACTCAAAAACCACATTGATAACTTTTAGTATGAATCAAACTAGGTAAGCATTTGATCGCAAAATGTCTATATTACTGTTGTATGTTTGAAAGTTATAACCAGTATGGTCCCGTGTTAATTGCAGGCTTTTTTGTGTGGATTAGAACTTTGGTTCAGAACCACAACAAAAGAGCGTAATATAAGTATAGCGCTATAAGCGGGAGCATTATAAAACGGTTTTACTAGAGGTAGTACTTGCTGCAAATATGGGTTGAAACTGGAGATTATGAAATTTTGTGTCATAATAAGATAAAGATAGGAATGTATTAGTGAAGTCAATTATATTGCGCGGCACATTAGACCGATGCGTAATAGTTATCGACAAATACGTACTGATGTATTTATTTGCTTTGTGAAATGAATGGAGTAATGCTGATGCCACACATTCTATTGTTACCACTAAACTTGTGAAGTAAAAACTCGACCATACCTTTTGCATCCCGGAAGGGACGTTACACATTCTAGGGGCAGTCTGATCATTTGTTTTTAGTTCTTTATTGCATCCACTGTCTACTGATGAATTTTCAGCTTTTCCAAAACACTTTGGGGGTACTAATTAAAATTACACCTTTCCTAGTACGTCAGCGCCAGGTGTCCCGGAATCTGGCCTGCTGACTCTATGGTCTATGGAATTCTATGGCCGAAATACTTTCTGATCTGAAAGTATCAGATTTTACAAAACTCTTGCACTTTTTTGTCGCTGGCTGCCCACCTAAGAGAGCTATCATATTTTTCTATAAAATGAAACAAAATGCATATTATTGTGAGGGTTTTATTATACAAATTACATTATAATGTTTAAATATAAACTAAAAAAAGAGTTTATCATAAACAAGTGGTAATTTTACAACATGGCTCCATGCAAAATGAGACAGGAATTACGGCTGAAAATGTAAATATGTCGCATGAATACCTACTCTGTCCAGGTTTTGCTGGCAGATGTTTTCACTCTGGCAGACGATTTTTTTTTCATGAAATGTCAATCATTCTTGGGTTTGAGTTATGGTCCATCAGGTTTTGCTTTAACATAGTTTTTTTATAATTGCATTCCATTAATTTAAACAAGTATTATCTTTTTCATATTTATAGTTATTGTAGATGCAACAACTATTCCACATAGAAATATCTAATACATGGGGTGTAGTGGGAGAAAAATAGCTTAAACCCCAACTACAGTACCGTGCGAATTAATTGGAACAAAGAGTATTTTTCTTTGAAAGTGCTTTCCTTTGATGTTTGTCCCAATTAATTCGCACGGTACTGTATGTGGCAAAATACTTGTTTTTACCGTTAGGTTTGTATATTTATTACTTTTGCTTCCACAGCCATTCAGATCCAGACGGCGCATCATCAAACTGAAGAACACTATGCATCTCTTAGAGGGAAAAGCAATATCGCTCTATGTCTATATTTAATTTCATAAGCGTATAGCTTTTCCCCTTGAGCGTTGCAACTGAAGGACTGCGAATTCACATAAATTTAATAGTTTTCTTCGTGTCTTGAAAAAGACTTTTTTTTTCACTACTTTGTAACTTGTAACGAAAAAGACTTTTTTTTGTCCTCATTGACAAACCCTTTAACTGGATGTTATTGCTAGCTGTGACTATGTATGTGGGGCACACTGAAATGATCAGGAATAGGAAAAAATGACAAACAAGAAAAATGAAAAATACTTTTTTCTTTTCAGAATTATCTGTTAAACTCAAAGTATTTTTGCATTAGGACAAACTAACTGTTAAAACTATAATTTGTAACTGGATGTAGGGTTGTTAAAATAGTCATTTTGATGATTGGACAGTTTCTTCAGGGTCTCGAGACCGCTGACAACTTAACTTATATTTGATTCCCAGGGATGAAAAATAATCATTGGGACTTGTTCTATTCTGTAAATACTCTGTTAGTACATCTGTTCTGTTAATACTCTTTGTTATTCTGTGATTTTGGGTTAACCTTATGGAGTGACCATCTTTCATTTCTGGAAAACATAAAGTTGTGTACAAATCTACGGTAACATTTCTCCGTTCATATAACGGAATTGAGGCATCATGTCTTTATTTTGAGATAAATAAAGCAACCGTTTTCTTCGATACATCGACATCGGACATTCGGACATCTGTTGTAGGCTTTTGAAGACTCAAACTGCTGGTTGACACTTTATTTCGGGCTCATATGAGTATATCTACGATTATTCACTTGAGCCAATGCTAATAAAAACATTGCAGAGTAAACCGATACCAATTAACATGATCCGACTTTACTATTTAGTCAAATTATGTGATATATAACGGGAAACAAGGTTTCTGATGACAATCATACCAATGTCTGAAGATTTAGTTTTCCTGTATTAGGAAAACCGTCACTTCAGGAAGTGACGGACACTAATTGCTGAAGGAGTCTGAAGACTATGGAAATATATTGTCTCCTAAGCAGTGGGGGTGGATGTTGACTTGTCGTCAACCGCTGTTGAAATGACCATTAGGCTACCTGATCCTGAATTCAGAGCCGGGCAAAAGATGCCTTTGGTGCGCGATAAATTCAAACCGGATTACCGCTGAACATACGGCAGGTAGAGGTCGCACAAGTGACATCGAACCCGTGACCAGTTGGGAGGACGGAGGTATCATGAAGGATAATTCCAGACGGAGATATCCTTCCAAAACTGGTAGTTGGGGGTGAGGTTGCCCGCTGGTTACCTTTCCCCGTGCCTCGCCGTAAGGCGTTGGCCTCTAACAGGCTTGTTAGCGGAGCTAGACAGTAGATTGTCTTGTCTCTAAGTCTTCTACGCTCATCCCACGGCTGACAGAATGATCACATATCGTTATACCATCCTGGGGTGACGGGCTTGCCCGTTGTAGTCGACACCGCCTTACTGGTCGTACATAGGTCTTATATGCTAGTTGAAAGTCCAATCAGTCTAAGAGCCGATTCCTGAACTGCTCCTCTTTGGCTTTAAATGAAATCTCAATGGCTTTAAATGAAATTTAATTATTATTCATTAGCAAATTTCTGCAAATTTTTCCTAAAGATCGTGCACATTGAAGAGGTTAACTCAATATTTTAGTCTGTTTTTAATAACCTTAGGTAGATGGTAGGCGTAATGTGCTATAATAATGATAATAAAAAATCAATGGTTTGTTTAAAATGCCTTAGGCAGTAGCTGCCCGTTTAAAATGCCTGCCCTGGAACAAGTTCTTACTTAGTTGGGCGGCATGAGACTATCATCACATATAAGCGTGACATAACTTGCTGTGGGTGTATTAATTTTAAGTTAAATTGTAATCCCTGTTTAAGTGTAGATTTTAATTATGATTTGTGTAACGCTTGTTGCATATTATGTACATTACCATAAATAAATAAATAAATCACTAACAAAGTAATTGTATTGGTTTCAGTGCCGAGATGGATACCATCTGGCAGACTAAGAACTTAAAGTTCACCCACAAGGTGAAATGCTCTTAGAGCGATGGATTCATATGACCTGTTTGGAGAAGATGGAAGTGGTATGTTGGAAGGGCTCGCGGAACTCGCCGGAGGTGATAGCTTCGAACAACCTGGATCTTCGGAAATAAACAGCGGGCCGAGAGATGCCCCTAATCAGTCTAGGTAGGTTCTTTTTTTTTCTTCTAGAGATAGCTTAAAACCATTAAATATCTCCGAGTTCTACCAAATAAATTTTCAATCTTCCTATACCGTCATCTCATTTAAGAAATTTATAGACATCATCACATCAGGATCACAGTGCGACCGACGATCGCGAAGCGGATCGTCCACTCTCGGATACGATTTCATTGTCATGCACTCTGTCAGTCCATACAATCGAGCGCAATGGATAGATTCAAATCAAACTCTAAAGTTATGTCGGTTATTTTTTTCTACTGGAGACGTAAGAGAAAAAGTGCAAAAGACATAAACAAATTATAAATACTTTCACATCATTGCAAATAAACAAAGCCACTGAAACACTTTTGATTGGCTTAATGGTTTATATACCTAATGACCAAGGGTACGAAATATTCGCTTTAAAAATAGTAAATTTCATTACAAAACTAATTTTGATTTATAAAAAAGTAATCTGAGAATTGTGACATTGTTTCTCGTTTCACAAAAATACAAAAATTAAAAGCAAACATTTCTTTTTCTTTATATACCAATTATTGTTACCTACACTTTTTTATGAACAATATCTTTTTATAATTTAAGTAATTAAAAGCAAAAACTAATTTACCTAATTAAAATACAGTGGAACTTCTCATAACGAGCATAATTCGTTCCAGAATCTTACTCGTTAACCCCTAGAGCCCCGATTGGCCGATATCGGCCAAAACACGATTCAGCGTCACGGCCCCGTTTTAATTTTATTTTAATTTAATTTGTTTTATTTTATTATGTTTATTATGTTTTATATGTTTTATTTTAATTATGGGTCACAGTGGTTGGGCAGTAATTAATGTTTTGGTGAGATAATGTCATAATTCAATTTTTTTACTAATTTTGACTAATATTTTTTGGGACATCAACTTGTCAATCGGCTGAGGGGCCGAGGCCTGAAGGGTTAAGCAAAACAATTTTTCCCATATAAATTCATGTAAAATACAATAATGCATTTTATGCCAAAAATTTTTATTTTATTTTTAACGTTTATTCAAATAAAATTAATTATAAATAGGTAGTTAAGGAGCGTAACAACCTGGAATACAATTTAGATTTGACAAAAAAAATAAACAATTGAAATAACTAGTTTATTATTTATGAATTTATGACAAATGATTAATTCGTTTTTACTAGAAAGCTGTCTAAAGACATTGGTTTTTGCCGACGCTTCAAAATTTGGTTAAAATGTAACACAGTATTATCATTGAAAAAAATTGTAGCACGCATAGCCACCTCCTTATTGGGGTGATGCTTCTAAATGCAATAGTTTCCCATGCTTTCAGCATTTCTCTTATTGCGCCAGAAGATTGTTGCTCTGCTACTTCCTCCTCCACTAACAAGCTCTCCATAACTTTTTGCTGTGAAATTCGATGCAACTCCATAAGCCAGTGGTTCCCAAAGTGGGTGCCGCGGCACCCTGGGGTGCCACGGAGAGAGATCAGGGGTGCCGCGAGGCGCCCCTTATGTCTCTACTAAAATTTCTCTGTCTCTATCACACAAACATTTTATGGAATGGACAATCACCCGCGTGGCCGGTCCGCGCCGCGCTCTGGATATTGGGTGGGAGGCACAGGTACTATCTCGTACGTTTGAACTGCGACAAGAAATTCACACTGTCATGGAAGAAGATGATCATGTGAACGCCAACAATTTTGCGGATGAAGACTTTCTGCTGAAAATGGCATACTTATGCGACATATTCGAAAAACTAAATGTCTTAAGTCTGTCTCTGCAGGGCCACAACATGCACATAATTAAGCTTGTAGAGAAGTTTTCATCATTCAGGAAAAAACTACAACTGTAGAAAAGAAAAATGAGTGATGATGGAGGCAAAGATTGCTTTCCAATATTACAACAGTACATGGCCCATAGTGGAGCTAAGGTTTCACATAACTTGCTGACCCTTTTCACAGAGCACCTATCACAGTTAACTGACTGGTTTGCAAAGTACTTTGCAGAAGACCAAATGGAGAAGTTTGCGTGGATCCAAGATCCATTCCGTGCTCAAGCTCCACAAGATTTTGCTACGCAAGAAGAAGAAAATCTAATTGACCTCTCGAGCGACAACAGCCTAAAAACAAAATACGCTTGTTCGCATTTGACGGAGTTTTGGGTATCAGTCGAAAATGAGTATCCGATTTTAAGTGCAAAAGCTGTAAGGGTCCTCATTCCCTTTGTGACTTCATATCTGTGCGAAGCTGGATTTTCAGCGGTTGCTGTTATAAAGAGCAAATATCGCTCGAAAATAAATGTGGAAACAGAAATGAGAGTAGCTATCAAGCCTTATTCCCCGATTCCAAAAATTGTGCAATGAGCAGCAGGTTCACCCGTCGCACTAAACACACACACCTCAAGAGTATGTGGAAGGTTTTTGTAATTATATTTGCATTTTCTTTGTATTTTCACGTATGTTTTCCTACCAATAAATGTACTTGTTCATTTTAAATACGAGTTGTATTAGATTCTTACCTGGTTTCTTCTTCATAGACGTACAAATATGAAATATAGCTATCACAGTTAGATATTATATGACTAGGGTGCCGTGAGAAAATTTAAATTTTCTAAGTGTGCCACGGCTTGGAAAAGTTTGGGAATCCAAGCTCTTCGGTGGTCAGCCCTTGACTGTGCTCTTCCACAAGCTCCTCAATATCGTTATTATCCACCTCGAGTTTATTTATTTATTTAGAAGTGAAGGTCCTCTCGGTAACCCCTTCCCAAGCCTTGTCAATTATCTTGAGGCGATGTGAAAGTGATCTTTCCAAAATTCTCTGAGAGGTTTGTCCCTTTGGTCACCTCAAAACAACGCTCGAACAGTGTTTTAGTGTAGAGTTTCTTAAAGTTAGAAATAACCTGCTGGTCCATAGCGCACGGAAGTCCCGGCTTACAAGTGATGTTTAGAAGGGACTTCCCCTTTCTGTGTCACTCATGCGAAATGTCGCTCGTTAAGGGAGCAATTTTTTATCATTTTTTTGCTCCTTAATCGAATAACTCATTATGAAAGGTGCTTGTTATGAGAGGTTCCACTGTATTGTTGTTATTATTATTATTTATTTTGGACAGACAGTTTTGCTGATACGTCCAGATCAGATCTAGTAAAGTTAAACAATATTAACTATATAAACAATAGGCAATATAAACAATTTTAACAAGTTTTTAGGTACAAGTTGAGTCTGTTTTTAAATTGATTGATAGAGTTTGTACTAATCACTTTAAATGGTAGTTTATTCCACATGTCCACCACTCTATTTTGCAGAACTTTCTTAAAAGGAATAGATTTAAATTTTGTACGGTTGAGTTTTTTTGTTGTAACCTCAGATTTGTGTTGACGTTGACTTTTTAAATATTTGCCAGCCCAGGTACCTCGTAATAATGTGTTAGAATTTTTTATGTCTCAATCAGGTCCCCTCTTTGTCTTCTTTGTTTGACACTAGACAATCCAAGTAATTCCAAGCAATCTTCAAAATTGCTATTCTTCAGGCCCACTGGCATTTTGGTTGCCCTTCGCTGCACCTTTTCCAGGACATCTACACCCTTGTGCAAATTAATGGAATCATGAGTGAAAATTTGAAAAAACCCGGGTAATTGTGTTATTAACCCTTCAAGCCTCGCGGTTTTTACAATCATATGTGTCAAGTCGCCATAGATTTTTGCCGGCCGACCAAAATATTAATTTCTCGTAAACGCCTGTACCGATAATAAAAATAGGCATTTCATTTTGTTCCCATTGAAATTGGCAATTAGAGTATTCAAACCTAATTTTTGAAAACAATAAAAATATTTTTTTTATGTCGATCAAAGTTAACGAAAAAAAAAACTCCCGTTTTTTAACACATTTTAGGTTATAACTCGATAAATATATATGTATTCAAGAATTTGTAAATACCTCTAGAAAAACTATTAAATTACTACTATACTCCTGTACTTTGTTTTAAATATTGTATTACAAATAAAAAGATTTCGGATGTTGAAAATGTTTTATACAAACGATGTTTTCTTAGTACTGAAATAAACTTTAGAATGTTTTTTATCAAATATAGGTATCACAATTATACAAAGTATTTACTGTGTCAGACCACAAAAATATCCTTCTTCATATTGAACATCATAATAACATCTATATCTCTTTTTAAAATACATTTATTAGCAATTTGATTGACTCACCCGTTTGCAATCGAAACAATTCATACACTTTCATTGACCACAATTCACTAATTACGAACTTTTACAATGATATATGAGCATATATACACTTCGTTATTACGAAATTACAGTAATGAATACATATTATTGCACTTTTCACATAAAAAAACCCATAATTTGCGTTCTAATTGCAAAGACAACTCCGGCTGATGCAATGGCGGCGATAACGAAACTGCCAATCTTTAGGGCTGCCATCCCCCGGGTGGTGTCGAATTTTAATGTATCGATCAATTATCGATTGTAATTATCGACTAATTATCGGAAGTGAAAAGTTGTAGTTTTGAATATGAAGAGTCGTTCTTCAAGGTTAAATACACAGAAAATGAAGTACGATCTTTTTGCATTGAGGGCTCCGTTTTTGATTAAATAAATAAAATCGCCATTATACTAAATCAGCGATCGCCAAACCGTCGATCGCGAGCGACCGGTAGCTCGCGGAGCAATTTTGGGTAGCTCGCGGCCACACTCAACCCGGCTGTGGCCGATGAGCCAGGTTTTACAGGTTTTCACGTTTTAACAACATTGTACCTATAACCTATATAACCTATACCTATGTGAGTGTCTCAGTCGGTAAGAAAGGAAATGTTGATCGTCATTTCAAGACCGTTCACAGTGGAATTGAAAAAGACTATCCGCCGAATTCAACGCTGAGAAGCAAAAAGGTTATGCTGTTGAAATCTCAACTGAATGCCCAACAATCTACTTTCTTTAAGACACTGGACAAGAACAAGGCAGCCACAGAGGCATCATTCCGGGTTTCCAAGGTTATCGCCCAACATAGGAAACCGTATGAAGATGGTGAGTTGATTAAAACTGCATTTTTGGAAGCTGCAGATACATTATTTGACAACTTCAAAAACAAAGCCGAGATTATGTCTGCTATTAAATCTGTTCAGCTTTCTGCTAATACAGTGATGCGAAGAGTTGAAGCTATGAGCTCTGATGTAGTTTCACAACTTAAAACAGACTTTGATCGCTGTAGTTATTTTTCTTTACAACTTGACGAATCAACTGATATAGTTGATACAGCTCAGTTGGCCGTTTTTGTAAGAATGGTCTTTGACAATTTTAAAACAAAAGAAGAGCTGGTTAAAGTTTTGCCGCTTACTGGACATACTACCGGAAAGGATATATTTTTGGCATTTAAAAAGCTTCTTGAGTCTGAAAATATTCCTGTAAAGAAGTTGGTGGGCCTAGCTACGGATGGAGCTCCTGCAATGGTAGGCGTGGAAAAGGGATTTATTGCCTTGTGTCGAAAAGACAGCTACATACCAAAGTTTGTGTCTTATCATTGCATAATACACCAGCAATCATTATGTGGAAAGTTCTTAAGTATGAACAATGTCATGAAAACAGTTGTCAAAGTAGTAAATAAAATAAGAGCGCATGCACTTCAAAGACGACTGTTCAGAGAACTAACAGAAGAGTTAGAATGCCAGTATGGTGATCTGTTGCTTCACACAGAGGTTCGTTGGCTTAGCAGAGGCAGAGTTTTGCAACGTTTCAAACAGTTGCTTCCTGCATTAGTAAAATTCTTCAAAGAACGGGGTGAGCCTTTCATTGAACTCGATCCCATATGGCTACAAGATTTTGCCTTTCTCACTGATATAACTGAAAAGTTGAATGATTTGAACTTGCAGCTTCAAGGCAAAGATAAGGACATTGGTGCAATAATTTCAGATGTAACGTCATTTTCAAAAAAGCTCGAACTGTGGGAAATAAATTGTAACCAGTTCGAATACAAGCATTTCACCAGTCTGAAGCAGATTGTTGACAAACAAGACCCTCCACAACACCCCAGGAACAGCCAAGATTACGTGGATATTCTTTCAGACCTCAGAGAACAATTCGACCAACGATTCCAAGATATTAAAAACATATTGATATTGACACAGTTCGTCAACTCTCCTTTTGTTGAGATCGATGCAGAAGATTTCTCAACTTGTGTTGTAAAAAATTTCGGTGGAGATCAGGCTGCAGTGGAAATGGAAGTTGTTGATTTTCAAAATGATCTGTCTCTTAGAAGCCTTTCTACCACTGGAAATATTTGGCCTCTAGTTCCCAATCAAAAATATCCAATTCTTGTTCAAGTTGGATTGAGATTGAAAGCTATGTTCAGCTCTACATACTTATGTGAAGCATCATTTTCTACTATGAAGTACATAAAAAGCAAATATAGTAACAGACTGACCGATGAACATTTGGATAACTGCATCAGAATGGCGGCTACAACATACTCTCCAAACTACAAGAAAATACTTGATGACCAAAAACAGTTCCACTCGTCTCATTAAAATGTAAATTTAGAAACTTTGTTGTAAAACTTCCTATCTTAATTATTATTTGAATAATACTAGAATTGTATGTTTATAGGCAATAAACAGAATATGTTAATTTAATGTTGTGTACTTTCTTTGGCCCAGTATTCCTTGGTAGCTCATAGAAGATTTATGAATGCTATGCTGGCTCACTGGCTCAAAAGTTTGGCGATCACAGTACTAAATAATCCATAAAATATAGTAATTTCGAAAAAGTTGTAGTTTATATTATATGAAGTCGTTTTTGGACGTTAAATAAACAGAAAATGTAGTATAATCTTTTTGCATTTAAGGCTCAGTTTTTGAGTAAATAAATAAAATGTCAATTTTAAAAAGTTCACCATAAAACGTAGTGATATCATAAAAATTGTAGTTTTTAATATACGAAGTCATTTTTCGATGTTAGATAAACAGAAAATGTAGGATGATCTTTTTCAATTTAAGGCTCAGTTTTTGATTAAATAAATAAAATCGAAAATTATACTAAATAATCCATAAAATATAGTAATTTCTAAAAAATGTAGTTTATAATACATCAAGTCGATTTTGGATGTTACAAAAACAAAAATTGTTAAAATGATCTTTTTGCATTTAAGGCTCAGTTTTTGAGTAAATAAATAAAATCTCAATTCTAAAAAGTTCACCATAAAACGTAGTAATATCTAAAAAAATGTAGTTTTTAATATACGAAGTAATTTTTCGATATTAGATAAACAGAAAATGTAGTATGATCTTTTTCAATTTAAGGGTCAGTTTTTGATTAAATAAATAAAATCTAAAATTATACTAAATAATCCATAAAATATAGTAATTAAAAAAAAAATGTAGTTTATAATATATCAAGTCGTTTTTGGACGTTAAATAAACAAAAAATGTAATATGATATTTTTGCATTAAGGGCTCGGTTTTTGATGAAATAAATAAAATCTAAAATTATACTAAAGAATCCATAAAATATAGTAATTTGAAAAAATGTGGTTTATATGAAGTCGTTTTTGGACGTTGAATAAACAGAGAATGTAATATGATCTTTTTCCATGTCCGATGTCCGACCGAAGGTCAGTTTTTGGCCGAAGCCGAAGCCGAATGTTCGGCCTTCGCCATAATCTTCGGCCGAAGCCGAAGGTTCAATCACACTTAGAAATCTTAGAATCCGGACTTAAAAATAAGTCACAATGAAAATTTTTATACATATTTATTTATTTGACAATAAAACATTCCACCGAAAGGTACATTATACAATAAGTAATATCAAATATAATAGCAATGCCTCTGATGCCGACGAGTTCAACTCCGCCTCAAGCTCGGCCAGGAAATAGGCATCAGAAAGGTCTCCGATTTTCCACTTCCTATTCATCTACAAAGCAAATAAAAACAAAAATAAATTAAAAACATTTTTGTGTTTGTATACATACATACATACATACGTATGTGTATGTGTATGTGTATATACATACAGATACACCTACACCTACACAAGTATACACGTATACACGTATACACACATATACATATACGTATATATATGTATGTATACGTATACGTGTACGCACACATATACGTATACGTATACATACACACATATACACATACACACATACACACATAAATCATACACGAATACACGCATACACGCATATAGGTACATACTCATAAATAAAGACATTACACACTAAAAAGTTACAATCGATAAAAAAAACGATAACGACTACGTCCTTACTTTCTGGTCGTAAACCTACGCATTATTCACAGAAATGGACGACTTTACTATCAGACTGATAAATTGTAAAAGAAAGTTGGTTTTTTGATTGACATCACATGAAGAGGGATACAAAACATTATTTGCCAGCGTATGCCACACTATTTGAGAGCAAGATTCTATTATTACATATCAAAAATGCTTACAAAGTTCATCTTTCGAATTTCTTAAGACGCTTCTGAAAAATGTTTTGTCGAAAATGACTGTATTTACTAGTCAATCGGATGTAATTTCATCATCAATCAATCAAACAATCGTTTAGGTCAATAAATACTCACAGTTTTCAGGTTTACTGTCCAATAAACACAAACAAACACTTATTTATTGCGACGCGCCAACGCCCTCAAATGGTACTCAACGGCTGAAATGAGAGCACAATCTTGACATTTCATAATGACTCACTAGTAAAGAGGCGCGTTCGAGAAAAATACTTTTTCTACGCCAAATATCATCGTGCATTTAAATAAAATACAACTGCATACGGAATGACACGAAAAACCCAATCAAATCACTTTCCCTGGATGCGTTCATTTGATTTCGATATCGCAGTGCGTACCAAAAGTTTGACTGCGATATCGCAGTCGCGGGGCCTGACGGGTTAAACGGGTTTTTCTTTTGGTAACACAGTTTTAGGTGGCAACACTGTTTTTGACAGCTTGCAGGTGCTGTCATCATGCATAAATTTCCAAGTTTAAGATTATGTAATTGTTAACAGTGCCTATTTTGTCAAGTTACTAAATTGGTTTATTTTTTTAACGATTATACAGCAATGGATATTACTCCTAGAAAGAGACAAACCATCATAACTCTTAGTAATAACACTTTCCTATCCCAAAGAGAGATTGCAAAAAAGTGCACTGTTAGTCAGTGTGCTGTTTCAAAAATTTTAAAACTCAAAATTTAAAATGGCACTGTTTCCCCTAGACGAAAGGGAAAATGTGGAAGAAAAAGAGCCACAACGGTCTGAGATGACTGTTATTTGATGAGAGTGAGTAAAATAAACCCTTCCTTAAATAGTATTGATCTACAAAAAGAACTAGCTACATCAGGAGTTCATATTCATGACTCAACAGTACGTCGTCGCTTGCTTAAAGGTGGCCTTAAGGCGCGACGACCTGTCAAAAAACAAATTTTAACCCCTGCTATGAAAAAAAAAACGCCTTCAGTGGACAAACAAATAAAAAACTGGACTAAAGAGGATTGGAGGAAAGTAATATTCTCTAATAAGTCCCATTTTTTTGTACAGGGGATCCGCGTTCAACATTTTCGCCGGGCTGACAAAGAGAAGATTTCTTCTAAACACATTCATCAAATGGCAAAGCACCCCTAAATAAAATGTTTTGGGGTTCTTTTACATATTTCGGGCCTCAAACACTTACCCCTGTTGAAGGTATGATGAATGGGGATAAATACATTGAGATACTAATGTCTAAAATGGTGCCTTCGTTGCAACGGCTTTACCCCAGTGGAAATGGAGTTTTTCAGCAAGATCTTGCTCCGTGCCATACATCGAAATAAGTAAAAAAAATTTTGCTGGACAATAATGTTTCTGTCCTTAAATGGCCTGGGAACTCCCCTGACATCAGCCCAATTGAAAATCTCTGGGCAATTTGCAAACAGAAGCTAAGGAGAGTGGACTGTTCCACAAAAGAAAAGATGATTTGTGCCCTAATCGCTGTATGATTTAGAGATGAAAAACTAAAGGAAATGTGCAAAAATCTCATCGATTCAGTGCCAGACAGGGTAGAAATGCTAATTCAAAACAGGGGTGGTCATACAAAGTGGTAACGATGTACATGTATAACTTATTTGGTAATTATACTGCTAAAAAACGTGTTTTTATGGAAATTTTTGTTTCATTCCATTAATTTGCACAAGGGTGTACATCTTTGCAAAAGTAGGGGTTTCAGAGCTGATAGCCATATTCAAGAATAGGCCTTACATATGCCTTGTAGATATAGATAAATTATATATATAATTTTGCTATAGAAATATATTTTGAAAGAAAAGTTCATATTCGGTGCCATGTAAAGTACATAAAATATTGAATTATTTGCTATAGAAATATATTATGAAAGAAATGTACATATTCAGTGCCAATTTTGCATTTATAAAATGCACCGTTCTTCTCGCCTCGCGTCCGCCTCGGAGGGAGGAAAGCGTCCGTCGGAGAGAAGATTGACCGTTTCGTCGGACGTTTCAGTTTCGCGTCGACATACGGCCAGGCGCCAGTCCGAGAGGAGGCCGCCCTGGAGAAGCTGGCGGCGTTCAGCGGCGCGGGCGGAGCCCAGGCGGGCGCGGCCGGCGCCCCCACCGCCCCCGCCGACTACCCGCCCGACTACTACCGGCCCCCCAACCCGCCCCACTACGCCCAGCAGTACCACGCCGACGCCTACGGCCTGCCCGAACACCACCACCCGGGTGAGTAGTCCCCCCCGCCCCCGCCCCCCGTCCCCCTCGACGCCTCTCACCGCCGCTTCCCCCGCAGGCATGGGCGAGCTGGGGTGGCAGCGCGGCCGCGGCTACGCGCCCGCGCCGCCCGCGCAGCCCTACCGCCACCCCAACCCCTACGACCAGCCCAAGCTGCACCAGTACGGCCAGCAGCAGACGGCCGCCGCCATGGCCATGCCGCGAGTGGCGCAGCCGCCCGCCGGCTACGTGCAGTCGCTCCCGCACTACGCGCAGCAGCCGCAGCCCGCGCAGCCGCAGCAGCTCTACCCTCAGCAGGTGGGTTCGCGCCGCCGCCTCGCCGACGAGTAGCCATCGGGAGAGAACTCTAAATTGTATACCATTTTTCCTTGCAGCCTTACCCGGGGTATAATCAGATGCACAACAGAGGCGTCGGTCGCATGAACCAGCACATGCCGTACCACCAAATGGAGATGCCTCAACATCAATACGGACACGTGCACGGGCAGAGCCACGGCATGGCTCACCTCGGGCATCACCAGCCGCTGCATCAGCCCCCTCACCAGCCCCCGCTGCAGCCCCCCCACCAACCTCCGCATCAATCTCCCCACCAACCGGGCCTCCAACCCCCCCATCAACCTCCTCACCAACCTCCGCACCAACCTCCGCACCAATCTCCCCACCAATCTCCTCACCAAACTCCCCATCAACCTCTCCATCAGCCTCCTCATCAATCTCCTCACCAAACTCCTCATCAACCTCCTCACCAACCTCCCCACCAACCTCCGCACCAACCTTCCCATCAACCTCCTCACCAACCTCCCCATCAACCTCCCCATCAGCCTCCTCATCAACCTCCCCACCAATCTCCTCACCAGTCTCCTCATCAACTCCCCCACCAACCTTCCCACCAGTCCCCGCACCATTCCCCGCACCAGCCTTCCCATCAATCCCCTCATCAGCCTTCCCACCAACCCGCTCATCATTCGCCCCTCCAACCGTCGCATCAACCGTCCCACCAGCCGCCTCACCAGCCCCCTCATCAGCCTCATCTGCAAGCTCACCATCCCCACCTGGCTCCGGCCGTCGGGCACCAGAGCGCGCATCCCCATCATCAGCCTTCGCCGACGCATCCCGGTCAGCGGCAAGGGGCGCCGCCCGGCCATCCCGCCCCTCAGGCCCATCCCGCCCTCGCCCAGATGCATCCCGGCGTCAACCCGCTCGCCGCCCTCCATCCCGGTTCGCAGCATCCTCCGCGGCCGAACCAACTCGCGGGCTCCGGTCCTCCGCGTCCCGCTCCCGGATTGCAGAATTCCGTCTCCAACCAGCAGAGCAATCCTAGCGCGCAGCAGGCGAGCCTCGCGCCGCACTACTCGCCGACGCCGCCGCACTCGCTCGTCTACGGTCAGCATCCGGTGCAGCGACTCGACCTCGGCGTAGACGTCCCGCAATATCCGGGCGCGGGCGGGGCCGAGGGCGGCGGCGGCCCCCAGTACCGCTCGCCGTTCTCGCAGCTGTCGCCGCAGACGGCGCGCGTGTCGCCGCGGCCTCAGGTCTCTCCGCGGCCGCAGGCGTCTCCGCGGGCGGCCGCCGAGCCGGCCGGGCCGCCGAGCCCGGCGCCGCGGCCGCCCGCCGCCGACGGCCGCTCGCCCGCGCCCTTCGCGCCTGCGGCCACGCTGCAGGCGCTGGAGCGGCTGGCCATGCCGACGGGGGAGCGCCCCCTCGCCCCCCGCCCCCTCGCCGAGCCGCCTCCCGCGCCCGCCGACCCCGCCCCCCCCCGGGCCCCCGGGCCCTCCCGGCCCGCTCGCCCCGCCCGGGCTCCCCGGCCCCGACGCCCGCTGCGAACCGTCGCTCGCGCTCGACGCGCAACGGAACGGCGAAACTTTCCCCGGCCCCGCGGAGGCTGAACTGCCGCCGCCGATCGATGGCGATGCGGAAAAGGCGCGTTCCGAAATGGAATCCCCCTCTGAAAGCGTCGCGACGGAGTGCGCACCGGTCGCGGAGCCCTCCGGCGATGCCCTCGCCGACGCCGTAGTCGTCGACGTTCCTCCCGTCGAAGAGGAAACGAGAGGGAAGGGCGACGTCGCCCTCTCTCTGGAGAACGATGTCATCGCCGAATCGTCCGCGGATCGCGGAGACTCGGATAAACATTCGTCCGAATCGGAAAATTCAAGTTCGTTCATTCCGTCGCCCTCTCTTCCGTCGCAACCGTCTAGCACGACCGCGAGCGACGAGCCGCAGTTTAATTCTTTGCAGAACGATTCCGCGATACGGAGACGACCAACGCCCGTTCAGTCGTCCGGTTTAGAAGGGGGAAATGTCCGGCTACCGGTTGCAGGTAATCTCCCACCTCATAGCATGAATTCTAACGTTCCCCTTAATTCTATGCCTATTCGCAATCAGCTGACGTCGCAGCCGATTCAAACGAACCCATCGTTGATGCCGATGAATCCGCTGAATCCGAATAATTTACACGGGTCTATCGCTTTAGCACAACCAATCGCTCCGTTGCCGATCGGGCATCGAATCCCTTACGATGGCAATTCGTTAATGGCATCCGTGCCGCTCGTCGGAAGACCTCAGTTGGGCCCCGTGCAGGGAAATAATATTCCAATAGTGCCCTCTCTAATATCGCACGGCGGTTTAGCGGGATTATATCAGGCCCCGGTGAGTCATCATCGGGAGAGAGCAGCTCTGCAGCAACAAATACAAGAAATATATTGCATGCCTCCTTCGTCCGAAAATCAAGAGAAAATAAGATGTCTGCAGGAGAGATTGAATATTTTACAACAGCACGAATCCAACGATAAATGCAACGGCGGTCCGAACTGCATATTGCAAAATCCGCTCTACGACGCTTCCATGATAGAGAGCCCGCAGGTGTCGAGCACGACCGGCCGCGGAAGAAGCCGAGGATCGGGAAAGCCGAGAAAGCCGCGGTCCAAGAAAGCGGACGCGGCCGCGAAGGCGACGCCCGACAAGGATCTACTGCCCGTTTCGGAAGACTGCGTCACGGCCGGCACCGGGCTGAAGCTCGCGGCCGACGCGACGGAGGCCGACGCGTACGAGATGACCTTCGAGAGCGCGTCCGTCGGCGAGATCGAGTCCTCCGACCCGAAAGCCAAGAAACCCAGGAAGCCGAGAGAGAGGAAGCCCAAGGCGCCCAAGGAGAGGCCGCCGAAGCCTCCGAGGGAGAGGAAGCGGCCGCCGAGGGACCCCAACACGCCCAAGCGGAAGTACACCAAGAGGGAGAAAGAGGGCGGCGCGGCGGAGGGCGGCGCGGCCGAGGGCGGTGCGGCCGAGGGCGGCGCGGCCGAGAGCGGCGACGGCGGCAAGGCGGTCGCCGCCGGCCCGTCCCCCGCCGACGACCACAAGGAGGTCAACAGCACGGTGGAGATCGCGGAGGGCGAGGCGCCGCCCGAGGAGGCCGTGACGGACTTCGACGACATCCCCGTGTCGAAGATCGCGGTGAGGGAGCTGCTGGAGGAGGCGGAGGCGCGGCGCGAGCGCGAGGAGGGCGAGCGGCGCGACCGGCGGCCCGGCGCCGCCGGCAAGCGCGGGCGGCCCACGGCGGGCGCGCGGCGGCGCACCGGCAAGCGGCGGCGGCGCGGCGGCATCGTGCCCGAGTCGGACGGCGAGGACGACGACCTGGCGGCGACGCCGCCGCCGTCGCCGCCGCCCGAGGCCGACTGCGACGGCTCCAAGCGGCGCTCGGCGCGCCACACGCAGCGCAAGAAGTACACGGACGATGCGCTGCTGCGCCTCTCGGACGACGACTTTGCGGCGCTGGCGGCGGCGCGGCCCGAGCGGCGGCCGCGCGCCCGCGACGCCGCCCGCCCCGAGCCGCCCGCCGCCCGCGACCGCCCCGAGCCCGACGACGCCGACGCGGCGCGAGCGGCCGACGGGGCGAGCCGCGACGCGCACAACAAGCCCGACTACGTGTACGTGGACACCGCCGACGAGGACTCGATGATCGTGCAGCACGTGCTCGCCTCGCGGATGGGGAAGCGCGAGGCCAAAGCGGCGCCTCCGCCCGAGCCGGGAGACGCCGGCCGCGAGACGGAGGCGGGGACGGAGGCGAAAGCGGAAGCGGTCGACCCGGCCGACCCGACTGACCCGGTCGATCCGGCCGACGCGGACGACCCGAATGACCCGGCCGAAGCGGCCGAGGCCGCCGACGCTCCTGCGAAACCGAAACCCGACCCGGAGACGGCCGAAGCGAAAGTCGATCCTCCCGAAGACGCCGAAGGATCGACGGCGGACGCCGAGCGGAACGAATCGAAAGTCGAACGTTGCGAAGAAAAGTCAAACGACGCTTCGGCCGACTCGAAAGAAAAATCCGACGATTCGAAGGACCTCGCCGCTCGGCCGGAGATCGAAGATAACCTACCGACGGTGGTGATCGACGTCGAAGAATACTATGTGAAATATCGCAATTTCTCTTATTTGCACTGCGAATGGAAAACCGAGGACGAACTCTACAAAGGAGACAAGAGAATCTTTTCGAAAATCAAACGATTCAAGCAGAAACAAGCTCAGCAATTGAACATTTTCGAGTGCCTGGACGACGAACCTTTCAATCCCGATTATATTGAAGTGGAGCGGGTGTTGGACGTTTCGGAGCACGCCGATCCCGGCCAGGACGTTCCGTTGAAGCATTATTTGGTAAAATGGAAAAGCTTACAGTACGAAGACAGCACTTGGGAACTCGAAGGCGACGTCGACCCCTTGAAAATTGATCAATACAATATTTTCAACAAATTACCGCCCAAAGAGAAATGGAAGTGCAAAAGAAGACCGTCATCCGACCAGTGGAAACAATTGCCCGAAACTCCCGTGTATAATAATAGAAACACGCTGAGACCTTACCAGTTGGAAGGGTTAAATTGGCTCTTATTCTCTTGGTACAATAGCAGAAATTGTATTTTGGCCGACGAGATGGGCTTAGGAAAAACGATACAAAGTTTGGCTTTCATAAATTCAGTGTGGGAGTATGGTATAAGAGGGCCGTTTCTGGTTATCGCTCCCCTGTCGACGATTCCAAACTGGCAAAGAGAATTTGAAAGTTGGACAGATATGAACGTAATAGTTTATCATGGATCTCAACACAGCAAAAGTATGATTCAAGAGTATGAGCTGTTTTACAAAAATGAGAAAGGCGGTTTTATAAAAGATTTGACAAAGTTCAATGTTTTGATTACCACTTTTGAAATAATCGTCACCGATTTCCAAGATTTAAAAACGTTCAATTGGAGAATCTGCGTGATCGACGAAGCGCATCGTTTGAAAAACCGAAATTGTAAGTTGCTCGAAGGTTTACGCCAGCTGCATTTGGAACACAGAGTATTATTATCCGGGACGCCCTTACAGAATAATGTCAATGAATTATTTTCGCTTCTTAATTTCTTGGAGCCAACGCAATTTTCGAGTAGTGATATATTTTTAGGTGAATTCGGACAACTTAAGACTGAATCGGAAGTGTTAAAACTGCAAGCGCTCTTAAAACCGATGATGTTACGCAGATTGAAAGAGGATGTTGAAAAAACACTCGCTCCCAAAGAAGAAACTATTGTCGAAGTTGAATTGACGAATATACAGAAAAAGTATTACAGAGGCATATTGGAACGAAATTTTTCTTTCTTAGAAAAAGGTACAGCTTCCGCTGCAAATATTCCCAATTTAATGAATACTATGATGGAACTTCGTAAATGTTGCATTCATCCGTATCTACTGAATGGAGCTGAGGATCAAATTCAGTATGATTACAAACAGCAACACGGTGAAGACATCAACGCTTATTACAAAGCTTTAATTCAATCTTCTGGAAAAATGGTTCTAGTAGATAAATTATTACCTAAATTGAGAGCGGGCGGCCATAGAGTTCTTATATTCAGTCAGATGGTTCGATGTTTAGATATTTTGGAAGATTATTTGATATATAAAAAATATCCATTTGAAAGAATCGACGGACGTATTCGAGGTAATTTACGCCAAGAGGCTATTGACAGATATTCAAAACCGGATTCCGATAGATTTGTATTTCTATTATGTACTAAAGCTGGCGGATTGGGGATAAATTTGACAGCGGCGGACACGGTTATTATATATGACAGTGATTGGAATCCCCAGAATGATCTACAAGCTCAGGCTAGGTGTCACAGGATCGGCCAACAAAAGATGGTTAAAATATATAGATTAATTTGTTGTAATACATATGAAAGGGAAATGTTCGATAAGGCTTCCATGAAACTAGGATTGGACAAAGCCGTATTGCAAAGTATGAACACTTCCCAAGGCGGTAAGGAAACGACGACGACCAAACAGCTTTCCAAAAAGGAAATTGAGGACCTGCTTAAAAAAGGGGCATATGGCGCTATCATGGATGAGGATAATGCCGGAGATAAGTTTTGCGAGGAGGATATAGAAATGATACTCGCCCGAAGAACCAAAGTAATTCAAATGGAATCCGAGAAAGGTTCCACATTTTCCAAGGCGAGTTTTGCATCTTCTGGAATCCGCTCAGATATAGATATTGACGACCCAGACTTTTGGAAAAAATGGGCCAAGAAAGCCGAAATAAATCCACTTGAAAAGAAAGAGGATGATGAATTATTGTTGATCACGGAACCTCGTCGCCGCACTCAAATCAAACGATATGGACACGACGACGGTCCGATGGAAATGTCTGACATGGAATCTTCTCCAGATTTGTCTGACGATGAAGAAGAAGGTATGTAACATAACATTGGAAGCATGTATTATTTGCTCTATTACAAAATAATGACATTTTGCTGCTGCGGCATTAACATCCTTTTTGGTGGAGGGTTGTTTCATTTTATCTCGACTTAAAATTTACAAAAACATCGGTAATGGGAAAACTTTAATATTGAATGATGTAATTGGCAATTGTGCATACATTTGTGTGTTTAATATGCACATATTTCAAAATTTACATTAGCAACAAATCCTTCCCTACTTAAAATCTTTGCCATATCTTAGTATTTCTCAATATTAATTTGAAAATGCTAGGTAAAGCATTCCATTTAGCTGTTTGCTTGTGCTAGAGCAGGTGATCCGAACATTTGCACCGCGTTTCACTCCTGATGACTCCTATCGCCGTCATAACAATATGATAATTATAGTTCTAGTGAAAAATTGTCGCCAATTATTTAATTATTCGAGGCATATTTCAATTTATTTATTTTATTATGACAAGGCAGCTAGCTACATAAGGTGTTGTGTTCGCGTCTAGAGCTTTGTGATGTTTATATAGTATGTATTAGCAATATACTTATTTTTTCATATTAGGTATAGACATGTCAAACATAATTATAGTTTCAATGAAAAACTCTAAAATAAAGTAACATTAAAGACAATAAATTTAAAAACAAAACACATTTAAGAGCAGCAAAAACCAACAATGTCATTTTAGGTAAGCGCCAAGCCGATTTTTAAGTTGGTTTAAAGACGCTGCGCTGATAATGTGTTCTGACATAGCGTTCCATTTGTCGACAACTGGATTTAATAAAAAAAAAAAACAAGATTTGACGCAAATAACAGTAGAAAATGAAACGTTGGTAACATCACAATACTTGTGAATGTTTATTAATTATGTATTATTTTGTGTGATTGGATTTTTTCATTTAATAAAATAAAAGGTATTTATTAATTTTGTAACATGTGGGGTGACGATGATTGCATGCTTTTCTGACTACATTTCAACTCATTTGGATGTGATTTTGTAATTTGCGTTGTTTTTATTTTTAATATTAATTTTTGTGGGGTGATATGTATTTTAAAAATATTTGTAAGTTTCAATTGAATGAACTAATGTATGAATGATATCATTGGAAATTCTTTATTGCATACTTAAAAAAAACACATTAATGTCAAGCATATTAACTTATACTAGCTATTAATTTATACTAGCCAATCACAGACTCTTCTCTAAACTGTTACTTTAAAAAAAAACATCTTTTATTTGCAAAATTTGTTTTTTTGGCGATGTTTAAATAAATTGGTATTGCTGTGAAATAGTTTGCAATCAGGACAACTGATAAAGGTTGCTTACTAGTGGGGCGAAATGAGGTTAATAATAATGAGAAAATATACTTCACGGAAGTAATTTTTCATTAATGTTATTATTTCTTTTGGATTTTTATTTAACAGCTTTAAATAAGCCGCATCTAACGTATGTTGAATTGTAAATATTTTAGTTTCCAAATTGTTACTTTTGTTGAGTTTTAAAAATTATGTGCACTGTAAGTGCACAATTGCCGTATTATTCATTCAATCTTTTTACATAAACATTTTTCAGAGCAGCATTTTAATCGGACATTAAAAATGTTTTTATGTAGAGGTCTCGCCCGTAAATATTTATCAACATTTAAGGAGAATGGGCAAAACGTCACCACCACCAATATCGACCGAACGTATGACGTTGAAAAGCTCTTTGCACATGACTGTCATTTGTTACTGGTGGTCAGTCTCAAATAATTGTGGGAAAAAGTTATATCTAAAACCAAAACCTATATCATTGGGTCCGATTGCGTTTCTTCGAGAACTAAAATAGGAACTTAGTTCAACTAAAAGAGACAGAGTAAAACGTTAGAACGGAATATGAAATGAACTGTTGTCAATTTTCCCGCACCAAAACCACCTGTCGAACTTATAGACGCCCGAATAAGTTTGAAATCATTTCGTGCGGTATTAGATTAAGCCGCTTTATCTTCAGTGGGTAGTTTTAATCCATAAAAGTGACAACCGTTCATTTCATATTCCGCTCTGACGTACTGCTCTATCTCGTTTGCACGAACTAATTTCCGATTTTAGTTAAAGGGAAATGCAATTTAGCCCATTGTATCTAAAAAATCATTTATCACAGTAAAATATTGTGATTACGTGTTAGTGTCAGAATAACAAAATAATCGAACACGCATTAAAACTGATAATGCAACCTTAATGCATCACAATTGTCACTTTGGCGGTACCTTTCTGCAAAAAAAAAAACAAGGTATGACAATGTGAAACATGGCAGCTTGGTGTGGCTCCGCATATACGGCCGGCGACGATTTTTCATATAGTGACACAGGTTTTTTCTTAACTTGCTGTAACTTTTTTCTCACAATGATTTGAGTCTGACCACCATAGTAACAAATGACAGTCATGAAAAGAGCTTTCCAACGACATGTCTGGTCATTATTGGCGATGGGGACGCGTCCCATACATTTTTGTCCATCCTCCTTTCTAACTCTAATGGTCTTTGAACATATACAGTCCGCATGCGAGCTCCGAAGAATCGGGGACTGGGATAGCGGCCGGATTACGCCGCCCCCGACCGTTGCTTCATACCCTGCACTCCCCCAGCACTAGTACTGGAAGAGCGCGGGGTTTGGAGCGACGGTCATGGGCGGCGTAATCCGCCCTCTTCGCCAGCTCCCGATTCTTCAGAGCTCGCGCGCGAACTGTACTTTTATGTTATTGTGTTTTATTATTATCGTTTTAACTTTTTAGGTATCGGTTTGAGAAGCAAAAGGAAAAAGGATAAGTTTGGAAAGAGGAGTAAAAAGTATAGTTGCGACGAATATGTCCCAAGGCACGAAGGGAGTTCAAGTGGTGAAGATGTTCTCTACGGCAGTTGGGCTCGCTCAGAGTGTTTTAAAGTTGAGAGAGGACTTCTTACTTTTGGGTGAGTTAATTAATAATATGTAAGATTGTTTTCTTTATATTTATTTTATTTTCCTACTATTCATTCGTTAATTAGCAGCTGAACAATGTAATTTACGTATCCTCTTATCTAGTTTTAAATAATCCTATATACTTGCCATTCAAACAAAATGGAGTTAAGACGTTTTTAAAGGTTTACATAATTTCGTTGAATTTATTTTTTCTTTGTTCTATGCCAAGTAGTTTGTTTTAGATCACTTATAATGAATGTCAAAATGGAGTCTTTTATAAATTTACAAGTATTTAACCCTTGGAGTAAATGGGTATTTTCATGGATGCATCTGTCTCTTTTGCAGGATTTTCGGCGACATCGACCTTAAAGTACTATAACTACGAAACTACTACACCAATCATAAAAAGAACAACTGCACAATGATTGCATTGAAATTTCGAATACAGAATATTGAAATATCATTTTGTAAAACAATTAGATAATTATGAATAAATATGAGAACGTCAAAGAGGTGAAAAAAACGCGCGACCAGATTTGGTCGACTCGTACTCAACGGATAATTGTTTCGCGACCAGATTTGGTTGACTCATACTCAACGGGTTAAGTAAATCAATTAAATACGGGATATAGAACAGTTTGAACACAAACAGGACAGTTTGAACACAAACTGCAAATTGGACATCTAGTCATCTGCATTATCCCAGAATTGTTTTGACAATTTTAAAATTACGCTTTTGATTATTTAAATTGCGAGGTTTTGATTTTTATTTTGTATCGAATCCCATCGCATCCTGTGGAGATCGTTTTGTATATATTTCTGCAAATCTTAACAACACATTTTTGTTCCCGGATTTCGCAGGACCATAAAATGGCAGTCTGACTACTGGGAGCGGTTCCGGCGGATTTTATCATGTCTTAAAAACCAAGATTTTTTAAAAATAAATATTATTAAAAAATATAAATTTTATTTTATGAATAATTTTATTGACATGTTTTATTGACATCCAAAGTTATGATTTCAAAGATATCGAGATAATTCTGTCACATTACTTTTATTCAATTTTAGACAAAATAAAATTTTGATTTAAAACTAGCTCATTATCGATTTAGTTATTTCAAGATTTTCACTATATTTGATTTCGGATTACCGACAAAGGCAACCGCTACCAGTGGCCAGACTGGCATTTCTATAGTCCTGAGATATACAGCAATATGGCTGTTAGTTATTTTCGTCATAAAATTATGTGACTTTTCGCCTCTCAAATGTGGAACTTTGTCGTCATGACTACTGTTTGTTTAATCATTAATGTCCATTACCTATTTTTGTTGGTTGTGTCAATTTTTTAATTAATTATGAATCTCACAATTGCAAGCCAAGAACAATCTAGAGTGTTTAGTAGCTGTGGAAATGAAACGCTCGCAGAAGACTATACACATGAAGATTTGGCTGCTGTGGTTACTAAAATTCGCGAGCATAATATTTTGTTGTCGCTAGAAAATGAAATTTTTGAGAAATTTCTGTTTCGACAAGATCCGAATGCTTTAATAGGGGTTCAACAGGCATTAGATCATACTTTAAAGCTACAATCGCAACATACGTCTTTGATGACTTTGGGTGTTCGATCACATTCGAGAGGGGTTATCAGTGCTAGTCGCGTTAGCTCACCCAATGCTGCGTCCAGATTGTCAGTTCGGAAATTTGATTCGTCGTCCAGATTTGGAACCTCTGTAGCTGGACTGGCAAAAATAAATGTCGCTCAACGATCTGAAATAGTAGAAAAAGAAATAGAAGTAATCAACGCATCTTCGGAGGCGACCAGGCAAAAATCACAAAAACGACACAATTTAATTAAATCCCAAATTGAAGAAGTAACCATTAAGGTCGATGAAATAACAAAAGCAAAAGAGAAATTCCAAGAAACTGTAATAATTCAAGGTCTAGATCCATTAACTCTGAGAATTCCGGGGGAAATTTGGATACGATATTTTACCATGTGGTTCAAAATGAACAATCAGCAAATTGAAAAACTACGTTTACGTACGAGCACTTACAATACAAAATATCGTACATTAAAATCTCACATTGCTATAAAAGAGGAAACGGGGGAATCGTTGAGAGCTGTCGATTTTGAGAAATTGAAAATTCAGAATCGAGAGTGTCTCGAAATAATTGAAAAGAAAAATAATTTCTTATTCGGGATAAAAAAGATGGCGGGCGATGCAAATCTCAGTTTGACGAATCATAAAAAAATGGTTACAAAGCAAACAAATTATTTAAAAGAAATTGAAGGATTTATAGAAGAGACAAATAAATCAATCGCTGGATTTACAGATAGACATATTAAAAGCGAAGCCGAAGCGGATATCGCAGAGAAAAAATTAAAACATTTGAAAAATCTCATCTGGAAATATAGGATACCGGACGTAGCGGATTACATTGCGAAAAAGAGCAAAATTGGGGAATTACAACGGCGAATGAAAGTTTTCTCCGTTCGTAATCGTATTCAGAAAATTACCTTAAAATCGTGCAGCGACAGGCTCGGGCGAACGTCGACCGGTCGGAGGGCGTCGACCGGCGACGTCTGACGGGCCGAAGGACGAGGAATCCATTTCAAAATTATCGTTTTCGTCAACAGGTGGGCTAGATGGGAGGAAATTTTAGAAAAGAATCAATTTCGACGCGGATGGACCGTATCTCACGTCGAAGACTGCGCTCGGGTGATCGTAAGTAAACGTATTTTTCATTCGACACAATTGAGATTTTTCTCTCGTGATGACAACGCCATGCTAATACGGAGAAAGCGTTCGGTTTTCCGTGAGTTGAGATAGCAATTCTGATTCCCGGTCGCGTTCTCTCTCGTCGGTCCCGCGGCCCGACGGCGTCGCTCAAGCGCTCGATCGTTTTCAGGTGCTGTACTGCCTCCGCCACTACAGAGGCGACGAGAAGATCCGCAATTTCATCTGGGACCTGATCGAGCCGTGCGAAAACGGAGAGGCCAACATCTCGCGCGACCACAGCGGCCTGCACAACCCGGTGCCGCGCGGCCGCAACGCCAAGAAGAAGAGCAAACACAAGGAGGGCAAGGAGGGCAAGGCCTGCGCCCAGAAGTGGGAGGAGCCGGGCCACTGGGCGGGCGGCGAGCGCTTCGACTGCGAGGCCTTCCTGGAGGGCAGCTACAAGAAGCACCTGTGCCGTCACGCCAACAAGTGAGTGCGACCCTTCCGCTTCCCTTTCGTTTCTCGCACTCCTCGCCTTTTTCACCCGGTCCTAGACTGAAAATCCCCTTTTCGAGGCGCGTTCCGCTGACCGCCGTTCTGTCTTCAGGGTCCTGCTGCGCGTGCGCATGATGTACTACATCAAGCGCGAGATCATCGGGGAGCTGGCGGCCGCGATCCGCGAGGGAGCGCACGCGAGGTGAGTGGCGATTTCCCCTCGGGGCTTGGCTTTGCTCCGGCGGGACCGCTCGGGGAGGGAGAGAGAGAGCTAAGGTGTGTGTGTTGTGCAGCGCGCTGGGCATGCCGGTGCGCGCGCCGGCCGAGCAGCCGCCGCCGCGGCCGTGGTGGTCGGCCGCGTGCGACGCGTCGCTGCTGGTGGGCACCTACCTGCACGGCTACGAGAACTACCTGCCCATGCGCTCCGACCCCCAGCTGGCCTTCGTGGGGCTGCTGGGCCCGCCCGACGACGCCGAGGCCACCACCATCCGGTGAGTAGAGCGGTCCCCCGCCCTGTCCCCTCCCCTCCCCCCTTCCCCGCGCTCGCTTCGCGCTTCGCTCGCAAGCGTCGCCGTGCCCCGCCGCAACGTACTCCAAACACAATTTACCTTTTGTTTTCTATTCTACATTCTGCGACGATGTATACAATGTGTCCGTTTCGCGACGATGCATCTATTGAGAGAAATCTGTACAAATCTGCGGATATCGCTATCGTATTGAGTTTTCTGTCGAGTAACCGTCGATCTATCTTCCGCTAGGGTTAAATATGCGTTTATAACTGGCTCTAGATGATAAAACGTAATTTTTAATAATTATATGAACGTTACAGAAATTAAATTATTACTCTGCGTGCGATAATATATATTTCAAATTCGTACATGTCCGACGACCGAGTTCTCTTCGCGAAACTAACCCGCGTCGCATCTCCGCTCCGATGAAAGTGTTACTCCTAACGAATGTTTCCATCGGAATTCCTCAAATTAAATGCCTTACTTTAATTGCGCGAGTTGAATCCTACGATTTAGTACGACGAATAGAGCGAGCCGTAAAGTTACGCCGATGCGTTTCATTTTCATCCCACCGACGGTTACGCAATATTAGATAGCGACAATATTAAATTTAGCCTATCTGCAAATTGGACATCGAGTCATCTGCATTATCCCAGAATTGTTTTGACAATTTTAAAATTACGCTTTTGGTTATTTAAATTATGAGGTTTTTATTTTTATTTTTTACAATCCCAGCGCATTGTGCCGAGATCGTTTTTTTACATATTTCTGCATACTTCAAAATTGACTTTTTTGGGAAATTATCTCACTGTTGCTCGGGCGCGGCGATATACCTCTGCATCGAGAACCTCTTTATCTTTAATTCCTATTTTATACGCTCTTATTTTTTTTTAAATAATCAGCATGCATCTTTTTTCTCTAATGTATCCGATTACGCATTACAATCGAGACAATAAACAGCAAAGTTTTTTTGATAATTCTATTAACTTAGTGCGGTGATTTATTACATTATAAAAATACAAATTTTACTTAGCTTTAAAACTTTTATTGTGTATTTGAATTTAATTTGAAATCCATATGAAAATGTCCATCCCCATATTTATGACATCAAAGGACAATGGGTTTTTTGTACTTACTTAGTTAGTTGTAACACTTTACCACATATATCAAACGAAAGTTTATTACAAGCGTAACATTTCGTTATACAATCCCATCTTGTGGAGCCATTTTTTTGCAAATGGCCCGGAGGTTTTCGATCGGGTTGAGATCGGGAGAGTTTCCGGGCCATTCAAGTACAGTAATTTGGTTCTGTGTCCAAAACTGTTTCACTTTTTTCGAAGAATGGCAAGATCCTGTTGAAACATTTCCTCATTGGAAGGATAGACCTTATGGAGCTCCTGTAGCCTATGGTTTGATACGATGTCAATATATTGGTCGGAATTCATCATCCCAGTGACTGGCACGAGTGATCCAGTGCCATGATAGTAGAAGCAACCCCAACACATTTTCTTTATAGGGTGTTTTACTCTGTTCCAAATGATCAGGTGATTGGGATCACCAGCTGCTAGCTGCACGAACTGGACATGCTGTCCCTGCACAACAAAATGTATTTCATCGGAGAAAAAAACTTTATGCCGGTCTTCAGTTGTCTAGTGCTGGTATTTCATGGCCAAGCTAGGTGCTTCTTCATCATAGTGGTCAGAAGCCACTCTTTACAGTGGTCAGAAGCCGCTTCTTGATTGGCTTATTGGCATCCTTGCAATCCTACCTGATTCAAGAAGCCGTCGTCGGACTGTAGTTACGTCAATATTTATTCCAGATTGATGAAGTTCTCTGTTTAGGTCGACTGCTGACATGCGTGGATTTATTTTACTCTTGCGCACCAGAAGTTATTTATTGAGGATCATCTTTGAGGATTGTTTACCTTATAACCGGTATAACCGGAAAGTTATAGCCCATCGTGTTTTGAAGAAACATGGCAGAATCACCAAAACCAAAAAAAAAACTATGTTATGGACGCCACCAGTCTTATAGGAAAAGACGGAAACTAATTTTTATAAAAATAATATCCAAAAAAAAATACGAATAAAACAAAACTTTATCAGATACCTAAAAAAAACAATCTCAGAGTGTGGGCTAAATATTGATAAGCATTGGATTTGGCCCACAAAAAATCCTTTTCCCTCAGACGCACAAAAGACAAAAGAAAATCACGCTGGTAGGTGAAAAATTCTTTTTTATTTAGCCTAAAAGGCACACGGAAAATTTTCCGTCGTGTCCACGGTGCGCAGACCGCAAACGTGCACCCGCCCAGCAATTGAGGGATATTTCCTCTTCCACATGGAGACAAAAATCCCTGTGAAGTGAAGGGTGAGGCTGAATCCTCACATTCGATGACAATTTACGTCACCTCAGCAGTATTGCGCAAAAAAACAGAGATTTAACAAAGGTGCCACCCGCTGTCGAAAAAGAAACACAAATCCGTTAAAATTGCGCTGATCCTTCATGAAAACCAACCCAAAATGAAATAAAATCTTACCAGCAAATTCGAAGCACAGCCTACATTAAAAAATAACCGTCAACTCGACATAAAAGATTTAAAAATCGGCTGGCGAAATGCCGCCCTCGCTCTCCCAATCGCGAAACTTTTTGACAGCTCCTCGGTCGCCCATAAAGGGTAGGGTTGGACCAGTATCGTTGCTATCGAACCAAAGAGCGACTCCGGGCAATGCGGATGATAGCTGCGCAGCTCTATCTGTCAAAATTTTGACATTTACGAAAGTTCGCGAACATGGTATATTCAATTGTCAAAATATGGAAGGAATGCACGAAAACAGCGAGAAACCCCTAGGAAACATTACAAAATACCGGGAACCCATGAAAAACAGGTTCGGCGAACATAACCTGCTCACAGGCGCGAAAACAAAACAACAAAATATGCGGTATTTGTTATATCCCCTTCCGAAAAAGAAATCGGAAGAGCCAACGAACGATTTCAAACGAATCGTCCCGATTAAATTTCTCCTACTATAGGATAACAAAAACGCCAATGCATATACTATCAAGCAATAACCGATACTCCTTGTTTAATCACTCAAAAAAAAGAACTCTCCCTCTCTTAGGAGGAAACGACCCTATTGGGACATACGAACCGACCTGCTAACTGGGACCAGATTGCTAACAAATTGTTCCGGCACGGAACCAGAATCACCAGAACTAGAGGTCGAAGGTACGAGCAAAAATATAGGACCTGCCACAGGGACAAACAAATTCTTATTTGACAACAATTTGGGCTCGGATGGATTAGACAACGGTGTGGACTCCACCGGCGCAGAAATAGACGTCTGTACATTGGGACTAGGCGCCCTCGCAATCTCCGCACACTCCTCCAATACCTTGACAATTTCCAAAATTTCGGCCCTTAAATGTTCCAAACGACTCACCATTTCGACCGTAGTAGAGGCTATTCTCGAGACTCGGTAGAAAAGGTGAGTTGTATTGGTACAAACCCGTTTGTACAACAATTTAGTCTGGTATTATAAATAGGATAGAAAACGAATTTACCGCGTGAAATTTGTAGGACCCGACGTTTCGGTGACGTTGCAGCCGCCGTTGTCTAGGGTAGACTGGAGAGTTGTCAGTCCGTTGTTTTGCGGGTAGGCCGCAAAAATGGCCGCAAAAATTATATGGCTTACCTAAAATCCATAAGGATAATGCACCATTGAGACCGATTGTGAGCCAAATCGACAGCCCCACATATCCTCTGTCAAAACACTTGGCTGGTGTCCTCCAACCGCTTACGGGCAAAACGACGTCTTACGTGAAAGACTCGCGACATTTCGTAAGCATTATTAGAAGCTTAAAACTGGCCGAAGACGAAATAATGGTGAGCTTTGACGTCGAATCTTTATTTACGAATTTGCCCATTTCGGAGTGTCTTACGGTGGTGAGAGATAAACTAAGGTCTGAGGACCTCCCTATTAGCTACGCCGACATGCTTCAACATTGCCTGACATCCTGCTACTTTCTATGGAACGGCGATTATTACAAACAAATCGACGGAGTAGCAATGGGATGCCCCGTATCGCCGATAGTTAGTGACCTATATATGGAATATTTTGAGGAATTAGCCATAAAAACCTCCAAAATTAAACCCATTCTCTGGCTTCGCTACGTGGATGATACCTTCTGCATCCTGAAAGGCAACATTCAAACGGTGAAAGAATTCCTGGGTCATCTAAACTCCATACACCCAAAAATCAGTTTCACCTATGAAGTAGAGAAGGACGGCTCCTTACCATTTTTGGATGTCAAAGTGACGAGGAGAAGTGACAATACTCTCGGACATACGGTATATCGGAAGCCCACACATACGGACAGATATTTGCATGCAAGCTCACACCATCATCCCTACCATCTACGTTCAGTGCAAACGTCGCTCGTGAATCGAGCACGCGATCTATGCGACACTGAGCATTTTCCGAAGGAGATGGAACATGTCAATGATGTCCTTAGGAAAAATGGATACGGAAAATATCACGAGACACGCACACGATCTAATACGGACGAAACTCAAAAACCGAGCAGATCAAGAGCATTCTTACCATACGTCAAGGGCGTGACTGATCGAATAAGTAAGATGCTAAACAGATTCGATATAAAAACGATCTTCAAACCGACCCAAAATATAGCTCGATTTTTGAGGCCTGTAAAGGATGTAATACCACTGCAAACCCCGGGTGTGTATAAAGTCGAATGCAGCTGCGGTCTAGCCTACGTTGGACAAACGAAACGGCCCATAGCCACGCGACTGACAGAACACATCAAAGCTGTTAAAAACGTTCAGCGAGAAAAATCGGCGATCTGCGAACATATATTGGATAGCGGAAGTAACCACTGGATGCAGTTTCAAAATCCCATTGTTCTATCCAAGGAACAATTCTACTTTCCTCGCATGATCCGGGAAGCCATTGAAATAAGAAGAACTCCGAACTTCAATAGAGATGACGGCTACAAACTCTCTTCTACGTGGAACCCTCTTCTTAAAATGTTCCCGCCGCCGAACGCCGAACGCAAAGACGTAAAACAGGATACAGTGAGTGTTGTGTGCAAGACGGATTTTAAAAATTCCCGCGCTCCGAGCCCGGCCCCCCACCACCGTTATAACCTACGCAGTGGCGGCAGCGGTTTGCGGCCTACCCGCAAAACAACGGACTGACAACTCTCCAGTCTACCCTAGACAACGGCGGCTGCAACGTCACCGAAACGTCGGGTCCTACAAATTTCACGCGGTAAATTCGTTTTCTATCCTATTTATAATGTCAAACAACCGCGATAGTCTTCGAATTTAGTCTGGTTTTCCCCCAAATCCTCTATTAATTCTTGGAGACACGAAAGTCGAATAGAGCATTCATTATACTCCTGCTCTGGATCCAGTTCTGTCGATGTAATGGAATCCTCAGGGAATTGATTCAAAAGCGCAGCGAACTGTCTGCGCATGGATTCTAAAACCGATGGGGTGACATCCCGAATTCTGAACTCGTAATCGAGTTCAGCCTTCACCAAGTGAGAGGCGGAATAATAAACTAAAACTTGGGAAACCATTTTTAAGTTTTAGACATGAAAGAAACATAAAAAAATTTTTTTTAACCCGCACACCACGTAACATCCATTTGGGGACATGTATGGCGGCCGCCTACAATCCGAAACATCCGATTTTGGATATCGCGCTCGCCGCTGCGAAAAATGCAATTTACGATTCGAAACGTCGTACTTAATGCTTTCTGACCGCGGAACGACATGGCCAAATAATCTTTAATTCGCCGGCCAACGACGATAAAATCGATCGCCGATTTAAAAAGTCAGCATAGACGTCAAAACGGGAGTCTCCATCGGCCACCGCCGCGGCGGCGTATAGTTCCGCGAAATGGTTGTTTTGTGCAGTGTTTTGTGGATAAAAGTGCAGTGTTTACTGGATAAAAGTGAGTAATTTCCATTTTTAAGTAGTTTAGGCATAAGTATTAGTCAATTGAGATAGTCCATTTGCTGTTTTTCACGAATTTTCAAAGAAAACACTTCGGCAACAACAAACGGCTCGCGAAAAAATGGTTGTTATTATTTTGTAATGTTTATGAAATATCCCGATATATAGCGAAATATGACGTAATGTCGCTTTAATTTACTAACAAAATAAGTATTGTTTCATTTACATCCTAAGTTATCACATAATTAGGCGTATTTTGAAAATTATATCTTGTTTTGTAAAATGAATCGCGCAAAGAAACTTGTTTTGATAATTACTATGAGAGAATAAAGTGCGATTTTCCATAGTTTTTCGATGAAATGTGACTCTTTGGAGTATAGTAATTAGTTATTAGACATATAATAGGTCTATGATAAGACAATATAATTGAAAAAATCTAACGAATTTTATATTATAATCATTCAAAGTTTATTATTAAGTTCGGACGCGGAAACTCTCAAAACTTTAGATTTTTCTATAATATCAGACAAAGCTCAAAGTTCTGGTGTGATTTCTAAGAAGTGTGATGTAGTAATAAAGTTATTTTGAAAGAATTTCATATAAAAAAATACCATAAGTAGTCACAAATTAAAAATTAAAAAATTTTTTTTTTACGAGAATACATAAAATTTTTCTTGGCTGAATAAATAAATATTTTTGTATGCAAATAAGTAAAAAAAAAATATCGTTTTGGTAAAGCATTTAATAAAGAACATAACTGTATTTACAATTTTTGCATATTTTACGTATTTTGTGACAAAAAAATCGAAATGATTTTATAGGCGAGTTTTTTCAGTTTGCCAATTTTGTAATATTTATTCATTATTATCTTAATTGTTTTACGAGATAAGGTTATAATGTTTTATATGTCAAATTTCAATGCGATCATTTTTATCTTTATCTTTTTTAAATACGTTTAGTGGTTTATAAGTTATGATCGTTTTTCTCAAGGCCGTTGACTCGCGTCGATTTTTTGCGCGAATATGTCGCGCGCAAAAGTGTTTTTACCTCGCAACGTGAGGGGTTAAAACAAAAAAAAATTCAAATATATGAAAACCCAAATAAAAAAATAATAAAAAGGAACAAACTGACCCATTTTAACTGCTTGTGGCACCTCTGTTTATACGCTGCTTACCTCCACTAGGATTATTGCCGTCACATCTAGAAATTAACAAATAAATATTAATAATCATATAAATCATAAACGGCAAGTGTACAACTTTTTCGCGGAAACCGCCTTAGAATTACAATGTTACAAAAAAAACTGCTGCTAAGCAAAGCTAAGTATACAACAATAATTTAATATCTTGCCTTTAAATCTGGAACTATAACAAAATATTAAACTAATAAAAAAACGGTAAGATTGACATGCTACATACTATTTCGCGGTAACCGCTTGACCTATTTTTTTAATACAATTTTTAAACAGTGTAAAAAAAACCATTAGGAAATCATACCATAGGGAATCATACATCATACAATAGGGAAAATAAAATTTCCATTTTCCCTATTGTATGATGTTCACCGCTCCCGTCGTTTTTTTCGGATTGACAATCCTGCTGACGGATGCGAGGCCAATTCCAACATTATCCATTACCGCCGGTATGTCAGAAGAGTGATATCCATGCTTGAAAAGTCACTCAAATTGCGCAGTCCGAATCTGCTCTTTACGTAAAACAACAAATTTCCTACTATAAACACACCAACATAACCTAGAATACGTTTTTTTGACATTTCACACGTGCTCGAATTACCGACAGGTTAAAAAATACCAGAAATAAAATTATCTCAGATAGTTGCCAGAAACAAAAGAAAAGTTTAAATTTATTGCTTGTTCCAATTTATTCGCACGGTACTGTAACTTTATCAATATTAACCATTAAATAATAAAAATAGCTGCATAGTACCGAGTGAGTACTTTTATCTTATCCTAAAACTAAAGCGGTAGATAAGTTAATGTATGAAAAAGATACAGGCAATAAGTAAGACGAAGATAGTGATCAGTGAGCGGGTGTCAGGTAAGATTCGGCGCCTGGGTCGTCGAAATTTCTTTGTTTTACGTTGGGGTTGTCTAAACGAGTTAATAGATGGAAGAGACAAAGCAAATAAGCAAGACAGAGGTATGGGTGAGCAAGACAGATGTATGACTCAGTGTATTGGTGGCAGGTAAGATTGGCTCCTGGGCCGTTTTCAATCCTTCATTTGACGTTGGGGTGTTCTGAGTGTTTTCTGTTTTCATGTGATGCCGTTTTTACTTTCTGGCTGTGGTACTTGACTTGAGTGGTTTTTACTTTACGATTGGATTTTGGTTTAACTATTGATTCGTATAACGACTTGTAATAAATCCTTGTTACATAATAAACCCTATTTAACTAGGTTAAGTAATTAGTTTATTTCACAAAATCATCCGTATATACAAAACTTCGGATGTGTATAATTCCAATACGACATGGATTAACCCCTTGACTCGCGAAGGAAAAATTTAGCCGTTCCTTTTGCGCGCGAGAGTTTCGTGCGTGAAGTCGACGGCCTTGAGAAAAACGACCGTAACTTGTAAACCACTATACGGATCATAAAAAGAATAACTGTAAAATGATCGCATTGAAATTTGAAATATAAAACATTATAATCTTATCTCGTAAAGCAATTAAGATAATAATGAATAAATATTACAAAGTTGGCGAACTGAAAAAACTCGCCTATTCAATCATTCTGATATTTTTATCATAAAATACGGAAATCTTTGCAAAAATTGTAAATACAGTTATGTTTTTTATTAAATGCTTTTCCAAAACTATTATTTTGTTTTACTTATTTGCATACAAAAATATTTAGTTATTCAGCCAAGAAAAATTTGATGTATTCTCGTAAAAAAAAAAAAATATTATTTTTGTGACTACTTCTGGTTTTATTTTTTATATGAAATTCTCTCAAAATAACTTTACCACTACATCACACTTCTTAGAAAATCACACCAGAACTTTCAGCTTTGTCTGATATTACAGAAAAATGTAAAGTTTTGAGAGTTAGCGTCCGAAACTTAGTAATAAACTTTGAAATCTCATAATATAAAATTAATTAGAGTTTTTCAAATATATTGTCTCATTATATGCTTATTATATGTCCAATAACTAATTATTATACACCAAAGAGTCAAATTTCATAGAAAAACTATAGAAAATCGCACTCAAAATATGGTAATACTCCTATACTAATTGTCAAAACAAATTTATCTGTGCGACATCATATTACGAAACAACTTCAAATGAGCGAAATTCGGCAAAATTATATACGATGTAAATGAAATAATAGCTATTTCATAAGCGGATTAAACCAATATTACGTCATATTTTGCGATATTTCGGCCGTTTTACAAAAAAAAAACGGTCATTTTCTGCAACTCATGTTTTTGACCGAACTATTTTGCTTAAAAATACGTGAAAAAAAGCAGATGGGCTATCTCAAATCAATAATGCTCATTCATAAACTCTTTTAGAATGCAAATTACTCACGTTTTTTGTAGGAAATCGCACAGAAACACTTCCTAACCCTTGGAGTAAATGGGTATTTTCATGGATGCATCTGTCTCTTTTGCAGGATTTTCGGCGACATCGACCTTAAAGTACTATAACTACGAAACTACTACACCAATCATAAAAAGAACAACTGCACAATGATTGCATTGAAATTTCGAATATAGAATATTGAAATATCATTTTGTAAAACAATTAGATAATTATGAATAAATATGAGAACGTCAAAGAAGTGAAAAAAACGCTGAACCAGATCTGGTCGTATCATACTCAACGGATAATTGTTTCAGAACCAGATTTGGTCGTATCATACTCAAGGGGTTAATCACTATTTTCGTCACAAATTCGCGGCACTGAACTCGCGCGCACTGAATCTGACAGCTGCGCCGGCGTGACTAATTTTTAGCAAAATATTTATTGGACACCACGTTTGAGTCGCGTTCGGCTATTGCAATTTTTCAATATCGAGGGGTATTATTGGCCACAATGTATGGCCAATCAAATGCGCATAGGATCGCATTTCGATTTATAAATCGCATTTTTGCAACGGTGAGCGTTGCAACCGCTATTGGTCGGCTCACATTTTGCCTTAGTTAGGCTTGCAACCCGAGCCGGCCGGTTAGAGGGGTTTGAGTTGAACTTTGATATTATTACTTCTTTACAGGAGCACAATTAATTAACTATAAGTCCCTAGTTGTTACACTCTGGGTACACCTTTCATACACAAATGCCCATTGTCCTTTATGTTAATGTTTTTTTTTGAAATTTTTTTAAATTTATTTATTTATCCATATTAATAACATATAATTAATTAATTACAAACTATTGATTAAAAACTAGTAGTGCTTAACATTAATACTTAATTAATCATTGATAAAAAAAAAGGTACAGGCTCATGTGGATTTTACTGCCTCACTAGGCTTAGGCCTGTGTCGAGGCAGTAGTCTAGTGAAGGTTGTCTAGTAGCAGCCGTGTGTTAAAAAAATATAATGGATCATGGTAATTTTATTCGGAAGCGTTTATCTTCGGTTTCAATACCTTCGAAAGTTTCAATACCTTCATCTGGCCGTTACGCACGTTTATTATAACCTAAGAATGTACATGCCGAAGGCGTATTTTTCTCGATTTTTTTCGTCTACAATGCGGACGGGGTAATCGACTATCGGGCGGGGTAAACGAAGCCGTTTTTTTCGCCCGGGCTCGGCCGATTTTGCGAAATCGTCGAGCCGTTCCGACGTCGCTCGGCCGCATTTACGCGACGAGGCGCGCCGAGCGAGGTTCTGACGCATCGGGCCGCAGGGACGAGAACCTCAACGCGGACGCCGAGTGCGAGGCGGACCTCGGCGAGGAGGGCGAGGAGGACGGCGAGGAGGGCGACGGCGCGGAGGGCGAGGCGGCGGACGGCGAGGAGGCGCCGCCCGCGCCCTCGCCCGCGCCGCCGCCCTCGCCCGCGCCCTCCGCGCCCTCGCCCTCGCCGGCGCCCCCGCCGGGCGCCGCCGCCCCCGCCCCCGCCCCCGCCGACGCGCGCCAGTGGCCCTCCATGCAGGACCTCAACGCGCGCCTGCGCCGCCTCATCACCTCCTACCAGAGGAACTACAAGCGTGAAGAGCTCAAGCTGCAGCAGAGAGCTAAGGTTGGCCGCTCTTTCTTTATTCTTTCCTTTCCGACCTGCGATCGCCGACGGTTTAGCTCAAAAAAATAAAAATAAAAATAAATAAAATGAACCGTCTCAAATAAGTAATAATTCGGACGAAAATGGCAGAAAGTACGCCCAGACGACAGCGAAACAACCGCATTTATCGGCGCCGAAACATTTTCCCTTAGGAAAATGTTCATTTTGAGCGGTTTATGCGAAGTACAGCCGACGGACTTTTCGCCGTTGTCGAGCGCCGTTTTGTACGATCCGGAACCGATAATTTAATCGCACGTAGCTAACCGGAAGCGATCGTAGGGAGAAGGAGAACGACGAGACGGGAAGATGTTAACCGTCGGGTCGGTCAGAAGCAGGAGCGGCGCGAGCGCATGGAGCAGCTGGCGCGCGAGGAGGCCGGCCAGTGGCGCTGGAGCCGCGCCGACGAGGAGGCGTTCCGCCGCACCGTGGCCTCCTACGGCGTGGAGTTCGACCCGCTCACCAAGAGCCTGCGCTGGGCCCGCTTCCGCGCGCTCGCCCGCCTCGACAACAAGAGCGACGACGCGCTCACCGACTACCTCAAGGCGTTCATGGCCATGTGCAAGCGCCAGTGCGGGCTCGCCGTCGGCGAAGCCGAGCTGCCCGCGCGCGCCGATCTGCGCGCCGAGCCCGTCGGCGAGGAAAGGGCCGTCGCCACGCTCGAGAGGTGAGTGCGCCCGCTTCGGCGTCCCCCCACCCCCTCGAGGCCCGCGCTTCATCGCCGCCCTCCTTTTCAGGATCGACCTGCTGCGCATCCTCCGCGAGGAGGTCGTCTCGCACGCCTCTCTCGACGCCCGACTGAGTCTTTGCGAGGCGGACGACGACACGCCGCCGTGGTGGAAGACCGGCGAGCACGATGGGTTGCTCGTCGCGGGAGCATGCAGGTGAGTCGCGCGCGATCGCCTCTCGGTCGTCTCTCGGGGCGCACTCGACCGCTCGCTTTCGTTTCAGGCACGGCCTCGGCGACACGTACCGCAAGCTGTTCTGCGACCCGAAGATGCCGTTCGCCGACCGCGCGTACGAGTGGAGCGACGAGCGAGGCGGCGGCGCCGAGTCGGACTCGGAGTCCGAGGAGCGGGCGGCGCGCAGGGAGCGCGGCTCGGACGAGTCGTCGGCGGGCGGCGAGTCTCCGCGTCGCGCGGCAGGAGCGATCGCGCCGCGCGGCCGCCCCTCGCCCGTCCGCTGGTTCTCGGAGCGCGCGGTGGAGACGCGGCTGCACCGCATCGCGCACGCCGTGCAGCACGGCCGCTGGCCGAGCGCCGCCGCGCCCTCCGCCGCCGCCGTCTCCGCCGCCGACTCGCCGGGGCCGCGCGACGCCGCCGAACGATCCAAAGCGCGATCCGAGACACCCGACTCCCTCGACAAAAACAGACAGAAGAAACATCACATCGCGATCGACGTCGAAACGGAGCGCGCCAAATTACACGCTTTACTCTCGGCGCCGACGCAGCAGCAGTCTAATTCCGTTCAATGTGAGTATTTCAGAATCGAATTGTTTTTTTTGCCGACCGCGCTCGCGCCTCTCCTTTTCGAAACCTGATCTCGGAAACCGAGCTCTTTCCTCCTCGGCGGTGGCTATAAGACTGGCGTTTATACGAGTAGAGTTGGGCAGTACAAAAGAAAATATAAGGATGAACAACGTCCGGTGACTAAATTCCGGCTTGAATCAAGCATATTATAACCCTTAAATTTTGACCACATGGGTTACTAAAAAAAACGACACTAAAACGAAATTAAAAAAAAAACTGATGGACGCCACCGCATTTTGTAGCGAAAAACGGAAACTTTACTCAAACAAAAAAAAACTAATACCCTGCAAACTAGGGTGTGGTGTGGCCCACAGGAAACCCATTACAAATACGCAAAAAAGAAAAAAAACACGTTTCTGGAGAATGTTATATAATTTCGCCCTTAAGGGGGCAGTCCTCGATCCGGTAACAACGGTAAACCGAGCAGCTTCTGCTGCCAAAAACACGGCAACTAACACAAAAAAGCTGATTAATCCATTAATGTAATGTAATGTTATTTCATTACATCAATCATCATTAACATCAATAGCAGCAAATTAGAGTTTAAACAGAGGTGCCACCAGCAAAATTATAAGAACAGTTTACTTTTTAAAAAATCTCCTTCAACCAGACATTTACATTAAAAAAAACGACCGGCGAATCACCGGGCTCACGCCTCGCCCTCCGCGCCGTCGCCCTCCTCGCCGTCCTCCTCGCCCTCCTCGCCGAGGTCCGCCTCGCACTCGGCGTCCGCGTTGAGGTTCTCGTCCCTGCGGCCCGATGCGTCAGAACCTCGCTCGGCGCGCCTCGTCGCGTAAATGCGGCCGAGCGACGTCGGAACGGCTCGACGATTTTGCAATCGTAAAGTTTGCAGGGTTGGACCCCAAACTCGTTTTCCTCTATACCATAAACCGATTCACGTCAGTGTGAAACGAATCGGCCAGCTCTACCTGTCAATTATGAGCACTGTGCGATGTCAAAATAGGCAATCGCAATGTTTTTTATTGGAGAAATGTTCGCCAAGACGCCAAAACAACGCCAGGAATTGAAAATCACAAGGAAAAACCACGAAATTACGACTCTAAGGGACGAATGACGCGATCGCGCAGAAAAAGGTGATTTTTGTTACAATATTGACACTCGTCAATTACGGAAATTTAAACCATGTTATTTCATTTCGTTGGGAAACTTTTCCGCTTTTAAGCGCAAACAAATAGCTTTGTGTTATGTAAATAGGTAGAGTATTTTATGTGACTGACGTTTGTTTTCCGATTAACAATAATATGAAGAAAATATATGTGCCTTTACGGACAGGCAGCGCGATGGCTGATATTATTTCTGAATTTAACATGTCTGAATTTAACTCTGAATTTATTTTTAGTCCTTCTTAAAAATACACGTCCAGTCTTCTTTGCATCTTGTATCTTCGACGACGTTCGCTCGACTACTTTCTCCTTGAGCTCTCGCAGAGCGCACTTTTCTTGCGAGGCCGGATCTAGCGGTCGAGGCGAAATAACGAAAGGAGTGCATTCTCGCAGCTTCGTCGGAGACAGCGGCGAGCGCGAAAGGGAGTCGGCGCGAGGAGCGCGGGGAGGCGTCGGCTTCGGCAGGCGCCGGCAACCCGCCGCCCGCCCACCGGCCGCTCGCCTCGCCCAAGCCGCCGCTGCTGGCGCCCGCGCCGCGCGGCGACCCCGCGCCCGACTGTGCGCCGCTCGACCTCAGCGACGGCTCGCTCGCCCGCCGCCGCACGCCCTCGCCCGCCCCGCCGCGCGCCGCCAAGCCCGACGACCCGCCCGGACCGCCCGACCGGAAGACCGCGGTGAGTACTCGACGCGCCCGCTCCCCGCCGGACGCGCGCTTCCTCCTTCCTCGCGCTGACCGCCTCTCCTTTTCAGACCGAGCAGGGCCCGAGCAAGAAGCGGCGGAAGCTCGACGACATCGTGCTCGGCCTGTCGGCGGCGAGAGGAATCGGGCTCGGCGCGTCGGGCGCGTCCGGCGCGTCCGGCGACGGCGGCCGCAAGCCGCCCGTGCCGGCGAGCGTGACGCTCACGCCGGCGCCGCCGCCGGGTCGGGAGCCCGCGCCCGTCGCCGCCCAAAAGCCCTTCTCGGTGACGGTGACGAGCGTGCCGGCGGCCGCGCCGCACCGCCCGCCCGAAGACCTCACCTCCTTCCTGCGGCAGTCGTTCGAGCGGCAGGCGGGCCTCTTCAAGCAGAAGGGCGGCGCCCGCGGCGGCGGCGGTGCGGTCGTCGGCGGCGGTGGCGGTGGCGGCGGCGGCGGCGGCGCCGGCTACTCGCACGAGGCCAAAGTGAACCGCTGGCTCGCCGAGCAGGCCGAGGAGGCGCGTAGGCGCCGGCCCGCGCCGCCCGCCGCCTCGCCGTCGGCCTCCGGGCGGCCGCCGGGCGAAGATCGCGCGCCTTCCGCGCACCGTCTAGCCGGCAAGCGGGTCGGCGCGCCCAAGGCGCCGCTGCTCAAGCACCTCGCGCAGTGGATCGCCGAGAACCCGCTTTACGACGCGGAGCCCAAGCGGGCGGAGGGCGGCAAGGAGGCTGCCAAGGCGCAGGAGGCGCGGCCGCGCGCGCCGCCCGCCGCGGCGCCGCAGCCCGACCGCAAGAAGGGCCGCCCCACCAACGACGCCGCCGCCGCCTCCGCCTCTGCCTCCGCTTTCCAGGGCCTCTCGGCGCAGGCGGCCGGCCTCAACCCGGCGCTGCTCACGAGCCTCGCGGGCTTCAGCGGCTTCGATCCGAAGGCGCTCGCCTCGGTGCTGACCAACATCGCTTCCTACGACCCCAAGATTCTCAATTCCTTCGACCCGAAACTGCTCGCGAGCCTCGGCGGATACGATCCCAAGTCGAATCCTTCGCTGATGTCTTTCGGAGCGGGTCCCAACGTTCTCGGAGGCGCGGGCGCCGGAAACGTCTTCGCCAATCTGGCCGGCCTCGGTCTGCCGAGTTTCTCCGGCGTGGACCTCGGCGCTCTCGGCGCGGCGTCTTCCGGAGACGGCACTTCCGGCGGCAAGGGGAAATCGAGAAAAGGCAACGACGGACAGTCCGCCGGCGGCAAGTCATCGACGAGCGCGGCTCAGTTCCCGTTTCTGTTTCCGAACCACGGACTTCTCTATCCGCCTCTGGGCAT
Source organism: Micropterix aruncella (assembly GCA_944548615.1). NCBI lineage: Eukaryota > Metazoa > Arthropoda > Insecta > Lepidoptera > Micropterigidae > Micropterix > Micropterix aruncella. The sequence continues at coordinate 13,392,380 of OX155951.1, forward strand.
GGGCGGACTGAACCCGTTCGGTCTTCAGGCCGGCGTGTCTTCGGCCTACGACGCGCTCGCCCAGTGCGGCATTTTGAATGGAAATTTAAGTCAGGCGACCGCTTCGACGACTCAGAGTTCTTCTCACGGCAGAGGCGGGTCCAAATCAAATCCGGCCCGTTCCAACTCGGCCCTTCCGTCCGCGTCGTCTAACAGACATCAGAAATCGTCGGCCGAGCGACAGCAGCAAGCGCAGCAAGCGCAGCTTCAACAGTTGCTGCTCCCGCACGACGCCTACTTGTTGGAGTCTCTCACGAAACAGGCGTCCGCCTACGACGCGGCATTCAAAGCCGGCGAAAAGAGAAGCAGAGAAGCCGAGAAGAGAGAGGCGACCGATCAGTCGAGATCGGAGAAGAGGAAGACGTCCGATCCGTACAGGACGCCGATTCCGCCCGAGTTCGCCGCCGTGCAAGAGCGACTGCTCAAGTCGACCCGAGGCGACAAGAGAGACGCGGACATCGGCAAGATGCTATTCGAGCAGATGGCGTCCGGCGCGCTCAGCGCCAGTCTAGTCAGCCCCGGCCGCTCGAAGAAGAGGGAGAGCGATCCGAAGGATCCGTTCGAGAGAGCCGGCGGGGCGTCCGGCGAGCCGTCGGCGCGAACGCTCGCCGAGCCGGCGGCGGCCCCGCGCGCCGGGCCCGAGCCCGCCGAGAGCGATCCGCCGTCCGAGCCCGAGAACCTCAGCGCGCCGCGGGCGAGGGCGAGCGGCGGCGACGCGGACGGCGGCGCCGAGTCTCCGCGGCGGCCCGCCGTGTCGCCGCGCATCGCCGACGAGCGCCCCGCCGACTCGGGCGAGATGGACCTGGAGGAATTGATTGCGCCGACGACGGTCCTTCGCAGCGGCGGCAAGGTCGTCGACGACGAGGCGGGCAAGGCGGCGAGCGCGGAGGCGGCGGCCGCGGCGGAAGCGGAGGCGGCGGCGGAGGCGGCGGCAGAGGCGGAGGCGCCGCCGCGCGAGGCGAGCCCGCCGCGCGCCGAGGCGCACTCGGAGGCGGAGGCGGAGGCGAGCGGCGAGGCGGCGGAGGCGGCGGAGGCGGCCGAGGACTCGGAGGGCTCGGGCCGCGGCCGCGGCAAGAAGCGCCGGCGCCGCGAGGAGCCGCGCGCCGAGGCCGCCGCGTCGGGGCGCCGCGAACTGCGCTCGAGCGCGGGGCGGCAGGCGGCGGCGGCGGCGGCTCGTCAGGCGGCGGCCGCCAAACGCGACCAGCAACAACAGGCCTGACAAAAGAGCGCCTAGATTCGTTGCCGCCTCGATCCGCTCCGCGCCGTTTCGCCTCGCGATTCGCTCGGAGCTTAGGGTACCTTATTTATTTTCGGGTCCGCGCGTCGTCGTCGATATTGCGCGGCGTCGCGCGTTTTGCAATATTGCGTTGTTTTAAGCGTTGGTCTACGATATTTATGTTTATAAATTTAAGTATCCGCGCGAGCGACCGTAGATGCGAAGATCTCGCGACGAGCGCGTCCGATATTTTCGTAGATCTACAGAAGCCAGTTCGACCGTTTCGACCTAGAGTGACGTTCGGTTGAAATTGTCGACTTTTCGTTAACCGATGATCGCCGTGCGGCGTTTAATTATAGGACTAAATTATATAAAATTCTACGAACGACTCAAATACTTTTATATTTATTGTACGTTTACAAATGGGTTTATTTAATGTCGATCGAACCGAAACGGGAGATGCGAGTCGATTTGAAATCTTTCTCTTAGTACGTTCGGCGAGCATCTGTGATATCGAAAACGGAACGTAGAATTCGAAGAATGCAGTGACGATTGTGAGATTTGGATATTAGCAATTTGGGAAAACGGTTTCGTACGCCTACCGGCCGTGTCAGTTCATGTTTTCATCCTTGTCCATTCTCTCGACGGCGAGGAAACTTCACAAATTGACTTGTATAATAAAATGTGAAATGTTTAGATTTACTTATTGACTGCTAATATCTCGTAAATTTTTAAATGTATTATATTTATTATGGATACGTTTTTATTTTTTTTTACTTTTGCTTTATTGTAGCAATGTTTATGTCCAAATGTCTCAATAAAATATTAAATTGAATCTCTTTCTTATTTTCTGAATTACCTCTCCTCTCTACTACTCTACTCTCGTCAATTTGGGGCTATAGTACAAAAGACATGGTAGGCACTAGGACCTAAACCAGACATATGGCGCTTCCAAATCCGAATTCCGTCCGTGTGCGGCGGCGGCACACATAATGATGCGAACGCTGCGTTCGGGACGACGCCATTCATTTTTTTCCATTCGAAATTACGAACGCACGGGCTGGATTCTAAAACGAATGTCAGGAATTATTTCGAACGGAGAATAAAAGAACGTGTGCGCCATGTAGAGCACTTGTATGACATACTTGCGTTCGGGTGCCCAAATAAGGAAATCGAATATAGAAACCGTACCGGCCTAAGGCTAGGCGCGCACTGCGATGCGGTACGCTTTTTACGCCGCAAGGGAAAAACACCGCATTTTTTGATCCGCGCACTGCGAATTACACCGCGGTATTTGCGCTGTCACCGCTTTGAAACATTTTTTCTTCTGAAACTAAAAAATAACGTTCAAAATAAAGGACATCTCTGTTGATACTCGGATTATCATTTAATTTGTATATAATTGCGTGTGTGGACATTCGATTACGACCACCAGAGGAGAATGCCCAAGAAACTGAACTGGTTTTAACAAAGTTTAAATTAAAATATTACTTTATAACGTACGATTAGTGATCCTATCACGTTATACCAACACAAGAAACAAGAGCGCCATCGAGTCGCGCAAACCACAATCGCAAAACAACCACAGGGTCGGGGAAAGGATTTAGTTTGTCACTAAATTTGGCAAAACAGAGAATAAACCTTCGCAATTTTAAAATAAAACTACAAATTTAAAGTTATAAAAACAAGATTCTTTAATTTGCGTAGGTAGTTTCCTCCTTCTATCTCCTCATCAGACATGTGGTACAGACTTCAGACATGTTGTATTTCAGGTTCAATTTACGACATCCAGGCGAGAAAAACTCCGGGCGCGGTTGGCCGATTCGTGAAGTCGAATTTACATTTGTAATATAAAAGGCGGCACAGGCAAAAACACACTGTGACGAAAAGAAAAACCCCCATTACTACAAAACTCGTTGGTCTAATTGAATCCCGAAAAGAATTAAACGCTTACCGAAAAAGAGACCCTTGCTCACATTACTTTAAAAACGAGGCACTTATGGTGCACACACCTCGCGCCATCTTGGAAAATATGACCCCCTCAATTACTGTGGTTAGGATGGACAGACTGGACTGCCTGCAGTTATACCAACTTTAGGAGATTAAAAAAAAACTCATAGCAACTCATGTTCACTAAAATAGTAATATTTTTTGCAATATTTATTACCTTCATTAAAAAAGTTCTTTTGAACTCGATTTTTAAGTAAATCTCTTGTTTTTTTTGTCATGGCAAGAACACCAGAAGGGTAATTTTTTATTGGGCCGTGCAATACGGCTATTTCTATTATGACAGATCCAAGGTCAAAGCTTTTAGCGATTTTTTATTGTTTTGGAGATATGTTTTGAGATTTTGAACCAAGATTCCGAAACAACTCAAAAACTGAGTAAGACCAATATAAAAAAACACGAGAAATACAAGCGAAACATGTTGCAATGCGTGCAACATGTTTTTGAAACATAACATGCCACGCAAATTTGGATTTTTGTTACAACTTTAAATTACAAAGAGCATTGGGATCTTTACTATAGAAAAATTCCCCACGGCGGACAAAGCTGAAACATACCTCAATTGAAAGCTTTTGACCTCTAGTTTTGCTAAGCAAAGGGGCATTATTGTGGCGTATGGGAATACCGAAATATAATTACATTAATAATTCAGGTACGGTGATCCTATTATTTTAATGTTGTACTGTATGTAAATGTTTAGTACTGTATGTAGATATTTTTAGTGTTATTTGATAACTAGCTTGATTTAGCGGTTGAAGTGGCAGACTCAAAAGGTTGTGGTTTATAGTCTTGTCAAGTTAAGCAGCACTCAAGGAGGACATAAACAAATGAAAGAAGATAAACAAATATAGCCGATTATTATTCGTCATTATGATTATAATATTATCCAAAAAGGCAGCTGGCATAAGGTTATTTTCTTCGTGTCTAGCCGAAGAGAGATAATATATCATGCTTGCGATATGCGCACAACAACCTACTGTTCGCCATCCATAAATACACGAGCAATAGTATCCCTGCAATCCTTCATATCCATTTTGCGTGGGATCAATTAAAATATAAGTATAGTATTGTCTCAATCGCACATGCCGTGATTGGATTCGGCCTCTTATGAGACGAGAGTGTTATATCATCTCTTGATGTCGATGCACTTCAATTGAATATTTCTCGCAAAGAATGCTGGAGAAAGGTTATGTTTTCTGCGCCGTAGCACAGATCGAGCACAAACAACACAACGATTTGGGTTTTCCTTTTCAACAAAGGTCCAATCAAATGCAAAATCGTTTGTACTGGACTGTATTCAGTACAAACGATGCCAAAGTAGTCGGTAATAAATAATTCAAATACGCAAAAGATAACAGGAAGGTTCTTCTTCTTCTTCTTTTTTCTTTTTGGCAATCCACCCAATGAGGGTGATTTCTGCCAGGTGGTTATTATTTTTTTTAATTTGGGAACTTTATTGTTATTGGACAGCACTGAAACAAACAGACACAAAACATACAATAAAGGAAACAGTAGGAACTAGTATATTATGGAATGGAATAATGTTACTAAAGGGAAATGTGGTTGAGGGAGATAAATTTACAGAGGATTTTGAGGACTTTTGGAGAGTTAAGGGAGAGGAGATGGTCCACACACAGTGGGAGTTGAATTTTGAGGGCTATAAGGTCCGAGACGAAATTAGGATAGTTGTTGTTAAATGGGCAGTTAAAAAAGAGGTGGTCCGCAGTGCAGACTGAATGACCGCAATCGCATTGGGGGGACGGGAGGACGTGTATCCTATAGAGGTGAGCGGGGGTGCAGCTGTGGCCAATACGCAATCTGCAAATGACTGCTATTTCCTTGCGGCTAAGTGGCTGATGATGGAACCATGGCTTAGGTCGGATCCCCGGCTGTAAGGTGGAGTACCTTTGCGCCTTGATTTTGGATGACAGACGCCACCTCTGTGTCCATTTGTGGGATAACTGGGAATCAAGGGTGGGGAAGAGATCAGAGGGGGGTAGGCGAATGCCGCCCGCAGCGCCGAGCGTACGGGCCGCATTCGCCAGCTCGTCCGCCCTCTCATTTCCCCTAATACCTGTGTGTCCCGGGATCCAACAGAGGATCACCCGAAAGTCGGCTGACTCCAAATTAAAGCATTTTAAACGTATATCATTCTCAATGTGGGATGGCTTGTTGTTTAGGGAGGGGAAGCTCAGTTTTTGTAAAAGACTGAGAGAGTCTGTGAATACGACTGTTTTTCCTAACTGAGCTGACTCTATATACTCCAACGCCTTTAGAACTGCCACGCTCTCTGCTGTATAGATTGACGCTGCGCTTGGCAGCTGGGCCATGATATGGTGGTCGATATTGTCGTGATATACGGCAGCCCAGACATAATGTCCTTCGTCGGTTTTAGAGCCGTCCGTAAAAATGTAGCTCCAGCCTGGCCAATTTTCGGAAATGAGGGCGTTGAATAGGGGGTTGTTGTCAACCTGGTGATCATCCCGGTTGTTTTTGGTTGGAAGGGAGGACTGGTGAAATATTTAAGGGTCCTCAACCTTTCCTCCAGTGAGAGGAAAAAGTTGGGGGGGACCGTGTGGCGATAGATCATTGATGAGTGACGATTAAGAAGACGGTGGCTCTTACAGAGAAAAGGCAATTTGGCAATAGGGGTGGCGGCAGCAGACAGCTGTGACGATAGAATTGTCAATTTGGGGATAAGGGGGTGAGTAGTCATGCCCAAGCGTTTCAAGTAAAATCTGTCAGCTAGGAGTTGACACCTAAGGTCGACAGGGGGTTCAGAGGCTTCGATCTAGAGACCGTTGGTGGGGGAGCTCTTCATCGCTCCTAGTATAAGACGAAGTCCTTTAAACTGGAGGGAGTCCAGTTTTTTATTAAACCTTTATCAAAAATTTAAAATAATTTTTTATTTAACCTTTATCAAACTATATTTAAGCATTGAAATAATTAACAAAATGTTCTCGGACGTTAAATGCGTAATTATTACTTCTTCGAATGTTGTTTTCCATGTTGGTTAATCCATGTATGTGCTCTTCCCTAGGGGGTAAAAGGTATTCATATTGAATATTGCGTGTGTTGCTACGTAAGTAATTATGTAATATACATGCCGATTTTACAACGTTATTAATAGTGGACGTTTTCGCCTCCATTGGCCTGTAGAAAATTCGCCATTTCTGAGCCAGTATACCAAAAGAATTTTCAACGACACGCCTTGCTCTACACAACCTGTAGTTGTAATTGGTTAATCTGGCATTAGATCTTGATTGTCTATAAGGAAATGGCCGCATCAAATTAGGATGAAGTCCAAAGGCTTCGTCTCCAATTAATACACAGGGAACCCGATCTTGACAGCCAGGGAGCGGTCTGGGCTCTGGCGTATTTATTGTTCCTCTTTCTAGACGACGCCCTATGGCAGACTCCTCAAAAATTCGTCCGTCGCTATTTTTTCCATATGCTCCAACATCAATAGCTATAAATTTATATTCTGAATCCACAATAGCTAATAAAACGACCGAAAACTTTGTCAAATAACAAAAAAAAACTGATCCGCTATTGGCAGGGCACTTAATAGTAACATGTTTGCCGTCAATAGCCCCTAAGCAATTTGGAAAATCCCAAAGTCGATTGTAGCCTTCTACAGAAGCCTCCCAAGTTTGTATAGTTGGTTCAGGCATATATATGGGTTGTAGTCTTTTCCAAATTATTTCACACACTTCCTTTACAATAGCGCCAACAGTCGAAAATCCCATTCTAAAACTATGTCCAATTGTTTTGTAAGAATCACCTGTAGCCAAATACCTGAAAAAAATAATTATTATTAATAATAAATATAATTACGATGAACTTTAATAAACATTGCAGAGAATACATTACTATAGTTTTCCTTCACGGTTCTATTTTCAAGTCCCTTAGGTCAAAATCTAATTGTTATCAATGTGATTATTTTTATTTACAGGTGATACTGCGAAAAAAAGATGGAAAAGTTTGAAGGATTGCTACACAAAGCACTTGAGATCGGAAAAAAACCCACACTGGACAAAAAGCTAAGCAATTAGATAGATACAGAATGTGGCGATGGGCACAACAAATGTCCATATTTAAGCCTTTTTTTCAGTATTCCCCCACAGAATCTAACATTCTTTTTGATGAGCCGCTAATTACGCCAGCCGATTTGATTACAGAGGAGCTACAAGAGAATACAATATATCAGGATATCACAGAACCACTAGTACCTATTCGATAATACTCAGTCGAGTTCGTTTGATTTTCAACAGCCGGCTTACAATTATAATAACCCGTCTATTGAGATTGATAGACTAATGCGACATAATGTCAATGAAAATACACAGACATCACCATCATCACAGCGCAGTACTTTGGCTGAGAATTTGAATATAAGTACAACTAATACTATGACAAATAACTCCCAATCAACAGTACCAGATAATAATACACCAATCAGACGCGCAGTACCTTCTACAAGTCATCAGTCAATCCGTGGTAGAACCAGACAGATGAGATCTACACAATCCTGTTCTTCAGAGTCATCGACAGACAGAGTGTTGACATATTTGCAGAATCGCACCACTACACCTAAATATGATGATATAGATTTAATTTGTCTTGGATATGCTAAAACTATAAAAAAATTTCGCCGAGTAGGCAGACAGTAGTCAAATACGACATGGCTAAGTTGATGATGAAACACGAAAGTGAACATCATCGTGAGCGCTCTCCGTTGAGCGAAACTTCTAATCAAAGTGCTGCACAATTTTATCGTAACTTCACATATCCTGACGTAACAGATAGTAACTATGACTAATATGTAACTATGACGAGATAGTAACTATGACTAAAGCTAACCTGAAACAAACAACATTACAAGATATCTTCTGTCATCAATATGTAGGTAAAGTCATTGAAAAGACATCGAAAATAGTGCCCTTTTTTTTAAGTTTTGCGAAAATATGTATTTTTCCAATCGTTTTTTTTTCTCACAATATTTTGAATAAACTAAAAACTCTGCAAATTGTTATAATTTCTGTAATATCTGCTAATTGTTGTGATATTACGATATACTCGAAAGTGTCCAACACGGTATGTACAAACAAAATGGCCGCAACTTTCTTGACATTGGGATGAAAAATTTGAACCTATATCTCGCTCATTTATTGAGATCAAATAAAAATTATGGAAGATTCAGAATCAGCGCGGTGAATATAGCGTGGTGAATTTTATTTTGGCCTATTTGTTTACATATAAAATTTAAACTTTGAATGCCTATATCTCGCTTATTTATTCGACCGACACAATTTTCTTCCAGATTTAGCATTAAAATGCTACAATCTGTTAGTCAATTTTTTTTGAGAGGTTCCTATACTGCAGTTATTACAAATTCTTACCTTAAAGTGATAACAAGACGTTCTTCTGGTGAAATTGGACTACGATAATTCGTAAACTCTTTTGTGATATCATCTTTAATCATGTCTAGAAGTTGGTCAAATAATTCCATTGTCATTCGATAGTAAATGTAAAAGCTTCATGTTGACGTAGTTTCGGGTGTAATGTGTGAAATTCGCCTTCTAAATCCCTATTTGTATTAATAGGTACTATGTACCCAAATCCTCGTCTTTTTTCTGAAATAATAAATAAATAATTTGTTCACTATCAGATTATTTCTTATTCCAGATAAACTTAAATACCTCGTTTTCTTTTCTTCATCTTCAATAACTGCTGCTAATAGAAGAATTTCGTCTTCGATGTCACTGTCTTCCATAATCAGTTCTATTATCACAAAACACAGTACCTAGCTAGCAAAGATTACAGCAATATAATAGCTAGCAATCATATGCCTCGCCGGACGCAGATGAACGCTTTGGTGTGAATGACGTTTGCACGCAAGTAGATCGCTACTGTAGCCGCCACCGTGAACGCAGATTGGACGCCTCGGTTTGAGCGTACCTTTAGGATACACAGGTTTAGACAAACACACACACAACGCGAGCACACGACGAACACGTCCGACCGGCACCACGGTGTTAGCAAAGATCAACCAACAGGAAGGTTCAAATAATGAACAGATCGCGACGACAAACGACGAAGAACTGCGACCGAACAATGCGTGTACGCAGCAAAACCGGTTTTTTGTTACCTGACTACCTTCTCCTCCCACCTCGGAAACCGTTCGGTGCCATGCCGAACATGTTTTAAATATTATAGCCTTTTGGAAAAACAAACATTATGATTTACTAATAAAATGGTAAGAGAAATACTAATTATGAAAATCTCATTTGCTCAGCTTTCCCATTAGTTATGGCATTGATTTTTCAATGGTTATGGGAATAAAAAATACACAGTGGTAAAGTCCGTAACATTATTTAAAAACTTTTATTGGTTTCGTTTGTGTCCGCTAGTATGGCAAAAGTGGGGTAAAAAGTTCCCAATGTTCCTTATAAGATAATAATATATGAAAATTACGTTTGATTTCAAAAATTAACTTTGTCATCGGCGGCAACAGCGATAAAAAATATTTATTTTTTATCTATATTTTATTTCCCACAGCGATTTCAGATTTCCCTCCATAGAAAAAGTTTTAGAACATATAAAAACCTTTCCGATGACGCGTCACTTATCGTTATTGGTCTCTAGGCCAAAAACGCCCGTCCTCCTTTGCCTATTCTATTTGATTTACATGGGCCATGGATAAATTTAGCAAGCAACATTTTTCAAAAATAGGCCCCCAGAAAAAAAGACTGCCATCGTAGCGCGCGGACTCAAACGCCTTAACGTGGATAAAGCCACTGGGAAGCAAGTCTTGAAAATTTAGCATGGCAAAATTGTCTATGGTCCATTTGATTTACATGGGCCATAGACAAATTGAGCATGCTAAATTTTTCGTGGGGCGTTTACACTCTCGCGCGAGGCGCGAGGCGAGACGCAAAACCATGTCGTAAACAAACGGAACAGAGGCAAAGCTCCTAGCAAGTAGGTAAACATTTTGTACGCTCGTTAGAAGCATTGCCTCTGTTCCATTTGTTTACTGATATGGTTTTGCGTCTCGCCTCGCGCCTCGCGTGAGAGTGTAAACGCTATCAGGGGTTCGATGGAGGTCTACCTCCCCGTGTGCACGTTTTATCTCACTCTGGCCCAGACTATTCCTAAACGTCTAGGATGGGAAAGTAGTGAGTGGGCGTGCCGGTGCACCCTGGAAACTCCGGTCAGCTACAACAGGGAGAGAACCCTGAAGTTGATGACTTGGAGGCCAAAAGACCTCCACCCCAAGCTAAGGTGTTACCCGTACCGTGCCGACGGCTGCGTGGCTGAGGGAGAGCTCAGTCTCTAACGGTGGCTTTCTGAAACCGGGGCGAATCGGGAAGTAGAAATGCCCTTTGACCGATAACAGGCTCTGTCGGGTTTTGACGACCCTTTCCTGACTACTCGTGGGAACAAATATGGACTCTAAAGAAAATCAAAATTCCCCTCTAAACTTCGACCAGGACGGTACCGTCCGGGAAGGAAACATTTCGGAGCCAAGGAGCACGACTCAAGCCGACTCTTTGCCCGAAAAAATCTCAGCTGTCGCAGGGACAAGCAAAGGTGCAGACAGAATAGGAAACGACTCTGATATGCCCAAAGAAAAGGACCAAGACACTGAGACACACGAGAAGCACAGGACAAAGTTGTCCGGTGCTGCTCGAAAACGTTTCAGGATGCTGAGGGCAGCAAACGTGAGTGCTAGAGAAGCCTCGGTAGCATGCCTCAGGCCCTGGAAAGATATTAAGAGCCTGACCCATCAGAGCACTCCCATATCTGATGACCAAAGGGCGTCCAAACGCACACGGTCGGAGGAGGAGTCGCCAAGGGAAAACTCAAAAAAGGCTCCTAAGATATACCCAGAAGAAGGCATCAAGCCAAACTTCAGGGAGGTGGTGGGTTCTTCACGTGTGGGAATAAAAAATGAAAGCCCGATGGAAGAAAACCAAATGCATTTGGTTCACCGCTCGCTACTGACCCTGATTAAAAACATCACTGTCAGAGGCTCGGGCCCAAAATTTCTGGGTTTCACTCACAGGCCTGGCTGGGTCCTGATCACATGTGAAAATCAGAAGAGCCAGGATTGGCTTGTGGGAGTAATCCCAAACCTCAAACCATGGCCCGAGGCAAAGCTGTCTATCATGACGGAAAGCGAAATGCCCAAGCCACTAGTTTGCACAACGTTCTTCCCCAGCAGCGAGGCGGCGAACATAAAGGACGCCCTAAGTCTGCTGACAAACCAGAACGAAGGCATATTTCCAGAATACTGGAAAATACTTAACAGCAGGGAGGAAAAGAATGGACACCACGTGACCTTCTCAATTGACGAGCCCTCTTTGGAGACCCTTCGGAAAACCGACTACAGGGCCACCCTTGGTTTTGGAAAGATTTCTTTGAAAATCAGTGGTGAGCCCACGAATCACCCCAGGAAACAGGGCTATCACGTCCTACTCCAACAAAGGCAGACAAACGCCTGCTCCCATACAGCGAAAGAAAGAGCCGGCAAATCGGCCTTCTCCTGCTGACGAGAGTACAGGAGCGCCTAAAAAGGGGGGAAAACCCGGGAATGAGCAAGGCACATCCCAATCCAAACATGGACGGTCTCGTCCTCCATTGGAGAGGGAAAAGCCTGCGACAAAGCCCACAACCCCTATGGATCACTGATGGCGAACATAGGCAACTCTACGAGGATTCTCCAGATCAACCTCCACCACGCCATTGCCGCCAGCGCAGTGACGGAGTGTTGCTTCACCAAAGGAGAAATCGACATCGCCCTCGTACAAGAACCCTGGGTAAATAACTTAACTTTCCAGGGCTTACACGCTGCGGGTAAAATCCTCTCTTACCCGGGAGGGAAAAAACCCAGAGCATGCATAGTGTTCAAGAAAAACATTAACTTCCTGCCTGTTACAGAGCTATGTACTAATGACCTGTCAGCAGCGTATATAAATCTCAAAGGATGGAATGGATCCAGAGTCATCTTATTCTTAGCCTATCTATCTGGAGAGAAACAAAATCCAACCGAAGAGCTGGCAAACCTGGTGGAGTACGCCCGTACCCAAAAGGCTGAGTTACTGGTTGGATGTGATGCAAACGCACACCACACTGCGTGGGGGAGCTCAGACATCAACAATAGAGGTGAGTTACTTAATGATTTTATCTCAACCAACTGCCTATGCCTATTAAACAAGGGCTGCATGCCGACCTTTGTGACAAGTGCAAGACAGGAAGTTTTAGACATTACTTTTGCCTCTAAAAATCTAGCCAGACACATAAAAAACTGGCATGTCAGGGATGACACTTCAATGTCTGATCACAGACAAATAACCTTTAAACTACTAAACACCGTAGACTGTCAAACCACAACTTTCAGGAATCCTAAAGCCACCGACTGGGACGCTTACCGTACCACACTAACCTTGAAACAATACAAAAAAATATCAAAACACGCGAGAGTCTAGAATTGGCCGTGGCGGCTACCACAAAAGGCATTATAAACGCCTATGAGGAAAGCTGCCCACTCAAGACAAAGACCTCCAAAAGAAAAGTTCCATGGTGGAACCCGAAGTTGGACAAACTAAGGAAGGAAACCCGGAAACTACTTAATAAGGCTAAACAAACTCTCAACTGGGAGGAATACAAAAAAGCCTTAACCGAGTACAACAAAGAAATTAGGAGAGCCAAAAGAGCAACATGGAGAAGCTTCTGCGAGGACATAGTGGAAAAGCCTCAAGGAGCCAGAGTACATAAACTGCTCGCAAAGGACAAACCTAACCAAATTGGTATCCTGAAAAACCAAACGGAACCTTTACAACAAATGAAAAGGAAACGTTGGAGGAACTAATATCGACCCACTTCCCAGGTGCTGTGACAACTAGCAACGCCGCCACTGCTCCACACAGACCTCGAAACGAGGACTGGAGTAGGGCTGCTAGAATCATAAGGCCCGATCAAGTTAAATGGGCCGTAAAATCCTTTAAACCTTACAAATCATGCGGGGACGATGGAATCATGCCCGTGCTTTTGCAACAGGGTATCGACATTCTAACCCCATATCTGGTTAAAATCTTCAAAGCAAGCTATGCCTGGGGACATATACCAGAAGAATGGACCAAGGTCAAAGTGCTATTCATACCCAAGGCTGGCAGGAAGGACTACGCACTGTCAAAGTCCTTCAGGCCAATTAGCCTCACATCCTTTCTACTGAAAGCGATGGAAAAAATACTGGATAGCTATATCAGGGAAAAAATCCTAACGGTCAACCCTATCAGCTGTAACCAACACGCCTACCGCAGAGGCAAATCCACGGAAACCGCTCTGCTCTACCTAGTAGACAGAGTGGAAAAGGCGTTGGAAGACAAACAAATCGCAGTATGCGCATTTTTAGACATTGAGGGCGCCTTCGACAAAACCCCAATTAAATCACTGGTGAAGGGGCTAGAGTCAAAACAAGTTGACAACACCACAGCCAGATGGGTGAAAGCGATGCTCTCAAACCGCGCGGCCAAGGTAGCTCTTCACGGAACAAACCTTGAAGTCACCACTATGTACAATAGGCTGCCCGCAGGGAGGCGTACTCTCGTCCCTACTATGGACTCTTGCAATAGATCAACTCCTGCATAGGATGGCAGAGGCCAGGATAGACACACAGGGCTATGCTGATGACCTAGTAGTCATTGTCCGGGGCTTCTGCCAAAACACGATCTCACACATAATGCAAAAAGCGTTAACAATCGTTAGCAATTGGTGCAGAGAGAACGAATTATCGGTCAACGCCGATAAGACCGTCCTCGTGCCATTTACCAACAAACGTCAACTAGGTGGACTAAAAATGCCAATCTTAAACCACAGGCAGATTCCTTTCTCCAAGGAAGTAAAGTATCTGGGAGTCACGCTCGACCAGAGACTCACCTGGAACAGCCACCTAGATAAAACAATTCAAAAAGCTAAAAGTGCTTTGGGTATAAGCAGAAGACTGGCGGGGAAAAACTGGGGCCTTAACCCCATAATCTCCCACTGGCTATACACTGCCATTGTGAGGCCGATAATCTCGTACGCCTCGGTGGTATGGTGCAACAAAGCCAACCAGAAAACTGTGATTACCAAACTAAACAATATCCAAAGGACGGCGTGCCTCATGACAACTGGCGCATTGTCCTCCACTCCTGGAGCAGCTCTAGATGCACTGCTGAACTTACCGCCCCTACACATTCATTTGCAACAGGTGGCGAAAGCCAGCATGTACAGGCTATCTACCCGAGAGAAGGTAAACTGGATCTCACAAGCACTAAGATCAGTTCTTGACTCAGTCAGTGAAAATCCAACCCTCAACATGGTATCAGACACCATGCTCCCACTCCTAAACTTTGGAAAACTTTTTACAGTGGAACTGCCGCCCAGAGACGACTGCCTAAAAAGCCAACTGCAATGGGAGGCCGGTAGCCTTAAATGGTATACGGATGGGTCCAAATCGGGACTTGACGTAGGCTGTGGTATATATGGAAAGCGACAAAACTTCGAAAGAAGTGTAAACTTGGGAGAATACGCCTCCATATTCCAAGCGGAGGTTTACGCCATTATTGAATGTGCGGATATAAACCTCCAAAAGGACTACGCCAACCACCGTATCCGTATCCACTCGGTATCCACTCGGATAGCAAAGCAGCTCTTTGGCACTAGCCTCGAATACCATTAATTCGAAGCTAGTGCAAAACTGCATATCACTACTGAATTCCCTGGGCGAAAAGAACAGGGTAATTCTAAGATGGGTTCCCGGCCATGCAGGAATCGAGGGAAATGAAAAAGCCGACGAACTTGCTAGGACGGGAGCAAAGGGAACGTTATACGGCCCTGAACCTTGCTGTGACGTACCAAAAAGCCTTGCAAACCTAATGCTCAAACAAATGTGTTTAGAACAATCCGTCAACCACTGGAACAACACGCCAGGGTTGAATCATTCCAAAGCGCTTATTAAGCCTTACGACCGTAAGACGGCCCGTGAGGCCCTATAGCTAAATAGGAACAATCTACGCATACTGGTAAGGGCGCTCACGGGGCATTGTGGCCTGAACAAACACATGTTCAACCTCAAGCTCAAAGACACAAAAATGTGCAGGTTCTGCCAAGGGGCAGAGGAAACTCCCCAGCACCTCATGTGCGAGTGTGGCCCGCTGATGCGTAAAAGATACACCCACCTGGGTGGTCACTACCTCCAACCTGAGGAGGTAAAACAATCTGGCGCCAAAAGCCTGCTGCGGTTCTTAAATGACACGAGGCTTAGCGCAGAACTATAGTAGGTGGCGAGCACAATAGATCAGCAATGGTCGCAGTGTTACAAGGCTCATAAAGACCTTAGAAAAGCCCCACTCAACAAATAAATAAAACGCCTTATCAAGAATAGGCTCAAATTCGAAGTATAGACGCAGTTTCATTGGGTGCAAATGTGTCTGTTTTGGCACCCGTCCCTTTGTGCATAGTTGCCAACGCTACAAAAGTAGAGTTGAACAGATGAAGCAGACAGATGGCTATGTTTTTTGTTTGACGTTTGGTTGATCGCTTTTGTTTTGGTTGGGCCCGATCGCCGGCCGGTTTCGGGATTTGGCGCGATTGATTCGTTTCTGCTATGCATCTATTTACTAATTTATTTAGTATAATATGTATCATTTTTCTTTTAAAATTAATGCCACATTCTTGTGTCGTTATTGATGAAAATGGGTATATACTTTATTGCCCTTGCATGGGTAAGAGTGCATGTTATTACGGTCTTTTATATTATTATTTATGTTTGTATAATTTCGTTTTTGTATATTTGTAGGCAGATTCGGAAACCAGGCCGATCACTTCTTGGGAGCGTTAGCGTTTGCTCATGGCTTAAACCGGACTCTGGCCCTCCCTCCTTGGGTCGAGTATAGGTTTGGAGAATCTCGATCGATTCAAGTACCGTTTGATCAGTATTTTCAAGTGGAGCCGTTCTTGGACTATCACAGAGTGATTACCATGGAGAATTTCATGACAGACATAGCTCCGCAAATCTGGCCAGTAGGAAAAAGAACGGCGTTTTGCTATGTCTCGAGAGGACCCTCTGATTCCACACTCAAAACGTGCAATGCGAAGGAGGGCAATCCGTTTGGACCTTTCTGGGATACTTTTAATGTGAATTTTACGCAGTCCGAGTTTTATGCTCCGCTGCATTACGACGTGCAGAGGGATTCCAATGCGGAGAGTTGGAGAAGGAAATATACGGCTGAAAAGTGGCCTGTTATAGCTTTTACTGGTGAGTACTCTATTTGGGATTTATGTATTATCGGAACCTTTTTTCATTTATCAAAAACAAAAAAAAATACTAGATTCGATCATTTTAATGCTAAATCTAATAGGATATAGCCCCAGACACTTGAAATTATTTCGGTCTATATTCGATCCGAAAAACTTAACCTATTGCCAAATACTTAGTGTTACTAAAGCTTTTTTAAAAAAAACTAACAACCTACCGTCGATAACGTCGGTAGGTGTTGATAAATCGTATAAAAAAAAGAAACTGAGTTAACCTACCGCCATATAGGTTTTATGTGCAAGCTTTAAATACCTATATCTCGTTTATTTATTGAGGTCATATAAAGATAATTGTAGTTTCGGAATCAGTGTGGTGAATATAGTCGGGGTGACTTTAAAACATCAACTAGGTACAATAGGTTCCAATTATACATTAATACCCTTTATTTTATTTCACTAAAAATCAATGTGGCATATCCGATTGTTATTTTGAGAAAAATGTAATTTTGCTATTTCAGGCGCTCCGGCCAGTTTTCCCGTCCAAGAAGAAAATCGTCACTTACAAAAATACCTAAAATGGCAGACATCTATATTGCTTAAAGCTAAGCAGTTTATCAGAAAATTCATGCCCGATGGAGGTTTTATCGGTATTCATCTACGGAACGGAGCGGACTGGGTGAAAGCTTGCCAGCACGTCAGCGATAGCCCTCTATTATTCGCAGCGCCACAATGCGTCGGCTACAGGAACGAGCGAGGTCCTCTCACCCCATCCATATGCTTTCCCTCCAAGCAGGATATAATCAGACAACTGAAAAGGCTGCTAAAGCGAATGAAAGACGTGCGCTACATATTCGTAGCGTCGGATGCGAATAGCATGATTGACGATTTATTTCAAGCGGTCAGACGTCAGAATGTATCCGTACACAAACTGCCGGAATCGGATCCGCATTTGGACTTAGCGATTTTGGGGCAGTCTAACCATTTCATTGGGAACTGCGTTTCCTCGTTTACCGCGTTTGTTAAGCGAGAACGAGATGTGCGGAAACTACCGTCAACGTTTTGGGCTTATCCTTCGATTAAATCGCATCGTGAGGAATTATAATTTTTACATGACACTATATTATTAATTATATAAAATTGCCATTACTGATGTTTTATTTATTTACAATATGGACCGCGTTAAGCAGAAAACATTTGTACAACCACAAAACAGTATACCGAGATAATGGCAGATAAAGTTATTTTTCGTATATTTTGATTCAAAGCGTTGATAACGTTTATTGGAACTTTTAAATACCAACATAGGCTTACTTTTAATTGTTGTATTGATGTATATTTTTTATGAATTATTTATATTTAATTGATTTTTGTGATTTAAATGGTTTCTGTTGAATAGGAAAGGTGTAAACCTGTTTCTGTGAGCTTAAAATAAGTAAAACTTTTAATAATGTAACGATTAAATGGTGGAATGCTTTCTACTCAAAAAAGAGCAATAATTATAGTCATTGTACATTACGAGTTGCAACCAACCAAATCCAGTCACTTTAATATTTTTAGTTGAACTAAAAACAGCTCTGGACTGTTCTGGTACATTCTCTGGTTCTTCTTCTTTTATTTTGGCAATTCCGCTATACAGCAAGCGATTGGTGCCAGTTTTTTATCAGTCTTTCTTCTTAGTGCTTCCCGATGACTGGGGGATCTATGGTTAGTAAACCCCCACCTTGAACAATGACCAAGAACAGACAAATGACTTCACATTTACATGCCTCATAAAATGGAAATATTTCAATTCTACCATGCACTAACTACATGTCCTTTGGGGATATTTCCCTGTGGACATCACATTGTGGATATTAAAAGGTTCTCTGGTTCTAGTTGTTGGTTAGTAAATAAAATAGGCCAAATTGAGTTCAATATTTTCTCCTGACCGTAAAATGATTATTTTTTTACCCAAGATGGAAAATGGCGGATTTTTATTTGGTTGGATGGTTTCTCATTATCGCGGTTTAAATAAGGTACTAATTGTAACCATTGATTATACCTATATTTGGATTTGTAATTTTCGCTAAGGGAATGGCAGTGTTGCCTACATTAAAATAATTATGATGTCTACATTGTCTTTCTGCTCAATTACCTCAGTGTATTTTGTATTTAAAATTTCGCATTCATATAATCTATATTATAAGTACCTATATAAAAAATACAAGAAATATAACTGAAACAATTATGAAGCTGCGAATATCTTGACCAACAACCTTATGCTAGGTTTACACAGGCTTAGTATTTGTCGCTAATCTGCTTAGTGATCTTGACGGGTAACCGTTTACACGTTGGTATTAGCAGAAAAATATTAATGGCGCGACCTCCGTTGGAAATAGAACATCACCGCCATCGATATATAAGACCTAGATATACTTTCAGGCACAATTGCGTTGGGTCATATCCGTTGCGCGTAAAAACATGTGTCAGAGAGAGAGAGAGAGCAATACATTGAACAGTATGCTAGAAATAGCACGGCAATATTCTTCGCGGGATCGTTCATACCGGGAAGTACTGGCCTAACCACTGCTGGCGGCGATCCGTATTGGTATTGGTAATTTTCGCGCGCGAAAGGCCTATCTAGGCCCTTATAGGTATATCGATGATCACCGCCGTCTGATTTTTTTTAGGATTTACATACCTAGATGAATATTTTAATTGTTTCGGAAGTCCACCTTTCTGCAGTCATAATTACAAAATTAAGTTAGCATGTGTAAACAGACACACGCGTATGTTTACTTGTCATTTCAACTTGTCACTAGCCCTTTCCGCGGCTGTTCACACGAGTCAGTAAGCGACAAGTGTTTAGTAATTATTATTTGTGGTCGGGGAAGTCACTTGACGCTTAGTAAATAGGAACGGCTTCTATTCACTAGCACGCAGTTTCAGTAAAACTATGCGCTAACATGCTGAATCAGCATGTTTACACGCAGGTATTATAGCCGTAACACACGCTCGGATTTGGTACTGCCGGACCACGGATTTGGTCCGCTCCGAACCATATCTGTTCGTCTGTAGAGTAGTCCGGCGACAATAATAATTATTATTTGTGTCCGCGGCGGTCCGATCGTTTGCAGAGCGGATATGGACCTATGGTCCGCTCCGTAACAAATCCGGAACATCGGATATGGTCCGCTCCGTACAAAACCAGCGCTCGGGACCGTTGGGGCTGGCCCATTGGCTAGTCGCGTTTGAAATGCCTCGAAATCATGTTCGAAAAGTCGCGTTCGAAAAGCCTCCTGTGCGCTTATTTTTTATTATGGATGAAATAATCACCGAACGGGATACATATAATTGAAATTCTCCAATTGTATAAAGATTTCCCATGTTTGTGGGATACATACCAAGAGCTTTATTGCATCAGAGATGCTCGAAACTCTTGAGCAGAAACAGCTTTTATCATAACAGTATCGTTTTTTGTGATGAGGTGATATAATGTTGGTGATATAATTGAGGTGATATAATTTTGCCTATTCTTTAGGTACTTTTCCTGTTTTTTCGTAGAGGCTGGGGCGTTGCCGCTACCAATAAAATGCGTGGGTGCCTGGACGACGGCTGCTGATGAAGGTACACTTGACGACGTACTTTGAGCAACTGTCCGGTCCGGTCGTTTGTTGCGAGAACGGATTTGGTCCGCGGATTCGGTCCGCCGTACCAAATCCGAGCGTCTGTTACGGCTATTAGTGCAAGCGACAAATTTTAATACTGTCATAAGCTACCAAGCCCGTGTAAACCTAGTATAAGGCAGCAAAAAAAATGTTGACTCACAACTGTCAGTCGGAATACTGTCAAAAATCGGGTAAAAGGGAATTAAAACGCCCTTCCGCGTAAACAAATTGGCCGTTTCCTTGTTTTCTACTGTACTTAAACCGCCGCGATGGCGAAAAATACTTCGAGTTCGGCGTTTCGTAAAATCGACATTGACCAGTACAACGAGGATAATTTCAAAGAAGATGAAGCCGATTTGGCCGGCCCGTTAGGACCCGACGAAGGAGAAATTACAGCGTTGTTGAATCAATATCCTTTTTGAATGTTGTTATTTCGCATTATGAAACATAAATCTAACGGCGTAGTTACCTAGGTATTTATGCAGTTTAGCAAACTCATCTACATTGAAGATGATTTAGTTCACCTCACTATATTCATCACACTGATTCCGAATCTTTAAAATCTTTGCTCCATCTCTATAAATAAGCGAGATTTAGGAGTTTGAAGGCGCACCAAACACCTATATGGCGGTAGGTTAAGTAAGTTAAAAAAAAAGACAATTCATAAATACCTATATGGCAGTAGGTAGTTATTTTTATTTTTAAAAGGCTTTATAAACACCTATTTGGCAGTGGGTTAAGTTAGTTTGTTAAACTGCATTCATTCCTTATTTTGTAATATAAAGCATAAATGTAGCTATGTACTTATAGCCCAAGTTGATGTGCGAGCAATTAGGGTGTGTACATGCACCTAATTCTTCTTCTCCAACGTTCCCTCATTACTGAGGATCGTGGCTACTAGGCAACATTTTGCCTACGAGGCGCCTCCTTTTCGACCTGTCTTCTGCATGGCAGGTTACAGATTGTTATGATTCTTTTGTTAGTTCTTTTATGAGATCGTTCTATCTGGCTGGTGATCTGTCTCTGTTTCTTCTTCCCTCCACTTGACCCCCGGAAAGCATTTTCTCCAGGTTCTCCGGGTTTCTCTTAGCAACATGACCAAAGTACTGCAGGACCCTTCTCATGCATATGGTGAAGAGCCTCACTTCAAGGATAGATTTGTTGGTGCGGCGTGCTGTCCATGGAATTCCTAGCATTTTACGCCAACACCATATCTCCAGTGCATCGATTTTGGTGTGTATTCGAGTCTTCAGGGTCCACGTCTCCGATCCATAGAGAAAGATGAAGAAAACCAAAGCTCAAACCAGCCTGATCTTGGTCCACTTACTAACACCTCGATTCTTCCACAGCCTTTCTAGCTTGCTCATGGCCAATCTTGCCATCTGGCTTCTACTAGAGACCTCTTTTCGCAGTTTCCGTCGTTGCATATCATGGACCCCACATTGCACTTAGTTATCTTTTCAAAAATCACGGTGGTTTCACTCGCCCAGGCATTTTACCGCTTTTGTGAGTGGATTAGTGAGGATGTCCGTATCCTGTTGGTAAACGCACTGGTCTTGTCCATTCTTGACTATGGATACTGTCTGCGGGCCACCGTGTCCGGGCCCAAGTTAGTTAATTAGTTTATCTGGGCTTTTTCCCGCACTTGGCCTCTTGATTGGGCCGTTGTGCGTGGTTCATGTTTTATTTATGTTACTCCAGCCAACCCAGGCTGTCCCAGAAGGTTAGCAGCCTGTTTGGGTTGCTACAGGCCTCCGGGATAGATGCTGGAGATTGTAGTATTCTTGCCCATTGCTCTGCCTCGCTCCTGCATTCCATGACCACATGCTGTGGCGTTTCTTCTTCCTCCATGCATCCTCTGCATAGAGGGCTGTCTGTCACACCTATGGTAAACAGGTGTTTGTTTAGGGGACAGTGGCCTGTCATAGTACCTATGACTTTACGGATTTTGTCCCTTTTTAATCTGGTGAGGTTGGCAAGTTTTTTTTTCGGTTCCAAGTTATAATAGCATATAGCAATAGTCGAGGCCTCGAAGACGCTGCCACCTGATTGCGAAGGTTGGACACAATATTGAAATCGCTATCTAAACGCTAAAATGCATACATTCTCCAACAAGGGGGATATAAAAATAGTTATGGTCTAGACTGTCATCAAGTCAAGGCTCTGGTCAAAAATAGTGGCGAACAAAGTGGACAGCAACCGAATTCAGGGGCTGCAGAAAACGCATGAGATTATGCTTCGCGATACCTCTGTGATATCATTTATTTTCATTTGTTTGTTTGTTTCTTTCTACTCTGTTGTGTCACACGACAATCTCTTACAACCAACCCTACTATGAAGTGTGTATATGTATGTGTGCAAGTAACAAGTGTGTAAAAATATCTAGTCGATGTTGTCTTGTCGATCGACAGATATTAAATGCAATTCCGTTAATTTTTTCTCAACCGAAAATGGTAACCCAGCCGGGAATTGAACCCGTAACCTTACAATGTAAGATCAGGTAACCTAGCCACTGCTCCACCCAGCATTTCTTGCCAGGATCTCCATCCTAAATATAATACACCACCGTCAGCTACATCTGGCCAATTTGTGATTGGGTGGTTGGTACCGAGGTCCCTGCCTATCTATGTTAACAAGTTTTGGCTAGATTTGCAAGGCCCCAGCAGAACTGCACCAAGATTGTTTCGCTTATATTGCATCATCCACCTGGAATAAGCTCAGCACAGATCTAAAATCAAATCAAATCAAATCACATTTATTGTCTTCAAAAAACTTTACATAGTTGTTTAGACATTTTATATAGCCGCTTAATGTTAAAATAACTTTAAAATGTATACTAAATATTTCATTAGAGACTCACCACATAATTGAGTTATATTAGATATTTATAACTAGAGATAGTCATGAAATTATAATATTAAAATTAAATGGTCCTGTAAGTAAGAATTATAATTGATTATGGGAGACAATTAGAAATAATAGTAATAATATAATAATCAATAAAATGGTACAAATGTCAAGTTAAATAAAAAAAATCGAGATGGAAATTGTCAGTAATCTAATTATAATTCGTTAATATTATATAATTCTCTCGCAATAAGGTAGCCTTTTAATTTCGATTTAAATTGGGTGATTTTTCCGTTTTTTCATATAGTTTTGATATTCTCAGGCAGTTTATTGTAACACGCCATTCCAACGTAATTTGGATCCCTTTTGAATAATTCCAGAGATGGACGGGGTAATGCTAAATTGTGCCTACATCTGGTGAAATGCGAGTGTATTTCTTTTTGGGTCTTCATTTTTCCTATGTTTTTTAATATTAATTTTATGCATTCAAATATGTATAGTGATGGTAGCGTTAGAATACTGAGATTTTTGAAGTGACCACGACATGATTCATTATGTTTAAGGTTTATCAATATTCTTATGGCTCGTTTTTGGAGAGAGAAAATATGTTGCCTTAAAACTACTGTACACTGTGTCCAGAAGGGAATCCCGTAACGAAGAATTGACTCGAAATAGGCAAAGTATATTATTTTGGTGTGTTTAACACTGATCAGTTTCCTTATTTGCCTTAGTAAGAAACAGGCGCTGGAAAGTCTGTCGCTTAATTCCTCTCCGTGAGCATTCCACCTTAAATTTTCATCTAAAACTAAACCCAGAAATTTATGGCTTTTAATAATGGCTACTGTGTTTGCACCGATAATTAAATTTTGACTGTTCATAACCTTATTTTTTCTACAAGATAGGAAGATGGATACTGTCTTGGATGTGTTAAGAGACAGATTATTTTTCTCGAACCAGGTATTCAACAGAGCCAATTCATTTATTTATTTATTTATTTAAGAATTAATTACTATAAAACATTGATTAGCTTACAAAAACAACAGGAACCGAATGGCAAAACCTTAACCTTTTGCTTATTTGTTTCTGTCACCCAACTGGGACTAGCCCGTTCTAGGGTGGACAGGACTCCAATATTACAATCAAGGTTTGGTTTAACGTTTTCACTACATTCTCTATTTTGGCATCTGCAAAGCTTATGCTGGTGTCATCTGCATACAAAGTTATATTTGAGTGAGCTACTATAGATGGGAGATCATTAACATATAGAATGAAAAGGGTCGGTCCCAGGATGCTTCCCTGAGGAACACCGCTCTTCGTTTCACACTCATCGGAAATGGTTCTCTTCAATACGCCACCTGTGCAGTCGTCTAATTGTACAACTTGTTTTCTTTTTGAGAGATAGCTGCTGAACCATTTTAAGCTATTTCCTCGGATTCCATATCTGTCGAGTTTAGTTAGCAGTGTTTGATGGGCAGCTCCTGGACATACAAGTAGATCTCTAGAAGCGTTAGGGAGTTTTCTAATAGGAAAGGAATATTACCTACTGGCATATATCTAACTGCGACACCCTGAAAAACAGTGTTCTATCACTAGAAAATGTTCTTTTCATATTTATTACTAAACTTTATAATAAAATGAAAATATTCGGAACAGCAAATAAAGGAATAATGAAAAATAGCTTTATTGTACAAAATTTACACTAATAATGATAATGAAAAAAAGAAATATTACATTCTATTATAATTGGTATAAACGACGGGCTTATCGTTTCACAATTTTTTACAGTCAACCATATTAGTATAAGGTGAAAAATAATGCTAGATTATCATAGGTTATCTTATATAGCGAATATCACCTGCATAGCTCGCTCCACTGCTCATTGTGCAATTCTCATTTCATACATGATTTTGACCATTGTAATCCAAGTCTTATAGTGTTACATTATGGCCCAGAGAATACACAGTGCTTTCTTAGGTTTGCCGAAGGTGAAGTTCTATTTGTCGATCGATTTCTCTCCTCAATGTCTATCAATTATTATATATTCCTTAATAATTAATATACAGGACGTTACAATGAAGCTTTGCAGACTGTTCTACAAAATGCACCGCTGGGCTCCACCAATCAACAGGCGAAGGTAACGTTTTATTGTTTATAAAAGGCGGAGGTTTGAATGTGTTAGATATGTAATGATTACATTCTAATATATATGAATTAAATGAATGAATATTATTAGCTAGAAAACTCCCATACTTGCAGTGCACTTCCCTTGGCAATTTAAACCATTAAAAAAAACATAGTATCTGAATCTGCTGTTTTATCAGCTGATCATGCAATTTTCCACTTGATTTTCTACGACAGTATTTACTTAATAATAGCTCTAGAGTATTTACCTAACACCAAGCATTAAAAGCAATCACTGTTTCCCGCTACACCCACTGAAACCTTTCAATAATACCGCATATTAACGGCATATTAATGCATATTATTCTTTTATGCTAGGAGAAACATATTTGGACAGAAAATATTTGCGAAACATCTCACAGCACCAAAATCTGGGATGACATTCTTTTTTTGAATTAGAAACCAGAAATTATTGTTTGGTTACAAGAAGTTATGAGCTTTTTATGGACCACACTTCTACAGTTTGGTTGAATACAGTGGAAAGGACCCGTACTCTATCGACTAAATCAACAGGGTATAGTTTCTGATGTATTTTTGTGGCCTAATGATTTATTAGTAAAGGCCTGTTTACACTCTGCAAGCTAGCATCCGAGCTGGTTTAGTCAGTTACTGCAGTGTAGCTATTCGCACCGTATGACCGCATCATACGAGTTACTGTCATGTGCGAGTCGGTCAGTACCTTGCATCCGAGATACTACACCATTTTTTGCAGCCATCCTAAAAAACCTAAAATGAATTATTCTCGTTAGGGATCATCCATAAAATAAAAATTCAAATGCTCGTTAGGGATCGTCCATAAATCACGTGTGAGGCTCGAAACGGGGGGGGGGGGGGGGTTCGGAAAAAATCACGAAATATCACAAAAGGGGAGGGGGGGTGTAGTTAGATATCACGTGTATTTATTTTTTAAGAATGATCATCAGCAACTTGAGGGAAGGACAAGCTATTGGTGTGGACTGCACTTCTGTACAAAAAATAATGTTAATGCACATGTTAATTCATGTCACAAGCAACCTAATGATCCCAGCAATAATAGTCCAGAGATGCACAATGTTCGTCGTTCACACATCCTCACACGACAATCGATCGCTAGATCAAGGCAGATTCTCTGCGTAGTACGCGAAAATGCTGACACCGATTGGCTCGATGAGACTGATGTTGATCTCCAACAAAGCACAGTGCTAACAGCTGACTTGCAAGATGCTTATCCACTTGTTAGTGTTGAAGAAAGTCTCGCTAATCCGTGGTCCGAGGACAATCTCCATTAAATATATTCATGTACCAGTACAATTATATGTTTTTTTTCCTTTCCTTTATCGTATTTATGCCAGTCAGAACAACCTGCAATCTTAATGTTTGTCTGGATATTTTTATCTTGGTGCTTAATTTTCCAGAATTAAAATAGATAGTGGGCTCGATTGCGGTTCTTCGTGAACTAAAATCGGAAATTAGTCCGTGTGAACGAGACGGGGCAATACGCTAAAGCAGAGTGTGAGATGACCGGTTGTCACTTTTTCGCATTAAAACTGCCCGCCAAGGTCAAATCTTACACCGCACGAAATATGCTCGAATTTATTCGGACGCGTATAAGTTCGACAGCTAGTATTTATCGACGATCGTTCGTTTCATATCCCGCTCTAATGTATCGCTCTGTCTCGTTCGCTTGGACTAATTTTGGTTTTAGTTCACAAAGAAACGCAATCGGGCCCTATACCTATATAAAATTGAAGACTATCGCGGTTGTTTGACATTATAAATAGGATAGAAAACGAATTTACCGCGTGAAATTTGTAGCACCCGACGTTTCGGTGACGTTTCAGCCGCCGTTGTCCAGGGTAGACAACGGCGGCTGGAACGTCACCGGAACGTCGAGTGCTACAAATTTCACGCGGTAAATTCGTTTTCTATCCTATTTATAGATTATACCTGTATTTAAAGATAATATTATAAACATTTTAAAGATACTTTGTACCAAATAACTACACCTGATTTTGGGTAGGGGGTGGGGGGGTTAGTCTAAAACCTCACCACATATCACCAAAGGGGAGGGAGGGGTCAAAAAGTTTTAAAAAACCTCACGTGATTAGTGGACGACCCCTTATGTAAAAAAGTCGACAGAGTTCGTAAGGAAGTGGGTAACCCGACATAAAGCTGTGGAAAACGTCGACGATTTTAGGCCAGCTTCACACGTAAGTTTTCATATTCGATTTCCGAATTCGGAATACCGACTCGGAATTCCGTGAACCTACCTACCGCAGACGTTCTTTTTTTACATTTGGAATTTTACTGCCAGTACGTAGAGGGTCTCCTCGCGGCAATATGTATGACGACGAATTAATTGTTATTGAATATTTGCTGTCACTTAACAATAAGAAGATAAATTGTCGTTATTGGGTACATAGGTACATTGAATACTACGAGAATAAAGGAGAGTCTATTGATATCTCAAGAGGGCAAAAATGGCTAGCACACCCAAACGCATTCCTCGATTTTTACAGAATGTCAATATGTCTTAAGTCAATATGTCCTTTGATGAGCTTCGTAATAGTCTACGCGAGAATTTTTTTAAGCTAGGCACTAGACTTAAGCCAGGCTCAGGTCCGCTAGGCACGGCGCTGGCGCGATTCCACACAAAATGTATGTGATGGCTGCGTTCGGTAAGAAGTCATTCGTTTTTTGCACGGTCTGAATTCCGAAACGACCGTCAGAAATGATTTCCGAACGGAAAATAAACGAACGTGTGCTTCATGTAAGGCACGGCGCTAGCGCGATTCCGAATCGGGATTTCCGTACGTGTGCGGCGGCGCACACAAAATGTATGTGAGCGCTGCGTTCGGGATGACGTCATTCGTTTTTTTTCTTGTTCGGAATCACGAACGCACGGGCTGGATTCCAAAACGAACGTCAGTAATCATTTCCGAACGGAAAATAAACGAACGTGTGCGCCATGAACATTTTGTATGAAACGCGTGCGTTCGGGTGAACGAATAAGGAAAACGAATTCGGAAATCGAATACGGAAACGTGCGTGTGCGGCCGTCCTTAAGGAGAGGGATAAAAACCGTGTTGCCAGTAGCAAAGAGGACAAAACGATTTTAAAGTTGTTATGCCAGGCTCAGAAAATTCTTTGTAAAAAAGGAGTGAGAGTCAGTCTCATGACGATAAAAAGACGACTGGAAGGAAATAAATGTCACATATCGAAGTGTATTACGAAAACCATTGCTGTCAGAAAAACACATGGAAATACGACTAAAATAGGTACAAAAAGAATATCGGCACAGATTGGGACAATAATATTTTTACATAGGAGGCATCTTTTTGGGCATCGCTTCCTAGGAAGCAAACGTGGGCTCCTAAAAGCACTAACGTGATACAGCGAACAATTAAATAGCCAGTAAAAATCCATGTTTGGGGGTGCTTCTGTTCTCTCGGTTTTGGAACTTTTACTTGTATACAAAAAAAAGATGCGCAATTGATGTTAAACATAAATCAAAAAGTACTTCTATAGTTTGCAAAAATATGATTCGGAGAAGATAAATCATCTTGGATTTCACAATAGGACAATGACCTCAAACATCGCAGCCAACTGTGTACTGAATGGAAAATTGAAAATAACATCGAAACACTAAAATGGCCTTTACAGTCATCTGATGCCAACCCCACCGAAAATGTCTTGAGTATTGTTATACATAATCTCAGTGGAAAGCGTATATATACTTTAAAGCAATTATGTTCTCAAATATAAAAAGTATGGCAAACTTTACCCGTGCAATATGCAAAAAACCAGGTGGAAAGCATGCCCAAACATTGTCAGGCTATTTGTCAAAACAAAGGAGATTTATTTTATAGTAATCATAATGCGCTGTAAATAACATTTAAACTTGTATATGGTGTCCTTCTGTATATTGCTTATTTTACCAGATATCATTCCAACGTTCTTGTGGGAAAGGGTGTATATTGAAATCCGCAACCGGGTCTATTTTTTATTAAACTGTAATTATTCGCTGTAATACTGTGTGATTTCTAAAATAAATAATTGAATTGAATGTCTGATACTATACGACTCCCCTAAATTTGACAATCAGATACATAAGTATAAACAGAGCGCTCGTTAGCCTTCTTCCTAGTTCCTTTCTCACCAATATAATAGGGAAAACGATGTTTGGGCTTTTCAAAATTATAATATTTGCTGCGTATTTGTTGTAGGACAATGCCATGGCTCTTACACTGAAGGTGCTCCTCTCAATGAAGTCTCCACAGATCGAAGAGGCGGTCAACGCGCTCAACAAGGACTACGTGGACGTGCTCATGAAGTATATTTACCGAGGATTTGAATATCCGTCAGAAGGATCCAGCGGCCACTTGCTCCTCTGGCACGAGAAAGTCTTCCAAGTGGGAGGGTCCGGTGCAATCGTCAGGGTTTTAACTGACACTAGAAAAGTATAGATAATAATTATTGTGCTTTTTATTTACTACCTGCTTATGTATTCAATATAAAAAATAACAATTTGCAATGGAATTTGTTTTACTTTAATGGGTTTTGTTGTATGGAGCGTTGCAACTGCGATTCCAGCGATTAGACGCGATTATATAATAGTAAAAATGGGAAAGAAAGAGAACGTTGCGGCTAGGTCGTTTAACGAAATGAAAGTACTGCAGCACTTTCTCTCCATCTTCATCAGAGCAGTATAAATACAGAACCGACCGCCTGAGAGCAATCAATCATCACAAAATGGATAAAACGGTAAGGAAACGAAATCTGCTCCCAAAGCAACTGATTTAATTCACTCACGTTTTGATATTTTTAGGTTGTGCCATTTAGTGTGATATGCTTGGCATTCCTCACGCACGCATTCGACTATTCAGGCGAACAGCATGAATACCAGCACCCCAACCAGCACTCAAACCAGCACATACCCTATAAACTAGAAAATATTCCCGTGCCAGGGTTCGGGAAGCTAATCGATTTAGGTCAAAGCGTCGGATTGCACGAGGTGCCGGAGAAGGTCATACAAACTAGTGAAACTGTCGCGTACCGCGTTCCGGTACCGTACGAAGTCAAGGTGCCGCACAAAGTACCGTATCCCGTTCACGTGAACAAAATCGTGCATGTGCCAGTGACGCAGGCCGCCAAGGCGCCGGAAGCGGTTCCCGTTTCGATCGGACATAGCCACTCGGACTACGCACATTCAAATGAAGGTACCTCCGGAGCCGATAGCTATGCCAATGACGGTTCTTCTGGGGCAGCGGGAGGTTACGCCCCACAACATGACGCGTCATACGGAAACATCGATACATTCCAATCGCTAGGCAATGCCTACGGAGACGAAGATTTCAGCGGTCAGAATTTCGGAGGTCATAACATAGGCGGTCAGAACTTCGGCGGCAACGATAATGAGTTCAATAATAATCACGAGCCATCGCAATACGAAACTTTTCATAAATAAAGTATATATAATATTTTAATTTAATTTATGCAATTGTTAAATTTGTTAAATAAAATGTGATGTTCGAATATAACCTTCTCATTTACCTATTGTTACTATAAACTATAAAGGGTTCGGCGCACTGGGCTTACGTAGGCAACGCAATATGACATCTGGCCCTTGAATTTGCATGAAAGCAGACACACTTATCTTACGCGACGTTGCGTGGGATAAGTGTGTGCTTTCATTTAAATTTAAGGGCCAGATGTCATAATGCGTTGCGTACATTGCTTACGTAGGCCCAGTGTGTCGGACCCCTAATTGTCCTTCACTGTCGCCTGAGTGCCGATGCAGCTTGCATCATTCGACCGTTTACCCAAGATCGCAAATAAAATGGGACCGGAGGTGGTGAGAGACTTCATTGGTTAAAGGTAAGAGGTATGCTGAACCATGGTTCAATCCCTAGCATTTTAATCGAAAGGTAATCTCCACCATCCACAGGACCATCTATATAAGATATATTTATGCAGGTATGCAGGAGCATCTGAGATTGCCAATATCTTTATTGACGAAGGCTGGATGCTGGATTTGACCATTGTATTTTTTTGTCATTAGTATTGGATTATATATTTTCATGACTATAACATTATTGCTATGATAATACATAGATAATGGCTATTGACATCGTTCTTTTTATTTAATCAGCGATTTCCATTGTTACATTATTTTCTAATAATTGATGACTCTCGTATCGATTATTAATTTATGTAATCACGACGATCACGGTAGTTTATATTCCATAATTACATTATTGAGAATTTTAGACCCAATGACGCATCCAGGTGTGGGATGCTTACCTTTAACTTCATTTCGGACCTCTTAGACCTCAAAATTCAACTCATTTTCAGTATATATTTCCTAGTATCTCTTAATTCCCATAACATTTGCAAATTTATTAGACTAAACAGCTAAGCTTATTAGACTAACGAACATATCACTGTTATATTGTAATTGTTGTGTTCCTTCATTGATTATATTGGCCCTGTACATGTGTGTCCCCCATCAGTGTTTTGTTTTATTGGTTTCAGTACCTGTGGCGTCATTTAGCGAAATGTTCCCAGCAGAGTATTGCAAATACACGCCTGGCAACCCTCTTTGAGTGCAGCCGTTTAAAGAAACACAAAGGAGCGCGACGCGAAACTTACCCGACGTACCGCGCGACGACATTTTATTCAAGTCGTGAATTCGCGCTCGTCGTCGTCGGTTCTCGGTGGGCTATCGCAGCTTTTACTTATCGATCTTGATTGTTTTATGACCGATAACAAGAAGTGACCGTGAGTAATTCGCATTGCAGTCACCGCTCGCCTTCTGCCAAAATGAGTTTGCGAGAGAGATTACTCCGAAGTGTTTCGCAAACTGCTGAGAATGAGCCGGGAAAGGTGACCGTTGTAGGAGCTGGACAAGTGGGCATGGCGTGCGCCTTCAGCATTCTTAGTAAGGTGAGCTATCAGTGTTTCTAACTTTAATGCTTCAATTAAGGGAAAGGTAATATACACGAAAGCGCCAAAACTACGCATACTGACATAAAAGGTATTATCAAACATCTTTCAACTATAAATAATATTGTATTAATAGTTAAATGAAGATCTAAGGTTTATCTTACTCCTAATCTCCTATATGTTATGAGAAATACGCGGTGAAGTATCGATAAAAAGAAACCAAAATGGATTTATGATTTTTGTACCTAATACGATTTCCAAAATAACATATCCCTGTGTCAATTCCTGAGTCAGTAAGCTGATGAATCCTCATTAAAGAGGTAAAAATCTGGAATATATGCAGTTTAGCTAACTATGCAGTTTTGACAAATACATATGTATATTTTTAAAAGTAACTTAACAAACAATCAAATAGGTGTTTGATTGTTTTTAAAAAAAAGTAACTTAACCTGTCGGAAGCCAGCCTTCGCGTACAAAAAACGGCACCGCAACTTTTTAGTCGATTTTGTATATAAATACTAACTATATCGTTTATTCATAAATTCCCTCTCAACATTACGTGTAGGTAATACTTGCTTAGTCTTGTTAGTCATGTATATTATATATTTATATAATATATATGGGGCCAGCTGAAACGGCTACGATCGGATCTGTCAACCACTGCAAAAGGCAATTTTGGCGCCCCAGCGGTTAAGCTACCGCCATATAGGTGATTATGAATTGTTTTTTAAACCCAACCGAAATATAGATGTGTGACGCTTCTTTAAACGCATATATATACCTCACTTATTTATAGAAATAGAGCAATGATTTATACAGATTCGGAATCATTGTGATGAATATATGGAGGTGACATTACAACACTTTAATGTAAAAGAGTTCGTTAAACTGCATAATTGATAAAACTCTTTAAGATTTCATTAGTTTTTCAGAAAAATTCAGCCAACAAAATCAGGGAAAAATGAAATCGGAAGGAATTAAAAATAATGTCTTTTTGCTGAATTTAATTCAAAAACTTATGCACTCTGTTTTTTTTTTCATTTTATTTAAAACAGTCTTCGACTATTCGAGATTAAATAGATAACGTTTGACGACAAATGCATATACAAATGATACCAGTTAGAAGCATTTTTGGAAAATTTCACCAACTTTCACTACGTAAATTTCATAGTAAGTAAGAGTTATACGAAATGAGACTTGAATTAAAATAATTCTTAGACTTTGTCTACCAACATGTAAATCAAATATAAATAATTCGTTATATTGCTGCAAAAGTCATAGGTACTACTCGATCAAAATGATGTTTTTCGGGTTTAAGTACTTGCATCTTCCCTAATGTGGTCATCGTTGTAGATGTAGGTACCTGAGCAACTTCGTTCAGTGCGGGATTAACCATGTATAGGCCTTGGTCCCCCATCGACTGCTCTAAATGATAATAACGCAATCTCATAGCGAAGACGCGCGCATGTAAACTGTAGACTGCCAATCATTTTGACAAAGATATAGTGTAGAATAGACGTGTAACATAAAAAAACATGATCGCACCGCCAAAGTGGGTTGATAAACATTTCTGACAACGCGTATGTCGCGTAGCAAGGTCAAAATATATATTTAATAGATCGCACAGGTGGGCAGCGGCCAATTGTCGATAATTGATAACAATTACTTAAACTATTAGATCAAAAAAATACTTAATATTTTCTCCCTAAGGTGCTCTCTCACCGGGAGCATTCGCCTGTAATATAACATGTTAGATTCGATTTTGAGCATTACGTTACAATACTGTAATGTAACATAGATTCTATTCGCCTGTAATGTAACATAGATTCCAATAAGCAATAATAATTTATTACGCTTGGCATTACAGGTTGCGCACTGTAATGCTCGGATCTCTTCCCTCACGGAGGTAATGCTCGAATCTGTAACGTTACATTACAGGCGAATGCTCCTGGTGAGGCAGCACGTTTAGAAATTTAATCAAATGTTTTTTTTTCTATTTGAAAAATATAAAAATAACGTTGTAATAATCCCTTGTCGCGGTGCTACTAAAAGGAGTGGGACCATAGGCCGGTGCCTACTTATATTGGATAATCCGGCACTGACCTCGGTGGATGTGTATTTAGAATGTCTGACTCAATTTCTTTAATTCTAGGGTATATCGAACAATATCGCTCTAGTAGATGTGGACGCTGATAAATTAAAAGGAGAAATGTTGGATCTGCAGCATGGTTCGATGTTTTTGAATAATGCTAAAATAGTCGCTTCTACTGGTAAGCTCCAATCACTATCAATTCATATTATGGCTGATAAAAAAATAAACAATATTATAAAAATAGCCTTGCATTGCACGATTAAAAGGGTGAGGTCATCTTTATTTATACATTTATAGATTATGCAGTGACCGCCGGGTCCAATTTATGCATCGTAACCGCTGGGGTGCGGCAAAAGGAAGGAGAGTCGAGGCTCGATCTTGTACAGAGAAACATACAAATTTTGAAGCACATCATTCCTCAGGTATTTTTAAATTTACTTTCGTGATACCGTAGCATCTTCATCCTGCTGAGAGCACAAAGCATTTCAATTAGGTATTGTATGTATTACTTTCCCAACCCACCAACCGACGATGACGGAAAGCATTGTGAACGTGGTTTTTTAGATGAAAACGGCAATGTCCATTTTGAGCCCCCGTGAGATGAATAAGACCATTTCTAGATTGAAGTCTGACTGTGTGTGTGTAAGTGTGTGTGCTCTGTGTAAATTCTCTGGTTGAATCCCACTTGAGATATGGGATTTTATTGTGGGCAAATGCCACTGATATTAACCCTTAACTGGTTTCGTGGGGGTGGCGCGGCCCCCACGTGTGATATTTTTTTGAATTACTTTCAAACTATGCACCGTCTGCGGGCGCCATTTTGAGTAATCTCATTACGTCTCGACTCGCGGCGGGTGCCGGACGTTCGGCGTTGCAACTTTTAGCAGAGCGGAGGTACGTGCGTTATGGGGGCCGCGCGGCCCCCACTATACCAGTTACGTAAGATTTTAGTAAATATTATATTTCATATTTTGTGTCAAAAAGAGGGCGCTGTCACTTATGTGACAGAAAAGAAGACGGAAAATTTGCCACAAAATGTAACAATTGCAAGCATTTCATTTGCAAGTTGCATAGTAGCACAAAAATACTATTTACTAATTGTCAAGATTGAACTTTGTTCACTTGTAATGTTCCTGAGTCCTTATGATTATATTTGTGTTGATTTTTTTTTATTACGTTGATTAGAGGTTTATTTCTTTTTATTTTCAAAGTTTATTGTATTAGGAATAAGAAAATATCTATATCTTAGCTTAAGACTATCAAAGTAAGCGTTTTTTTTTGGTTTGTATAATGTAAGAAAGAAAAAACCAAAAAGTTGTCTTTTATATGTGATTTCTAGTAGAAATTAAGTTAAAATAATTACATGAATTTTCGATGATTGATTCAATAAAAAAAGGTTGTTATTTATATTTTTTAAATAAAACTAAATTATAATTGCGCACATTTGCATCCTAGAAGCTAGTTTGTAAAGGGGGCCGTGCGACCCCCACAAAACCAGTTACGTTAGTCAATTTTACGATACCAGTTAAGGGTTAAAGAGGTATTTATTTTACAAAAAAGAGCCGTGAGAGCAATACGCGGATTAAATAGGAGAGAATCTTGCAAACCACTATTTCGTGAACTAAAGATCCCCACCGTTTATGCCATACTTATTCACGAAAGCCTGTGCGAGCTCTATAAAAATAAAGGAAAGCACCAAACTCTTGCACACATACGAGTACATTCCCACAATACAAGGCACAAATCGATGTATACTCATAATTCTAAACCTGCAACATCACAATTTCAAAGGACAACTCAATACAGAAGCATAACATTTTATAACAGGTTACCAGAGGAATTAAAAAATATAAAAACATTTATGCACTATTTAAAAAACATACCAAGGATTTTTTATTGCAAAAATGTCTATATGGCACGGACTTTTAAAATTTTGTATTCACAATTGACTACTTGTTTATTTTATTTATTTTTTATTTTTTTAACTTCCATTTTAATCCTATTCATCCACTTCATTTTATAGACAATTTACTTACTGATTATGTAACATGATTTAGGAATTATTGCTTGTATTTTTATATTTTTACTCTGATTATTATTTGATTCTTTCCAAATTGGACACCTTGATTATTATTATTATTATTGATTTATTTATTTGCGAGATCATTCAATGGATTTGCCTTTCTATTTTTTAAGCTATTGCATAGCTTTTATCGCGGGCCTAGGCCAGCGCGGCGACCGAATGAAGAAATTTCTTAACGAAAATTGATTATTTTAAACTGATAATTACGTCTAAACGAGTACTGCTTATGATTCGAAAAAAATATATGTTAAACAAGAACATTTTCCTAATATTTTTAGCTTTGAATATTTTAGATGTTATTTATATTACATAGTGTAATTAATTTGTGAAATTAGGTCTAACCGAACACAAAAACGACTACTACGCAAATACTATCTGGCGTATTATTATGAAACCTGCACCATTTTAAAGATAATTTAATTATCTATCTTTTTATCTACGATTTTTTTCCAATAGTCAAAGAATAATATCCGGTTTTTATGCTTTATCGAATAAAATTCGTGCGCTCTATCGGAAGACGTTTAAATTATTCCGGATCGATTCGGAATAATTTCAACGTTTTCCGATAGAGCGCAGTTATCTGATATCAGAAAAAATTCTTAATACTGCATAAATAAAATAAATAAATAATTATAATTGCATAAGTTGTTAAAAAATGCTATGCAATAGCTTTACCGCGGCAGTCCCCGAGTGCCACACGTATTTTTTTTTTTAAGCTATTGCATATCGCGGGCCTAGCAGCGCGGCGACCGAATGAAGAAATTTCTTAACGAAAATTAATGATTTTAAACTGATAATTACGTCTATACGAGTACTGCTTACGATTCGAAAAAAATATATGTTAAACAAGAACATTTTCCTAATATTCTTAGCTTTGAATATTTTAGATTTTGTTTATATTACATAGTGTAATTAATTTGTGAAATTAGGTCTAACCGAACACAAAAACGACTACTACGCAAATACTATCTGGCGTATTATTATGAAACTTGCACCATTTTAAAGATAATTTAATTATCTATCTTTTTATATACGATTTTTTTCGAATAACCCGGTTTTTTTGCTTTATCGAATAAAAAATTCGTGCGTGGCGCTCTATCGGAAGACGTTTAAATTATTCCGAATCATTTGCTCGCAGCCGCAAATGATTCGGAATAATTTCAACGTTTTCCGATAGAGCGCAGTTATCTGATGTCAGAAAAATAAAATAAATAAAATAAATAAATAATTATAATTGCATAAGTTGTTAAAAATGCTATGCAATAGCTTTACCGTGGCAGTCCCCGAGTGCCACACGTATTTTTATTTTTTGGATTTGGTATGTCTATTTTTGATATTTCTTAATGCTCTTTTAAATATTTAGAAAATGTAATGGTTGATTTTGTATAGTTTATTGACTTTCAAATTTCTAACGTGATTTAATTTTATTCTTGCCAGATAATTATATGTTTAAAAATAGGAATATTATAAAAAATGTATTTATTAATTGTGAGTTCTATACCCTCGCCGGGTTTTTTTGGAATAAAATAAATTTGAACTTTGAACTTTGTGTTTGTGTGTGAGAGAGGGTGTGTGTGTGTATTCCTCCACGATAGCGCCCAAACGCTTAATCCGATTGAGCTGACATTTGATATGCAGGCATCATTTGGTCACGGCAAGAGTGCAGGCAAGAGTTGAAAAGATTGTGCGATATTCAATCTCGTGCGAATCTCAAAATATTAGACTTAGACTTGAAATTCGGTACACAGACGCCTTGTTGGCCGGAACCACATTGTGAAATTTCGATTGGAATATCTCATATACAAACTACATTAAAAATAACAAAATGCCGCCGTACTTTTAATTAAATGTTAACGCCATGTGTTGGCGCTTTTCCCAAACCATCCCTCAGCCGGGGAACGAACCAAGCCGTCCGAGGCGTCGCAATGGAACGGATTTGGTTCGTCAGCCGGCCGAGATTGGGCGCTCAGCGATTTTATTTATGAAATTAATATTCAGATGAAATCCATCCCTGGATACTTGCCGGTAAAGTATTGGGGTGACACAACCGTTTTTTTATTATCGTAAATAAATTGAGACTATTTTTATTTAGGGATAATTTATTGGAAGACACTTTTTTTATATTTCACTGAATTTGGTTTTATTG
Source organism: Micropterix aruncella (assembly GCA_944548615.1). NCBI lineage: Eukaryota > Metazoa > Arthropoda > Insecta > Lepidoptera > Micropterigidae > Micropterix > Micropterix aruncella. The sequence continues at coordinate 13,430,867 of OX155951.1, forward strand.
TTTTTTTTCAGTTGGTTCGATACAGCCCTGATACGACGATTTTAGTGGTTAGCAACCCGGTGGACACTTTATCTTACGTAGCCTGGAAGCTGAGTGGCCTTCCGGTCAATAAAGTCATCGGATCTGGCACCAACCTCGATTCTTCAAGATTTCGATTCCTTTTATCTGAATGTTTCAAGGTGGCGCCTTCCTCGTGCCACGCGTACGTCATCGGTGAACATGGTGATAGCAGCGGTATGTACCTTCCTATACATAATATAAACATCTACCGACGTTGATTATATAGGGTATTCGATTGCTCAGTGCCATAGTACGTTTTGGCAATCCTTCTGCACTGGGGACATGCAGGTAGCGCTGATAGCATTGTCTGGCAAAACTAATCGCTAATGGCCATCGTTAACACATTGATAATGAATGTTTTTTTATAAAGGACTGTTTGATTATAAATGGGAGCTAATGGACCCTTGCTGAGTTGGCCACGAAGACCCATTTTGTTCAGGGTTGGTCACACTCACGGGTCAACACCCATCCAACGCCTCCACGCATGAAGTGCGAGCCCGGGCAGGACTCTCGCCTTAGGGCTAGTTTCCCCTAGGAGTCAACCTTCTGGCGCTCCTGGACGGTCTGCGCACCGTGCGGCGTAAGCCAATCGATTGTGCACTCTGACTAACAGTCGGGGGAATCTGGAAGCAGTACTGTTTCCTATAGAGCGGGAGTGGTTGCTGGCCTTACGGCGACTGCTTTTGAAACGATCATCGGCTACCCGATTCCGGGTGAACAGCCGGGCAAAGGATGCCGTGATAGATTCGGTTTAGACCGTTTCACCGCTTCGTAAGGGAGAGGACCGCGCAAGCGACCTCGAACTCGTAACCAGTCGAGAGACCAGAGTAATCTGGTCGCAAGTTGAAGTAAGGGCGTGAGTGTTAGCCCGCTAGGTAAGATACCTGGTTATCTCGCGGATAAGGCGTTGGCCTCTTACTGGCATGTGGCGGAACTTGATGGTGGATTGTTTTGTGTAAGTCTTGTGGTGTTTTGTGGTTCTACGACACAGGTCGTAACTTGTCCGTTCCCGTTAGTCCTGCGACTCGAGAACGTGGAAAATGTGAATTTCGATGTTAAAGGGCAACAGAAAATATTCAACGGGGAAATAATGGAAATACAGAAATTATATGCAACGCTATAATAGCGTACAGAATCGTATGGAAAGAGCTGAACGTTTAGTGAGCGTCTCCGGCGGTTCAAGGTTTAATCGATGTTTGCAACTATGTGTGATTCGTACTGGCCGCGCCAGATTTCTCGGTCCCTCGCCCACATGCTCAGATCACATGTATTGCATTTAATGAACACCAATGCACTGCAACCAAAAAAGATAGCAATCAAAAACATATCCCATTTTGGTTTCAGTGCATTGGTGTTCAATTAATGTGGGACCGAGGGACCGAGAAATCTGGCGCGGCCAATACACGTTGCGTTTCGTATTAAAATCCTAGCTGCCTAAACGTAGTACGTCATTAAGCAATATAATACCCCATATAATCAATGCTACCGCGTTGACAATCTTATGAAAAACCATTTTTTTAAATATCTTTCAGTTCCCGTGTGGTCCGGCGTCAATATAGGCGGAGTCAATTTAAAGGACCTAGACAGCGAAGTCGGTACTGAAAACGATACAAATGGCCTCGCACTTCTGCACCAGAAAGTTATTTTAAGCGCCTATGAAATCATCAAAATGAAAGGATACACGTCTTGGGCAATCGGACTCAGCGTCAGTTCCATAGCGCATTCAATATTAAACAATACTGGAAAAATTCACGTGGTTTCAACCATCGTTAAGGTCAGTGAAACCATGGGCGCCGGCAGCAGGGTGCAAGGGGGTGCACTTGACCCCCCCCCCCTGCCGGGAAAGAAAATACATACAAAAGATTGATTTTTATTATTAAGTTACTGTTTAAATAAACACTTGAGGTGTCTAGGTTGCTGTCCATCTTTGTTCATCACCTTGTCATAAAATGTAGTGTCCTCCTCTGCTCTTTTCTATTTGATTAGTTAATAGTATAGTGTGTAGATGCAGATGCACCTCCCTGAAAGTAATGCTGGCGGCGCCAATGAGTGAAACAATAATTTATAGGAAAATTTCTGGGGCCCAAAAGGTGATGGCCTCTGCCTTTTTTTCTTAGGCCATATTACACGGTTCAATTCTGTTTTTCAATGTTCAATGAGCAATGAAATTGCACCATGTAAATTTGAAATTGAATCAACAATGCCATTGAACAATCGCATTGAACATTTCCAGCAAGACCGAATTCTTCAATATTGCCCTTTCAATCGTATTGCTTCAATTTCATTGAACCGTCTAACTTTGCCTCACTTTCATTTACACAGATTAAACGCATTCTAAATTTCTGTAAAAAAATAGTTTTAACTAATGAAGAAGAGCATCATGATTAGTGATAGTCGGTATGTCCAAAAATTATTATTTTAGCAGTAAAAAGGTGAACAAAATTAAATACACACAGTAAAAAGATAGTTCAAAATTTAGCCAGAGTGTAGCAGTTTTTGCAAAAACAATTCATTGAGATCAAAAAATATGATATCCTTGAGAGTTGTATACTCTTGTTTTTTTAATTATTTTGTTTAAGTATATGAAATCTAAGACAGGCCGAAGACTATTAAAAAGTAAAGGTTTCGTAATGTTTTAGACATTCTAGCGACTTCAGAATCAAATTTATCATAAAAACAAGCGTATACGTCACGCCTCTCAAGGACTTCAACTTCAAATATTTATTTTTTGCATAAACTACTGTACTTTAGCCAAATTTTGAATTTTCCTTTCACTCTTGACAATTTCACAAGTTGTTTTTTTTTTAATTGCGATTATAACAGTTCTGTTTTAAATAACGAGTACCATTTTATTATGATGCCACTCTTTGTGAGTTTGCTTTTTTTATGAAAGCAAACTCACAAAGAGTCTGAATTTTAAAATGCGTATTTTCTGTGTAAACGAAGGTTTAAAAGTAAAAATAGCGGAAGCCTCAGAGACTGTCCCATAAATACTGTAATTTAATCTAAAAAAAATGTTTTCCACAAACTTTGTTTGAAAAGTTCTAAGCCATTCATAATATCTCTTTTTTAGGGTCTGCACGGCATAGAAAATGACGTTTACTTGTCGCTACCATGTTCCATAGGAAATACTGGAGTAAAAAGTATAGTAAAACAGCGTTTAAACGAACGGGAATTGGAAATGTTGCAAAAGTCTGCGAGTTTACTCGACGATATACAAAAGGGCGCTGATATCTGAATTTAAATTTTATAAAATATTTTTTTACAATGATTGAATTTACATTTTTAGATTTATTTTTTATTACCCAAAAGAAATAAGATAAAATAAATATATTTTGTAATGAAAACTAGTATTTTATTACCTCGTAAAGAATGTAGTTTTGGTCGTTTGTAGGTATAGGTGGACCGTGCTAAAGAAAACCTTGCTACGTTTCGAACGGGACGTGGTACCAGAGTATATAAATAAATACAAACGGAGCTGCCATGGAATTCACCGACCGGAGTCGGGCCCATCATAATACTATTTTTTACACTTCTGGGGGGTGAGCAGTGGATTCCGGACTTACGAACCGGCTGTGGTAGGTTTAGGACAGCTGTCTTGCCACATGTGAGCGTTCACCTTGCCACCCATTCACTCCCCCTTCGAAGCCATAGAATTTGAGATGCGCAAATCGCAGTTTTAGATAATTTTTCTAAGAAAGAGTTGATTATTTTTCTGGAAAGGCCAAGATCTTTAAAGAGGTGAAATAGAGATTTAGCTGGCAGGCCACGAGCGCCAACTTCCACCGCGTGAAGGTGAACAGTGAAGCCGTTCCGGGTTACGGCATTTGCAAGATCATGGTATTTATTTAATTTGTACTCGTGGTCTTTTGGGATATTTGATTCCCATGGAACAGTTAATTCTACGATAAGAGCCACCTTCCGAGATAGAGAGTAAAGAGTTATATCTGGACGGAGGGCTGTGCATCCGAGACTTTCAGGGAATTTATACTGCTTAGAGACCGAATCAACCTCCAGAATCCAATCTGTAGCTTTCTCGATTATTGAGAAAGGTTTTGTAGTTGATTATTGAGAAAGGGTACGAGTAGTATAGTACCCGAAGACTCTACTGGAGATTCGGTATCGTTAATGTACTAAATTAATATTATCTAATCATATGCATAAGAATTATATCATCCAGCCGTCATCCAGCCCCACAACAGTAAAATCCTTCTGAGATTAGATCGAAAGAGATGGCTACGAAAAGAAAGTTTTTCGATTAACCCTGGGGTGGGCGGGGGAGGAGAGGGGGGGGGGGGGGGTTCCATAAATGCTGCAGGTAGAAGCATCACGTTCATAGTTTCCATTTTTATGTCGTTTTTTTTGTTCCGTGGCATAAATCTCTGCGTAAATCACTCGCAGTAGCTGCTGCGGCTTTGTAGATAAAAAATCCTTTAAAATAATATGTGCGTCGCGTCGCGTCGCCACCATTTTTTTCACTTTTCTTAAAAACATCTTTTTCGTGAGCATAATGTAGCATCACTCGGTTAACACTCCCAAAGCTGCTTAATAATAAAATTTATATAAATAAAAAATATTTATAATAATAAAGAATATTAATATAACTATATAATATTTATATGAAAAAATATTATGTATAATAATAAATGACATTTACATTGTTAAATAATATTTATAAAAAAAAATATCAAAAAAAATATATTGGTATATTATTTATATTAATAAATAACAATATTTATATTTATAAATAATAATATATAATATTTATATTTATATTAATATAATATTTATATTTATAAATAATAATATAATAATAATATTTATATTTATAATAAAGAATTTACAACAAAAAAAAACAATCGCCTCCATTACCCCATTCAGCGTAAACATATTGGCTCAGCGTCTGTTCCATAGTGCATTAAAGTTTGAGCAAAATAATATGTATAATAATAAATGACATTTACATTGTTAAATAATATTTATTAAAAAAAAATATCCAAAAAAATATATTGGTATATTATTTATATCAAATAAATAACAGTATTTATATTTATAAATAATAATATATAATATTTATATTTATATTAATATAATATTTATATTTATAAATAATAATATAATAATAATATTTATATTTATAATAAAGAATTTACAACAAAAAAAAACAATCGCCTCCATTACCCCATTCAGCGTAAACATATTGGCTCAGCGTCTGTTCCATAGTGCATTAAAGTTTGAGCAATGCTGGAAAATTCCCGTTGTTTCGACAATCGTTAAGGTTCAAAACGAGTATTTTTAAAAATAATTTCCCGCGGACTTAAATATTACTTGTTATATGAGATATTCCAACCAAAACATCACAATGTGATTTCGACCCGACAAGATACCTGTTTACCTAATTCCAATATTGAAGTATGACTAGCGCGCCTTCTATAGTGGACCGATTTTAACCACAGTCTTTTCTGCTCTTGCCATGACCAAATGATGCCTGCATGCCAAATTTCACCTCAATCGGATGAAGCGTTTGGGCGCTATCGTGGAGGAATACACAGGCACACACAAACACACACACAGACTTCAGTCTGGAGTGGTCTTAATCATCTGGGCATGTTGTGGCGAGGAGGAGGGGGATGGGGGGGGGGGGGGTCAACATGTATATTTCAGTCTTCATCACTGAAGACTGAAATTGCTGCGCGTTCACAACACTTTCCCTCGTTGTCGGTTGGTGGGCTGGGAAAGTAAACTATAATCAATGGTAAAACCAAAGCTTCAGTCTTTATTCAGAATAATTATTATTTTCAGGGACTGCCCGGCATAGAAAATGACGTTGCTTCCATGTTCAGTGGGAAGCACGGGAGTAAGAAGTATAGCAAGATAGTAAAGCAGATTTTAAATGAACGAGAACTAAAAATGTTTCAAAAGTCTGCCGATTTACTCCCCGACATGCAGAAGGCCATTAAATCTGTGTAGAGTCGATTTAAATTTTTTCCCAGAAAAAAAAACACTATTTAGTAAAAAATGATTTATTTGTATAAAAAGACGCATCGTTGATACAATCATGTATTTCAAATATGTTTCACTAAACAACATTTAATAAAATTTACATTCAAACTTAAAGCTACGTACATACTTATTATTTAAAATCGCATCGGGCTTGAACAGAGATTTTAATCATCTCCCATTTCTTCTTCATCTGAGACAAACATATGAGCTAGATCAGAAGCCACAGAAGCAGTCGCGAATGAACTGTAGACAAGCCAATGAATTGGCACATGTTTATTTCAATGAAATGAAATTTTTGAAAAATGCACGTATCATGCAACAATCATATCTAACCCTATATTAACCAACAATTATATCGAAACTCAAAGCAATCATGCAACAATAATATCTAAACCCTGTAGTTATCTATAATATATAATTATATATTTGTATGCTGGAATGCCAGAACAATTTCATGTGTCGAGAAATTGATTTTCGGCACACACATGGAGAGCAGTTTTGTTCATCTGAAAAATTCTTAGAGCATTAAGATAGTGACGATGTTGCGATTTTTTGGAACAAGCTCTCAAAAACGCATCAAATGGCAAAAAGTTTTGTTTTAAAAAAAAAAACATTTTTTTTCACAAACGCTATGTAATTTTGAGAGCAATACAATCGCACAGTCATAACATTTTTACATGGAGTTTAATTATCTTCTGTATTTTGAGGCTTACTGCAAATGAATATCACAGGAAATTATAGTGTATAAAGTCACATGAAATCATAAAGCATAATATCACATTATATTTAAGTGTACAGTACAGTACAGTATAACATCACATGAAATTAAAGTGTACCTATGATAGCTATCTGATAGCGAAAAATCGAATGGAAACTATCATTCAGGTTAGATCAGGCAATACTTCTTATTAATAATATGTGGTTTTGTGCTGATTTTTATATTTTAATTCGATTTTTATCACCAATTCTAAAGCTGCCGAATTTTCAAAAACGTGCACTTTGTATGTTGACCCCCAAAAAGCACTTTGTTGGCAAGATTTAAGCACAACAAATGTACCATTGGCTAGGCGTTGAAATAGACTTCGAATCTGCATTCGAAAGAAATAACCGAACTTTGTATTATTTGAGATATTTTATTTTTTGTTGAAAAATCATGCATGTGCGATTTTTTTGCTCAAGTGTATACACGATTCTTATCCAACAAACACTTTTAGGGATTTGAGATGAAATTTTATATTATTATCTTTTGGAATTGGTTGGCAAATGAAAATCAATTAGGCAATTTGGTGTAAATTACCTTACCTAACTTACCCTAACATAATATGTAAGCGTTGCTAACAAAAACTATTAATTTCACAATTTGCCATTTGATATCAAATCTTAGTTTTATTGTTCTGTTCGACTCAACACACAATAAAATTATCAAAACAAAATATTAAATTACCATTTGTCCAGCAATCCAACGCAGTTAGATGTATTTTCTGATGAAGTCACTTCTCTGAGTAAACTTTCAACTTCTTTGAAATCTTCTTTTTGGGGTTTGTCGCTTTCGACGTTTGCTGTTTTGTTATCTGCAGTTGGTAAAGGTGATTTGTTTACGTTTTTATTTGCGAGGGTCTCAGCGTCTACAACGGTGCGGATAGTTTCGATTTTTCGCAGGCCTAGACGATCGTTCAGTCGATAGAAATTTGCTAAAATAACGAATTAAAAAACAATTAATAAATACCGACATAATAGATATATTCGGTACAGTGATGCTTACTCAGAGTTGACGTTCCGAGTTTCAAAGCGGCTGCAAACATGAATGCCGGCGTCCACACGTTCGGTATTCTATAAAATATCTTTCCCGTCTCAGTTGGTGTGTATAGACCGATGCACCTCATTAATTGAGAAAACACTGGATTGGCGCATGATGATTCTTGATCGTTATTCCAAGGTACGATCGGTATCGATTGATTTACATCTACGCAAAAAATAAACATTGTAATTAAATATTATATACTATATGTATATAGTTAAATTGAATCGCTAACTGCAGAAAGAAAGCCTTCGTTACTTTTGTTGAAATATATATTTTTAAATACTCTTTCTATCTTATCCAAGATTAGGTACTGCAAAAAGAAGTCATTTTTGTGCGACTATTTTTAAGGCCAGACTTTTTATTCGCAGCAGAAACATTTTACGCAGAAAGCCCTGCAAAAATGCAGCAATAATGAAAGCATCTCAAGCCATTTCAGTCGGCGAAATTATTATAAAATGTATAAGCAATTATTATAAAATGTATAAGCAAGTAAAATAATATAATTCTTCCAATTTCTACAGAGCTCTAACTGAGAGACTTACTGCAGTAACATTATCATAACCAAAAATTGGTAGCTACTTCTTACCTATCAACATGATGCAATTTTGAGCTTGGTTAAATAAAACAACATTGTAATAAGACATGGAAGACTATCGCAGGTGTTTGACATTTTATTTTTTTAATTAAGATAAAAACGTCACTACCGCGTGAAATTTGTAGTAGGTACCCCCATGTTTCGGCGACGTTGCAACCGCCGTTGTCCTGGGTAGACTGAAGTACTGTAAATCGTCATACGTTGTTCTGCGAGTAAGGGACAAACTGCTGCTGTTACTGTGCAGATTATAACGGTGGTGGGGCGGCGGGTTCGGCGCGCGCGAATTTTTAAAACCGTTATAATCGGCACAGTAACAGCAGCAGTTTTCCCCCTACCCGCAAAACCACGTATGCCGATTGACAGCACTTTAGTCTACCCTGGACAACGGCGGTTGCAACATCGGGTGCTACAAAATTCACGCCGTAGACTCGTTTTTATCTTATTTATAACATTGTAGTCTCTATTAGTAAGGCTCCCAAGTAACATTTCAGGTTCTAAAAAGGTTTTGAGCAGGTTCTAGAACCTTTCGAGGACAACGCGAGATTCTGGACATCTCGTCATGACAACGTTAAAATGACCTTATTAAACCGTTCTGTAGCCTAAAAGGGCCCGACCTACAGAACCTCCGCATAACGTTTTGGCCTTATGATTTCAGGAGCAATTAGCAAATCCCAAAAACTAATTATAACTCTCTCAGAACCTGTAAGGTCTTGCAAAGACTACTCAGGACTAACGTATAAGCCTTGAATAAGCCCGGATTTGGCATTGAAATAATCTTGTTAGCTAGATTCAAGCTTTGAAAAAGTCATAAGAGATTACGAAAATACAAAGTAGGTCTCCTTGGGCTTGTTAAAGTTAGATTAGGTTTGCTTTGGTTCTGAATATAGTTTGCACTTTATCCTGACATTGGATAATAAAATGGAAGATGACTTATGAATATAACATGGCGATTTACTATTTCGTACACAAATTGTTACAGATAATGCTGTTATTGCCTGTTGTTATGTCAATTTCATTGCGACGGTTAGTTTATTGATGAAATGTGCCATAATACCTCTGTAGAATTCACGGGCCCTCCCAATAACATGATTTAATATGCTTTAGGTATTATAAACTATTAATGGTTTTTTAAAATTATATGTGAAAAAAGGTCAAACGCTTTGAACTATTTTCCAAATACAAAAATGTAACACCGAAATGAAATTCAAGCCTTACTTTAATAAGAAAATGTAATTATACTTATAATAAATTAACATTCCAAATACCGAAAAATGGCGGACTTTGTTCGAGAACCTGATAGTTTGGGATTTAACAAATTTATGACAAACAAGCCTTAGCCCAAGTCCTTTTGGACTTCAAAATGCGCAAAAGGAATTTCAATATGCTAAACTAAGAACAACTGGTATATTTAAGGGCTAAATCAGGGCTTTCTGGTAAGACCAAGGTTTAATTAGTTTTTGTATATTCAAATTGGCTTTGTTTCAGGGCTTATTAGTCTGCGATAAGCCAGATTGGTCAAATAAACAACTTTTTGCGGCCCAGCATTCAGTCACAGTCCAAAGCGTGCTTGTCTAAACTGCGTGCGGATAACACTGAGAAAATAGTGATTTTGTACATACCTACAGGATGTTCACTTACGTACGGATTTATTGAACAAGTTGAGTACCTACCTAAGGTTTTAAAGCTAATTACGATGAATCTATACATTACAATTAGATCATCATCCTGTTTTAAATCTAGTTACGAACACAAGATATTAAGTAGTAAAATATAAAAAAACTGCAATACTAGATCCAAAAATTAATGCTATTTTATTGAATATGTAATAAACTCAAAAACTACGTACCTACCGTAAAATTTATTGTGACATAAAATAGTTAAGTGGAAGTAAAAAAACTGGTCAAGTGGAAGCCTGTATGGAGAGGGTTCTGTACCATTCACTTTTCCATGAGAACTATAGTACTTTTGTTTACGTTTTCATGTAAACTATAAGAGAGTCCCTATATTATTATTTTTTTTAAATTTTAGTCAGTAGTTTCGGAGATAAGAAGGGGGGGGGGGATGCTCGATTTTGGTATTCTCTTGATATCTTTTTAAATATGTAATTTAAAATAATAAAATATTATATGTGTATTCCTTATAACGAGCCCTTCCCATTGATATGTAACACGTTGCACTTATTATTCTTAAATTTTCTGATTTGTCCTCTAAAATTGACCCCCAAAATCGAAATTCGGTTAAGTAGCAGTAGGAGATGTTGTTTTTAGTAGATGCGGAGAAAATAAGCTGTGACAAACAGACAGACAGAGATACACGAGAGAGACAGAGAGTCACCAACACAACCTACCTGCTTTTTAGGTAGATTCCTTAAAATATACCTATTGCAATGGGTCGTGTGTTAGCAACTGATGAAAATTTCATCATATCTTCGTCGATTAAGACTGCCAGACCCTAAAACCACCCTTCGTTCCTATACGGGATAGAACACTTCCAATGAAACAAGATAGAGGTCGAATTTCTAAACCGATCAAAATGAAACAACACAAAAATGTATTGGCCCAATACCTTGGATAAGTTCGTAGAAGAACGAGATCCGCCATCTTGTTTCAAAATAGCGGTCGCTCAAATTTGAAAAAAATAACATATTAAGAATCATAGATCCAAACGAACCATAGATCCAAGGAAAGCTCTTGTTAACACCTACATTTTATTTGAAACTATTTTTCAATCCGCTCTCTCGTTTTAAAAGGGCGGCCGCTCAAACACCGGTAAAATTTTCGCGTTTAGTTATGAGAGCCATTGTTTATGACACACATGTGTAAAATGCCTGAGTATTTATGCTTTATGTATTTTTGTAACATGTATATATCAAATAATACATGTATCTCTTCCCTCGACGAAGCACCCCGCAGTGCATCGGTAAATATGTGTTTCTCGCTCTAACATGTGCTTCGTCCGTGCGCTATATAGCTAACGCGATTGAATGACCATAAAATGCTTTCTATGAACAGATCGACATCATTGCTTCGATTTGCTGTCTTGTTTCAAAATAGCTGCCGGCTAAAGAAATCTACCTTAAATGGGTGCGCGTCACCGATTTTCTTTTGTCTTTTAAGGTACGGAACCCTAAGAGGGGTATTAATAGTTACGATGGAATATAAGATACCTTTTCTTTGTTGATTCTCTCAGTATTGTTTTTTACTTTCCGTTTGAAATTGCCACTGCTGACCATCCTGTGCCAGGACATCCTGTATATTTTACTTGATAATAATGTTAGTTTTGATTATGCACACGCGAAGCCCACAAGGTTGCAAAGTGGTGTTACAGAAATACAAAAAGCATAAATAAAACCCACAATGCCCGTTTAGACTAGAACTTATCTTATTGAATGTCAAAACGTATATGAAAATTACAGTTGGTCTTAGTGCAATCAAAAAGGACTGAGAATGGTTAGCGAGAAAATCTAAAAGCCCTATGAAGGTTTTAAATCATGCTTAAGGGTCTTAGCGAAATGTGGTTCTGAATAGGTAATTCTTAGGTTGCGTGTAAGACCAACTAGACATGCTTTACAATGTGGAGTGCCAAAATATAACCAAAGGAGAACCTTTTTAAAACCAGAAGCTCTCAGAACTTTTAAGTCGGATTTCTAAGCAAGCATAACGTTATATTATACTCCTTTGGAAGCCCATTTAGCTTTTTGAATAACTGTTTAGCCCTAGGAGCTATTTGCATAATAAAAAACTTAAGTATAACCTTAGGTAAAATTTAAAACCAGAAAATTACTATTCTAGGACCTAGAAGCATATATCAAAACCACGGTCTTGAAAAAATGTTACTTGGGCTTTTTACTCAAACTGGGACAGTGAAGTGGAGATCAAGACTGGCATCAAAATTGAACGCAGCGCCTTTGGAAAAATGAAGAAGGTCATTTGCAATTGAAGCCTGAAAATCCCAATTGGAATACGTATTCTCCAGTGCTACATCTGCCCCATACAACTTTACGGATGTGAAGCCAGGACCATTAAGGAAGATCTCATGAAACGTATAGATAGAAGCATTCGAGATGTGGACACACAGACGCATGATGTTGATATTTTCATGAGTCAGGAAGTCACCAATGAGGAAGTTCTACAGGCGTGTCGGCCAAAAACGCAAGCTTTGGCAGAGCATTGAACAGCGCAATGTTGCATACCTGGGTCACGTACTTAGGCACGACAGACACGAACTCCTGCAACTCACTATGATGGGAAAAGTTGCAGGGAAGAGGAAATCGTAGACGGAAATCTTGGTTGAGGGACATTCGAGAAAAGACCGGGATTACGAGTGTCGCCGAATTGTTTTGGCTGGCGAAGGACAAAAAAATAATGCAGAGCTGACTGCCAACCTTCACTAGTTGGAGAGGCACCCTAAGAAGAACTAATAAGAATATTTTTCAATTCACCACTTTTTTTGTTTCCTGTAAAATTTTAAGAGGTAAAATTCGTTACGTTTCTGCAGTTACCGATTCAATTTGCATACTTACAAATATTGTAAAAGGAAACAGGTTCAAGAAAGTGCGGATTTAAAGAGTCCTCCGCCTTCGTCGGCATTAGCGTTTTCGCATAACAGGCCTCTAACAAAACAGCTTGAACCCAAGCGAAAGATACGTTATTCAGCTTTAGTTTCTCGCATAGCGCTGATATATCAGAATTTACTTCGTCAGCAGAATTATTGATCAACGCTATATCGTTGCACAATAAATCTTCTTTATGGATCAAAGCGTCGTATTCATCATTATCGATGATATCTTGATAGTGCAATTGTTTTATGACGCTCTTTTTAGATTTGGCAAGATCATTTTCCCCGTACAGATTGACGATATTTTGTATGATGTCTTCGCATTGCAGACTGCGGGTGTAGTACCAGTTCAGCAACTGCGCGTCTTCTTGTTGCCATTTCTCGTCGTCGGCTTCTTCGGAGCTGGCTGCTTTCACTGAAGCCAGCGACTCTTCCGGGCTGTGCTTAGCATTCTGTACGACGTAATAATAGGATGCGACGGAACTTGGATTTTTCGTCGAAATGTTCAACGTCCAGTCTATTAGGTCTATCCATTCCTATATAAATAGAAATAGAAATATATTTAATATTCAAATTATGGTGGTACATTTATGGTAATAATGCGTAGAGTAACATTACGTCTCTCATAATCCCTGTTATCGTAACAGATTAAAAATTTACTCATTTGCTAAGTTCATTTTCTACGTTCTCATTAATTAATAACATTATTCCACTGGCTTACCCATAATATATATCTCATCAATATATTTCAGCAATATTATCAAGAAATATTTAAAAAATTCTAAATCCGCGAGTAAAATAGAAAAATATATATAATTTAAAATGCATAATCTTCATAATAAAATTTAAAATTTAAAATCTTTGTATATTCGTATGCTTGCCTTCAATAGTATATTAACTCGTTTATTGTCAAACTGAAAGTTTAAAATTCTAGTGGTGACTAAAGTATTTCTTTTATAGACTCATTAGCGACGACCACGCGATATCGCGTGAACGGCCGCTTGGGGAGAGGCCGCAACAAGCGATATCGCGTGAACGGGAATGAATGTGTTGAGATATATTTATTAAATGTGTAAAAGCTTTTTCCGTTAAGCCTTTTCTTTAGTGCTGTGGCATACCCTTTTCCCTTTACACTTAGGTGTTTGCAGGTAGGCGGTTATAGATTTTTATTGAGTTGTATAGTGTTCCTTTTTAAAATAATGTAAGGCAGTCAATAATATATGAATTAAATTATGAAATACGTATTTTTAAAATTTAAAAATATGTATTCTTACTTCACAGAGTTCATATTCTGTTTTTCGCATTGCGTAAAATGCTTTCAAAATAGTCGGTTGGAACAGCATCGAGATACAATTTAAATCTCCCGAGATGTGGTGCAGCATTGTGAATATGCAGTCGTTGACCATTTCTCCATTGTTTCGGTAGTCTTCGAGCAGAATTCCATAGTGACCGACGATAGTCACTGTAGCAAATCTAGAATAATTTATTTTATTTAGTTATTTTTTTTAATTATACAACGCATTTCGCATATGTATTAAAGAATATGTATTCATATCAATTTCTATATTAAAAAAAAAAAAAAAAATGAACACGGCCCATATCAGCATTAGCATGTAATGACAGCGCCAGATTTCTTGGTCCCTCGCCTACATGCTCAGATCACACAGAACACCAATTCGCTGCACTAAAAAAGGGGGAGCTAATGGGCCCTTGCTGAGTTGGCCACGAAGACCCATTCTGTTTCAGGGTCGGTCACACTCACGGGTCAACACCCATCCGATGGCCTCCACACATGGGGTGCGAGCCCGGGTAGGACACTGGGTCAACCGGTCTCCCCTGGGATATCAATCCTCTGGCGCTCCTGGACGGTCTGCGCACCGAGCGGCGCAAGCCAATCGATTGTGCTCTCCGACTAACAATCGGGGGAGTCTGGGAACTGTATTGTTTCCTATAGAGCGGGGGTAGTTGTCTACCTTACGGCGACTGCTCTTGAAATGACCATTGGCCATCCGATCCCGGTTCAGAGTCGGGCAAAGGACGCCTTGGTCCGCGACAGATTCGGTATACTCCGTTTCACCGCTTCGTAAGGGAGAGGACCGCGCAAGCGACCTCGAACTCGGAACCAATCGAGAGACCGGAGAAATCTGGTCACAATTGGTAGTTAGGGCGCGAGTGCCGCCCGCCAGGTAACATACCTGGCTACTCGCGGTAAGGCGTTGGTCTCTAACGGGTTGTGGCGTAGCTAGACGTCGGATTTGTTATGTCCAAAGTCTTCTACGCTCACTGCACGGTCGATAGAACGATCAATCGTTAAAACGTCCTGCGGTGACGGGTTCGCCCGTTGTGGTTGACATCTCAATATGCACTAAAAAAGGATAGAAATCATAATCCTTGGATTTCTATTTGGTGTCAGTGCATTGGTGTTAAATAAATGCAAAACGTATAATCTGAGCGTGTGGGCGAGGGACCGCGCCAAATTTCTAAGCGTGCCCCTAAGTACCAGGACTTGATCCAAGGGAGCGAGCTCTCTAGTTTTATATATAGGTACATGTATCCGGCAAGTTGAAAAAAACACATTTATACTACCATAATCATTACAAATTATAACTAATAATCATATTAGGAAATGTTTAAAATAGAATACGGAAAATAAATAGTCGTGTTAAATAAAATATATTTTTAAAATATATTAAACATTAGTATATCCATTAGTAACCAAAATAACCAGTATATTAGTAACCAAAATAAAATAATAAGAAATAATCATAACAATGTCAAGGATAATGTTAATAAATATTGGAATGTGTCAGGATATATTAATTTGTAGATATTTCGCCGGGTGTCATGTTTCGATCAGGAATAAAGTTTGGCTTTAAAAGAAGATTTTAAAACTTCGTTTGGCATAATCCTGGGGGCAGTGGCTTAATTTTAAAGAAAAGGGCCCCAGTGCAAAATTGAACAAAAGGTCCCTCCCCCTACTTACTTATATTTATTATGGCATATAGGATATAATTACTGTATATCTATGTAGCTTTTTACATGTTTATATTGTAGGTACTTTAGAAATCGGCGTAATAATTTGTGAGCATTGCCTCGAACACATTGCGGAACAAGTTCCCAAGAACTTCAACGGGACACGTTGCGGAATAATGTTTGAAAAATGTGTTCCTGTTATAATACGACTCTTTACAGTTAATTTATTTACTGGAATATATTTCTCCACCTTTGTATGCTGATGAGAAATTAAAAAAATTAAGTTACTTTTTATTACTTTCTTTTGAGTAGAACTACCAAGTGTAAAACTGGTAAGACTAAAGATACCCACATATTATGCTATTTGTACTATTGTACTATTTATTTACGCCACAAAAAGACCACAAACGACCTATTTTTTGCATATCTACATATTCAAATTAACTACGTAAAGTATTATAAAAAAAACATGAACAAATACACTTCTAAGATGGTTTATTTTCATCTTGATTTGCACTCATCGATCAGTTTGAGGACATCCATTTTTTCGGCTTCCTTAGCTACATACTTAGTAGAGTTTTATGGAACATCGATCGTAGACAGACAGACAGATCGTTCCATTTTGGGCCCCTGAAATACCGTGGGCCCTGGTGCGCCGCACCGGCTGCACCGGCATAGTTACGCCACTGCCTATGTAAACAAAATGCCTCTGACCAAAAGTGGTCTGCATTCGGGGCACATCGAAATGTATAGCTTTATAATCGTTAGAGAGCGTTAGAATAATCGAGTATCGTGATAATAGTTTTTTATTGATAAATAATACTTACTGCGTGAGGTGCTCCATCATATCAGCATTTCCGTTATCCAAACAGAGAAGAAGCATATGGTTCGTAACAATCAAATCTTGCAAATATTGCTTTGCGTGCAATTCCGGATTGTAGAGCCTCAAAAGCAACACGAACAAACATCTCAATTCTTTAGTAAGACATATATTGAATTCCACATGTTTTAGATATTCTTCTTCTTTAATGGACAGATGTGTAAATTTTTTATACGCATCAATGGTTTGTAAAGATTCCTTCACAGCAGTGACCACCTAAAAAAAGACACAATTAATTACATAAAAATAAATTTAACCAAAAGCAAGATGTTATGGAGATAGAATGTACGACTTATATTTAAATAAAATACCTACAACCGGAGCAGCAATGGAATTCACCGACCGGAGTCGGGCACATCATAATACTATTATTATACGCTTCCGCGGGCTGAGCGGTGGACTCCGGACTTAACTACCGGCTGTGGTTGTTTTAGGTTACCACCCATTCCCTCCCCTTTCGAAGTCATAGAATTTTGAGGTTCGGAAATCGCAATTTTAGATATTTTTTCTAGGAATTTTCCTGGAGAGACCAAGATCTTTAAAAAGGTGAAACAGAGATTTGGCTGGGAGGCCACCAGGGCCAACTTCCACCGTGTGAAGGCGAACAGTGAAGCCGTTACGGGTGACGGCATTTGGGAGATCATGGTATTTATTATTATATTAAGACACAATCGTTGAAAAAGAAAAAAAATACGTGTGGCACTCGGGGACTGCCGCGGTAAAGCTATTGCATAGCATTTTTTAACAACTTATGCAATTATAATTATTTATTTATTTTATTTATGCAGTATGATTTTTTTTTTCTGATATCAGATAACTGCGCTCTATCGGAAAACGTTGAAATTATTCCGAATCGATTCGGAATAATTTAAACGTCTTCCGATAAAGCGCACGAATTTTATTCGATAAAGCAAAAAAAACCGGATATTATTCTTTGATTATTCGAAAAAAATCGTATATAAAAAGATAGATAATTAAATTATCTTTAAAATGGTGCAGGTTTCATAATAATACGCCAGATAGTATTTGCGTAGTAGTCGTTTTTGTGTTCGGTTAGACCTAATTTCACAAATTAATTAAACTATGTAATATAAACAAAATCTAAAATATTCAAAGCTAAGAATATTAGGAAAATGTTCTTGTTTAAGATATATTTTTTTCGAATCATAAGCAGTACTCGTTTAGACGTAATTATCAGTTTAAAATAATTAATTTTCGTGAAGAAATTTCTTCATAGGCCCGCGATAAAAGCTATGCAATAGCTTAAAAAACCTCATTGACTATTACAAAATCAAAGGCTACGCGATATTACTACAAACAGTGCAAATAAGGTAAATTCTCACATATAACGTCTGCTATTAAGGTAACATATTTAACATAATAAAGGAAGGGGTGGTATTGTGACCCTCTGCCGGTAAGTTGGCCCCATCAGTAACTGCGTATTTCTAATAAAGCGATCTTAATATATGTATATATTTAAACATTCTTATAAACTTACCAAATGCATTCTTCTTATACATGGTGTCAAGTCGCAACCGCTCTGTTTAAATATTTCTAACTGTTCGCACAAATTAACTCCTTCTGACGTTATATACGACAGGACATCATACGATAGAACATAACTGATGTGCTCCAAATCTATTTCTAAATGCGACGCGAATTTTAAGAAATAAGTTACGAGCCAAAAGAAGTGGGAAGTGTCGATTTGAATCTCCAAATTGCTTATCAGTTGGCGGTGCAGATTTTTAACGAGCGGATTATAGCCCTTCAGCAGAAAGTCAACTATGAATTCCTTCAGGACATAAGCAATGTCTTCATCCGTGGGATTATGGTTTAGCAAGCCTTTCACTGATATTCTGAAATAATAATATTAATAAGTTTAATTTGCAGTTAATAAGTAAAACAGAGATTACCGAAAAATAAATAAAACATAATCATGCACCTTATGCACCCTCCCCACTCCCCCCTGAACGAAATTCTAGATCCGCGCCGAGCAGCACTGCGTTTTCGCAAGAAATGTCAAATTTTTCAGTCAAAGTTGAAAATATTGTAGTTGAAATCGGTCCACCAGAGGGCGCACTAGTCATACCTCAATCTCGAAATTCGGTACACAGATGCCTTGTTGGCATCGATATATTAGCTAGATATGCCCTCAGATACAAATAAGTTGGCTCCATACTTTTTGCGGTACTCCAGTATGCGAGAGAATATCACGCCAATATTCTTCGCGGCAGCTCTCACACCGGAAACAGTCGGCTGTCTGCTAGCGGACTGCGACCAAACTACTACTGGTCGGCTTTCAGTAGTGGTTTTGAAGGGGTCATTGTCGAGCGCGAATCTAGGGAATCATATATCGATGCTTGTTGGGAAATCACGCTGTGAAACCGAAGTCACGTTTTGGTTAGAATACCTCGAATAGAAGCGACGCATTTAACATTTAAAGTCCGCTATTATTAAGAAAATACTACATAATTTTCAAACAAATACCATTTTAATACCTTGGAAATACTACAAATATACTACCGTACGGGGAGAGATTGGGTTGAAGAGGGAAGGGGGGAGGGGGGAGGGTTGGCTACTTGCCGGGAAAGTCTTGAGATGACACAAACGATTATTTTCTATATTATCGATGTGAAAAGCGGAAAGAGGATAAGGGTGTAGGGATTTGGAAAAAAATATAACTTGTAGTATCGTTTAGGTACCGACATCCATACTTCTAAAATTTATAAAATAAAATGCACTCACTTGCTACATTTTCCCCTTTTTATGATCTTTTTCCTTCTTATTTCTTTCTTTTCTCCTGGTATTAAAGAAATACGGCATTTAGTTACCGCTCTCTGCGGCTTATGGGTGGGTTTCGCTTGCTGCACTTCGTCATCGTTACTAGAAGTCGACGGCGATTCCTGTGCTTCTATTTGTGTGCCGTAACCCAGATCGGAAGATACGGATTTTTCAATTTTTGTTTTTTTCACTTTTGAGGATCGAGTTTGGGCAGTTGTACTACTCAAACTCGACGCCTAAATACAAAAAGAGAGAACGAATTGTAAATTGAGTGGTACACTTCGAACGAATAAACGTATCGTCACAAGATTATTGGTCTGATGGAGTTACTTACGAATTCCGCCAAAATTAAATACCACAAATTATTTTTTTCAAATGTAGACATTATGATTATACTGTTTTCACCAAAATAAGCAGTTTTTGAAACGAGCATGGAAATAAGTGACTTATCGTTGTTTATAATACGCTATGCCCATACGATTCAGTCAACAAAAAAAAACTTGCTATTCGCAGAATTCTAAAACTGACCTAGATGGGTAACTAATATTAAAAAATATGCTATTGCGCTGTCCCCATTGACATAGAATGAGGATAGGGCAATAGGTCGCTTCGCTCACATTGTAGTCCTGTAAAATAATATAATATAATATAAAATGTAAAATAATATAATATAAAATGCATATATCGTTATCAAGTGACGAAGTTCGCTCTTCGTTGCAATAATCGATGCACCACACACAAACACAGCATGCATGCAGATGTACCATACCATAGCCCACTTTCAGTGTCTATACCACCAATTCCCTAACTTTTTCGGATACGGAACCCTTAGCAAATTCTTTAATGTTGGCCAAACTCCTGCATAGAAAAGAGGGTGGGGGGGGGGGGCGCTCTCTCTATAGAGGCGCAAGCGATTAAAAAAAACATATATAACAACTTATTGAAGGAATGGTATCCAATCGGATGCTTATATATCGCAGTTAGCAGTCTGTCAACACGTGACAATGCAAAGGCCAAATCAGGACAAATATTGAAAAGAATTTATGGACAATATCTGTACAAAGAGCCATCACTGGCTGAATATATTATAGATTACATTGAAACATATAATATTGATTACATTGAATATAATATTGATTACATTGAAACATTGAAATTGATTCCTTGAATGCCTGATTGAATTATTGAGATTGATTTCCTTCATTCTATTGATAACATTGAAATTGATTCCTTGAAATTCGGCATATAACCTAGGCTCATTGATTATATAGTCACCATTATTAAAAAGGCATCTTATATGAGGTTATTTTTACGTTTTTAGTATCATATCCTTTGTTTCGTAACTAAAAATATAGTATCATATCACTTTGTTTTGTAACTAAAAATATATTTATAATACATATTAGTAACATGGCTCCATTGAGGGTCCCTAAAATTATAAGGGATTAATTGTTATGTAAGTTTTCAAGAGTTGTCTAGGGCAAATGAGGCCCATGCACAAACTTTCTATGTATCTGCATTGGCATTTGTCATGCATCTACGTGATTATTTTTTTGCTTATAACTCGAGAATTACTTAACCAAAATTATGAATTATAAACCAATCTATTCCTGAATGTCGATTTCTATTATAGACATTGAAAATAAACTACAGGTCATCGCTTTAATTTTAAGATTTCGAACTTTGACTTTGAACTTTCAAAATGCTAGTTTTGTCTCTCATTGTTGCCAAATCTATATATCTACTTTGCGGCTTAATAAAGACAGTGATAGTGGGCTATGACCATACGCAAATATCTCAATTGTGTTCATTTTCGAAATCATTTGAAATACCAGGTAAGACTTACCAAGTCGCGCGGAGTCATGCACACCTTTTCAATTCTGACAAATGGAATAGAAACTGAAAGAAATTATTTTACTTTGGCGAGTAAAACACTAAAAAAAGGTAAGTAATGTAATGCAGATATGTAAGTTTACCCGTTTGTCGTTTTGGAAGGGCAGCTTTGAAACTCTGCGAATCCTGTTGCAGATCTGTATGTAGGTACAGTACGTTGAAACCAGCAGGCCTATTACGAACATTCTCGCGATCCAATCGCTTTTAGCGAGTTACAAGCGAGAATCGATTTAAACGACATACAGAAACCAATCCGATTAAAGAAATCGTCCGCCTCTGCACTCCGTCAAAAAATCACTAACACTATGCGATGAATTCCTAAACAACAACCCTAAAACATATTATATGAGCACAACACTAACAAATATTTCTAAATGTTGGATTTTGGATCAGACGACATCGCAAAAACTTCGTGTACAAATTTATAATACGGAATTTTTCCAGTTTTTTTCCCTAGAAACGTTAAACGATGACAATTTTTCATTTTCGCTTAGGAACTACCCGAAAACATCGAGATTTCCTTAAAAACAATCGCAACAGCGAGAGAGCTAAAATATTATCGCCGCATTCTCTCACTTTAGCCATCGAAACGCGATACAAATTATTTCCAAAAATGGATTAATCCTACTACTATTATAAACGCGAAAGTTTGTAAGAATGTATGTATGGATGTTTGTTACTCTTTCACGCAAAAACTACTGAATGGATTTTGATGAAACTTTACAATAATATAGCTTACACATCTGAATAACAACACATAGGCTATAATTTATAAAGATATATAGTTTTCTATCATCATTATCACAATTTTCCATCACCACGCAGGTGAAACCGCGGGGCGCAGCTAGTCTTCTATAATTTTGTTCAATATGGCGACTTTCGTGATATGGCAGTATGGTGGCGCATTGTAGATAGCGCTATAAACACGCATATACTATATAAAAACAAATTAATAATATAATATAAAAACAAATTAATATTACATCATAGCTTTTATTATTTTAATATTATTTTGTATATAGATGTCAATTTTTAATTTAGTATACAGGTTTCAATGCGTAATAATTACGTACTTTAAAGTTCAGCTAGACTAATAGATGGCATTCTATCTCTCCGTGTAATTTCTGTGATGTAATCAGCCTATATAAAAATGCAATAAATAGCACTAATAATCGAATGTTATTATTGTTATAAAAGGGTATATTATTGTTTTTTTTTACAATCAATGAATTGCCAAATCGTATTATGGGTTTGAGCAATATATTATCAATGATAATATGAAGCTATGAATCGCAGCGGCTCTCTCCGCGAGAGTAAGAACGTCGCCTTTTTGACGATAGATAGGGGCAACAAAAAAAAAGTTTCACAATACCGAATGGAGCAATAGCGAGAGTGTTCGCAATAGGGCTACAGCTTTCAAATATAGATAATCCAACAGGGCGTCAGGTACAGTATTCAATCATCGAGGTACAAGGACTTAATTTGGAAAGGAATGAAAGACATAATTTTCTATAATTTTATTATTAACATTCACATATAGGCATAGGTATTCAAATGTATGTTGTATGTCCTGAACTATCAGCTGTGGAATAACTTTGTAAATAAAATTAGCGAGTATGTACTTACCGACACACTGCGAGTATTGTTAAAATAATTATTAATAATACATGCAAAGATGATTACCTTATCATCAGTTGTGGACATTTCGAACATAGAGTCCTCTGGTTCATCGTTTTTACATTTTTTAGGTTTTGTAACGTTTTCGTCTGCATCATTAGCGCCAGCGCGCTTTTGAGACTGCACATCTTTACCAGTCATCCGTATTTTTGTATCACCAATAGGTGCTCCGCACCCATCGGAAGAATCCGAATTCATCTCTGATGTGACGTGGCCGTCACTTCCTAAAACAAATAAATATTTAGAGAAGTTTACGTACTGAAGATTTTAATTAAAAAAACAGTTGTGTCACCCCAAGACGTTCCCGGTAAGTAGACAACCCCCGTCTTAACCCAACCTCTCCCCACGCGGCAATTATAGTATATTTTTATTATTTTCCGTGGTATTAAAATAGTAATTTTCCAAAAATTATGTAGTATTTTCTTAAATATGGCGGATTTTAAATATTATTTGCGTCGTTTGTATACGAGATATTGCAACCAAAAGTCGTGTAACCCCAAGAATTTTCAGGCAAATATAGAACCCCGCCCCCCCTAAAGGGGCTGTAATGATCCTTATCGTCTCTGACTGTCATTTTCTATTATAAAAATCATATTTACGAGACATACGACATCTTTAATTATTTTGCAATTTTCACTTATATTCCGGTCACTACTTGTTACGCGACTGCCCAAAAAGGAGTGTACCTAATGTTTCCAGAGTTCATGTATGTATGCATGTTTGATGATGTTTGTCCCTTTATTTATTCCACCACATAAATGCTTGAACCGATTTAGAAGTGTGTGGTATTGCTAGAATCGTTATGTTATAATATCCCGGGTGACATAATAATATGGTTCCTAAACTGTCAAATAATACGTACTAAAACTCCAAATGTCAAATAAATAAAAAATAAGATAAATACATCGAGTTTATCAAATGAAAGGCCTGACGGAGTACATTCCGAAAATATATAGGTATCTATATGTCAAAGTCAATGCGTCATTGATCCAAATGAGTGAAGGAGATTCCTATCTCACAAATTTGAATTCACACCTTCTTAGAAATAGGATAGAAACGAAATTTACCGCGTGAAATTTGTAGCACCCGACGGGTAGGCCGCATACCGCTGCCGCCACTGCGTAGGTTATAACGGTGGTGGGGGGCCGGGCTCGGAGCGCGCGAATTTCGGAAACAACGCACAAAACAACGGATTGACAGCTCTTTCAGTCTACCCTGGACAACGGCGGCTGCTACGTCACCGAAACGTCGGGTGCTACAAATTTCACGCGGTAAATTCGTTTATATCCATTTATAATGTCAATCAACCGCGATAGTCTTTGATTTTATACCACACCTTCTTCTTTAGTATCTGTCTTTTTTCAAAACTTTTATGTTCTTAATCTATAGAGTAGAGAATAGACGTCGCGTCGCAATAAGAAATATGTTCTCATTTTTTTACATTAAATAAACCATACATTGTTTCACCATAAATTCCTCAAAATGAATAATTTCTAAATACTATAAAATAGAAGTATTGACTGATATATTTTTTTTCGTAATATTTTTTTTCTGAAATTATGCCCCTTATCACGGATTTATTTATAAGAATGTTTTAGTTCATAAACTTCATGAATAAAAATGCGACGCCGTGATCTAACTCTGTACTAGGTTTCATGACCGTACAATTTAAATTGTGATAGAAAGTATTGGCATTTAATGTTAATAAACATGTTTATTTGAAGAGTATCTAGGCTTAATGGAAGTTGAAAATATCCGCTAACAACTTCGATTTTTGAATTTACTTTTTCCAATAAAAGATTTGGTTGTAATTAGAATTTCAAATACTCTGGTTTTGCGAGAAAATTTAATTTTCGTCCCCCAATAAGCCTATATATTTCTCAAATTATGGATATAATATAATATAATAATATATGAAATGTTTCTGTGTTTGTATAGAGTTGGTCGTTATGACACCTCTTAATAATCTACACAACATGGCGTAACAGGAACACCACATCCTGCGCGCCAAACACGTACAACCATGATCTCTCCGTTGTAGATTCTCAACAATTTATCACGCAATACAATAAAATTCCTTTGTGTGGCAGGGGTCTTCGAGACGTTCAATTAAAAAAAACTCCAGGATATTCTTATTAAGAACCTAATTTATTCGATTAGGGACTTTCACCGTATTGACTTATCTAATCTTTTATGTTTATTACTTTCCTGTGTGGACGCACTTTTGTATGTCTGTGTTTGTGTCTGTGTGTAGGTATTCTCCGACGATAGCGCCGATGGAGCTGAAATTTGGCATGCAGACATCATTTGGTCATGGCATGAGCTGAAAAGATTGTGGTTGAAATCCGTCCAGCCAGGGTTTGCTCCCGACGAGGGAACTTCTCAACGGTCAACAGCAGAGACTCAACATTTTGTATACGCATTCAATTATGATCGCCCCTTCCAAGATTCCCTATGACATGGCTGATCGGTCAACGGTCAACAGCAGAGACCCAAAGCCGAGAAGCCAAGGAGCCGAGAAGCCGAGAAGCCGAAAAGCCGAGAAGTTGAGAAGTCGAGAAGTCGACAAGTCGAAGTCGATTTCGAATTCGATTTAGATTTTCGAGGGTAAAAGGGTGGCGCTGCGTTGGGGGTTGGGGGTGGGGGGTTGTAGTAGGATTTATGATATTAATATTCGGATAAATTAAGATCCTGGCTACTCGACAGGAAAGTCTTGAGGTGACACAAACGATTTTTTTTATTGTACGTGGACTTTCTTTCATGACTATTTACATTACTAAATTTAATCATTTTGATAATCTGACATATTGTGTTTAATATTTGTATTGCGTCATTTTTGTTGTAATTTTATATTTGTAATATTTCTAATTTGACTATTTTATAACTGGCTATTCGTTTTTATATTTTGACTACCTATTTGTGTCTTGTAATTATAGGTACCTACTTAGGTATTTTAACAGCTCAAATTATTAAAAAAAGATGTTAAACTTTTATTATAATTTAAATTATTAATTGTTTTTACAATAAAAAAATAGTAGATAGTTTTTTAATTATACCACATAATCATGTAAAATCAATTAGGCTATACTAAGACCTACCAATTGGCTTAATTTAAAAAATATTGTTATAGGTATTAGCGATTCAAAACTGTTGGTATTTTGTCGCAAAAGAAAGTTCGACAGGCCACCACTGCAACGAGCGAATAGACGGTTTCACTTAAAAAAAACTATTAATAAGATCCGAACCTGTATTAGGGGGAGATGTGTTGCTTTCATTGTCATCCGAACTTTCTGATAAAGAATCCAAAGATTGATTGAGAAGCTTCTGCAACACGATAAATGGCTGATCTTTATAAAGCAACGCCATTAATTGTACGATAGCTACGCTCCAATAAGCCTAAAAATAAAATGAAATTTATTATTATATATACAAATATAATAACATTCGAATCACTAACTGAAGAAAGGGATCTTTTATAACATTTCTCAAAATGTGTTTTTTTTTAAATTGTTGTACTGTTCATAATATACGTAATTATAGCAAAAAGAGATCGTTTGAGTATTAGTATCGCAACTTTTCAAGCGCAGCTGGAAACTAGCGATAACGATTTCATAAAAATAAAATTAACAATATAGCAGAAAGATAACAATTTTATAAAATTGTAACGTTTTTACATCAATCATGAAATTTGATTGAAATTGCACCTCCTGTAATTTCAATTCTTTATAAACCTCCGGTTGAAATTGCACCTCCTGCAATTTCAACCGGGGTTTTATAAAGCATTAAAATCGATAGCGAGTAACTAAAATAACATAATTCTTTCATTTTCTATGGAGCTCTAACTCCAAAACACTTCAAAAAGTTTATATTTGATTCGGGTTCATGACAAAAAAATATAAAATCGAAGACTATCGCGGTTGTTTGACATTATAAATAGGATAGAAAACGAATTTACCGCGTGAAATTTGTAGGACCCGACGTTTCGGTGACGTTGCAGCCGACGTTGCAGCCCAGTCTACCCTAGACAACGGCGGCTGCAAAGTCACCGAAACGTCGGGTCCTACAAATTTCACGCGGTAAATTCGTTTTCTATCCTATTTATAAAAAAAATATTATTGTAAAAACGTAACATTTTTTAAATTAAAAATTGGTTGATTGGTTGGGAAAAAATATATAATTTAATTGTGCGATATGATTGAATCTCGTATTTTTAAAAAAAAAGTTATCGTTCCCTTTCTGCAGTTACGGTTAACATGATAAGGAATATTTACAGCTTCCTCTGACGTCATTAACGATATTAAAATCTTGTCCATTCCAGTGCTAAACAGATTCCACAGAATTTGATTTTGATTCGTCACTCGAGGTTTTTTCGGTACGCTCTTTTCCGGAATGTGCAAAATATTCCGCAGCAACAAAATGCAGTTGTTGATCGTTCCGCAGTCCACGCTCGAGATGTTGTCGCACTTGTCCACCGTGCTTTTGATCAGGCCGAGGATCGCCTTCGTGCTGTTGTTGTTGGCGAAACTCTCTTTGGCAGAGTAGAGTAGGTTGTTCAGTTCGAAAAGCGTATGCCTGCCGGAATGGCTCTGCGCGATCGTGTCCAGGGGCAGAAGGCACTCCACCGGCATCGTCAAGTTTACTAGTATTTTAACAGTTTTATCGAGAATATTTCTATTATTCGTGAACATGAGGAGAGGGATCAGATCGTTCTTTATATTTTGGCCGAGGCCGATGGCTTTTCGAAACATGCAAGAAGTGGCGTCGTCGGAGAGCAGCTTTCTGTAGATGGCATCTAATGTAGCTGAAAATGCATTTAATTGTGTAAATAAAATGAATGATATTCAATCATACGTTAGGCAGTGCCTACGGCATTCGACACTGGGAACCGTTTTATCTAAATATTCATCAGCTGATTTCTCAGAATGGCAGTTTTTATTCATAAAAATTTCTGTAAGGATTCAAATGATACAAATAATTTTAAGTTATCAAGTCCCATACCAATAAATCTAAACGCACACTGAAAATTATAAATGCAAATCTTCTTTAATATCATAGTTATAAAAGTGTGAGTTTTTATCAAAACGGTACTTTGGCAGTAGATGTATCACTCTGACTTGTAAATCCCTACGTACACCTTTACAAAACAAAGGTACGCCTTACTAAGTCTTACAAAAGGTACACCTTTTGTAAGACTTTTGTCTTACTAATGATAAGTTTTTACTTTTGTTTTCCCTTTTGACGGAAAGATTATGCATTATTTAAAATTTCTTGTACCTAGTCTTCCTGACGAATACTCGCGAAAGACTCTAATTATCCTTTACGTAGGTAACTATTATATCTTAATCGTAATATTCCATATCCGTGGATTATATAAAATATTGAGTGTCCGCGGTCGTGTGTCGACCGGCATCCTTTTTACACGACTGGCCGACAAAAAAGGTGTAATGTGTTCAGGGTTCATCTATGTATACTTTCCGTTTATTTATTCCACCATAACATCTACATGCTAGAACCGATTTAGAAGTGTCTGGTATTACTAGAATCGTTATTTCATCCCGAGTGTCATAGCGTACTTTTATTGTTCAAATTTCAAGTAAATAGTTGTCTAAATGTCCAAATGTCAATAAATTAACTTAAATATAAAGTGTTTAGTTCAAATGAACGGTCTGATTGAGTATATTCCGGAAATATACATGAAACAATGGACATAAACCACTAATATTTCATGAAAGAACCGTAATAAAAATAATTATAAGTACTATAGTTTACTTTGTACAGTAGCAGTCGTGTTATTTATTCTTTTTAATATATTTGCTTGTGCAAGTTAGTTACCTAATTTTGTCCAGGCGCCAGCCGCTAGATATCAATTGGCATTATGTATTTTATTAGCTTATATCTACATCCCTAATAGTCGGCGCCGGCACATGAGACACTGCCTAATTGTTAATGAAAAAAGACTTACGGTCGCAATCGTCGTTGATTTGATAAGTGCCATCTCGCACGTGACCCAGTGACCCAAAAGCGCTTTGGATTTTAGGGTTTGATAGAATCCACTCCATTCTGCAATAAACAAAAAATGACAGTTTGGATGTTTTCATTGTGTTCAGCTTATTATGGCACGCGAGACACTCCTATTTGTAAATCTCACAAGAAAGGTATGCTTTAGTCCGGAGCCCGCGTTTAAATTTTAAATGTACATCCACACAATTACAAATCGAGGCCAGGAATTTCGAAGAGTCAGATTTTTAGATCTCAAATACATGCAGGTTTCAAATTATGGCAATAATTATTACTGGTACCAAAAACACTCGGGGATAAAATGCGGTGTTTTTTGCATTTTACTTCGGGGGGGGGGGGGGGGAGAAGCGCCCCTGTTGCGTCGCAGGCGTATTGATGATGGTAATGAATGAAAGACAACGATTTAGTCAAAAAGTATTGATTTATATTATTATAATTATAAATATGTCTAGTTTAAATATTACACCGCGAAGAAGTAACGGCTAACAGATTCTGCCAGCAATTCGTGCTGGCAGAATCGTGCTTCTACGCGTGCACCTGCGCGTACGAAGTTCGCTTCGTATGACGATCTTATGACGAGTTTATGACGAACTGGATTACATTTAATGATTTCGATGACGAAAGGACTCAAAATCAAAACATTCAGTAATGTTTGACTGGTTTTGAGGACGGCAACATGGTTCAATTTGTTCTGCTCCATCGTAGATCTAAAGTATTTCTTAAGTTGGAAGGGGCTGAAGGTCTTTTTGCCAAAGCTCTCATTATAGGCACGATGTGAAGCAGTTTGATAAATTTGACACCTTAAGGTCGGAGTTCACCAACTGCCTCGATATTTACCAAAAAATGTCTCTTTTACATACATATTGGTCAATGGCTACTTTCTTTGTCTGCCAATTACGCCAAGCATTAAAATATCATCTACAAATAATTCGCTTTTTGAGGTTAGGGCCGCTACCAATGACGACAAAGATACATTTCTTCTCCAACATAAGTTTTTTTTAGCAATAAAGCCCTATTTGCGGTTGTCTTGTCCCCCTAAAATAACATTCGGGGGGCTCGAGCTTCCTCAAGACCCATGGAATCGGCCCCACTTAATGTAATAGTAGGCCTTCTATATTTAAAAACATTTCATTAATTTTTCCTTTTAAATCAGCGAATCCCAGCCTGGGGGGGGGGGGGGGGGGTAATTACCACTAAAGGGGTAAAATGAGATTTAATGAGGGCTAAAGATAAAGACAAATATTGGATCTTTGGATTATTTACATAAATGGCGTGCAATGAGTCCAAATTTATCTAAATGTAAAGTCACACAATTTGCAGACGATACTAGCGCTGCAGTTGAAGCTGACAACATAAATAAGCTCATTGCCAATACCAATACATCTCTTGGTGAAATTGATTGGTTCAATGCGAACAAGATGTCTCTAAATATGTCTAAAACTGTTATTTTAAGTTTTAATAGCAAGACATCATCTATAAAAATTAACCACCCTGTTGAATTTGCGGAATCAGTTAAATTTCTCGGACTACATTTTGATGGAAATATGTCATGTAATCTACGACATATACCTACATATACCTACAACATGTTAAGTGGAAACTGCCGTCAGCCTGCTATGCTCTAGAAGTTGTATGGAGAGAACTGAGGTAATATCGGCCTATTACGCGCTAGTTGTCACACCTGCGGTATGGTATTCTTTTATGGGGTACTGCAGCGCACATCAACAGTGTATTCACTCTCCAGAAAAGAGCCATACGTGCGATAGTGGGTATTGGTCCACGGCAGTCATGTCGTGAACACTTCCAAAAACTAGGGATATTGACCGTAGGTATATGCGATTTTTGCTCAAGAAGCTCTTTGCGAGTTCTGTTGCAATAAGAGCTCGGCAAAATCCCACGAGGAAGTACAACGGTATGACACCAGGAATAAACCCCATTACCTCCAACCGTTCGTAGCAAGTACTGCCAAGTTCCAGGCGATTAGTCGATACATAGGCCTCAAACTTTTTAATAAATTACCTGAAAGATTAAAAGCGGTTAAAAACTTCGATATTTTCAAGAGATCTATCCGAGTTTATCTGCTTAAAATTAACATTTATGCTCATAACGACTTTTTAAAGTATTGTGAAAATACATAGCAACGTATCTACCCATTTAATCTGATGTACATTTTTTATTGTCAATTGTTTTGTTGTAAACTGTTATGATATAGTTTTTGTTTTTGTAAATTGAAAAGTTTTTAAGTTATATATTGTGTATCATTTCGTGGCTAAATTGAGTTAAAGATTTATTTAATATTATGGTTGTATTGAAAATAAATACTTTTATCTTTATCTTTATGATCAACGTTCAATCACAATGCGAAATTATTAACAAAATCATCTTTAGCAGATTAACTACCTACCTAATCACTAATTCGTTAGTGATTAGACAGTTAGTGAATTAGAAAATGTGGTTGAAAGAATATTTCCAAATACTGAATTTGAAGCCAAAGCACAATTCCTTGGACTTCGTAAAGACAACGCATCTAAAATATATTTCGAAAACACACAGCTATTTACATTTTGGCGAAAGATTGGTGGCGAGTATCCATTATTACCAGAAAAAGCCTTGAAAATACTGATCCCATTTGCCACAAATTAGAGGTGTGAAAGTGGATTTTGACAATGGTGACAATCAGCCGATGATACAGAAAAAACTTAAAGGGGGGGCGCTAAAAGACATCTTGAGCTAAGGGTGTAATAACAAATCATCAAGTGACATGCAAAGGCTAACATGCTACCTATACAAGTACAACTACTCGACTGACGAATAAATTGCGTATAGATGGATACTTGGAGGTGCCAACTAAAACGAGCGAAACCGTCACCCTAGGAAGTTTTAACGATATTGATCGTTCTGTCGCCCGTGATGTGAGCATAGAAGACTTTGAGACGAAACAGTCCCCTGTCTAGTTACGCACTCGCCCGTAAAAAGCCAACGCCTTACCGCGAGACAATGCTTTGCACCCAGCGGGCGGCCTCGCGGCCTTACTACCAGTTTAGTCCAGATTTCTCCGGCCTCCCGGCTGGTTACAGGTGCGAGGTCGCTTGCGCGGTCCTCTCCCTTACATAGCGGTGATTCACGGCGTCCATTGCCCGCCTACCACTCGGGATAGGGTGGCCGAATAGGTCATTTTAAAATCAATTACAGTAAGGTTAAAAACCATCCCCGCTCTTTAGGAAACTAATCCGTTTCCAGGCGCCCCAGGTCATCAGTTAGAATGCATAGTCGATTGGCTGACCCCGCACGGTGCGCAAACCGCCGAAGAGCGATTTCTAGGGGAACTGGCCCGCAGGCATAGAGTCCTTCCCGGGTTCGCACTTTTGCGTGGAAACTACCGGATGGGTGCTTAGCTGTCAGTTGGGCCGACCCTAACGCATGGGTCATATTGAGGCACTGGTCACTGGGCCCATTAGCTCCCCGTGTAGATGGATACGCGGGCGGGCGTGAATCGCGCTTGGTGCTGGGCCGTCCGCGCCAAGGGGGGGGGGGGGGGGGGCGCTTCCCGCGCCCCCCATATGTATCCGCCACTGGTGACAATGAAAACAAAAACAAGGAACAGAAGAAAAAAAAGGGAATAGATAAATTTTGTTATTTAAACTAAACATTTTTGGGGGTACCTACTTTTTGTAAGTTATAGCCACAAAAGGTTTGGAATTTCTGGTTTGAATAGATCGAATCAAATGCTTTACTATAGTATGGCGTAACTAGAAGGGATAGTTTGTTGTTTTCTACAACTGGTAAAATGTGATAATATAATAAGCAGGGTGCTGTCGTAGTGTTATAGAATTTACGGAAGCCAGATTGAGTTTCAGGAATTATGGCCCTCTGGGCCTCTAGACATACAGATACTTGTTGATTTGACCTAAAATCACTTTTTCCGTGATTTTGGATACGCTCGAGGGTAATTCTGATAGGTATGTTGTTTAGGTTGAAGATGCTATAGGTTTTATGAATAGGAGTGACAAGGGAGGTTTTCCACGGAGCGGAGAAAGGAATATGAAGTAAAGGTGAGATTGAAGATTTCAGTGATATGTCTATGTCTGGTATAAGTAAAAGTTTTTAATCGAGATTCTATCATTCCGAGATATCCAGATTTTAAACTGTTTGTTAGTTTAGTTTTCGAAGGTTGATATATAAGAAGCAAGGTCAATGACTGACCGTTACGATTAGTAGTTTGTTTTGTGTGTAATATAGGGCAAGTATTAACCTTACATTACAAATTCTGCCAAACGCGAGCTAACACACGTTAAGTTTTTTTGGGGTCATTTTAGGGTGGTGCGATTTTGTGGGGGACTATTTCTGATTCTGTTTAATAAAAGGTTGACATGTCTTTCTGTCTTTATTGTTTGTGATATGATTTCGGAATAACTAAATTTATATTGTATACTTAAAATTATAGAGTATTTGAATTTTCATAATCATTTCGAATAGTGTCATCGCGTAGGATACACTTTCATTACACATATCCCTTACGTATGATTCCTAAATATTATTAGTAGAATTACGAATACGTCATCGATTAGGCTGTTTGTCGTCGATAGGTCACATTGCACCACACGTGATTGAAACAGGAGATCCCGTCTAGATATGATTTCGGAAAAAAACTAAATTTATATTGTATAAATAAAATTATATAGTATTTGAATTTTTCATAATTATTCCGAAAAGTGTCGTCACGTTTGGATATGCTTTCATTACTCATATCCCTAAAGTATTATTAAGTATAATCCCAAAATATTTTTAGTAGAACTACGTAAGTGGGTTAAACGTGATCCCGACCGAATACGTCCTCGATTGGGCTGACGTCGACAGATCACGTTGCACCACACGTGATTGAAACAGGAGATCCCGTCGAGCAACGCCCCGCCTGGTGAGAGGGAAGGGAGGGGGGAGGGGGTCGCTTGCTAGCCACTTTTCCAACTGGGCTCGGCTAAAAATGTCACGTGGAGCCACGTGATTTATTGCCAAGGAAATTTGCCCCCACCCGATTTCTTTACGAACCATAAGTAACAAGGCATGAAACCATTTGAAAAATGAACTTAGATCACATAAAATACATATAGATAAAAAGAAATACTTAAAAAAAAGGTTGACAGTGGGTAAAACATATTTTCTTAAATTTCGTCTCGATACAATGCGTCGATTTTCTAGGTATTTCTAGGTGTAAGTAGTAGTAGTAGTAGATGGAGTGGGGGGCTTGTTTCCAGCCCTTGATGTCACCTAGATCTGTATGGTCTTTTGTAACTACCTACTGTGTGATTAGGTCAATGGTCAGCTAGTAGCCCGGTACTTCTTACCAGTCCAAGCAGGTCACTGACCTTCAAGTTGGGCAGATCGCTGGGTTCGAGAAAGGCTCGTCCCAGTAAACTGTGTCTTTTGGCGGCGAGCCCTGGACAGCGACCAACAATGTGTATGCTGTCTTCAGGTTCCTCGCCGCATAGAAGCGTTCCTCCTTCTAGGTGTAATAAGCGCTATAATTTGTTTGCATCCGATTTCCAAACGCTATTGTTGCCTTATCCTCGATTTGATTGATTTTTTATCCGATATAATAATCGCGGTTGTCAGGTTCGATTTCCAAATTCTTCATTTTATACCTAATATTTTAAATTTTAGTTATTAACTCATACACCACTAAAGCTATTAAGAAATGACTTACAACAAAGTCAGAGGCATTATTGTCACGATTCTAAGACACTTTTGCTTTCCATTTTAGCATTAATAATAATATGCATTAATAATTAGTTTTCAGACTATAACATTTTAAATTCAAAATCCGCTAAATACATTGAAAAGTGGTGTAATCAAGAGTTGTAGGCAATGTTCTCAAAATTCTAAGCCACATTTTCTTATATTTATCTACGAGCAGTGTTAACGGATATATGATTTTTTATGTTTTGAAAAAGCAGCCATTTTGAAACCAAATGGCTGATATATTTTATCAGCATTCCAAATGCTGGACTTAAGGGGCTGTTAGGGTTCCTCCCGAGCCGCCATTATTCGGAGTACTTTTTCGTTTGATTCTGGTGGTGATTTTTGAATCTATAGAGAAATATAAAATCGAAGACTATCGCGGTTGTTTGACATTATAAATAGGATACAAAACGAATTTACCGCGTGAAATTTGTAGGACCCGACGTTTCGGTGACGTAGCAGCCGCCGTTGTCTAGGGTAGACTCCGTTGTTTACCCTAGACAACGGCGGCTGCAACGTCACCGAAACGTCGGGTCCTACAAATTTCACGCGGTAAATTCGTTTTCTATCCTATTTATACTATAGAGAAATGTCCTTGACGAGATGACGTCACGATGACGTCAATCTCACTCGGTTTTTATTTGAAATTAATAATTGGCGAGCTTATTGCGTTGAAGCAATATCTTACACCAAACTTAATGTAAGCAATATCTTACACAACATGTTTGTAAGCAATATCTTACACAACATGTTTTGCGGTAAAAATGAGATTTTATTGAATTGATTAATAAATTCAATTTATAATGGCAACTCGTATTAAAATCAGCATAAAATAAAGCAATAAAATAAAAAAGAAAAAATAAATCTTTAATGACGCAGGAAAGGGGGAGGAGGAGTGAAAGGATGGAAATTATGAGCATGAGTTCAAATGACAATTGAACCTGGAATTCTAGAGATATGACTTTATCTCGTATACGACATTTCCCTATAGGTTAAAAAATCAAGCCCCTATCTTATTTTACATTCATATTATGTAGACATTCTTGTAAAATTTTGATTTTTTTAATTTGAAAATTTATACAATTTTGGTTATTGTTGTTGAAGTCAATATCGCTTTAGGTTCAGGTAGAGCCTATGAATCCCTTTCCAACGATACCTAGATTGACACCGCATGCGTTATCTTCCTCTCCCGACAAAAAAGGAGTGTAATGTGGTCAGGGTTCATCTATGTATCTTTTCCGTTTCTTTAGTCCACCATAACTTCTAAACGCTTAAACCGGTTTAGAAGTGTGTGGTATTGTTAGAATCGTTATGTCATTCCGAGTGTCATAGGGTAACTGTAAAATGTCCAAATATCAAGTAAGTAGTGGTCTAAATGTCCAAATGTCAATAAATTAAATATATCGTGTTTAGTTTCAAATGAAAGGTCTGATACTTGTAATCGTAGATACCTAGTAGAATCGTAATCACGTTAGGTAGATACTGTGAGGCGGCGCAAAAGAGGGGTTCACAACAAGAAAATTAGTCCAAAATGATGATTTTATGCCTTATTTTACTAGTTTCTGAGAGTCCCTCCCTTAACTTTCCCTCCCTTAAATTTCTGCCGCTTTGAGAATACTGCTTAATTTATAGTCAACACAATAACCTGTCATCGTATAATACAATAAATTGTAATATATATATATACAGTGGCGGATCCAGGGGGGGGGGGCTAAGGGGCTGAAGCCCCCCCCCCCCCCCCCCCAAAACATAAATAAACAAAACTTTCAGATTCGTTACTGAACTGTATATTAAAAATCTTTTAGTTCAGTCTAATTTAGTAGTATACCTAATTTCTTAATGTAGTTGCACTACAGGTTTTTACGAATATTCTGGAATTATTGTTATTTACTGATATAGCTATTAGCGAGACCGACCCTCAGCCCCCCCCAAATATAAATCCTGGATCCGCCACTGTATATATATATATGTAGAAACGTAAGAATATTTTTAATACATAACATTGATTATTAAATGACTCATTGGGGATAGAAGCCTCCGATACTTTTGATACATTAAGCTCCGGCAGAAAAGACGACCATAGTCTAACGACTATAAGTTATGGTCGTCTTTTCAGTTTTAACAAACTGCCCGGGTGGTGGATGGATTGGTTTCTGTCTTCATCCAACTCGTTAAAAAACTAAAAAAAAAGTTCCTTTTTCTTAAAATCACATTGAAAACTCTGGGGACCCGGTGAGTATCAAACCTATGGATATCGCAGTAGGGCACAAGATAAAATCTTTCTCTTTGCATTGGAGTGTGCATAGAAAGATGATGGATGCAGGTATGCATTGACGTACTTCATAAAATATTGGATTCTCACCTGATGTTGCTCCGGAACAATGATCAATTTGTGGCAGTGGATTTGTTGTACAGTTCATTTCCTCGGAGGAATCCGGCACAGATGAACGAAGCTCCTTGTATAAGTATGTCAATTTTCCAAGCAGTTTTTTTAATTAAGCGGAAAATCGTGAAAACCGGTTTAGCGACGAGTTTCGAGGCGCGTCCGGCCGCAGTCACGTTTCAGCGCGAATGAAATTGAATTCATATTATGATACAGAATAGAAAATTGCGGCGGTCGCACAGTGGATCCGAATAAAAATATATGTTTAGAATCGTGAAATTTCGGTTTAACCAACGACTTTTATTTATCTGCTGCAGTAACGGTTTGTAAGTCTATGCATCTGGGAAATGACTGTGCTGATTGGAATAGTATATTTTCCAAAGTCACGTAGGTATTATAGTATTTCATATTACCTACATATTTATATGAAAACGAAGGCTATCGCGGTTGTTGGATTGATAGGTTAAAAAACGAACTTACCACGTGAAGTTTCTAGCACCCGACGTTTCGGCGATGTTGCAATCACTGTTGTACAGGGTAGACATTGTCTGTCTACCCTGGACAATGGAGGTTTCAATATCGCCGAAACGTCTGGTGCTACAAACTTCACGCGGTAAATTCGTTTTTAAACCTATTTATGACATATTTATAGTACTTTAACTATTATATTTTATATATTTTTTACTAAAAGCACTGAATGACCTGCGAAGCACAGTATTAAAATAATTATACCCACTGATATTCGTTGAATTACTTTATTTATTGTACATGTGGTAGGTATTTAAGTTTTGTTTTCAATAGTTGATTATGTACGACAAACAGAACTAGATAATGGGTTTTCTTTTTATAGTTTTATTATTCTAGGTACATGAAAATCAAGCTAGGCAATTGATAAAAGTATATTGGTTTTTTTTAATATTAGGATATTTTTAGCAACCAAAATAATTATTCTACTTGAAAAATTGAATTTAAAATAATTTACAACTTTTTAATTTAGGCCATCGTTCCTACATATTGATTATTCTAAAGGCGATCTTAAATTCTACTTCTCGGTAACAAACGCCTAAATCAATAATATGTGTAGCCTACGTGAACGTAGGCTACAACTGTTAGGTACAAGGCTACGACTATAGTCTCAGTTTTTTTATGTAGAAATAATTTCATGTAAAAGATATCTACTAACATCAAACGTAGATATAAAAAAAACATTAAAAAAACATTTTTTTTGTTCAGTTATCAAACTGTACATCAGTACAGAATCACCCCTGAAAAGAAAGGATTTTATGTCGCAAACACCCAGTGTAAAATCAGCTGCCAAAAAAGTGCAAGGGTTGACATTTTTGATTTCATTTGATTTAGTTACACAAAAGTAATAAAATTACGTATAAACAACAAAAATAATAGCCATCACTAAGAAATAAGATATATCTTATTTTTTTTTTTATAAATAGATACGTAGGTTCCCTACTTTTAAACGCTTAAAAACTTCTTCTAATTTTTAAATCCCTGGATAAAAATAAACGGAAGGCTTCTTATCAATCCTCTTCTAGTCCGACGTCGAATGTGGACGACCGTTACTGCTATTCTCTCCAAACAGAAATAAGGACCAAACCCTGGTTCCACCACCTACCTTTCACCCGTAAAGAAATCTCCACCCTCTGCAGGATGCGCATCGGTCATTGCTGCACTCCCGCTCACCTCAACCGAATACATGTCCTCCCTTCTCCTCAGTGCGACTGCGGTCATGCGTTTTGCACTCTGGACCATCTCTTCTTTAATTGTCTATTGTTAACAACTATCCTAACTTCATTTCGGACCTCTTAAATCTCAAAATTCAGCTCCCTATTAGTATAGACTTTTTATTATCTCTCAACTCCCCCAATGTCTATAAAATCATCTGTAAATTTATTAAACTCAACAGTATGTCCCTTTAATAATAATTAATGAATGTTCCTCCATAGAGTGTTTGTGTGTTAAACGTATATATTTATTTCACTATATCTATTATTATTCGATTTTGTGTTCCCGACGGAGTGATGTCTTAATTGTTTCAGTGACGTCCACTAACACAAAAAAGTTTCCTACTATTTCAACGGCACACTTGGCAGAAATCACCCTCTTTAGGTGGAGCCATCAAATAAAAAAAGAAGAACACTGCTATTCTCATTTCCCTGGCACTTTAATGTATTTGGGCTCTCGAGATTCGCAGAGATGGGTTAGAAAAATATTGTGGTGGTTTTCCGGAGCCTTTCTTATAATATTTATTATTGCTTACATGATTTTTTATCAGTGACACGCAATTTGGCTTCCGCGACAATCTAGGAACCAGAGAAGCGATATTTAGCATCCAGATGCTGGTCCAGAGACGTAAAGATATTGACCACATATAGAGACTTAGAGGAAGCTTTCAATAGTCAGACACAACAAGATGGTCGAAATTCTCCAACAAATGGGAACAGATGACAAAGACTTATCATCACTAATTTCTACTGGCGCCAAAGATCGCAAATTAAGGTTAGCAAGAATATTTCTGAAGAGGTGGAGTCAGACAGGCATTTGGATTACTCCGAGTTCATCTTTAAGGAAGCACTATATAGACCTGAGAGCGGGGTCAAGGTAAATGGCGTAAAGATCAACAATATAAGATATGCAGATTATACTGCACACATTTACAGCAGCGTGGAAGACTCCAGCTCCTCATTCACAATGTTACAATAATATGTGACGAGATATCAGTATAGACATAATATGAATAAGTGCATTGTTTAAGATGAAAAAGGTATTTCGTGGAAAAACATCAACCTACACCTGAAGATCAGACATCTAAGATGTACGTCTATGTATTCTCAGTAATATTTTTTTTTACATCAACGTTTATGTTGGTAACCCGAATTCATTGCTCTTGAGTGCAGAAGAAGAACGAAGAACATCTTAACTTCATAATCTAAGAGAACATCCTAACTTCATAATCATTTCAGAAATCTACCATATCCTTGGTTCGAGCGACGGCCAATAAAGTTGCTATAGCTAATGCTCGGTAGCGGACGTGGCACCGAAATTTGAAGAAGATAATTTTCATTTCTTAAATTTGCTATTTCCCACTTTCGTTCGGTGCGGCTGACCAACGCGATTGTCGCTGTGAGCGACCGGGAAATCGCATCGCAAATAACGCGGCACGTGGAAGAACAACGTGCCGCTCCGAGCAGTGAACGAATTGAATCAATAAAAATGGCATCTGCTTCTGACTCGTTTCCAAGCCTATGCTAAACTGATTTTTTTAATGCGTCGTAGCCAAACATTTTTATACATAAAATCGTAAAAAATATGTAGAGTAAATTGTAGGAGCACTTGAGACTAACTAATTGCGGAAACTACTGATTAGATAGAATATCGGGGCGGTCGCTCATTTTGTTAGGAGTTAATTCTGGTACATTACATAACCCTTTTACACTAAACCTCCCATGCCCGCACACAAGTTGATTATCCGTCATTTATATGATATCCCTATCGAAAAAACTGCAAAGCAAACTAAACTCTCTCCAATACAAAATTCTCAGAAGCGCCATGAGAGGTTCCCCAAGTAGTTAATATCCTTTTAGTGGAAACTTGTGAACTCCCAATCGATCTTTGTTGCCAACTTCTAACCAGGGTTGGTTAGTATTTTAAATACTCGACAAAGTTATACTAGACATAGCATTTTAAGAACGACATAGTTATACTAGACATAGCATTTTAAGAACGACATAGTTATACCTACTAGACATAGCATTTTAATCATCTGATAATAACAGCTTTTCACGTACCTCCTTAACAAATGATCGACTATTTTGGTGGTTAAATAACATTGTATGCATGCATAACGCGCGGCAATAACGAATTGGAACCATAGTTAGGGCTGAACGTACGTAAAAAGTTAAGTGCGCGCGCGCGAGTCGGGAAGGCTAATGAACTCTTTATTTTAAATTTATTCTGATTCTTTCAATTAAATCTGAACTGTTTATTTTAAATTAATAATGAACTCTTTATTTTAAATAAAAAAGGCGGGATAATAACAATATTAATATAATTAAATTACATACTTACCTGTAGAATCTCCATCAATTTTTGCTTTTATTTTGTAAAGCAAGTATCTAATAAGTTAATCGGGAAGTAAGTTTAGAACTTATTTTTTTTCTTCAGATTTTGGATAAGGTTTTGATTTAATAAATGTTGTTATCAAACCTACCATAACATAAGTCTTAAGAACAAGATCAAAATATAGCTAAATTAAAATTATACCTAATCCAAAAAAAAAGGTTTTACCAACTACATACTATGCAGGGAAGATTTGCTGAAATTGAGGCTTTTTCTACACCTATACTACTTTATAGTGATTATATTATTAGACTTTGGGACCTTTCCCTTTCATCCCCCCCCCCCCCCCAAATCTGCGCAATGTCTTTGTGACCACTTGCTTTTAGCTTAGCTTTGCCATAATAGTTTAATTACTGAGAACACAAATAAAACTTCAAGAAAAGTAACTTTCACATTTATATTGCCTATGTTTATTTAGCTAATTATAGAAGGATGTAGAACACATGACATAAATTTAAATTTTAACAGGAACAATATTATTTTTATTTTATTTTGTATTCAACTAATCAAAAAGATTGAACTGTTCTTATATTTTTCTGTCTTTTTGACCAGCTTCAGGAGCTGCGGTTTCCCCATAAGATATTTGTGAAATTCAGAATAAGTAATGTTGAAATTAAACTTGCGTTGAATGATGCTTTCCACCGTTTTGACGTGAAGGCGATTGTGTCCTTTGGTCCACTGGGTAACTACTTGGGAAAAGATTCTCTCAAAATTTGCATTATGACCAGGGTTGGCGTATAAATATTGACACAATATTACAATTAAATTGCTTTTCCTCTCCAACACTTCGGTTTTATGAAATATATTTAATGATATGTTGCATATCCCCGACGATATTTAATATCGTTTTCAATATACTGTTGGAAAGCCTGACCCAGTTCGACAAGAAATGGGGTTACCGTTTCAAATCAGACGGCCAATACACCTTGTCGTGCCTTGCTTTTGCCGACGACCTAACGTTTATCACCAGGAGCCCCAAGCAGCTTTCCCTGCTATTACAGAAAGTGGAGCTGTTCTGCGACTGGTCAGGCTGTATAAAAGTGAAACTCTCCAAATGTTTTTGCCTTGGACTCGCCCGCATAGACACAAAATTTACGTCCTATGACCCCAAATTGGTCTATAAGGGCTCTCTCCCTTATAGACCCAAATAACCACTTCAAATTCCTTGGCAGGAAAATCACCTGTCAAGGAAAAGACCTCTCTGGCGATCATGTTATAGAACATTTTAGTAGTTGTCTGGCAAAGATAGATGCCTTGCTAATTTCTGGCCCTCGTAAGGCTTGAATCTATGACAATTATTTAACTTCACATTTGTCATGGCCCTTTCTTATTTACGATTTCACCAAAACCCAACTGTCTCGTCTGGATGCAAAGCCTGACAGCTAGTTTAAAATCCTGGTTGTCCTTAGCCAAACCAGCTGACCCCTCGACTCTCTTCAGGTCCAAACACAATTTTGGGCTAGCTCTAAAACTGCCCTCTCTGC
The DNA here is from genome assembly GCA_944548615.1 of Micropterix aruncella. Lineage (NCBI taxonomy): Eukaryota > Metazoa > Arthropoda > Insecta > Lepidoptera > Micropterigidae > Micropterix > Micropterix aruncella. The sequence goes on from OX155951.1 coordinate 13,473,842, forward strand.
TCTACGTCAACTCCAGAATAACCAAAAATTCGATTCTAAGCAATTCCAAGGATCCGGCAATATCGAAGCACGTAACAAGTGGCCGTAGTGAGTTAAATGATCTACAAGCCGGCGTAGCTTCCACAAAAAGTTCCTTGCTGGAATCAGCCAGAACGGCAGTGGTCTGGGATATGGCAGTACAACCATGAGCGATGTGGAGAAGTCTCTCTTGCGGGGAGATTACGACAGCAATAGTATGGCTCACGCTATTGGCCTTCAATGCCAGAATGATTGGACAACAATTGGAGACTTTTGCATTCCTCCTCCAATGCACTGGAAAGTAATGTATGACTGGACGCCAGAGATGCTGAAATTTTATTTAAATGCCTTTCAGCATACGCTTCCAGACCTCAATAACCTCGCTCGTTGGAGCTTTGCCGAGGATAGTTCATGCCTCCTTTGTAGCAATACCCCTTGCACAGCCAGGCATATTCTAGCTGGCTGCAAGGTGGCCTTAGATCAAGGACGGTACACTTACCGCCACGACAAAGTCCTTGCTGTTATTCGCGAGGTAATTAGCCTCTCAGTGGCTCGTGCCAACAAGGATTTGACAGTACCCTCCAAACCCCCAATACAGTTTGTGCGGGTGAGTGAATGGGTGGTAAGGTGAATGCTCACATGTGGCGAGACAGCTGTCCTAAACCTACCACAGCCGGTCGTTAGTCCGGAATCCACTGCTCACCCCCCAGAAGTATAATAACACTATATGATGGGCCCGACTTCGGTCGGTAAATTCCATGGCAGCTCCGTTTGTATTTTATTTATTTTTTTATTTTATTTTTATTTATTTATCATCCATGTATTTTTGGTCCACAGGTTGTTATTTTTTCGCTTTTCCATTAAAATCCTTGATATACAATATTTCTTCCATGCAATCATCTGTAATAGCTATGCCTTTCCATTGTGGATAAATAATCATCTTTTCTAGATCCTGCCATTGTGGAGGTTGTGAGATCCATCACAAGAAATTGAATTGGCCATTGCAAGCTCACCCTCACGCTGCCACTGTCTGCCGACACGCCCGCTGCCCTCGCTTTTTTAAAAATACCGCAGTTCATTTATTTCAACTGGGACATTTTATGGGCCAACCGCAACGACCGGGACGGAGTTTCTAAACTGGTGACATGTCCCGGGACGTATGGCAACCCTATGTTAGCTGCATGTTAGCCTGGCCGCCTGGAAGAGGTTGCTATTTACTGTACAGCTAAGTCGGCAATTGTCGTAGGGCAAGAAAACCAAATTGTTATTGTCGATGTCAAAAATAATCAACAAAAGCATAGAGATATAAATTTATTTATACAATATAATTGAATAATTACAACATGGCGACAAATATACGATCCGTAACAAAACAACCAACACCCCTGTTTAAAAATCAACCTTAAAAATAAGAGTTAAAATATTTTTGATAGGTAGATAGGTGCTTCTTAAATTGCATTTCTTTTAAACTCTCAAAACCCTAATGTTACAATAATAGTCTGCGAAATACAGAGAAAGCGCTTAAAATAATAGGTGATGTGCTGAATATTTTTTGGAATTATGTATAATTACTGAAGGCGATGCAATTATGATAAAAGAAACTCCATAACATTATTACCATACAACAAAACATGACATGTCTCAAACAATTCACAAAAACTCAACAATTGTAAATAAAATTTACAGAAGTAGAAAAGGAATTTCTATCAATTTAAAAAAAAACAACCTAATTTAATAAATATGGAATGCAATTACTTATTTGTCATCACTACCATGAATTTTTTAGTAAAATAAAACAAAAAAAAGTATATACACATAAAAGAATGAGGGGAAAACAATTAAGTTATTTTAATTAACATAGATATGGTCTTTATGTAAGTCTTAATTTTTAAAACAGATATAGACCGTTCGGGGGGGAAATAAAAGTTCATATTATTCGCATTTGCTTTTCACAGTTAGTAGAATCTGATTGGTTTGATAAATCAGGTACAGAGCGCTCACGAACACAGCATTAGCCCTGAAAAATAAAGAGTTTTTAATAAATAATGTCCACCACGATGCTTATGTTGCCCCATACTTTTATTTAAACCATGAGAACCTCCCCAGAAATATTCTACAATAGTATAAGAAACCTTATCATAGGATTTTCATCTGTTATTTCTGTGATTCTCAGAAACTGGATGCCAAGGGTGGCGAATGTATGCCAGGGGTACCACAAAAAGTAGAGCCTTTCAACTTGGTAATAAAAAGGTATTGACGATGAAAGATAAATTTTGACTAAGCAAACAAATCCAGTCAGATAAATCGAAATATTCGAGAATTTGAACACGCCCCTCGCCAGCATGCAAGGAGGAAATGAATATAAACCATTGATTATATAGGATATTATATTGCTCAATTCCATAGTACGTTTTGGCAACCCTTCTGTAACATAAAACATGCAGGTGGCGCTGGTAGCATGTCTGGCTACACTAATAGCACTAGCAGCAATTTATGTAGCCATCTATAATAGCATTGATAAGGAATGTTTTTATGAAGGACTCATTATTGATTACAAATACCCATTATTTAACCAATGATAACAATAATAACATTCAATTATAAGTTCCATATATGGCGTTTTAATGGTATCATTACATACTAGAAATAATACCAACACATTAGAATGTCAACTATTAGTCTATCTGAATTTAATGCGAGTAATTATTACATATTGAAACCTGTATACTAAATTATAAATTGACATTAAGTAAATAATATTAAAATAATAAGAACTATAACTCAAAAATTCGTTTGGTATTATATTATTATTTAATTTTGAGATAGGATACTGTATAGGCGTGTTTACAACGCCATCTATTGGGCCACTGAACATACGAAAAGATTAATGAATGTTTGGCACTGTGAGTGCCATCTAAACCTTGCATTTTGTAGTAAAATCCTGGCTGTCAAAACGTAGTATGGCATTGAGCAATCTAATACCGTATATAATTAATAATTAAACTGATAAAAATCATTGCCTATATTGTATAAATTGAAATATTGAAAAACAAGTTAATTTGAAAAATGGGAACATGAAACTGAAACATTAAATTAAAGTTTTTATATTTCAAATAATATCTATGGATCATTGTGATTGCGGTGGACTATCCTGCGGCAGTCTAAACCAGTGGTTCCTAAACTTTATCAGTTACGGAACCCCTAATAAATCGCTTATATTTGGCGGAACCTTTACAGGGTGGGGACGGGTACGGGGGCAAGGGACGGGGGGACAGGGGGGGGGGGACCTGTTCAAGCAATTATACCTAATTGGGGGCTTCAATATCGACATGTTAAGTCACCTCAAGATACAAAAGCCAAATCAAGTAAAATCTGTAAAGAATTGAGTGGACAATAAATAGTCTGAGATGAAAAATGTTTATTGTTTGATTTTTTTTAATTAGAAAGTGTAGAGATATGCAGATAGGGATGTATATGCATATAGCCATCACTAGCTAAATAAAAAATGTAAGACAAATAAATATTTTAAGGAAATTATCACTAAAACGAGGAAACAATTTTAGGGTCTCCATTTTCTGAAATTGTTTCCATTTTCTATTGATAATTGCCTTGTAGTAAGGCTTTATTTGGGACGTTCAAATCTTAAATTCGGGAAGACATCTCGTTCTCACATAATTTAGTTTTTTATGTGGTGGGTAAAATGGGAGTACGTCATAATAGCGTCTTCGGCTACTGATAGGTATTCGTCTCTCGGTCGAATCCAAAAGACTTATGCGGTTTACTTTTAACTTAACTTTGAAAAAATGACTACATGGACGGTTTATTTTGGTACAAATGGATTTCCTACCCAGTCAATGTCCTTGTTAGTGTCTGAGAAACATTGTAACAAGGATTTCATGAGATATGTTAAATGCTCATATATAAATGTATGATGTAGCTTTAATTGATCATTTGACATTTTACTGAATACTTTGGATATTAGGATGAATAAGTTTTAGTATGTATCTATTTGAATTATTGACTATTTCAATTATTAGGCTTCTATTTTTATTATTGAACTTTTTACTGACTATTTTGACTATTGGATATTAAGATGAATAACTTTTAGTGCGTATCTATTTGAATTGTTGACTATTGCAATTATTATTTTGATTATTTAACTTTTTATTGACAATTTCGACTATTATGATGAATAACGTTTAGTATGTACCCATTGGATTTATCGACTATTTTAATTGATAAGCTTTTATTTTGTGTTGTAATAAGATTTTACGATAAATACCTCTGAGTAGGTTCCAAATAATTGACTATTTTAATTAGTAATATAAATTTCTTAACCCGTTGAGTATGAGTCAACTAAATCTGGTCGCGAAACAATTATCCGTTGAGTACGAGTCGACCAAATCTGGTCGCGCTTTTTTTTCACTTCTTTGACGTTCTCATATTTATTCATAATTATCTAATTGTTTTACAAAATGATATTTCAATATTCTATATTCGAAATTTCAATGCAATCATTGTGCAGTTGTTCTTTTTATGATTGGTGTAGTAGTTTCGTAGTTATAGTACTTTAAGTCGAGCGCCGTCGATGTCGCCGAAAATCCTGCAAAAAAGACAGATGCATCCATGAAAATACCCATTTACTCCAAGGGTTAAATTTTATTTTTTGACTATCTAATAGTTAAATTCTTGACTACCTATGTATGTTAAGAGCCCTATCACATATTTTTTCCAGAAAGGCAAGAAAAGTGGATTTTTGGCGTTCTAATTCCAAGAAATGAAGAGATTTCTACAAACTTTAATTACTGAATTACCTGGACCATTTCTTGATGTTGACCATAGCGGCCTTTAATTTTAGATATAACGAATATTATTTACTTATTCAGCCCATTTTCCGAAAGTCGTTATTCGTAAAACGCTCGGAAGGCAAACTTTGAGCTCCTTAATACAGTAATATCACTACAACGAAAACCGTATACTATTTTTTTTTATGTCCGTCATGTATTCTTGATGTACACTACGGCTTTATTTTTTCGTTTTTTGACCACATATCCAAGGTATACATTACTTACAATTACACAAAATTAAAAAAAAATCTTCCTGTATCATTCTAATTTTCTCAGAAATAAAATAAGATTCTTATATAATACTTATACTATATTAAAGTTCACTCTTTTAGCAATACGACATAATATAAATTATTGTCATTAGAAAGGAGAAAACACTGCAAAAAACAATTAGAAATTGTGTATATATTTGCTTGCGCAAGAGAAGAGCGCTCAGTGCCGCGGTTTTCTCCCAGGGTTGAATAGTTATTTATTTATTTATTTATTTATTTATCCTATCTTTTATAGTTACATCCAAAAAAAAATGCGTTCATTTTTTCAACTCATTTTAAAAGAATACCTACGCTATTTTGTAATAAGGCAAAGAGTACCTAACTAAAGAGTATTAATGACACTTACTACCTAGCACAAATATTTGGACACTTCCAAGATCGGTTTGTAGTCATCAATTCTACATGCCGAAAATGTTATGAAAATGTGTGTTTTTTGCAAAAAAAGTTATGTCAGAATAAACATAAATCTAATGGGGTGATAGAATACACACATATCTTATGTGGTATAGTCAATGCTTTGCAAGCATTGATTGTGATAGGTGTGTTATGTGATAATAACATTATTATTATTATTATTTTTTTGCCAAAATTGGTATAATATATAGTTTAAAAAAATGAGAGCCTAATGACCCAAGACTATTTAGTCAAGAAATTTAAAATGTTACCCTCAAAATTGATTTTTTAAAAGAATCTTACAATTTAGAGTACTTACTGTCCTTCTTTAAAATACTCCTTCAAAGTGTTGGAAAATCGTTTTGAATATTTGACAAACTCGCGTTTCCGCTGCTCCAGTGCTTGCTTTCCAGAGCCGGGGGTGTATGTGGCAACTTCATTGACGGCGTCAAGCAGCTTTTTTATAGCAGACGCTATCTCCCTGTAAAAATGGGAGTTTTGAAAAAAAATAGATGCTGTAAAAGTAACTAGTAACTACCACCAACAAAAAAAAAAACATTTGTAAACATTTTGTTACGTACTGGGTGATTGGAGGGACGATAGAGAGTCTGGCGGGAGTAATACGGTGGTCAATTACAAACATATTAATACACATTTTCATATATACAAAGTCCTACCATTTTTGGTATATTGAAATTTTTCTGAAAATTTGGTTTTTTACGCGATTGAAGTAGAAAATGTGGCTTAAATTCAATTAAACTCATACAAATATTTGAACATAAAAGTTTTTACAATCTCTAATGTGTATTACTTCAAATGAAAACAATTACAAAGATGTGTAAATAGAAGAAAAATTGTAAAATTGCATTTTTTAAATTAACAAATGTACTAAAATGTAATATACAAATTCCAAGGCGATTTAAATAAATCATAAAGTACAGTAATTACTGATCAAATACAATTAAAACATTCTGTGTTACATGCACTTTAAAATTGTGTATTGTTGCTGCATTGCTCATTATGGTGGAACAGTGCGAGTACAATGGACAAAAGTACTAAGACGGTCCCGTCTTAATAGAGCAGGTAGTCGACTAGCCCTTCGTAGCCGTGGTTGATAACAAATATGATCTTTTATTTTTAGTTCTATTTAACTTACTACATTTGTGCGCTGTGACTTTACATCATTTGTACATCACTGCCTAAGTGCATTTGTGTTTATCGATCGAAAATTGATTCAATTTCATTCTATATGTTATTAAATTTAAATGCAACTGTACAATTTTCTATTTTTTACAGATCATTGTAATTGTTTCCATTTAAAGTCAGTAGTATACATAAGAACTTTTAAAACGTTTTATTTTTAAATATTTGAATGAGTTTCATTGAATTTAGGATGCATTTTCTAGTTAAATGGATAAAAAACCAATTTACAGATCTTTGTAATTGTTTCCATTTAAAGTAAATACTAAAATTCAGTGACTTTCATTAAATTTAGGATGCATTTACTACTTAGATTGGGTAAAAAAACAAACTTCTAAAAAATTAAAAATTCTCAAAAATGGTAGGACTCTGTATATAGGTAAATATGTTTTAATCGGTTTATAGTTGACCACTCTATTACCCATCCAGACTTTCTATCAATTATCCTATATCACCATATCCAATGTATATAATGCACATAATTCTAGGCCTAAAATAATACTAGGTGTATGGAGGTCGATAGAAGGTGATTACTTTTTCAAAAGTAACTTGAACACATAGAGCGATTGTACTATATTTGGAGGGAGCTGGTTCCATATTTCAGCTGCATGGACAGAGGAGAGAAGTAAGCATAAAACGAAGTATTATGACTAGGGATGCAGATCATCTCATTATGACTTCATTGGCATTCTAGCAGTGAGCAGTGAGATCTGACCTTATCCTTCAGATAAGATGGTGTGATGGTATTGTTGAGCACATTGTGCCATATGGATAGGATGTGTAGATTTCTGCGATTGATTATTTCCAGCTATTGCATAAATTTCGAGAAGCTGTGATCATACTTCCGCAGGTTAAACACGAAGCTCACGCATGCGTTCTGTTGTCGCTCTAGCTTATCGAGGATTGCTTCTTTCGCATCAAGGTTGCGCATACCACATTAGCATACCCCAGAATGGGTACTAGAAGAGTTTACACTAAGTTCTGCTTTAGTGTTTGTACAAAGGTAGCTGGTAGGATTTTTTGCAACCATTGCAGGCTTTGAAGCCTGAATAAATGCAATTATGTGCCTGTTATGACAGAGTCTATCATATTGATCTATTAAATCAGTATATTTTATCTACACCACTAGATGTAATGAATGATTACGAGCAAGTGTTATAATTTGATGAAATAAAATAAAGCAGACTGCTCATTATAGTCATTAACTATAATTATCCGCTTTCACAATACAATAAGTAATTCACTGAATAATTCACCAATTGAACAAGTTATGTTAAAAAAATATTCTTATATAATATATATAACGTTTCATTTTATCATACAAACAAGAATATAATAAATTATGATTTGGCTTCATCAAAGCGTTTCGAGTACGAGTCAAAATATTTTATTGCTTCTCAATGCCAACTGCACCATTTTATTTTTTGAAGATTGTGAGTTTTGGTAATTTGTGTGTTTTGTTCTCTTCTCGTCATCGTAAACCAATTTGTCTCTCGGGTGAATTGATTTCGGAAATCTTAGGTCGATAGTCCATTCCCATCATTTCCTCTCTCTAGGACCTAACAGGATTGTGCAGCTTGGCCCTGATGACCTACCTGTACTTCCTAAGGTTGGTCCAAGCCACAGTTCAGCTCTCATCCGGTAACCTGCTCGAAGAGGGACTAATTTGGAAGAGCCGCCGTGAACTCTGCCTGCGGCTGTAACCTAGTCGTGGATAGTTGGGACCAGAGGTTCCTGTTTAGGGGAACACCTCGGAGGGAACTGGGCAGTTTGTGCACCGTGAGGCGTCAGCCAATCAACTGTGTACTCCGGCGAAAAACCGGGGGAGTCTGGAAACGTACGTTTAATAAACAGCGGGCGTAATTGTCGACCTGACATCATCTATCCTTAGAAGATCCGTTAGCTACCCTATCCAGTATGACATTGACCGGATAAAGGGCATCTCAGACCGCGATAAATTCAAACTTAATTACCGCTAACGTCAGGTAGAGGCCGCGCAAGCGACCTCGAATCTGGGACCAGACTGGGGTGGAGAAATCCGTCTAAATCTGGTAGTGAGGGAGCGAGGTTTGCCCGCTTGTTCCTCTTTCCAGTGCCTCGCGAAAAGGCATCGGACTCTTGCGGGCTGATGGCGTAGCTTGACTGTGGATTGTATTGTCCGCAAAAGTCTTTACCTTCACTCCATGGGAGAAAGCATGGCTCAATGTCGTTATAACTCCCTGGGGTGGCGGGTTTGCCCATAGTAAATGATACCCCTCGTACGACGCGGCAGACGAACTGGCCAAAAGGGGATCAAAGGAAATATTATATGGACCGGAACCCTTGATGCCCATTCCCCAGGCCCAAATAAAAACATGGCTACGCAGGAAAACCGAAGAAACCCACCTTACAGAATGGAAAAAAAACGCAGGATGTAGGCAAACAAAGAACGCGGTTCCGGAAGCGTCCAAAAAACTTGCCCGCAACCTCATCTGATTAAAAAGGGACAAAATCCGTAAAGTCATAGGTACTATGACAGGCCACTGTCCCCTAAACAAACACCTGTTTACCATAGGTGTGACAGACAGCCCTCTATGCAGAGGATGCATGGAGGAAGAAGAAACGCCACAGCATGTGCTCATGGAATGCAGGAGCGTGGCAGAGCAACGGGCAAGAATACTACAATCTCCAGCATCTGTCCCGGAGGCCTGTAGCCACCCAAACAGGCTGCTAATCTTCTGGGACAGCCTGGGTTGGCTGGAGTAACATAAATAGAAACATGAGCCACGCACAACGGCCCAATCAAGAGGCCAAGCGCGGGAAAAAGCCCAGACAAACTAACTAACTAACTATGACACCCCTCGTATTCCTTCTCTGTGAGAGAATATTCACACAAGAAGTGCCAATGTCTTTTGGAGAGCATGGACTATACTTGATTTAATGTAAATTAAACTATGTGCTTACTTTATAGTTTCGAGGAATGTTTTCCTGTCGGTTATTTCATCCGGTATACGACTGAGAATTTTCTTTAATGCAGTAGATTTCTTGTTTAATTCTTGGAAAGCATCCTCTGATCTGTTCAGACGTAGCTCCATTGCTGAAAGTCAAGATTTTTAATTAGAAAAATTAAATACTTCATATTAATTAACCCTTGGAGTAAATGGGTATTTTCATGGATGCATCTGTCTCTTTTGCAGGATTTTCGGCGACATCGACTTAAAGTACTATAACTACGAAACTACTACACCAATCATAAAAAGAACAACTGCACAATGATTGCATTGAAATTTCGAATATAGAATATTGAAATATCATTTTGTAAAACAATTAGATAATTATGAATAAATATGAGAACGTCAAAGTGAAAAAAACGCGGAACCAGATCTGGTCGTATCATACTCAACGGATAATTGTTTCAGAACCAGATTTGGTCGTATCATACTCAACGGGTTAAGGTTAGTTTATAGAAGATTACCCTTTTATCTATTTCGGATCGATTATATTTTATCTATTTTGGATCGATTATAATTCAGCAATCTAACAAAGATCACATTTTACTAACATATTTCTTGAGTTTCTATCAAATGAAGCGAATACAATGATTCTTGTTGAATATTGGATAATAAAACTCAAGAGAGATCATCCTGTTTTAGCTTCATATCTACTGAGGTGAAAAGGCCGTGAATTAATTTTTCAAAAATAAATTAATGCCGCGTCACGTACTAGGGTTGCCAGATGTCCGTCTGGTCAAGAAAATATTGGTAAATCGGACAATATACTTGCGCTTGGGCCGACAACCTACATGTAGGAAATAGGATTCTTAGTATGAGGTGTATTTTTTTTATCAATGAAGAAACACCAAATTTGTTGAAAATATTGCAGTATGTGTGTAGTATTGCTATATATAATGCAATACTCTTTTATGGAACGAATCTTTAGCGTTGTGGGAAATTTATGGACAGGCGAAAGAAATTGTTTCACAGTAAACACTGTAAAAAGTGAATTGTGCGTTTTCTTCAATATACATAAGTGCTAGTTGCACTGAATTCAAAGATGCTATCTCAGGCAATAAACCTTTATTAAAAGCAGTTAGTATCGAATACTATATATATAAAAAAGTACATACCCTGCAATTTAACAATCAATGCCAATTGGTAGAAAATTAGTTACTAACTTTAAGCTTTATTTGACTTCAGTAAATATAGCAGTTAATAAATAATAAAAAATCTTGTCTGTTTTTTTTCAATACGTCTCATCTGGCAACCCTATGAGGTACATCTAAATCTTTTTAAACAACTCACAAGATTTACATCAAACTACAATGCTTTAATTTTCCTTGTATCTAATGTCTCAGTTTTACGTCAATTATAAACATCTATGCTATATTTGGCGCCAAGGTTATTTAGCTAATTAATTTTCCGATTCAATGTGAGAATGTGGAAAAAAAGGTAAATGTTATTCTTCTTCCTCCTCTGGTGTTGTCTCGTTCGCTCTAACAAATGATGAATCTCTTCAATACTAAGTAAAAATGAAAGACGATGTAAAAATATCGTTTGCAGAGATTTATCAAGCTAGTTTGGATTTTGTAACCAATTCTTAAAAACAACCAGAGACTATAAACTCGAAAGCATTGTGAAAATTATGACTCTATGATTGCTTCTAGCTCCTTGCTAGACACAACTCAAGACAAATAGGATGGAATTAGTTTGGTTATATACAAAATCATTTTGATTCATGCTGGATATCATCCGTTCATTTCTCACACTGTGATGTTGATTAACGCCGTCAGTATCATATGTCATTGTAATTTACAATTTTATTTTATTTCTGGATAAGCAGGTTTGCTTTAGTTTAGTCACTTTAAAAAGTGAGGTCACAATTCCACCACAATCATAATTTTCGTGTCCTGCTTACTGCTGCACAGCCTTGTCCTCTAAAACTACTACACAAGTGCCGAGGTGTCTTTTCTGCTGAGCGCTGTTTCTCCTACCAGCCGTAGTCTACCTAAGCTGATGTCCAGGCGCTTGGGACTGGTTTTGGAAAACATCAGTTATACCAGAAGTCCAATAGATAATCCTAATTCCCCTTTTTAAGCAAAGCGGCTCAAAGACGAGAATTGTGAACCAAAAAGTTAAAATCAAAGACAGGAATAAACCGATTTATGTGCCGATCGAGCAAGGAATCGAACTTGTTAGACAAGTAAGTTTTGCTTGAAGTCATTCGACGCGGCGGAAATGTCTGACCTCTAACAACAATCCCAAAAAACAATGCGTAACTAGGAACACAGAGGAATTAACCATACACAAAGATATTCGCACAGACATTGTAATGAATGCGAGAAACTGGTCACCTGAGTCAAGCGCAGGGGTTCGCATCTCATCTGCTAAACCAGAAAGTGAGCAGATCAGCATACCCAGTGCTGTGTCCTTGGGCAAAACAGCACCAGCCTTGGCCATCCTGGTCTTAGCTGGATGGACGGCATCCTTCCTACTGCCGGCCATCGAGAAATATTGACATCGAAAACAACAGAGAATAAAATGCTGCTACTGTTGCTGTTAAACCCACGACGATGCTTCACAACTGTATCGTACTAGTGAAAGTATCATAATAAAAAAACTATTTTTCAATATGTGATGTTTGAAATGTATATAATGTATAAAATCGAAGACTATCGCGGTCGTTTGACATTATAAATAGGATAGAAAACGAATTTACCGCGTGAAATTTATAAGACCCGACGTTTCGGTGACGTTGCAGCCGCCGTTGTCTAGGGTAGACATATAATGTATGTAGGCTTTGAATACATATAGGTAGTTCCTCAATACTACTGGTAGCATATCATGGTTAAGCATTTGCTGTGGTCACGCAGATTTACTTTAGATTCACTGGCAATTTAAGTTGACTTTATTAATTTTTTAGTGTCAAGATCCTCGTTAGGAGTTCCACAGTTGGTAGCTAGATTTTTAATTAATTGTCTATTAAACGTAAGGAAGCCATCACGAGATTAAAGTATAACACTAACAAAGTCTATATCATCAGTACGCTGGAGCCAGAGAGAATACAGACTTTTAAATGTTAAATCCACTTGACAAAATTACTTAATGGTATTTTGCTATTACAAGATACGTACCATCGGATTCGGTTAACGTCCCTTGCAATCGTAAAAGGCTCTCGTTCATATTCACAGGAATATTCGCTCTTCGAATAATCCCCGCGACCAGATCGTAGCTCAATCCTGGAAGACTGGCCTCCGCTCTCGTCAGAGCCGTTCTCAACGTCTGAGATGCTCCCGCATCGTATTTTTCCAACTGAAAAAACGCAATAATGAGTAGGATATAAATGGGAAGAAGCACAATTCATGAGATCTAATGGTGAACAATTAAAAATAACATTTGATGTAAGTAAAAAGGTACATATTTAAAAGAAATCAACGTAAGTTATTCCTTTAATTATATTGGTCTTAAGTTGTTGAATTTAACTTGGCTAAAAAGTAAGCAATTGTCACTGTCCAATTCGGCACGATCATCAGAACACTAAACTATTTTGATATGGTATACAGATATTAGCGAACGAATACAGAATTTGGCAATTCGGCCATTAATTCGGTGGTTCCGAGTGTTACAGATTTTGATTTGATTATCCTGCGCCTATTAATATGAATAATGTTTTAACTTTTAGACTGTAACGCCGTCAGAATCATATGCCAGCGTATAAGTAGTTGATTAGTGGCTTTATGTCAAGCTCCAATTTACTTTCAATTGGTGGAAACATATATTGACTATCGTACACCACCAAAATAATGCTACCGTATTGCACATGAGAGTTCATTTCATTTTGGAGGGGTACAAAGCAACTGATTCTATTCTAAACATGATATACACCTTTTTGAGAAACCCATGGTTTTGTTGTTTACGCAGTGAATGTGCCGGCAAACGTCTGTTACTGCTATATTAGTCAGCAAATTTATTTACAAAAACTCCTTATGATAAAAAATTTAAGATAGGCATTTTTGAATTAAGTATGCCAGAAGATGTAAAAATTGAAACACTGTAGTCTCTAACAAACAGATAACGGAAATGATGGGATAACGGAAGTGTGGATGACGGCATCTATGCGTTAACAACTGCCACTGATTTTCCCCAGTCCTGATAAATATATCTGCGAAACTATTTTAGGCGGGAAATCAGGTTAGATTTCAGAGATAAAAACAGAATAAGGTATCAAAATGATTACAATATAACGATGTGGGCAAGTTGAAACATTAAAAACACTTAAAAAAGTTTATTGCAAAAGTACTAATTGGAGTAATATAGGTGTAATCGTAAGGCGGTATTTATATCAACTACAGTCCAGGAATGAAGGCGTGCAGTGCGTACTCCATTCTATTCTTATCCGGTGCAACGGTAAAAGAAAAACGCACAATGGAAGCATGTTGGTCGAGCATGTCTCCCTTGACCTTCACGACTCGCGGCAAGCTGCAACCTTAACATTGCAAATCCTCGTAAACAAATTGGGATGATGGCAAGGTTTTGCAAAACCGACAAATGGGGGGGGGGGGGTTGCACTGTAACTTCCCAAATTTACATACTATTAAGTTTGGCAACTTTGAGGTTTGCTATTCACGAGGATTACGCAATAAGTGATGTATTCACCAACCAAGCACAAAAGGCCCACGAAGACACACAAATAACTACAAAATATGTACAAACCTGCGACAAAACAGGGCGTATTAACACTGGAAGAACTAAAGAAGTGACTGGAGTTTCATCACCCATTGTCATCCTTACTAACTCTAATTAAAAATAAAACTTTAAATGTCAGTTTGCTCTTCTAATATTGAGCAACACAAAACGACAATAAACAGTTGCATAAACCGAAATAAACTGGTTAGCGATTTTCCGTCGCGCAAAATCACAAGTCGGCCAGCCAACCACATACGTCAAACAGTAACGATGGACGGTTTTAACATTTTGTAATAACTATCAACGTCACTACCGTACAGTCGTTCTTAAATCGACTTCGATTCTCTAGAAAAATATAGAGCCATCTTCGCCGCTAGAAATAGCAAGACAATTGTTTTTTGAATTTCATGGGGATAGAAAATGTTAATCAAATTGAATAACTCGAAAACGGTGTTTCCCGTAACCTACGCTATGAAAGGCCGTTAAACATTGCATTGTTGCCGCATTTACCCACCCTACCTTTAGGTTATTATTAAAAAAGTTTTTTTCATTAGATTTCTTATTATCAATACTTGTTTACAATATACAAGAAAACTTTTTTTACACAATAGACCCATTTATGACCCTTTTTTGTATTTAGAATCGTAGGAACAATTTTACGTCTCACGTCACGTCATTTGTGGGTTTCAATTTTTTGTTTTTCTTTTTTTTTAAATTGTACTTGAGCGTACGTGTTACGTTTTGTTGCGTTCTGACGATAATATAGCGGATGTATCACGTACGTTCATAGGGCAGTTCAAGGAGGCCGATGCCACCAACTGGCAAATACACAATACGCAAAGCGTACCTATACCAGGATGTCAAAAACAAATTACAACGACCATTGGATATAAAGATTATCAACATTATTAGCCACCTTTTAACTCTGCTAAAAAAATCTTAAAATAAATAAATATTTTTAGAAGCTAATATTTACCACTATCGAGAATCCTAAACATTAATATTATCTTTATCATTGAACAGTTGGTTACATGTAAACTCAGAACATACCCCATAACGGTAACTTTCCTAATAATTCAGCAATCAGCTAGCTTATTACTAAGCTCTTCGCGCCAATAATATAATATTATGCATTATTTAACCGTTGACCATTGTGAATGTGGGATAAATATACCTACTATCCCGCATAAGATTATTAGTACTTTTACTAACATTGTATTGAATAACCTAGTTATACAAAAGTAACGAACCACATTGAAACACCAATAACTGGTTTCCCTTCTGTATAATCTCGAAATAGTTTAATTTAAATAAATATTTACGAAATTATATAATTTTCGAGTTCGTATTCGAATTAGCTAGCGTCATATCGGCCTGCTGTTGGTTGCGACGTTGCCAAATCTGCCTGAACAAATAACGTTGACCATGGGATGGGATAACCTAAGAAATATGTTACAAAATAGAGTAATTTACAACTTCGTCAAAAACACATATGTTGTAAAGGGCTCTCTAGACAATCAAGCATGCTTGTCAAGCATCGCGGTCCGGACTGGGAGGGGATCGTAAACCGCAGGAAATATGAAAATATTTTTTAAAAATATTTACGAAAAATGACTAATTATGTAGTGTTATAACAGGGAGTCAATCGTTCATCAATCAATTACGTCTAATTAACGTGACTCCCTGGTATAAAGTACAAAATTAGGCATTTTTGGTAAATATTACAAAAAAAATATTTGCATATTTCCTGCGGTTTACGATCCCCTCCCCGCCCGCGACGCGAAGCTTGTCAAGCATGCTTGATCGTCTAGAGAGCCCCTAATGTTTTTTTTTGTATTTAGTTTTAGTATTGTACGTATTCGTAAGACGTGGCCAACGGACACGAATCCAGGCCATTATTAAAAAAAAAGCGTGACAGCGGTTTTTTTGACATTTCATTCCGCTGTCAGTTTACTTCACGTTGTGTTCACCTTGCGTTTACTTGTTTCTGTTGTCGCTGCGGCGGGTTTGTGGTTATAAGACATCGTGCTGATGGGCATTGAAAAAAGATCGTTAAAAGGCGGCGAATCGTCATCAGAGACTATGGAAACAGAATTTGATGACGCATTTAGTGATTCTGATACAGAAAGCGATTCTGACTCTTCGGAA
This sequence comes from Micropterix aruncella, assembly GCA_944548615.1. Lineage (NCBI taxonomy): Eukaryota > Metazoa > Arthropoda > Insecta > Lepidoptera > Micropterigidae > Micropterix > Micropterix aruncella. Next base: position 13,490,381 of record OX155951.1, read on the forward strand.
TCCGGTTCCGATACTGGCGGTTAGTGAAATGTTTTTTGTTCATCGTTCACAGTAGTCGATTACTCGAGACCCTGCTCGAGTTGATACTCCATACTCTATTCTCTGAGCTCCCCCACAACCCATCTTGGCCTTTGCAACACTTCCATTAGGGTCCTTGGTATAATATGGCTGTTGTGTGTGGTACGATTTCACAATGCACAGCCTGAGAACAGGACAATGTCGGGAGGAAGCAGCCATCAAGATGGACCAATGATCTACGCAGAACTATTGGCTCTCGGCAGGTCAGGACAGCTGGTCGCACAGAAAACTAATCAAATGGAGATGTCCGCTGCCATTTTCTCCCATTATACTGTTAGACTAACATTGCTCGGTTCAAAAGTGATATTTTCCATAAAATTTTTTGCTAAAATTGTAGAAATAAGATACCTATGCGAACAAAAATTGAACAAAAAATTAACACATGTTTTCTTTCATTATTTATTGTGTTTAGTGCGGAGACCTTTCCTGAAATACTGTTAAGAGCCTTATTACAAAATAGCGTAGGTATTCTTTTAAAATGAGTTGAAAAAATGAACGCATTTTTTTTTGGATGTAACTATAAAAGATAGGATAAATAAATAAATAAATAAATAACTATTCAACCCTGGGAGAAAACCGCGGCACTGAGCGCTCTTCTCTTGCGCAAGCAAATATATACACAATTTCTAATTGTTTTTTGCAGTGTTTTCTCCTTTCTAATGACAATAATTTATATTATGTCGTATTGCTAAAAGAGTGAACTTTAATATAGTATAAGTATTATATAAGAATCTTATTTTATTTCTGAGAAAATTAGAATGATACAGGAAGATTTTTTTTTAATTTTGTGTAATTGTAAGTAATGTATACCTTGGATATGTGGTCAAAAAACGAAAAATTAAAGCCGTAGTGTACATCAAGAATACATGACGGACATAAAAAAAAATAGTATACGGTTTTCGTTGTAGTGATATTACTGTATTAAGGAGCTCAAAGTTTGCCTTCCGAGCGTTTTACGAATAACGACTTTCGGAAAATGGGCTGAATAAGTATATAATATTCGTTATATCTAAAATTAAAGGCCGCTATGGTCAACATCAAGAAATGGTCCAGGTAATTCAGTAATTAAAGTTTGTAGAAATCTCTTCATTTCTTGGAATTAGAACGCCAAAAATCCACTTTTCTTGCCTTTCTGGAAAAAATATGTGATAGGGCTCTTAACTAAACATTTCAGATGTTGATAAAAACTATTTCCATCAAAATCTATCATCAATGTTAAGTAGTAGTTTTCATACCTAAACCTTCTTTAATTGTAATTTTAATTGTTTCCTGGATAACTTCATTTTTCCCGGGAATTCCCAAGAGGGGGAACCTGAAAAATCAACACTAGTCAAGATGGAAACTTCGTCCACACCAAAGAATTGTTATTTGGTCGAGGTATAGAATCTCACCGCATCAATTATGAAGATATTTTGGTTGCTTATTATACTTTAGTAACTTTAAAAAACGTTACAAATAGATTTAACTTGAAAAAAAATGCATTTTATAATTAAAAAACAATAGTTATCGCATATGCATGTCGCTATTAAAAATAAAACAAATCAAAAACAAGCCCAAACTCACAAATACCTATCCGTAAGAAATAAAAAAGCTGAAACATGGAAAATAGGCAAAAGGATGTAAGTTAAAAGTTCTCGTTTTTGTGGCCAGAGTCATAAAAATCACAAAAAATACATTTTATCACAAATAATATTGTCAAGAAACCTGATGACTTACTTAAAATATCAATATTCCAAATTTTTCATTTAAATAACTTCGAGAGCATGGGAGGCGGACTGTCATATAATTACTGTGCTTAAATGTATTTGTAATAGTTTGTCTGAGCTTTTTTCTCGCACTTGGCCTCTTGATTGGGCCGCTGTGCGTATGTATTTGTAATATACTTTAGAGTTATTAGTGCATAATAAATCACCAAAAAATGATCATAATTTTTGCGGTGAAATTCAATACCCTGCCCATTATTTTAGTGATACTCTTCTATTCATATCTTTCACCTCAAGAAATGTAATGGTATAATACTGCTAACAGAAGGAGGAATAATTTATAACCAATTTAACCGTTTTAGTGCTAAGCAATTTTTGTGAATATATATGAAAATTGCTATACATTTTTTGATTATTTTAAAGGAAAAATAATGGTGTCAAATAAAACAATCTAATTCAGACAAATATCAATCAATTACTATAATTCTTTTTTAAATATAATGAACAAATATTTTGTGATACTTATATAAAAAATAAACATAATATATCACGTAGTATTAACTTTTTTTTTACTTTTTGGAAATGAAAATTATAAAAAAATATATCTCAACAAGAATGCTTTGCCACACAAACAGCATGTGGGCCTTTCCTACAGCGGGCGCAAATAAGTCGATGCATTATAATACTGCTATTAATACTGCTTGTATCCGTTGTTTCACCTTCCGTACAATCATTAGAGACCGAATCATCGTCCGAAGTAATAGCAAGTGACATGGCTATTTTTGCTCAATAAAATATAAAAACAGTATAAAGTTGTTTTTAAATGTATAAATATGCACTCTCGTAACAAATTATGCGCGAGATTAGAATACGTCCACTACCACGAAGCACCAAAAACACACTGATGCGCGCGGCAGTTTTGCACTGCTGCGCAATTTTCGATTCAAACTATCGCATCACGTTAATACCTTTTAATAATTAAATTATTTATTCATTAAAATTATTTACAGAAAACAATGAAAATGAAAAAGAAGAAGAAGAAGACGACGATGATGATGAAGTTGTCAAAGCGATTAAACTAGAAAAGAGAAAAAAGAGAAACTGTCCTCCCAATATTGTTATAACCGACCACATCACCGACATTTGTTTTCATCCAGCAAATGATATTTTAGGCATATCAAACGATGTGGGCGATGTCCTGCTCTATAAATACAGCGATGAAGAATGTGTGCTGCTGAAAACATTAGAACTACACACGAAACCGACGCGCGATATTGAATTTAACATTGATGGCGATCTACTCTTATCTACAGGGAAGGTAACAACCAATAACTCATTAAAAATTGCAGGGCTGATGGATATAACATTGAATATATTTTAATATTCATATTAAACATTCATACTTGCCATTCATGCAGGCCCATAGCTACCTAACTAACAGTGACGTGCATGGTATACAGGCATAACACACTGCCTACTGGAAGCAAAACCTTGATATATATACTTTTTTAAAACTATAATTGCACACAATTCGCGCACTCGCCCATCTGCGTCTCATACTGTCCTGCTTGGAGCCCGCGGGACAAGCCACGTAAGAGAAGATCGCTGGCGCGCATCGCAACAACGTTCTGCCGCCTCCACTACACTCAAGCGATCATACCGCCTTGTTGCGGCAAAGCCAGTAACTAGATGCCTGGTCTAAATTACGTACATTTTTGCACAAACCCGTACCCATATGCATATTAGTGTCATACTATAATATCTATCTCATACTATACCATAAAATATATAATTAGTGATATAGTGGCACGATGGCAATAAGACGCAGTGGAGACAAACCATAAAAGCTATGCCTGTTGATCGGCCGATAGTGTCTGATAGTATATTTATTTATTTATTTCATTTCATAAGCAAATCAACATAATAGTTTAGACCATAGGTTCTCAACCTTATTTTGCCCTCCGCCCACTTTGAGAATAATTTATTTTTCTAGAGCACCCCAATTATTTTTACTTACCATCTGTCACCAATCTACCTTTTCTCTGGGTCCTCCACTGCCCCCCTGAAAGTCTCAAACGCCCACAAGGGGCGTTATCGCCCACGTTGAGAACCTATGGTTTAAACCAATCGGTTGAGATGCAATATACACATAAATATAAGAAATAGAATCATTGTAAGTATATACACAGCATGTTTAAATAAGCATTAAATTCAAATACAGGCATTAAAAATGAAAAATTTTTTTTTTATAAAATACATAAAGAATAAAACCATTGATCTCATTCTGACATAAACAAGTAGCGCAATGCTCATACCTTGTAGATATGTGGGCTCGCTGTAAAATATCGAGGCCTGACGCTGCTGAACGTGGCGGATCGGAATTTAGGTTGGATCGCGAGAACGGCTCCGCAAATAGATTATGTGACTGAGTATGATTAGTTTTTATTATTATATAGTATATATTATATACTGTCGGGCACTATTGGTCGATCAACAGGCACAGCTTTTATGGTTTGTGTCTTTGCAAAAATGAAACGTTAAAAGACGCTACTATTTTTTTTAAAAGGCTTTTTTTTTTCGGCTGTTTCTCCGTTTCGTTCCGTTATGATTTAACATTTTTAATAAAGGTGTTTTTATTTATTTAATTCTTTATTTCTGAAAAAAAACGTACACAAATTCTGCACCACTATATTTCAAAAGATGGAAAAGGCCCTTCCTGCCCTCCATTAGTAATTATTATTTATTTTCTATTTTGAAAGGTGGATTGGTGACTGACACAAATTAATTCTGTCGATATTATTACGTCTATTCATATTAAGAGGGTAGATTGGAAAGTTTTTAGAATGGGCAAGAGATGGCGCGCGTATCGCGAAATGGTTGTCATGCAAAGGCAACACCAACCTATTTTAGGAAAGCTGTCAAATTTTCAGACAGATATGTTGCACAGTTCTTGTTTACAGGGCAGTTTTGTGGAGCAAGTCAGGCACTATTGCAAAAATGGAAAAAATCGAGTTTCGTGCAGTGATTCTGGATGGATGGGAAAACAGCGATGGAGATACAAGATATTTTACAGAAAGTTCATGGCACCTTCATGGCAGAGAAAGTTCATGGCAGTTCCACACCTTCATTTTTGACTATCAGTTATTGGGTGAGCGAGTTCAAACGTGGCCGTACGAGCACCAAAGATGACGTCGAAAAACGTTGCACAAAATATTAGAGGCCACGGGCATCTCATATGAACGTGTGCAAAATATTGAACACGAGCATTTGGGCACGAGGAAGCTGTCGTCGGCGTAATAGGTGCCGCGTTTGCTGACTGTGGAAAACAAGCAAAATCATGACTGAATGAGTGTTTGGCCATGTTGAAGCGTAATCCAACGGAGTTTTTTCGCCAATTTGTGACCTTGGACGAAACATGGAAGACGGTCCCATCGGCCAGAAAGGTCATGGTCACCGTTTTTTGGGATTCGCAAGTGGGATCCACATCGACTTTTTGCAGACGGGGAAAACGATCATGGGGAAATACTTCATTGATTTATTGGGTCAATTCGACGGCGTATTGAAGGAGAAACGGCCTTGTTTGCAGTGAAAAAGTGTTCTTCCATATCGACAATGCTCTGGCCCATTCATTCCGAATCGCCACCGCTAAATTGGTCAAGTTCGGCCACAAAGTGGTGCCGCATCCCCCGTACTCTCCAGACTTTTTGTTTCTAAACATGAAGACTTGGCTCGGGGGCAAGCGCTTCACGTCAAATGACGAGGTCAGCGCCGCCACGAATGCCTATTTTGCAGAGTTCCCGGAGTCGTATTATTCTGAGGGCTTAAAAAAGTTAGAGTACCACTGGGAAAAGTGGGTCGCCCTGGAAGGGGACTATGTAGAAAAATAAAAACAAAAACCTTTTCAATTACTGCGATTTCATGCCCATTCTGAAAAGTTTTCAATCTAACCTCATATTTGTTACAATCTCCTAATCAATTCAGAAATATAATCAAAAAAGTCAATACAATTGACATTTAATAACTGGTCCTAAAAAAAATAATGAATTAATGTGAATACCCCTGCTTTTTACCTCGTCATGGTTTAAAGTGCGGTAAAGTGCTAGGACCATCAATATATAAGGGCCTAGATGGGCCTTTCGCACGTGAAAATGACCACTACAATACCAATAAGGATCGCCGCCAGTAGTAGTTCCGCCACTTACCAGTGTGAGCAATCCCGCGACGAACATTGCTGTGCTATTCTCTCTAATACTGTTGTATTGTTCTCCCTCTCTGTCATGTTTTTATGCGCAACGGATATGACCCAACTCATTTGTACCTGAAAGCATATCTATGCCTTATATATCGATGGCTAGGATGGGCAAAAATATTTCCAGAATGGTCTACACCTGCCCTGCCCGGGCCGGTGCTACGGGCCTGCATAAGAGCATCTATGATAATGAGATAACTGGATTAGAGTAAAATCACAGCAAAAAATAAGGTGTGTGAACAGTGGTTGGGTGTATATCTTATTAAAATTTGGTCTGAGTGGTCGTTACTATAGTCGTTACAGTGGTCCAGAGTAGTCGTTACTCCTAGATTAATTCGGGATATTTTCGCACACTTATTTTATTCACGCACTGCTTGTTTTCCTGTCGTGTCTGTTTTTCATTTCCATTTTGATCTTTTATTGTTTAACAACAATTTTGCTTTTTACAGGATAAATCAATTATGGTCGCCGATGTGGAGACAGGGAAACTGAAGACGTTTTATGAAAATGCACATGATGATGCTATATACTCTTTGAAAGTCATTTGCGAGAATAGATTTGTAACAGGTACAACTTTTTTTCTTTTCGATTTTTGATTATATTAAATTAAATAAATGCTTGCTACTATTATGTAATACCCAGTTGACAAATGATTGGCCGCATCTCTAAGGTGGAAGCGAGTTGGCACTTCTGTGAAACAAGTGTAAAATGTATGGGAAAGAGTGAGAGGGACATAGGCGGTGGCCAGCGTGTAAAGCGGGCATTAGGCAAAACAGGCGAATTGCTTTTTTCAGAGTCTTACTACTGTGCAAATCAATGCACAAGCAAACATACAAACAAAACTACTTAAAAACATATGCAGTGAAGTATCGTTATAAACTTTCGAGCATCCTATTTGTGCCGTGGTTTGAGCAGCATTAATAATCGAAACAAGTAAATATATTAAAAATAATAAAAAACATGACTGTCGATTTTCGATTATTACGATTTTCGTATGAAATATTTGTGGTTCATGTATTTATCCCCATATATATTCAAATGTATATTTCCAGAATGTACTCAATCAGACCTTTCATTTGGCACAAAACACGATATATTGATGTTAATTTATTGACGTTTGAATATTTAGACAACTACTTACTGGATATTTGGACACTTAAGGTACCTATGACACTTGGGATAATATAAAGATTCTAACAATACCGGTTCAAGCGTTTAGAAGTTATGGTGGAATAAAGAAACGGAAAACATACATAAATGAACCCTGAACACATTACGCTCCTTTTTTGTTGGGCAGTTGTGTTAAAAGAGCAATTCACACAAGAATTCATTGAAAATGTGGATAGCGTAGCACCTATAGCGAATATAATATGTTGCGAGCAATTAAATTATTGAATTAAATACAATTACTGTTATATCTATTTCAGGGGACGATAGTGGAGTATTGAGAATGTGGGATTTACGAACTAAAAAAGACCCCATTTTTGATTTTAAACTCGGAGAAGAATATATATCAGACATGGTGACAACAGAGAGCAAGCAGTACTTGGCGTGTGCAGGAGGCGACGGCGCGTTGAGCAGTGTCAATCTGAATGCAAGGTATAATTAAATTAGGTAAACATTAAAAAAAAACTCACATGTCAGGTTATTCTCAGTAACGAACACGGCATAATAGCATAAAAGCTTGGTCTACCCAGTTGCAAAATCTTACTACATATTAACTTTTTATTTTAAGTCACTCTTACTGCCTCATGAGATGCGGTCTCATACTGTCATGCAGGGCGCCTGCGGTACGGTCCAGGGAAAGCCACATAAGAAGAAAATATCAGGCACGCACCGCATGCTTGCATTTCATTAATATACTCCGTGTCGTAAAAGACACAGCTTAGGGAGTGATAGCGAGCGAGGGGATTTATGCCTTCACTGCGCTGCCACCGGGTGCTTTAACTCTTTCCACTCGAGGCCTTTTTTCGCACAGGTGAACCAGCAACTCAAGACGATTTCGGCTATATTAGGGAAGCGTTTTACAGGTACTTTAAAATCATTTTATACTCAAACAAACTTAGCTTTTTGTACTCGAGCAGCGCCGCTACGGCGCCCGAGCAGTTTATTGCATCCACTCGAGCGGCGCTGCTTTGGCTCCGTAGCGGAGCCGCTCGAGTGGACGCAATAACTTGACCGGGCTCCGCAGCGGAGCCGCTCGAGTACAAAGGGTTAAAAGTGAAATGGCCAGTAGTTGGCACTACCTTTTATTCTCTAAAATACCATTTTTGTTTGTTTGGAAACATGGACAAATTCTGTCAACAGAATTAAAATGCACTACTATCTTGGAAATTTTAAACTCACATTTTGGATCTCCTCTAACATCAACTACATACACCCAACCCCTCCAATAAGGCGCACTGATTAACAGTATAATAAGTGAACGCGTCCTCCATCAATATTATCATTTTGTATCTGCCAGCCTGTTTTTTCCTTATTTTTATTACTCTGTACATGCATTATTGGTGAAATAAATTATTATTATTATTATGGGACTTCAACCATCCCCTGACCACTCAATTTTTGAAATTTAACCCCAAATTTACGGCACTTTTCACAATTTTTTGGAGAGATGAGCCTGTACTATTGTCTCGTTTATTGTACGAGAAAAAAATGTATGAAACATTCAGAATGTAATCACTTAGAAAATAAGATAAAGACATGGACTTTAGTACAAAATTTAATATACTATAGTTAATTTTCTTAATAAATGAACCTGATAGGACTAATGTGGGCAATTTTTGTAAATACACCCATAATTTTAGAAATATAATAAAACCGATTTTGCTGCCCTTTCTGCCCTGCGCACGCTGCTGCTGTTAATTTGAAGATTGCGTAGTGATAAAAGGTAGTTTTGATACACTGATCTGTCTGGCGATTTTAGCGAGCATCCCAACACACTCAGTCGCTTCGTTGTACAAAATAATAAAAAATATTTGTATTATCGCTGTGCCGGATTAAAAAGCTGGAGTTCTTTATATAGTTCGAAATTAACTTTTCGAGCTAACTTTTAACTTCGACTAAACTTTTAATATTTTGTAAAACTTTTTTGCGAGGCCCCATCAGGTGCGAGGCCGTCGGCGATCACTGACGTCGCCGACGCCTAACGTTGCCACTGGGTGTGGGCCTTGGTGATATGCCATTGTATTAAGTGGGTCGCGGTATGTAAGACTTGGAAAACCCTGCTGGTAGGGTCAAGGGAATCCAAAACTCCAAAATTTTAACTAGATGTTCTAATTATTGTTTCAGGAAAATTCACGTACAATCTGAAGAATACGATTCCGAACTCACGTGCCTCGGTGTATTTCGTGGAGAAACCAGATTACTCGCCGGTTCGTCCAAAGGCAAAATGTACGTTTTCAACTGGGGAGAGTTTGGACTGCACAGCGACGAGTACACGGGCTGCAAGAAGCCAATCTCGTGCATGGTACCTATAACCGAGAATATTGTGGTCACTTCTGGAGAGGATGGAGTCCTCCGTGCAGCGCACATGTTTCCGCACAGGCAACTCGGCATAGTCGGTCATCACACTTTGCCCGTCGAAATCTTGGATATCAATCATGACGGGCATCTCATAGCATCGTCTACTTTTGAAGATAATGTCAAATTTTGGAATATCGAATACTTTGAGCATATAGAAGAGGTTATAAATGTGGAACAACGACAAAACAAGAGGAGGGATATGAAGAAAAATTTACCTTCGAGCAAATTTACGAATGCTTCAGATTTCTTTTCCGGGTTAGCATGAAGTCTAAATGAGTTATTGTTATCATGCGGATAAATAAAGATTTATTTATATAAAAAAATAAAAAATCCGACTATTAATATCACTGTTTAATACCTTGTTTCTCCAAAGTTTCTAAAGGTAAATAGGAGTTACTTTGGCTTTGGAACTTTGACAGAAGAACCAGCGCCGTACCACAGTATACAGACAGTTGCTTCCCTTAGAACAAAGATGAAATCAAAGCGAGGACGTCATGAGTCCTAAGTACTCGCATATATCTGCCTTGTTGCCCCTACTGCGTCGATGCAGATATTCTAACGTTCGAGAAATTTGCCAACCTCCACCCGCGGGTAGTACCAACCAAGAGCGTTCGCCGAGACCCATCCCTCTGCTTACTTCCCTCGCACCCTATCCCGGCACCGCCCTGCCGCTCGAGAGCGCATTACTGTTCTAACTCGGTATACTATGGCCGTACCCAGGATTTTTTCAGGGGGGACTGCGAAGTTGAAAACATGTAAATATTTAGTCTGCGAATTAGATTAAGGGCGGGAGGGATTTCTCTTAGGGCTGCAAAGCAACATTTGGAGAATTATTGTTTACTTATTTATTTTCACCTTAAAACTAATGCAGAACTGTGATTTTCCATTATAATATTACCTATCAATTACACATATATATTACATATCAAATACATAATCAAAACAAATACAAATTTGCTGGTGACAATCGCTTTCAGACTGAATTTTGGAACTGATAACTTGTTCAGGAGCTGACTTTTAGACAGGCCTTGTCCTTAAAAAAAACATTGATTTGTTTTATGAATTTAACAAAATGGTGTAAATTGTGTAGTATTTGTATTTCAATTATTAGGTGATATCATTGATTATATAGGTTATTAGGTTGCAGAATGCCGTACAACGTTTCGGCTGTTAGGATTTTACTACAAAATGCAACGAGTAGATGGCACTCATAGTTTCCAAAAAACGATATCAATTTATATTTCATATACATGGTTCAATAAATAATAATAAGGCGCTTTATGGTTCAGATAGACTAATAGATAGCATTCTAATATCTCATGTAATCAGCCTATATAAAATTGTTATATATGGCACTAATTATGAAATGTTTTTGTTGTTATCATTGGTTAAATAATGGGTTTCTATAATCAATCAGTCTTTTATACAAAAACCTTTCATTATCAATGTTATTATAGATGGTCAAATAAGTTGCTATTAGTTTCGCCGGACAATGCTATCAGCGCCAGTTGCATGTCGCCGGCGCAGGAGTGTTGCCAAAACGTATTATGGCATTGAGCAATTCAAATGCCCTATATAATAAATGACGATATATAATTGATTGCACATTTTTTTATGTTTTTCTAAATTCGTTGTTATTAATTGTTTTCAATCAAGAACTTACAAGTTGTTTTTCGTAAAATCTGCTCCATCAGCATTCCATTCATCATCGACAACATGTCTGTAGGGGGAAGGCGTATCCTAAAGTACCATAAGAACCATTAGGAATAGTAAGTATGGTGGCAAATTCATCGGGAATGGGGAGCTCTGGGAAAACTCAGTGTTGTCTTTGAATTGCCTCTCAGTATCAACAAGTGAAGGTTTTTAATTCGAAAATTAAAAATTCTAGAGTGGTTTTCCCTGGTGCTTGCTGCAGGCGAATTTTTTAAAGATTTTTTGTATTTTTAATGTATTGTACAATATTGTACATACCTACATCATCATCATGATCTTCAAGCCTTAGCAGCAAGTCAGCCCAGTTCTTAAAGGTTTGAGAGAGACCTTGAGATGCTACTCGGGGTTTCTTAGCAGCCTGAACACTTAACCAAGGAGTAGTAACACCAACACCGCATCACTTGCTGCCTTAGTTGCACAGGCTTCAGTCTAGAGTCTAGGCGCGAGCGTTACTCAAGGTGGCTGATTTGTCTAGTCGCTGGCAGTCTACTTTATTTATAATAAGGTTACCTTAAGGCTTCAAATAGGAACGACCGGGGGTAAGAGGTAGGTGAGAGCCCTGTTTTGTGATGAATTTTTTTGGCCCTTCCTGAGAAAAATGCGATTGGTATGAAATGCAAGGCGACAAAGTGCGATACATTAATGTTTTTTTTCAGTTTTTAATTGAAATATCTAATAATAACAGGGGGAGGGGGGGAGGGCTTAAAATAAATAACATTATTTGCGCAACCTGTAAAATAATGCTGGCGAAATATCGCCAGCATTAATTATTATGTAATTACACTACCAACGGTGACTGGTATTTTTGACCTGGTCTCACTACATAAAATTAAGAAAAAATATCTTCTGCCTTGGCACAAGAAATATTGACTAGTCCACATAACCTTATGACGTAATAAAGGTGGCTTCTGAATGAAGGTCGGGATATTAGCCACCAAATATTTGACATTCTTATGTAATTTAATTTAATTAAATTGAATTACTATTATTATTATTTTCTTAAATCGCTGTTCTTGTGTTTTTGTTCTTTTTTAATTCAATTATATTGAAATATATATTTTAACTTATAACATGGACATTTTATATATAATTGTATCCTCAGACTATTTAAATTTGGTTCTTTAAATATTTCTTGCGATATAATTTTTCCATTTATTTCGATTCATTATTAATATTTTTATATTTTATTGTATTTATTACAACATTTTATTATTATTATTCAATTTGATTATTTCACCATTTACTGAATGTTATTTTTCCAGCACACTACAGCTACAGTTACATCACACTACACTCAAATTACAATGTTTATTATTATTAGTTAATTTTTAATATTATTTGATACCTAGCATATTTTAAAAATTAAGTATTCTAAAGTATGCACAAACCACTCTACTTGGTACGCTTGCCTTAGTACGGGCCTAGGCCTAGTTAGGCGGCGTAGATTTAAAAAAAATTTGGTCTGCGGTGCTTTCTATTTTGCTATTATTTACATTTAAGCCTATGTTAAACTTACAATGCTTTTCTTTAATAAATAAATAAAATAAATAAAAATCCAGATGTGCAGATTCACCTCCTTGCCGGAGGCACACAAGACCCTAAATAGGTAGGTACCTACTGTGAAGAATAGGTTTATGTTCTATCATAGTCATTAGGGGAAAGAGGCATTACTTATATGTTTTATATTTTTGTGTTTTTTTATTTTTTCAATTAAAATATAATTTACAAGTTTTCTAATTGCCAAGCCAAGCCAACCAGACCATGTCCAGGCTTACTGATTTTGATATGTATGTATCGAAACAAGGAAACCCTTGTTTTAGAGCAAAAAATAGAATAGATTTGGGTGAAATCAATTCGTTTGCACTGGCCATATCTACGACAAGTGCCTGCATAAGAAATGATTGATTTCATGCCAAATTAAAATATTTGGGATTTAACCCCCCACCCCCCCCCCCATTCGGCGTTTTGTGCGGGAAAATTCAATTTTGATGAGTCCGATTTTGATGATGTCCCCCCGAAACTGAAGTCTGGATACGTGCTGATACCTGATGCGGATACCAGATACCTGATGCGGTTCTCAAATGACACGAGGCTCAGCGCAGAACTATAGCAGGTGGCGAACACAATAGATCAGCAATGGTCGCAGTGTTACAAGCCTCATAAAGACCTTAGAAAAGACCCAAAAAAAATGTACTCATATGCCTTCATTTATTATCAGGTATAATTTAATTTGCTTTGCTAATCTTTAGGCTGTATTTTCGTGAAATTTAGATTTGTGACGTATTTTTTCCGCATGATTCAGTGTTTTGAAGTACCTAGTAACATTGAAATGCTACAGTCCGTGTTTTTAAATACGTTGTGTTTAATTTTTATATGAAAGAACGTGACTTACGTATTGAGTAAGTTCTGACTAACCGAGGTCCTGGTAACCGAGGTGGTCCATTGGGTGTGTGCTCGCATACAGTTAACGAGAGTTATTAACAAAACACGTTGAAAACCTGAGAGTTTGAAATAATATCAAGTGTCTTGTTAATGTGGTTTACACGGCTCCGGAGCTTTCGATTATCCGAGGTATCCGCAGTCCACATTTTCTCGGATAAGCGAGGCTCTTCTGTATTTATTTGTGTACAGACATATTGCAAATATATACACCGTAATCCATTCCCAATCTCGCCAATCTTATTTCCTATCGATAGCTCCCTAAAACTGACCAAAGGCACACGAAGTCACACCAATGAAGCTCCGGTACGGAACTCTAGAAACGCCTACTCTATCACGGTCGTCTGATTATATTATCGGTATCTCTTGGGCGTGCGTCGGTGGGAATGATAAGGAGCCAGCCATTTGGTCATGGCAAGAGTCGAACAGATTGTGGTTGAAATCGGTCCACCAGGGGGCGCACTAGTCACATATCATCCTCGAAATCTTGGACTTAGAGACTTGCCATTCGATACACAGATGCCATGTTGAGCCAACATTATGAAATTTTGATTAAAACATCTCATATACCTATAAGCCACACTAGCAATATTAAAATTCTGCACTACATACAAACCCGCCTTTAGACTAGAAACGAACCGCGCCGCCTAAGGCGTCGCAAAGGAACCCAACCGGGTTCGAGCGAAAGCGGCGTTTATCGATTTTATTTATGAAATTATTAATGTTACCTATATACTATTAATGTATTTATGAAATGTAATAAATCTCGCTGATCCTCTTTCCTATCAATCCGAGATAGGTAATAGTTGGTAACATACAATTGTATCTGCGGAAGACTGTGTAAGCGTTAGCAAACAGATGTTTAAAAAGAGATTAAAAAGCTACCTATTAAAAGTTTATAAGTAAATTTGTTATACGTTTCTATTAGAAAACTATAGGCCTATTTCAATATTGCCAGTTTTTAGCAAGTTCTTGGAAAAGGTTGTTTACGACCAGCTATATCAAGCTCTCGCTAGCTCGTTCACAGAGCACCAACACGGGTTTCTTAAAAATCGGTCGGTTGTTACAAACCTCGCTCATTTTACTGATTATACTTTGGGACGTATGGATCGGCGTACCTATTCAGGTGGACGCGATATATACTGACTTCTCAAAGGCCTTTGATCGTGTCAATCATGTTGAGCTAATAGCTCGTCTGTCGTCTATGGGCATACATGGAGATCTGTTAAGGTGGATAGCATCCTACGTATTCAAGCGAAGGCAGGCCGTTGTCATTGGTGGATTTAGATCTAGTTTCTTTGGCATTGAGTCTGGTGTTCCACAGGGATCCCATTTAGGGCCTTTGCTTTTTAATGGTTATATTAACGACATCGGTACTTGCTTTAATCACTGCGACTATCTCCTTTACGCAGATGATTTGAAAATCTTCATGGGAGTGAAGAACCATGGCGACTGTCAACTGATCCAGGAAGATCTGAATCGTTTCACTCGTTTTTGTGAACAGCGTAAACTTTCTTTAAATGTAGCTAAGTGCCATAAAATCTCATTTTCGCGAAATGTCAATATTTATTAACTTTAAATATACAATTGGCAATGATGAAATTCTGGAAGTAGATCGAGTGCGTGATCTAGGAGTCATCTTAGATCGCAAGCTTTTAATGGATAAGCACATTGATTCAGTCGTCAACAGGGCTTACAGCACCCTCGGTTTTATTATGAGAGTTTGTAGACCTCTTAAAAACACTCATTCTTTGACAACGGTTTATGTTGCATACGTACGCAGCCTGCTTGAATTTGCTTCTAATATTTGGTCTCCACAGTATGCTACATACACGCTGAGGATTGAGCGTATTCAAAAACGATTTATACGTCATCTAAATTACCGCTTATTTTCCAACGGCTTGTCGTACGCTGAAGGTCTGCAACGCTATGGTTTAGAGACATTAGAGGCGAGTAGTATCAGATATGTCGTTTCTACATAAAATTGTTCATACTGGGTTGGACAGTCCATACCTCCTGAGTAGGGTGAGCATACGAGCGCCTTCCCGACTCGCACGTGCTCACTCAACTTTTTACGTACCAAGGTTCAACACTAACTATGGTTCCAATTCGTTATTGCCGCGCGTTATGCATGCATACAATGTATGCTTTAACGATATTGACATATTTAACCATCAGAATAGTCGATCCTTTGTTAAGGAGGTACGTGAAAAGCTGATTATCAGATCGGATTGAATTAGCATGCACAAGCACTCACAAGCACATTGGCACTACAGATACACACACCCACACACACATACATACACGCACACACACATACAAACACACACATACACACACCCACACATACACGCTTTCTATCACACAAACACACACTAACATCCATACACTCGCACATAGCGATTTTAACTGTTACTTTTAAATTATTTTTGGTTTTCTTTATATTGTATTGTTTAGCATATTTTGTAATCCTTATATAGCAAATAATTTAAAACATAATTGGCTTTGTTACTGGTATATATATTATGCTTATACGTATTTTTTATGCTGTATGTTTTTAACAAAAATAAAATTAAAAAAAATAAAATAATTTAAGCTTGTAGTAATACTGGCCTAATTTAAGCCTGTAGTAAGACCAGTAGTAATACTGCTGTTCATTGTTTTTTACATTATTCGTGTCTTTTTGTATCACAAAATTAGAAGTGTAAGACTAGAAAAATAAGAGTTTGTCTCTCCAACAAACTGTATACTAGTTTGGCGAGATTTTAATATATAAAAAAAATGTGATTGTTCTCTGAATAAAAATAAAAAAAAACAAAAGGGCACACCAAAAGTCACACCAATGAAGTTTCGGTACGAAACTCTAAAAAAACCTTCTCTATCACGGTCGATTGATTATCGGTATTGGTCCCTTGGGCGCGGTGGAATACAATGAGAGGCCGGTCAGGCGCGGCGTTAGCCGAGCGCCAAATAATAACCCTCGGTGGTAGTAACAAGGTGCTAACGGAGGCTGGTTTAACCCGTAATGAAATGTGAAATAGGAGCTCGCGCGCCGCGATGAGCGACGACGGAAGCCCCGGGGCGCCAGGCTTGCGTGCGCTGTCCGGCTACCTCCCCCGGATCCAGACTACCGCCTTTTTTTAGTGGCACGTGGTGATGTTTTGTGGGCGGGTTTTAAGCGCGCGCTGATAGTTGTTTATAAGATTGGAGACGGCGCACAGTGTTTCATCGATACAAGCATACAAGACGGTAATGATTCATTATCGATTTTAGGATGGCGTTGTAAAAATCAAATTATGAAATGAAAAAACTTCAGTCTACGATCGACGCTCAATCCAACTCTGCTGAAGCTAAGGAAGCCGATAAAATGGATGTCTCAAAATTGATTGATGATTAATAGGACCATTTACACCACAGGTAGGTATATAGACACAACCCATTTCTGTCAGTTATATCAATCAAACTCTAATTATTGTATACGAGGAAATGGCTTTATTACAGGACTGCTTAAAAAAGAAGTGTAATGTGTTCAGGATTCATCTATGATTGTTTTCCGTTTCTTTATTTCACCATAATTTCTAAACGCTTAGACCGAATTGGAATTGTCCGATATTGTTAAAATCGTTATGTCATCCCGTGTGTCATAGGGTATAACTGTCCAGATGTTAAGGAAGTCTAAATGTCCAAATTTCAATAAATTAACATAAATATATCGTGTTTAGTGTGAAATAAAAGGTCTGATTCAGTACATTCTGTAAATATACCTACATCTATCTACATATATGGATAAATACATTAAACAAAAATATTTTGTAAAATATACCATAATCAAATTAATTATAAATACAATAGTTCACTTTCTGTAACGCCAGTAGTGTTTTTTATTCGTTTTAAGGCTCCCTTCCAAGTTGACGCGACTAAAAATTTAGATATTTTTGCAATGCCACGCGCCCTCGCGCTTTCGATATATACCTACATAAATATGTATAGGTATACCGCGGCGACAAGGGAATACGTCTCACCGTTGGCAGTGGCCAATTACGAATGACGATTTCGGCTTCGCGCGTCGTCTAATATAGTCGATTTGGATGTTCAATTATAATATAATAAATTATCAAATGAATAGTTTTTTATAAAGTAAAAATTAGATTACACTAATAAAATAACTTAAGATCACTGTGTTATTTTTTATATCACTCAAACGTATCTTTAATAAATAAAAAAAATATGCTTTGCCATAATATTTCTGGAAATTACGTAATTTCAAACATTTTTTTCTTAAATATTTTTAAGAAGTTCCATAAACCGTCTTAGTACTATGAAAATAGACCATAGGTTGGTGTAAATAGGTTTTTTTTTTATTATTGAGAATCACCTCTAGGTTTTTCAAAAACTGAAGACAAATCTCGCTCGTTTTTATTTTTTTGGAAAACAGTAACAGAATAAAGATAATTTACAATTAATATGGAAATAATTTACCAATTTCGTTTTGGCGAAAAGATAGCTTAAGGACTGGGTTTTTAAAATTCGGCATAATTGCAATAAAATTCTTTTTCGTATTCTCGCAACCAGACCACAAAATTATGCTTCATATAGCTTTTGGCCGCCACGGCCTCTTAATATATTTACTTGTTATTTGTTAATCTCGCGTAATTCCACGCCATAATGAGAACTCAATGATGGCGCACCGCCAAACGGCCGCATCGTGTCGCTTTGACTCGGAGTTCCTGCGGGTTCATAGCCATTATTGGCACTCGATATCTCTATTTTCCGTCTAAATGTCGTGCGGAAAGTTGATCTACAAATGAATTATTAGCTCCTTTACATGGATTTACTCTTAGAGAGTCTGTCGGTTCCATGGTTTATTTGATTTATCTCGTTGCCGTTTCGGAATTATAAATTGTCGGATGAAGGTGAATTACGACACGGGATTAACGGTGAGATTAGGAGATGATTGATGACGATTACCATTCGTGGTTCGTGTCGCCTTTTTCCATGGAAGAGCCATAATTGTCATAGTTAACAGATTTTCCGATGTAGGGGAAGCCGGGACAGTACGGGCACCGGGGCAGTATGAGCATGCTTTTCCCCCCTCCGCACTAACCGCCAAACGCCGCAGCAACGCTCGGGTCGGTACTCAGTCTCAGTCGGCCCCGCGCATGCGGGACGGGTGGAGTTGTCAGCGGGAGCCTACGTCACACAGTCACGCGAATAAACATATAAGTTCGTATCCTGATCTAATTATTCCATATTTTAGTTGATCCTTGTTCATTAGTGATCTTTGAGATTCAAAACCATGACGTTGGGGCACTATGGCCGGGGCAGCACGGGCAGTGTGCCCATACTGCCCCGGATTCTATTCTGAGAATTGACAAATTGGTATTATTCATTCAGCATCGAACATGGTCAGACATTATAAAAGAACGAACAATTGCTGCGAGTGGGATAGCCGGAAGATGGAGTTAGCTGTGAATGACGTATCAAGCGATAAACTTAGCTGCAAACAAGCGTCAAAAACGTATGAAGTTCCACGTTCCACTTTACAAAGTTAAGTAAAAGGGTATAACAGCACGCAAACTATAGAACCTAAGCAATTAGGGTTTTATAGTTCAATCAGTGTTCACTCGTGCTCGAGAAGAAGAACTAGCTGCATATGTTAAGGAGATGGAATTTCGATTATTTGGTCTATCTCCGAAGGATGTGCGAGAACTAGCGTTTCAATTGGCAAAAAGGAATTAAATTTCACACAACTTTGATCAAGATATCAAAGCGGCTGGTGAAGATTGGTTATGCAATTTCTTAAAACGCAACAAATCACTTTCGCTTCGCAAACCTCAAGCTACGTCTGCAGCCCGTACTATGGGCTTCAATAGAGAAGCTGTCAGTGCATTCTTCAAGCGTTTGATCAAGATGATAGAAAAGTACGTACAATATTACTTCAGATAGACTGTTTAACGTGGATGAAACAGGAATGACAATAGTAGCAAAAAATCTAGGAAAAGTTATCACTACTAAAGGAAGAAAACATTTTGCGCTAGATTTTAGATGCAAGTCACTATTATGCCCATATAAGTGCTCCGGGTACGGGGCATTATGAGCAAAATCTCTTATTTTCTTTAAGTTTACTGACAAAAAGATTTACAAGCCTGAGTTGAATATTCTTTCAAAAAATTGAAGTTTATTAAAGATTTTATTAAATGATTATTAACTATGTCTTTTATTTCACGTGAATTCCATGTATATCATATCCTTTCCTTAATGGGCCCGTGCTGCCCCGGCTTCCCCTAATTAAGTAGACACCATGGCGGAAGGCGGGACAATTACGTCTTATTATTTATTTACTGACCTAAGCAAATCAGCGTTTTGTAACCGAAGAATAATAGTGGAATTTTAAAGGATTTTTTCCTTCGCTTATACATAGTCGTAACATTCCACTACTGTCATAATAATATCAATAATAAAACGCTTTATTTGATGAAACATATCAGCGAGCTTATGGCCTTGCAGCAATATAAGAGGAAATCATGTTTTGAGATAAAAATAAGATAAAACTTTTATTAAAATCACTTACAAAGGCAGCTCTTATCAACTGTATCTAACATTAAAATCCAGCAGAAAATGAAACATAAATAAAAAAAATAAAAGCGTCCACGAAAATTAATGTGTTTAAAAAACGCCTTTAGATACTTTTTACCCTGCTTCTGTAGACCGAATATTGCCGATTCCAAATTGAGGACGCAAGTTCCAAGGTACTGCGAACATAAGCAAAACATACCACCTCCAGGGCATTGATATTAGAAAACGGTCACAAATCGTAATGTCCTCAAAGCTCGGTTAACCATACGTTCTGTATGCTGATCATACAGCAACTTATGATCAATTTGTACTCCGAGGTCCGCGAATACACTGTACTCGTACAGTTCTCACGTCACAGTTAATCTTTTTCTCTATGCAGCTCTATGTTGGTATCTCGATCACAACGTTTATTGATAAAATTTGTTGTTTCGTCGATACTAATTATAATATTATTTTTCAATACGTTTTCAATAGATATTAGTTATCAATACGAAATCACGATATTTGTAAATCAAGTCGGAGAGAAATGAGCTGGTGAGTTGCTTTATCGGCGTGCGCTGACGAAACGGTTTATATTGTAAAAACAATATATGACAAAAACATAGACCTCAGAAGACTAATAAAAAAGCTAGCGACAGCATATATTTAACGTTTATTTAAAGCTACAATAACTGATTTTAAGTCTCAAGAAAATTAGAAAATAAGTAGGCAGTGTTTGTTGAAGACATTAATATAAAAATCCTTATCAAAATAAATTAATCTATTATCACGGGTGAGTAACAAATATAAAATTAGCCATTTACTGTAAGTTTTTAGGTGATATAGAGATATCATGAAATAAGTAACGCTTGCAAGCACCCCGAAATACCTAGCAGGCGGCGGCGGCTGCTGGCCCAGCAAGGTCAGCGTTCAGCGGAAGGCGGCGCAGGTGGCGAGGAACAAGACGCGCACGTCTCGAGATAGGTAGCGTGCATCTGAAGGGGGACGTCTTGCACTATATATCTAAAGGTAGCGCCTAAAAAGGCAAATAAACGCAACCCTAGTTAAGTTAACTAATCGATTGGAAACTTTATGTGAAGCGAAGCCCCGGGCAACAGCTAGTCTGTAATAATAAAACTTCTAACCCAGTGTAGCTCGCATCGATTGACAACCATATTTTGTTCATTCGGATCAAAATACCCTAGCATCACAACGATGCCGTTTCATGCACTGAGTTTCAAATTTTAATGATATCATTATTTATTTCGTCACCGTATTGATCCTTTATGTATACAGCCAAATTGTCTCAGTGTGGCGGCGGTATAATTTTGTTTTCTATTGCAAAGCATATCGCAATGAAATTGCTATAATTATTTCCAACGATTGAACTTCGCCCAATTATATAAATCGCTTCGGAGTCAGTGCCTATTTATTGTGTGATGCTTTGATTGCTCCATTGCACATGGATTTATTTGGGTCAATAACATTTAAAAGTGAACACAATGCTCGAATTAAAATGTCGAATATGAAAACGAAAGATCTCATTCAGGGGCGGTGTTAGGTATATAGATTGGCGCGCGGGTGTAAATGAAATGAAAATCAAACCAACACGCATTTTATAATACTGTTATTCAAATATGACTTCAGAGCGGTGCCTTCCTTATTTTTGTATTTAATTTTGCATCGTCAAACGGGTAAAGGCCGTAATTAAAATATCTGAATGCATATTTTTTACCGCAAATAAAGTATTTAGTTAATAGGAGAAGGAGGGGGGGGGGGGGGGGGGAGGGGGTCAACATGACCAGTGAAATGGGTCATTTAATTTTATTTCAGAGCTGCCAATAAAACAATCTAAGCAACGTAACAAATACCTATATATTTATTTATTTAAGAATTAATTACTATAAACATTGTTTTTGCTTATAAAAATAATAGGAACCGAATGGCAAAACCTTAAACTTTTGCTTATTTGATTCTGTCACCCAACTGGGACTAGCCCGTTCTAGGATGGACAGGACTCTAATTTTACAATAAATTATGTAAAAGTTTTATTAAAATGCTCATAAAACTAAAATGCCCTAAAATATGGTCCTCAAAAAAAAGAAACAATCAAATAGAGTTAGACAATCAGAATTGACATAAAACTAAAGTAAAGCGTAAGATAAATCTATAATAAAAAAAAAAAAGTCAATAAGTAATATTTAATATAGGTATGTTAAGAAATATAAAAATTAATATAAAATACCTATTAAAAAAAAAAAGTACAATTCATTGTCAAAACAATAAATATATACCTACTTTGTTAAAAGGCATTATTACTATCTAATTGATGACTAAGTACTAGAAATACGTCGATACCTGGTCTTAATGTAAATTATTTTTGGATTCATTCGCTACACATACGTATAGATTTTTCCACTGTCTATTCCTTGCACCCGCCAATGTCTTCCTCTATACTACCAAATGTCTCCGCATGCTGGCTATTCCATCGGTAGGTATTATACAGGTAAATAAACATTGACATTGATAATGCCCTAACCATTTTATATAAATACCTAAAGTCTATGGATACAAAGAAAGGTGTCGGAAGAGACTCCCTTTAACCTCTCATCATTGCAAATTGTGCAGAGGGTTAAAACAGCGGGATCTTTAGGCGTTCAAAGTTAAAACAGTGGGATCTTTAGGCGTTCAATTCATGAAGAATGATTCACAAGCAAATGGAAGTAATCTATGAAAGTAGGTACTTAAGGAGGCTGTATAGGATGGACATTGAAAATTGTCGTCCTTTATTCATTCCTTTTAAGCTAAGCAAAGTATTAGAGAAAATAGTATTAGACCAATTATATTTCCATGTCAAAATCAAAGCATCATCACGGTTTTCTGAAGCGGCGCTAGGTCATGGCAAATCTTTGTGAATTTCTGGAACCTGTACCTACCTTACACCAGCCGTAACATGTACGAACGCATTGAGGTTAATATTATCTATACTGACTACTCGAAGGCTTCAACAGTGCCTTAACTAGGTATAGGGTGGCAGGGCTGGCAAAATGCCACGACCCCCTAACCCGACGGGGGTCCCCGGTTATAACAAAATTTAGTAAAAATAGGTTTTTTGATAAAACTGACGAAGGGGTTTTTTAATTATTTGTTTAGATTAGATTTTTTTATAAATGATTAAACATGAATTTTCTTTCAAAAGTTGTTTTTTCAAGTTTGAAAAACATTTTGTTTAGTTTTTGTTTACTAGGAGAGTCTCTTTTACTGGGAAAGCCCCATCCAATAAATTTGCCATGGGCCTCAGACGGTATAGTTACGCCACTGGCTTTCAGCATTGCTGACCATACGATCCTTAAGCAGAAACTTAGCAAAATGGATATTAATGGCAACTTGTTAAGTTAGTTTTTGTCTTATTTGAGAAATCTTTATCAGACTGTTGTCATTGACGGTTTTAAATTCGGTTACATAAAAGCGCCTTCTGGTGCTATGTATAATATACAATCTACCGTATGATTCTGCCACGAACCCGGCAGAATTCAACTCCAGACCATAAGGCACTGGGAAAGACCAGTGGGGCCCCTTGGCCCTGTCTGCCCACTAGATCTTATGGTAGCTGCATGTGATTCCTGCTCTAAAATTCTCTTATTTAGTTATTCGGCCGTACATATTTCATGAGTCTAAGCAGCATTCGCGGCGCCGGGTGTTCACTAACGCAGCCTCTTCGATCATCGGAATACCTGCTTGGTAAGTATGAATGTACTGGTTTGCCATAATACGAGCATTTTACAGAGAATTACAAGCGTATCTACATTGCAAATCGGTCGGAAGGTGATTGTTTTCAAAGTGTGAGGCATGCCGATACAATTGGCTGCGCTGGTAAATGCCGGTTGCGAATCCCGACGTGCCTCACAGGTGTGATAAAACAATTTTGCACTCCATTATTTCGCCTGGCAACTTTCCGAGTGAGGTGCAGCGCCGCCGCTATCGTGCCGAGGCGCGCGGAAATACATGGAATCAATAATTTGTCGGCCGATGCACGGTTCACCGCCGCGGGAAATACGCATCTATTCAGCACTAACGGATGAACCGTTATAGCGTGGCTTGAATAATATATCACGGGTTTGAATTCATTAAAATCGGCTATGACGTACGTATGTAATAGTATACAAGATAGCAGTATGATCAGCTCTTATTTGTACTCAGCTTTATTTCCAATTATATTTATTCAGTAATTTTCAGCCCCGGATCTACGATTTTTCTGAGCCGTGGCGAAAACTTGACATGGCGCTCCTCCCCTCCAGCCAGTGCCGAATTAACCCATGTAGGGGCCCTTAGGCCGTCGAAATCACGGGGCCCCCTTTACTCCTTTCAGAGCCCCCTATTGACTGTAAAACAGTCTGACGACGATATACCGTAGAATAGACGTGTATATAAAAAACATGATCGTACCTTGAAAGTAGGCATTTTTTCCGACCAGACATTATGTCGCGTAGCTAAGAGGCGCATATAAATAAAATACTATCGGACAATCAGGCCGCTGCCTGATTGTGCGATCGTAATTTATTTACATGCGCCTCTGTTGATAACATTTTCTTCTTAGAATTTTAATAAAATTATTTTTTTCTATCTGTTCGAAACAATTAAATAACATTATGCAGGGCGCGAGGCCTTTAAAAGGCATGGGGGCCATAGACCGGTGCCTAGTTGGCCTGTTGGATAATCTGGCACTGTGTGCAATGCACAAAGACTAGCAAAGTTTTTGCGATTGTTTCGGTAGTATTTTTATTGTTTCGGGTTGTATTAGTATGTTGTTAGGTATCAAAGAAATAAATAAGCTTTGATTTATTTAAAAGAAACTCTAACAATTCGTTCTTTATAGAGCAGGGAATTTACTACCAAACTGCCCGCCACGGAGGTCTTTCCCATGTCTGCTCGTGAATTCTATATATAGGTGACGGGCACAGAATGTCGTCAATTATATACCTATTTCACTCCTAAGCACACTATCAAAGGTAATAGAAAATCAGTTAAAAATGAGGTTAAACGAAAATTACCTTTTACCAAAAAGCTAATTCGGTTTCAAAGAAAGAATGGACACAATGAATGCTATTACGAATATGCCAAATGTAATTAATATTAGCCTGGACAGTGGCAATAAGTGTTTGTCTTTATTTTTAGATCTCGCCAAGGCTTTCGATACGGTCTCGCTTGAAAAACTATTTCAAGGACTAAGAGACATTGAATGTTTTAAGATGTATCTCCCAAACAGCAAGCCAATCACGGATACACACAGTACCACCAATGACCATGGCTTTATATCGTTTGGAGTTCCTCAAGGCAATTTTCTTGGACATATTCTATTTATACATAAGAGGAAACAAGAAGTACGTAATTTTCCGATGATTCTGCAATCATATTTGTTTGATTGTTTATACTTTTTATTTTGAAATTTCACAATGGGCGGGTTTATTGTCTACGACAATCTTTTCCAACTAACCCTACTATGAAGCGTTTATATGTACGTGTGCGTGAAATATGGGTGTAAGTGTGTGTTTGTTATTGCATTTAATCGACAGAATTGAAATACAATTCCGTTAATTTTAACCAAATGAAAAAATGGTAACCTAGCCGAGAATCGAACCCATATAATTTGAAGGTGGAGATTTGAATGCGTCGTTTGAAAAAGCCCATAGATTAATAAATGTAGTTATGATATGGTTAAATAATTCGCTGTTTAGTCTAAAGTCTAAATATAGTGAAAACGAAATTAATTACTTCAAACATTAATGTTAAGGGAAAACTCTCATTGGAGCATAACTTTAATGTTCTTCAAACAATTAATATTCTGCTATGATCTCGCTATCTTTCTGGTATCTGTTTCTGCTATCGATAAGAAATATTTTATCGATAGCAGAAAGAGTTTTGAAATTGAATACTCACATATATTCTCGTTACTACAATAAATAAACAGGCTCATAATAATCAATATATATATATATATATATATATATATATATATATATATATATATATATATATATATATATATATATATATATATATATATATATATATATATATATATATATATATATATATATATATATATATATATATATATATATATATATATATATATATATATATATATATATATATATATATATATATATATATATATATATATATATATATATATATATATATATATATATATATTTATTATTGCTATAGTCTATTCACGACTGGTTTGTAAATTTCTACCACTAGAGTGGTAGGTAGCCCACATAGCCACGTGCCGCTGTGACCGGCATTTTAATTAAAAAGAAAGTGGAACATTGGTAAGAAAAAAAAATGGTGCGCTCAAGCCTCAACCCTTTAGGTTTATGGATCAACGCGCGGATCGAATCGAGAGTATAAAAAATGCCGCTCTAACAAGCGGCTCCTTTCCCTAAATATACCGAACTAAACCGATAATAATAATAATTTAATTCGGTGGTTCTCAATATTTATGTGAAATATGGTGCAATATTTATGGAGTTGGATATTTTATTTCGTAACCGTTTATCTGTCCACCAATGCGATTTATAGTAAAAAAAAAACATGAAATACATATTGAATATATACATTATAAATTTTGGCTCGTTTTTATCGATGTATTTCTCTGCGTAATCTCAAAGATTCAGAAGATTATTAATTAAAAGTTGAAAACCATTATCTAACATTTGCCGTTTTAGTTGTATAGTTGTACCTAAAAATTGTATTTTTACCTTTTATTTTAAACTAGCTCTTTTGTAAAGTTTTGAATCGAGTTTTTAATTTAAGTAGGGTGTCATTTCTCTGCCTTTTTAGACGTTACTTTTAAATATATAGTGCAAGAATTTCCCCTTCAGATGCATGCTACCTTTGACGTAGACGTACGCGTTTTGTTCCTCGCCGCCCGCCGTCTTACGCTGAATGCTAACCTTGCTGGGCCAGCCGCCCGCCGTGGCGCCCGCTAGGTATTTCGAGGTGCTTGCACGCGTTACTAATTTCATATATCTCTAAAATTATACCACCTAAAAACTTACAGTAAATGGCTGATTTTATCTACATTTAACACCCGTGATGATGAATTAAGTTATTTTGATAGGGATTCATGTTTTATTGCAAATTTCTTCAACAAACGTTGCCTATTTATTAAAAAAAGAGAAATAAAAGCAGTTACTGTAGCTTAAATATAAAAGTTGGATATATGATGTCACTGTCTATTTCAATTCAATTCAATTCAATTCTTTATTGAGAAATCACACAGTATTACAGTAATATTATTTTTTAAAAGGTATGCAGATTTACAACAAATAAAACCGGTTACGGATTTCAATAAAATTACATAAATTATGTTTTCTTTTTAAAAACTACTTAATAAAACTAATGTACCTTCAATGTTAGAACTACATAAGAGTCTAGTATGCAGGGTGTATGTGTATGTGTTTGTGGGAGTGTGTTGAGCGTGTAAGTGTGGAGTGTGAGCGTGTATGATATTAGTAATGGCGTATATAAAATATAATAATAATAATCAATAAAAATACCTAAAAACCAATAGTCAGCTTATTATATCGGTTAGGGTTTGATTTAGGGAGTATTTGTAAGTGATTATGGTATTATTAAACATATCAATACCATTTAAATGGGTATTATAAAGCTCACAGCAGCGTGTGAGTACTCCGTTCCTTGATGCATTAGTTTTAAAACGCGGCAATCGAAACAGGTCAAATTGGCGTGTGCTCCTCATTGGGGCGTTAATATTGATCGCTCCCACCAGGTCAGAGCAATCGAATATACCATTCATTATTTTATAGATTTCTATTTATAGATCTCTTTGAGGCCGACGTTTCTGTCTTATATTGTTTTCACAATAGCAAACCATTTCGTCAGCGGACTCCAATAAAAGAACTCACCAGCTCATTTTCCCGAAAACCAATGTTTTTCACAATAAAATATAAATATAAAATATAAAATATAAATTACAAACTTACAAACTTTACTCCTTTATAATATTAGTATAGATATATTATGTAACCTTTAGTGTGATACCTCTTCTAAAAATCTCATCACATAGTCGAACTGTAATCGAATAGGTTTATTAAGTCGACAGTTTTGGAACCAGTTATCACGAGTGGTTTATTTTGCGGTTAGTCTTTAGCTACCGATCGGCATCGCGGTCTTGTGGTTCTGACAAGAAAGAAGGAATTTAACAAAAAAATGTAATTTCTTGAAAAGGTTAACCCGATCCCTAATTATACATTTCGATCCGCCTAAGTGCCCCCTTTATTTTAGGTGTGAAATGGGTTCTACTTCAATAGGATATGTACCTTTCCCTAAAAAGTGCCATTTATGCTGTTGTACCTATACTTTTTTGAACCAAACGAAGAATAAAATATGTAAGGCAGAATTAATTATAATAAAACAACATTACGCCTTTTCAACCGCCCAATATTGATTTAAATAGATGAGGAGGCGTAAACGATTAAGATTTTATCTCTTATCTGTGGAAGTAATATTTCTTTATATGATATATACCTGCTTCAAATATAGGTCGTTATGCACTGGGAGTCGATTGTAGTACAATGAAGAGGCCGCCAAGATTTGCTTTTAGAGGTAATCATAAAATCTCGATAACAATATACTAAAATAAATTAGTGGCTCATGATCTGCTGAAATAGACAAAAAAGGATAATATTTTGTACATACTTACCGATATCTTTTTGTATATACATATCGATTTGCTTTTTGGTTGCTTGCGCGAATTCCTTCCCGAATTCACTCTTTATACCGATTTTATATAATCGTATAAATGTCAAAATTCGCCTTTTTTTAAATAAAATTATCTTTTAAAGTAAAATTCGTTAAAAAAATCCTCAACGTGTAAATATATTAGGAGAAATAAAAAACACGACTGCCCTTACAAAAAGTGAAGAACTATATTCAAAATTATTTTATTAGGGTTTTTTATAAAATATTTGTGATTTATTTATTTATCTATATATTTTCGGAATGTAGCTACTCAATTCAGGCTATTCATTTGACAGTAGACACAATATATTTATGTAATTTATTTACATTTAGAGATTTGGACATTCAAACAAATATTTCCTTAATATTTGGATAGTTAAGGTACTCTAAGACATTTAAGATGGCATAACGATTCTAACAATACCTCATACTCTCTAATCAGTTTGACCGTTTAGAAGTTATCGTGGAATTAAGAAACGGAAAACATACATAGATAAATCCTGAGCACTAACACTCCTTTTTAGTTAAGCTGTCGTGTAAAAATTAAGATTCTGCAAAAACTAATCCATGCGATTTTAGCCGAATTTTAGTAAAACACTAGTAAACTTCGATAGGTTTCCATTTGGTTTAGGTTTCTAGTTCGTCAACTCTTTGACTCTAAGATTAACGAAAGAATTTTCATTTTATATATATATCTACTTACAATACAATACAATAACGGGCTCATTTGTATGAATTTTTTATTTTATTTTATTTATTCAAGAATTAATTACTATAAAACATTGATTTACATAAAAAAATAACAGGAAACGGATGACAAAACCTTAACCTTTTGCTTATTTGTTTCTGTCACCCAACTGGAACTAGCCCGTTCTAGGGTGGACAGGACTCTAATATTACAATCAAGTTTGCTTGATTGTTTACAATGTACAAGTTTTAGTAAAAAGTTAATAACACTAAATTGCCCTAAAATGTGGTCTTCAATATAAAAAATAAATAAAATAATAATAATAATAAAAAAAATAAAAGCTAATATAATAAATAAAAAACAATTCCATTATATAATCGGCAATAAATATAATATAAAATTCGATTATATAATATAAATAAAGTTATATGTGAGAAACAAAAAAACAGTGATTAATAGTTAATATATATTAAGTAATATAACATTTATTATAAAAATACCTAGTCAAAAAAGTACAATTCATTGTCAAAATAATATATAACAACAAAGTCAAATAATTTTTGGTAGTTAGTTCAAGGTTAAAATATACTCAACATACATGTTTAAAAATATGTTAATAATTTGTGCACCTAAGTTTTATTTAACTATTATTTCTAACATTTGATGTATGGTTAGTCTGTCATGATTCGATAACCATTTCTTTAATTAATTTTTGAATTCCCTGAATGTCAAAATCATTTTTATTTTCATATTGATCAGATTGTAAAATCTCGGCGCAATGAAAGAGTGATGTCTTTGTCCAAATGATGTTTTCATTCTGGGTATTATTAAGCTATTTTCTAAAACTTGTCTCGTTCGTCGCCGGTTCTGAATTATTCCTAAATTTGAGTTATTGTTCAAAAATAGCTTTAAGAGGGATTTTTTTAGAAAAAGTTGCCTACAATCAAGAACTTTAGCTTCCTTATAAAGTTCATTAGTGTGATGGCGATATGGTCTAGGTAAAATATTTTTAAATATAAATTTCTGCGTAACTTGCAATGGATCTAGCAGGGTTTTACCACATCCACCCCATCCAATTATGCCGTAATTAATAAGCGATTCACATAAAGCATAATAAACAGTTTTTATTGTTTTGGAATCCAGAATATTCCTCAGTTCTTTGAAAACATATCCAAGGATTCGCGCCTTCGTAGCCACGTTATGTATATGAGAGTCCCAACGGAGAAAGCAATCTAGAGTGATGCCTAGATATTTCCAAGATATTTCTCTTTGTAGAGGTTGAAAGTTACAAGACTCTACGCTATCGCATTCGTGTACTACAATAGTTTTATTAGTAGTGGGTTGACCTCTGGTGTTTATACTAAATGGCACGTATTTGGTTTTGCCAACATTTGGCGTCAACATAAAGTTTCCTAGCCAATTTTCAACAATTTCCATGTCCTCGTTTGCTTTCTCAAATGTGTAATTCCAGTTTGAACCCTTGAATAGTATAACAGTGTCATCGGCATATGTAATGATTTTACCTACTGGTAACTGACATAGGTCGTTTATGTAGACGAGGAATAAAATCCCAAAACGCTACCCTGTGGCACACCATACGTGAGATGCTGGCTTTAACTCTGGAGGCCCTGGATGCTGACACTTTGTACCCTGTTGGATAGGTAACTATCAAACCATTTAAGACTTGTATAGTTAATTCCCACACTGCTCAGTTTGCACGAATGAAAGTGGATTTTGATTATTGCCTTCTTTTGAAGCGAATTGTGCGAGAAATCGATGACTTGGTATCAAATGGCCGGTGATGGCACAACCAATCACCAATGCCTGTGTCTATGATCGCACCCGTACCCAGATATGTGAATTATCGGGACCCGTTGGCCCTGGCAAAATTAAAAATAAGCGTCTAAGCGACGACGCATTCGTTAGGGCTTGTCGGGTGCTTGTCGACGTCACTGGCCTGGTAGCCGTATCAGTGCGGCATGTAGCGTTCGGGTCAGTGGAGTAAATGATTTCATACGTTTTAAACGCTGAAAATATAAACTGGAAATGGTATTAATCCCTATGCAACTCATAAAAAAATATATATTTACCTCTTTCAAGCACCCTCGCGCGATATTATGTTAGAGAACCACACAAAATTTGTTTTATAATAAATGGGTAATTGCTAAAGAAAACACTAATGAGTTATACATGGGATCCTTCCTTGTAAAATAGCCAATCCTCGTGGTAAAAGTCTCATCTCAATTTATGTACGTAGAAATCGAGTTTCAGTTGGCGAAAGAAAACAGTCACCCTGCTTATTATATAGGATATCGATTATTATGATCAAATTAAGAAAAGCATTTTTGAGCATTTTACTGCATTTCTTAGATGGATTTCTCGCTTAATAGAACATACTTATAAATGTTTATTGACAGAAATATTTATCGGAATGCTAGTGCCACCCTATCACGGGGCCTTCATGATGGTAGCCATCGTCATTCATATTTTCTTTGATGATTTGCAAGCGGCTAACGATAGCCACTAGAAATTAATTAGAAATT
This sequence comes from Micropterix aruncella, assembly GCA_944548615.1. Classification (NCBI taxonomy): domain Eukaryota; kingdom Metazoa; phylum Arthropoda; class Insecta; order Lepidoptera; family Micropterigidae; genus Micropterix; species Micropterix aruncella. The sequence continues at coordinate 13,522,646 of OX155951.1, forward strand.
AACATTATTAATTTCAAATCTACCTAATTACATACTCCTTATTTTCTATTATGTATTTACTATATATCATGGAGAAGCTGGTTCTAAATAAGTATAAACACACCTGGATGTAAGGTGTGTCTAAACATCAAACGTCCGTTTTACAGAAAAAAACAATGACCTGCCGCCAGTGATCTACCGACGAAAAACTAATTAATTTAAAGTATGGTCGGCGCGTTTGGACTTTGTTTCAAAGGTACCTCGCAAATCGTCACGGACATGTGGGCAGGCGAGCGTCAATTGTGTCTACCATATGGCGCTTCTGCCGTGTTTGTTGGATTAATTTATGGGATGAAGCTTCCATACAGGATGAATGGTATGGTGATAAAAGTAGGTGAGGTTGCGCGTCATTTTATTTGAAATAATTCAAATCCAAATTAAAACTAATTTATTAATTTTCCAACTTACAATTATTATAATTGACAATAGTCAAATCTAACTAGGCTGCCGCCTATTATAAGGTAGACAATTTATTTCAATCGTTGTAATTTTTAGTTTTTTTTTAAACCTTATCGCCCTTAATTGTAATAAAATTATCATAAAAACCTACAAAAAATTCAAAACGCAGTTATAAAGAAACGATGTTCAAAATTATCAATCCATAATAATCAAATAATTTAAAATATAATAATTATTTTTAAAAATCATCAATAATAGTTGAAATGCAGTTACAAAAAATTAAATAATATTTAAGAATCGTTAGGAATATAGTCCATAATATAAAATCAAAGTTATGAAAGACATTTTTTTCCAATACACACTAGACTATTATTATAATACATTGGTATAAAAAATTATACCAATGTATTATAATATTAATCTATTATTGTACCACATTACTCGAGTTTATTTAAGATTGTACCTATTTAATATTTTTACTTCTATTTATGCAAACTTATACCTGTGTATTATTTTAATAATTAATTATCTATTAGGATATTAAATTAAAACGATATTTTTTATGGATAATGTGTTTTAATTAGTCTAAATATTGGTTTGTAGCGATGAATTTGACAAATGAGTCTTAAAAATTGAGTTTCTTGGATTATTGGAGACACTTTGATCGCCCATCATAATCGCTTGACATTGCACCGGCTGACTTGCGGTTTTCTACAGCATTTGATAGATTTAATGAATACAGCCTTTATTGCGATTAATAACAAATATTGGGCTCGATTGCGTTTCTTCCTGAACTAAAATCGGAAATTAGTCCGAGTGAACGAGATAGGGCAATACGCTAGAGCGGAGTGTGAGATGACCGGTTGTCACTTTTTCGCAATTAAACTGCCAGCCAAGGTCAAATATTACACCGCACGAAATATGCTTGAATTTATTCGGACGAGTGTAAGTTCGGCAGTAACGTATTGCTCTGTCTCTTTCGCTTGGACTAATTTTAGTTTTAGTTCACAAAGAAACGCAACTTGCGGTGTCAACTACAACGGGCGAGCCCGTCACCACAGGACGTTTTAACGATTTTTCGTTCTGTCGCCCTGCAGTGAACGTAGAAGACTTGGACAGAACAATCCAACGTCCAGCTACGTCACAGCCCGCAAGAAGCCAACGCCTTACCGCGAGATAGCCAGTATGTTACCTGGCGGGCCGACCCTCGCGCCCTTGCTTCCAATTGTGACCAGATTTCTCCGGTCTCTCGATTGGTTCCGAGTTCGAGGTCGCTAGCGCGGTCCTCTCCCTTACGAAGCGGTGAAACGGTGTGCACCGAATCTATCGCGGACCAAGGCGTCCTTTGCCCGACTCTGAACCGGGATCGGATGGCCAATGGTCATTTGAAGAGCAGTCGCCGTAAGGTAGGCAACCACCCCCGCTCTATAGAAAACAATACAGTTCCCAGACTCCCCCGACTGTTAGTCGGAGAGCACAATCGATTGGCTTGCGCCGCTCGGTGCGCAGACCGTCCAGTAGCGCCAGAGGTTTGATTCCCAGGGGAGACTGGTTGACCCAGTGTCCTACCCAGAATTCGCACCCCATGCGTGACCCGTGAGTGTGACCGACCCTGAACACATGGGTCATCGTGGCCACCTCATCATGGGCCCGTTTGCTCCCAAAGAAACGAAATCGGGCCCATTATAACATTAAATATAACACAATTGGCGGGCTTATCGTTATGATACCGTCTACTGCAATGATAAACGCCACATTCCGGATATTTTCATAAAACATCATAACGAATTGAATTTTCTTGCAATAGTAATATGTACAATTAGTATTTTTTTCAATAAATACTTTAAATGCACTACAACTGCGATGTAACCGTTTGCTTGTATCTCGCTTAATATCAATCTTACGTCGTTCATCATAACGACTATAATAAATATTCGGGAAAATATTGCCGAAATTTAATAATATTATTAATATTTTAACATACACAAATACACATAGGTACACAAACTGGCTTTCTTTACAATCATTTAAGGGTTACTTCAAAAGGTAGGTAGGTACTACTTTTCTATAAAGTAATCAATTCTTCTCTTTCTCTCTCCTTCCTCTCTCTCCGGCATTTTTAGTTTTAAATATAGTAGTTTTTATTTTATGCAGACAAACTTTATAATCTTTATATCCACAATGCGCGCACGTACTACTAGAGTTCGCGCACGTACTAAAGAGTTCAGACGTACCGCTTCCGTCTTTTGAAGGGGTGGCAGGATAAAACGGGACCAGGAAAACTGGATTTGCCTCTATATCTGTCTATGGTAGTATTACTGCTCTATAGGGTTAGCGAACTGACTCGATTGGGCGGGGATTATATTGTATTATTTTCTACTCACTATTAGGTAATCATCATTTCGGTTATTTATTATTATTTATGTATATTGCAGAAAAACAATTATTTTGAATCTTAAATAATCTAACAAAAATTATCTTGCGCAGTATTAAATTTTGAAATCGTTTTTTAATTATTTTCTCATAACCTCCATACAATAGACCATCTTTTCCGCATATGGAGGTTTCGATAAGTATTTTTTTTCACCATACAAGAGCGATCCACCCAATAAGCTGGTTTCATAATCGGGCTGCTTGGATGGTAAATGAATACGAATATGAAGATGACTGTTGTAATGGGATAGAGAGATTATTATCCTGACTATATCTTAGTAAAAACCATGACTTGATAAGGAAGTAAAAAGTTGCATAAGATATACGGTGATTAGATAAGATATATCGTAGATATATCGTGAAATGGAATTATGAAGGACGTTAGGGAGGAGATATAATATACGTGTATAAATGTTTACATTCATGAATCCTCAGCTATTGCGTTTGCTGGGGTTTTCTGTAATGCGGTCGAGCTTGCGCAGGTCAAAGACTAATCTAATGCAGAGATTTTGTAAGCGTTGGAGTTTATCTAAAATAAATTAATCAGCAGCTAAGTAACATGCTTCGCCATACTCTAAGAATAACAATAACAGGAATTACACAAGATATTGTTTCACTCCAACTGGTAGGCATTTCTGTAACCGTCGGAGGCTTGGCAACTTCAATGTTTACATATGACTTATCAATTATAGGCATGCAGACGTTGATCAAGACTGGAAGGCATTTTTATTGGCTTACAACATCCAATAGTACGTGTATTTTCCTGTACTGCGTGCGTATGGCTAAATCAGGACGGCTGGCGGACTAGCGACTGGACGTGGAGGCTGAACTCCAGCTATGTAGCGTACGTAATCGCGTGTATTCTCTCATGGGAGCATTATGAGTCGCAGACCACCCGCCGTCGATTAAGTAATGAGTTATTAAGTGCGTTTGAGATGACGTTTCGTCGTGATTGGCCGGCTCGTTACGCTTGCACTAGTTTATGTTTATTGTGTGTATAGGGTTTGTAATAACTTTCTAATTGAATGTATGTGTAACAGAGTTGACTGCACGTTGCCATAGGACGGCGAAACTATTCTTCCAGCGCCGAGTCTCAAGACACTTCGCCGCTCAGTTTTGCCAGTCGCTGCGACGATACAAGGAGAACAATAATTGTACCAGGCGTACCTACTGGTGTAACGGAAATTGCTAGACTAATAGTGTTGCTCTCGTAAATCTGTATATTATGCCATGTTTATGTAAGAAAGCCATGTATCGTCAATTTTTCCATTAGAGGCAACGCCATTACGCGTTATGTTTTATTTATTTATTGATTTAATAGTCACTATCGGAAGCTATTTTCATTGCTATATTGTATAAACGATAACCAATGGCGAAACATTAAGTGGGTGAACTCTTCGTAGCTATTTTCGTTCAGCATCGCCCAACTGGATTATACCCGTTCCAGGGCTAGCGTTTGCAGATGATTTCATTAAGCACCATAACGTAAAAAGGAAATTTAAATAAAATTCTTTATAATAATTGAAATGAGCTACATTTAACATAGGCATATAACATCGTACAGGGTAGTGCAGAGCCAACTGACATGTTTTAACTACCTAGTCATATATTATACCAGCTGTTTCCTGCGGCTTCAATTCACGTAAAGTTTCCAATCGATTTGTTAATTTAAGTAGGGCGGCGTTTATGTGCGTTTTTAGAAGCTACCTTTAGATATATCCCGCAAGACGCCATCCCTCATGCACGCTACCTATCTCGTAGATACGCGTCATGTTCCTCACCACCCGCGCCACCTTCCGCTGAACGCTGACCTTGCCGGGCCAGCAGCAGCAGCCGCCACCTGCTAGGTATTTCGAGATCCTCGCTACTAATTTCACGATATCTCTTTAACTATACCACCTAAATACCTGCAGTAAATCGCTAGTTTTATCTCTATTTAATACCCGTGATAATGCAGTAATTTATTTTGATAAAGATTCATATTTTATTGCTAATGTCTTTAAAAAACACTGCCTATTTATTTTTCTTCTAGGTATTTTGAGATATAAAAGCAGTTATTGTAGCTTAAATATAAAAGTTGGTTATATGTTGTCGCGGACTTTTTAATAGACCAATGTTTTTGTAATATATTGTTTTCAAATATAGGTACATCAAACCGTTTCGTCAGCGCACGCCGATAAACAACTCACCAGCTCATTTTTCTCCGGCTTGATTTATAAATATTGTGATTTCGTATCGAAAACCAATATTTATCGCAATATAATATAGCCTAAAGCACTCGTCGATAATAGAGCTTTCTATTAGTGAAAGAATTTTTCAAATCGGATACGTAGTTTCGGAGATTACACCCTACATACAAACTTACAAATTTACAAACTTATATACAAACTTAGAAACATTACGTCTTTATAATATTAGTATAGATAGAGAAGATGGAAAAAAAGTATGCCATTTATTTACCACCGATTAGAGGGCATTTTTTGAAAACTAAATCAGGCAGATAAAAATGCGAGATAACTGTCTGCAGATTCTCTGGTGTCCGCAATATTCGTGGAGCTTCATGCTTCCCGTATAGCACGCTACCAGTTACTTCAAATTTCTTCACCCAAGCCAATATGGTATTGCAAGAAGCTAGGTGGCCATGTCGACCAATATTGAAATGTCTTCGATAGACACGCTGCACTTCCGTGACAGATTTTGTTTTGTAATAACTACGAACACAGGTAACTTGTTCTTGCAGTTGCCAACACTCCATTGCAACTGACATACCGCAGCGGCGCTATTAATGAAATAACGTCTCCGCCTCTACCATTCCCCCTCCTGCTAACCACACTAAGCTATCGCGGCAGCGCACAATTTTCATTTGAAATGTGCCAGTTGGTTCTGTACTTTAACAAATTTAATATAAAATGCTGTTATAATAATAACACCTCTATACTGGATCCCCATTGTAATGTGGAAATGACCGTATTATGAATACCACTTCAGGGCGAAATTTCAGAGGAAATATACTCTTGTATCGTGCTTCTTATGCACGCACTACGCATTGGCCACTGCCTATGCCTCTCGCTCTTTTTCATACATTTTTCACACGTCACAGTGGTGCCGACTCGCGAACAAATCGATGCGGCCAAGCATTGGCTAACCTGTAGAGCGGGCACTATACGCTGCGATGCAACGGATGCAGATGATACACACCTACATAATAATAGATAAGGCGCCTCCTACATCAAAAAGGATACGGCTACATTCTAAAAAAACATCTGACGGCTTTTGGCGTCTTGGCAGTGAGACTGCTCCAAACATGCATTGGGTATACCACCGCCAGCATCGCAAATTCGGCAACGACGTTTGACATGCCAGCCGACAACGGTCTTACATCATTACGCTTCATGCATTATCAAGCATGGCGCAGCATCTATATGAAACTTTGTCCTAATTTGGCCTTTATTGCAGTTAGGGAGATCGTTATTTAAGGAGTTCACATACATATTTTTTTCCCGGTGGATATGGGTTGGGAAATAGACGCACAATATCTGTTAGCATTGGTTATATAAGTATTGATTATATCTAGATTGCTCAATGCCGTGATACGTTTAGGCATCTACATCCAACCATTGATTAATCTTCTCTTATGTTTAGTAGCCCAATAAATAGCGCCCTAAACACGCTTATACGGTAGCGTATCTCAAAATAAAATAATAATATAATTAAAAAACACTAATTTCACATCTCTTAATATTTTTATATTCTTTACATAAATATGTACATTTGAGGCGTTGCACTGCAGATACCCTTCGAACTTTCAATCCTGCCACATCATCAGCTCCTACGACAACCTCCAGGTCTCATTTTCTGAAGGTCATATGAATGCAATAGTTGTAAGCGAACCGTGGCTGAAGCCAACATTAACATCCGTCGCGTACTCTTTGCTTGGTTAATAACCTCATCCGCAACGGACGCTTTAATGCTCGGGGCGGAGGCGTAGCTATTTACCAATGGGATTCCATTTAACGTGATTTCTACCTCTCATCAACGATATCCCCCTGTGGCTGAATACATTAAATTGGAGACGTATCTAAAAATACGAAACTTCTCCTAATTACTATGTACCGCCCCCGATTATTAACTGGTTTTAATAAAAATTTTGTCAATTTTATACTATCGTATGACAATAATATATTGACAGGAAAACTTTTTGGCCGCCTTCACTCACTAAAGAAAATAAAGAATTTTCTCCCGAGGTAAACAAAATTACAATCTGCCAATCTATTCTTCTCCCTCTTTTCAAATGTCGCCTTTCTCTCGACATCTATGATGAGCTAGCTACCGGGGTTACAAGGCTGTACAATGTTTGTAATCATTTTATTTATGACCTAAGAAAGTATGATCATATTACGAAGTACAGAAGGATACTTCACTGGCCTACGACCCTAGAAAGAGATACGAGAGTCCTCAGCTTGCTCTTCAGAATCAGAGTGGGTCGCTCCGAGTTATCTCATAAGTAGGTTCAATTCTCTATCAGCTCACGGGCGCCCTCTGAGGTCTGAAGACAACTTAAAGCTCCCTATCCTTGATCCCAGTAGTGTTTTCTACTTGCATTCTTTCTCCATACATGGTACCTGTCTCTGGAATGCTCAACCCACACATGCAAGGACAGAATCGAATTTGTATTGCTTCAAAAACAGACTCAAAGAACACTTGACACGCGCTCATAAATTTCCCTCGACTCCTCTCCTCATTCTTTCCTGCATCATTTAATAGGTTTATTGCTTAAAAAATATGTTTCATTTTCTGCTGGATTCTGTCTCGATGAAATATCTTATTTCATTGTTACTAATATTTCCGACTCTCGCAATCCAAGTAACGGATATTGTACCTATTCTGTCTGTTATCACCGGCGGCGCCGCGGCACTTTCGATTTTGATCAGTTGCACTGCGATCAATCAATCATACCTGTTACATTATCCGTTACATTGATAGAGTTTCCGCAAACCTGTTCCAGCTCCCGTAATGAGCCGATTGTCGTGCTAATATTAAGCGGGTACTCGAAGACTGTCGCGAGAAGGTGGAAAGTGCAATGACGTGGTGTCTGGTTCTAGTTATTCTACTCTATACTCTCTTTATGCTAGCTATGGTCCGAGTCGGGTGTTCTTCTCGAAGTCACAGCAGTGGTATGCTATTTGGAAAGCTGTTATATGTAGGGAGCTCTCGATCAATCGTTTACCGAATCTTCGTGTTCCCGCATGTATCGTTTATTTGTTATGATCCCTAAAGCCATGTCATGAAAGTGATATAACACACAGATGTATAGAAACGGTAGTAAAAAATAGGCTCATACTTTTTTTTGATTCTTATAATGTATTAAGCAATATACAATTTGGTTACAGACAAAAATGTCGACTAATAGGGCAATCAAGGACTTCATATCTTTTATTAGCGAAAAAATGATTGTAAAATTTTATACTTTAGGCATTTTCTGCGATTTAACAAAGGCATTTGATTGTGTCAACCGCGATATTTTGCTCCACAAGCTAGAACACTACGGAGTTAGGGGAAATAGCTTAAGATGGATGAAGACTTATCTAAGGAATCGATATCAACTAGTAGAAATAAAGCATTACTTAAATGGAACTTCACAGAAACACCATTCTGCTCCATTAAACATCACTATTGGAGTTCCACAGGGTTCTATATTAGGACCCATTTCGTTCTTAGTATATGTCAATGACTTGCCTAATAATTTCGAGGACAAAAAATCACAATGTTCGCAGATGATACTAGTCTAATCCTAACAAATATAAGTGAGGAAAAATTAATGATTAATGCTAATATTACTCTAAATAAGCTACACACGTGGTTTCATTCAAACAACCTTCTTCTTAACGCATCAAAAATTAACTTTATGGTATTTTCAAGCACACAAACTTCCAATACGGGCACTCAAGTAACCTTGTACATCAATAAAAACGCCATTCCCCAGACTAAATGCGTCAAATTTCTAGCGACGTCGTCAAATAATTAACGTCGACGATAACTTGAAATGGAATAGACACTGCTAGGCACTAGAGATTCAATTAAGTAAAGCTTGTTATGCATTGCGTATAGTTAGAAAACACTGAGTGAATTAGAAACGAGGAGTATTTATTTTTCCTACTTTGAATCGATACTGAGCTACGCCATTACGATCTGGGGAAACTGTTACGTTTGTCACAGGGAACCCTTATTTATCCTACAGAAAAGAGCATTACGGATTATCACCAACGCTAAACATATAGAAACATGAAGACCTTTTTTAAAAGATTGAAAATCATAACTCTCACATCACTTTACTTATATAGGCTATTATTAGATTTTTACACCGAAAAGGAAAGTCACATAAAATTTAAAGATAAAATTAAAAGATACAAGAATAATTTCATTCTACCATGCGTGGTTTTAAACACTGCTAGGCAAAGTACCCAATTCTCAGGGCCTTATTATTTTAACCGCCTACCATGTAACATAAAAAACAATAGCAACATCAGAACGTTCCAAAAACTTTTAAAGGATTTTTTTACAACAAATACGTTTTTGTCTATTAAGGAATTTATAAATTTTACAAAATGACTTTTTTTACAGCCCCTTTATTTTAATGTAATGTGTATACTGATTATTTCATCTGTTGATTGCTTTAGCTTGAATTAATTACTTTATTGATTGTTTTTAGTTATATGGTATTTTATATTTAAATATAATTACAATGTATTTAGATTCTTCTTGGACAAAACATTATAAAAATTACTTTAATTAATTATCTGAATATTGATGATTATTGCGTTTGTTTGATCATTTCTGATATTGATTATTTGAATTGTTGATGGTTTTAGTTTTACTGCTTGTTGACTGCGCCTTATATAGCTTCTACTTTATGAAGTTTCTTCTAAAACGAAATGTTGTATGCTCTCTGGGCAGTTTGTTACTTAAACATTGTATTTTTTTTAATAATTCACACAATAAAGAACTTGAACTTGAACTTGATATAAAAATCAAAAGCCATATTATTAAACCCATATAAATCACATCACATCCATCGTCCTTTAATAGACCGTTTCACAGTAAAGACTTTTAAAAATATGGCTATTTATTGTGATAATTTACTTGGTCGAATTTGTGAAAGCAGCGTATATTGATATGAAATTCCTAACGCACCTGACACTTCCTACCTTGGACAGTTTGTAGTTCATTAAAAAAATCCCATAACGTCACGCCAATGCAGCAGCATCTTGCATATGCGACGACTATGTACGCCTATCGGCCGATACCGTTACACAATGCTAGAAAGTGGCCGGCCAGCGGAAAATCGATTGACCCAAGATGTCATGTCGATGCACCTGCTTCCGACGCACGACTCAAAACAAGAGAAAATCTATACGAAACAGTATTGAAGGAGACAGATTGAAGACGAAAAAAATCCGCCCTCTGTACCGTCATTTTCAGAAGCATATGTGGTGTTTGGTACAATATAAGCATGTTTTTGTATTCACATACAATAAGTAGTGTGGCCGAGATGAATATCATTTCGTACGACAGATAAAAATATATCTACTGGTTAATTACCGTTAGATCTCAGCTAAAAGGATACGATCAAGTAATTTTTAAATTAAACTATTGCTTTTGTTTTTGTTATGAAGTCTCATACTTAGCTTCAACATCTATGTAATTTGTGTAATACTATTTAAGGATTTCGTCGTGATAAGTGTATCCACTCCTTAATTTTTTATATTTTAGATGCTAAAATCACATATTTGAATCACGTACTGGAATCACCATATTTTGGAATCATCACGTACTGGAAATACCATATTTTTTATCTGGTATTACCATAGAATTCAAGATCCCTACCCCTTTCCCATATTAAATGTTTTCCCGCGTTTTTCGTTTTTTTGTGAGTCCCTGCAAAAGCGATAGCTCTCTATCTTAGCTCTCTAGCTAATTATGTAGGTTTCACTGTACATTACCACTGTGTATACATACAGATGTACATACCAGATACATATACGTATGTACAATATCAAATGGACATACATATATAGTAACGAGAGTGGTGTTTCTTTTAAATAAGAGGAGTTATGTTTTTTCTGTTTTTGTCAAAGTCAAAGCTTGACTGTAGACATATGTAGATGTACACATATAAAATGGAGCATTGCATATGTATACATCATACCCACGAGGGGATAAAAATCACAATCATTGATTTTATTGCTATTTAATGATTTTATTAATAGGAGTTACAGACTCCCAGATTCAAAATTAGAAGTCACAGATATTGTACTTGTAAGTATGTTATACATATGTAGGTACATGACGATTAAGTGTCTGCTTTTGATATTTTAGTCAAATCAAATATATAGTTATTATTACTAAATGTTTCAAGAGCCAGTGCCGAAACAGTCACGTAATTTTAATGCAGAAATAGTTACCATATTCGTGTTGCTGGATGCCACACGGACTACTAGGAGCGATTGCGTTTAGTTGGGAATCTGGAGGTAAAATTTCCCAAAAAAGTATCAATTACTAAAACCTGCCATGGGGTAGTTAAATGTTAACATTTTATTGGGTCTAAAAATCAAGCTGAAATGACAAAAACGATAATGGAAAAATAATCTCCACGTCTTGAAGATTGATTTATTTATGAACACATTCCATTAGGATTTACGAAAATAGCATGGAGTAGGTAGTTGTGAGCATAGCGGAAAAAATTGCAGTGAAATTAAAAAAAAACGAATATAAATTTTGCAAGTCAAAACTTTTCAAAACAATAATTTATTAGATATTGAGATATATATTTATATCATTGGTAGTTTTGGAATGTAAATCCTATTTTTAGATTAAAATATGACTACTAACTAGCCCGTAAATGGTTCCTAGATTTTAACCGTATTGGTCTCCAGAAATGATATATTCGATCCCAGAAAACGCAGCCGCTCCCGGTAACAAGACTGGCGTATCTACAGTCCTGAGATATTCAACATTAACGATATGATAGGATTTTTGTCATAAAATGAAGTGATTTTTTGGCTCTCCTCGTGTTTTACCGATGCCTGATTATAATTATACTATACCTAAGAGACATCAACGAGCGGACAAACAAAATGGAAATACGTGTATATTCATTATTTTAAACATTCTGCAGGCTCTACTCTGCAAACGTTTTAAAAGTATGGAAGGTAGGGTATCGACGGTAATATAAGCATTTTTATAACTTATTGTTTCTTTGCATTCTTTTCTTACTTCTCTGCTATAAAATGGTATGTAATTTATTTAAAATTATTGTAGTTTGTCTATTTATTGAGGTACTTCAACTATCATAACAATTTAAAGAAATATTACTTTAAAAATGAGACCTCGAAATTCATTTCAACATTTGGAACATGTTTTGAGGTCTCATTATGATACTTAAATTTCTGAGGGAAATTTGAAACATCAAGTAATTAAAGGAATTCGTTTAATTGCAAATTAGAATGTTGGCATTTAATATACAACAAAATACATAGTATCAATCTGTTGTAGGTAATATGGTTCGTGTACATTTTTTAAGGGAAAAGCGTAAGGAATTGAATATGACTTCCTTGTGTATTTCGTCTAATAAAGGAAGTGTAATTACCTATCATGTATATTTCTTATTCTTATTTAAAGCATTCTAGAATAACAAAATTTTTTTTAAAAATAATCTAGTGTTTACTAAAGTATTTACTTTATTTTATTATATTTCGCGTGAATACAGACAGTCATTACTTACGAAAAATGATAGTACAATATACATAGAAAAGAAAGGACCAATAAGCAATTCGTTCCCGTCAGGACTTCCGCAGGACGATTTTCTCAGGAAGAGAAATGTGTTTTTCTATTGTCCCTATACAAGATTTTGAAATACATAGTCAAATATATACTCGTATATCGAAAATACTGAAATATTTTTTAAACGTCTAATAACACCAATCGTACATTGCCAGCTAATAATAACAATCTAAAAAATGAAATTACCGGGTTCAAAAAAAAAAAACTAACCATTACAATGTGTCAGTCTAAATTTCATTGATACCAAAAAAAGGTTTTTTCAATATTTTTATCGTACCCGGTCTTCTCTGTAACCAAAAGTGGGAGGAATGGGAAAAGGGATGAAGGCGGAAGGGGGGGGGGGGGGGGGGAGAAAGCTGTCACCTTTCGTTTAATTTGTCAACTAAACTATGGTTGAATTCGAGTTGCGAATACATTACTAAGTAATTCTGCAACCTTTCAATTTGCACAAAAAAAGAAAATTTAGAGATTATAACATGAATTTGTTGGAGATTTTAAGTTAACAATGTCAAATTTTGGTTAAAATTCTAATCTTCTGGATTCCAATCATCTAAACTTCAGCAGAAGTAAACTGAACAGCAATAAAGCGGTGATTATTAAACGAATATAAGTAAATAAACTAATGTTTTATAGAGGACAAAATTGCATACATTGCATTGTTTCAATGATAATCCAGCTAGTTTCTTCAATCGAGGTAATGCCATAACATATAATTTTTCTATTAAACAAGATATTAAAAAAAACGTTTTATTTCACGAAATATTGATTTGACAAGTTTTTCGTACGGGAGAATCTGGACCAAACTGGAGCCGATCTAGAGCAAAACTGGTGCCAGCAAACTGGTGGGGATCGGTATCGGCATACTGGTGCCATCTCAGTGCCAGCATCCTGGGGATAACCTGGTACCAGAATCCTGAAGCCGGCCTGGTAGCAGCATCCTTGAGTCAAACAGGTGACAGCTTCTAGTGTAACACCAGTATCAACATCCTGGTGCTAACCTGGTGACAACTTCTTTGGGCCAGGCTGCTGCGAGCATTCCGGTGTCAGCACGGTATCCTGTTACCTGCCTTTAATAAGCATCCTGATGGCTTTGTGGTACCTCCATCATAGTGTCAGCCTGGTGCCGGATCCTGGTGCCGGTAACCTAATGCCAGCGTACTGGTGACAGTCTAGTGCCAGCATCCTGATGATAGCCGGGAATCGCCCTGGTGACTCCCGATTATTCCCCCTCCCCCTCCCCCAAGTAAATACCTGAATTTGACCGGTTACATTTATATCGCATTTTGTATGAAGACCGGTCAAATTGTATGAGCACCGGTCAAATTGTCCGACCGCGGTAGGTAGGACACACAATAAATATTTATTGGCAAAAAAAAACTAGAAGTAAATGCTGCAGAATATTGTATGCATAATTGTTTGAATATGTTTAAATTGTACTAAAGTTTGAAAACGGTCAATTTGACCGCTACTGGTAAGTTTACCTCCCTGGAAAATTATAGAATATATCTAGAACATATATTAGTACAATTATTTTGAAGTTTCACTGATATTTTTTCTTGCAACCATAAGAACTTTCAAAAAGAAGACTATTAGCTGTTAAAACCCTGGACAATAAATAGGAAAAAACGATTTTTTTAATAAATAGTGGAAAATTGCCCAGTAAGTAATGTGCACAAACACAACTTGGGGATAAAAGAAGTTTTTGTTAAAACAAAGCTAATAAAAAAAAAGCGTGATCCAAAAAAAGTAATTCTTATGTTCTTTATAAAATCAACGATTCAAATACACATATACATACAACACACCCTTTTATTTGAAGCCACACATGGCGCAATGAGAGCAATGGGGCAGCTGTTGGCGCAACGCCACATGAAGCAACATTCGTCAATTGCCTTTTTTAATCCGAATCAATTACATTATGGAAACTAATCACATTTTAGCCGACTCGAATGTGGGTAATTGATTAAGAAGTGTGCGTGAGCCAGCTTAAAATCATTGATCCGGCACAATGCACCGATTAAAATAAAGTGTGGCAGTAATAGCATTCGGTGGCCACTGGGCCATTAATAACATTAATTACAAGTTGAAATTTGATCGGCGTAAATACAAGCGCCGGGCCAGCAATACAAAGCGGCCACCAATTCAATTGCATCTAATAGCTAGATCTATGCGAAGCTTATAACTGCGCTGGAATGATCGGGGTCGCTGATGCTGATCGTTGTGCAGTAGTTAAGATCTTGTTGTTGGAACCCGTGGATGAGTTTGGATAAATCCTCGCAGCTAGTTCAATTTGGCGTTATCAAGAGAAAAGGAGCTCTTTGGAAATTGGGCTTGGATATTTTTGTGTACACAAAACGCAATAAAGCAATAAAAAAAGTATTTTCTCTCTCAAACTAAAATGTAAAAAGATTTTTTTTATGTGTAACTAAGTTGTAATCTGTAAATAAACATATGCAATAATTAATAGTCTATAACCTAATCCTTATGCATCCAATGCAGTATGGCACTTAAGAAGACCAGGAAACTTCGACGTAGACCAGGACCGAGATTTTTATGTAAACTATTCATAACAGCTGTTATTTATTAAACGCCTATTGACTTAAGTGGACTGAAGCTACAGTTAAGAAAAATTGAGCCTAATTTAGGGCTTTAGAGAACATTATGAAACTTAAAGTACAACACCAGACCTAGAGACCGTTGGTAAAATGTTCAGAGCAGTGAAAGATAGCGAGCTCGCATCTGAAATTTTGCAAAGGACACCGAAAGGGGATATTTCGCTATATTCCCTTTCTCACATATCATGCTTTTTGCTTGCTTATATATTGCACGTAATATGATTATTGTACGTAAACGAAATACAGAAGTTTATACATGCATTTTCCTTCATATGCTTTTCATTCATTGTATTTCATTCATTGTTCTTACTTACGGACCAGTTTACTAGTAATCATGAATTGAAAATATCACTGAACACTTGTTTTTCGTAAGTTTTACAACGGTGTTTTATAACTCTCATTGTTTGCTACTATTCGCCTATAATACTTACGACCACAGTGAAGACGTCACTCGATTGTGTCGTAACAGATTCGAAAATTTTGAAATAGTTCGAGTGAATGCATGCGGCGCGGCGCAGCGGTCCATCATTTCTCTCTTCTCAGTTTTTGACTTCGATTATGATTAATATTTCGATCATCTCTTTTGATTCTTGGCGGAAGTTATCAGGTGGAGTTCCATTGTGAATGAACCACCCGAAAGGCTTAATTGAATTATAGCCCACTGAGCAAATTGTAGCAGGCGCATGAAACAGGCGCGGATGACTTTCTAATTCGGACAATGGACTCTGCTGTTTCCATTTATTGCCCCGCGATAGGAAACGGTATCACGCTGGACTGCTGAGGTCACTTAGTTTAGAGTTTATAGTACCGACATCAGTCATCTTCTGGTTGATGATTACCAAGGCCGTAGCCAAAAGAAAAATCGGGTGTGACTGGGTCGGAATGCACAGCCGAGGGAATGACGTTAATAAGTCCTGAATATAATGCGTCACGAATAATTTAATTCTTTAAAAGAAATCGGGTGTGACACGTTCGCGGCCGATTTGCTTGCTCCAAACAATAGACGTTCTTCCGTAATTCAGTCGAAGAGCCTTGTGCGTATTCCACTGGGCAATCGCCCTTAGCGGTGCTCCATATGGGTCAGGCCTATTGACCCGGCTTTCTGGTTGCGGCGTCGCAAGGCTGCGTTCCCTGCGGCAGGTACCACTTGAGGCGCCCGATGGTACAGGCGCCTTATGATGATCGGCTATGCAGACATACAGACGTACCACTTCCGGACTCCAAAAAAGACCTTCGCACTTTAATGTACCTTCTACCTCCTGATCCACTCAGATGCTCATAATGGTATACTGCTGGATGCCTGCTGAACCGTTATTTCCAAAGCTACTCGTTTTCCAAACATATCATAATGGCTTTTGCTCGTGTTAAAACCGAAATTTCTAATTTTATTTCAATTTAATTCACTATAAATAGCTTTTCATTCCCAATAAAATGATTAATTGACCTTAATCATATACTTAGAAATGCAGTTTCGTCCAAGCATCTACAGCCTTGTGGAATGAAGCGGATTATATCAGATCCCAAGTCCTTAGCAGATTCCAGTTCCGTATTGAAAAAGGATTATTAAATAACTAATAATATTAGAATTCGAATTTTGCGCCTCCCTTAGCATCCACTATAACACCCAACTACTCTAACAGCGTGCACCGAATATCAGTTTTTATAAGTGAGGGCGTCCTCCATCAATGTTTTCTATTTATATCTGCTAACCCCTAGTGTATTTTTACTGTTCTGTAGGTTCATGAATTATTGATAAAACAAATAATTATTTTTACTAAAGGCTTTAATTTGTATATTTTGCTTTATAAATCTAACCGAAAGATGCATTTTGAGATATATTTTGAGGATGATTCACCATAGTATGCTTTTTTTAGAGTTTAGAAAGGCCGCCCTCGGCTTTTACTCCTGGAAGACGCATAGCGGCCGCCGTTAATCACTAACTAATGATCACAATAGGAAATAAAACACAAAAATAAATAATCGTGTTAATAAAATAAAAATAAAATAAAATGTCAAATGATATCAAACAATAGTCACCAAAATTTATGAATAAGTAATAGTAATAAATAAAAATAAAAAAAGTCAAAGAAAATAATAATAATAATAAGAAATGTCAGGGATAATTGTCTCGGTATATTAATTTGTGGATATTTTGCCGGGCGTCATATTTTAGCCAGGAATCAATTTTGGCTTTAAAAGAAGAAGAAGACTTCGGCAAATACATTTTTAAATCTTCATCTAGCATATTAAAGATCCTGGGGGCTATGTACACAAAATGCCTCTGCCCAAAAGTGGTCTGCATTCGAGGGACGTCAAAATGTATACTTCGGGATTGCCGCGTGCAGATTGTTTGCTGGGTTCTTATTGCGGTCTCTAAATTAGTTTGATAGTCACAGAGCGCCGTTTTCACGTATAGTTGTGGTATATCTAGCACGTTATATTCTCTGTAGAGATCATCTGAAGAGTATCTCCAAGGCTTTCTCTTTATAATTTTAAGTATTAGCTTTTGAGCTCTAATCAAGGGCTCCATATGAATTTTCGCTGCACCTCCCCACCCTATGATCCCATAGGTTAGGATAGATTGGCACAGGGCATGGTATACTATCTTAAGTGTCCTTTGGTCCAGAATGCCTCTAAGGTCTTTGAAAATATACGTGAGTTTCCTAACTTTTGCCGACAGCTCCATTATGTGGGTGCTCCATTGTAGCCGGTAATCAATTAATATACCAAGATATTTAATGTTGTCAACTTTATTGAGATTAATACATTTACAGTTTTCGGGGTTAAGACAATCTCTGTGGAGTTTCAGAATATGCTCTTGTTTTGGTTGAGCTACACTGGTGGCACTAAATGTTATGTACATGGTTTTTTGCGCATTGAGTGATAGTAGTGCACTATCTAACCACAATACTACCTTCTGAAGTCCCATAGAAGCCTTTTCGAAGGTCTCTTTCCAAGTTTTTGCCTTGAAAAGTAGAGCGGTGTCATCGGCAAAAGTAACAACTTGTCCACCAATAGTTTGATTACAAAGCTCATTAATATATATTTAAAAAAATATCGGACCAAGGACACTACCTTGCGGAACACCATATTTGAGAGGCGCGGGATCACTATGGATACTACCAAGTTTTGTTATTTGCTTTCGATCTGACAAGTAACTCTCAAACCATTTTAGTGTGATCGAGGTAACACCTATGTCGTTTAGCTTCTCCAAAAGTTTGTCGTGACTAACCGTGTCAAATGCTTTTGTTATGTCAAGGAATACTCCCAGACATTTGTTTCCTTTGTCTACTGCTTCTACGACAAATTGTGTAACCTCGGCTATAGCTTTGTTAGTTCCTTGTCCTTCCCGAAATCCATATTGGTTTGGTGATAAAATATTATGTATGTTTAGATACTCTGTTAATCTTTTTTTGCCGCTTTTTCTGTTAATTTGGAAATACAGCTTAACAGGGAAATAGGTCTGTAATTGTTGACACTTTTTTATCTCCGTTTTTGAAGATAGGTACGACTAAAGACGTTTTTAGGTTGCTTGGAAAGATACCCGTACGAAAGCTTTGATTTATTAGCCAGCTTATAGGTGCCGCTAATTGCTTGTGAGCAGATCTAAATAATTCCGAACTTAGTCCGTCAATCCCGGGAGCTGAGTTGGGCTTTAGAGTACATATAAATTTTGTTAATTTCCTCGGCGGTAGTAGGACGTAGATAAAAAGAAGCGGGGAAGTTGTTTGTCCGCGTTTGGATAGTTGGGGGGCCATTTGTCGTGATGTTAAAATTTTCAGATATCAATTTGCATCCTACGTTCGACATAAACTCATTTACATAGTTTGCCATAGCATACGGCTCTTGTTGAAGAGTCATTACACCTTTTTCAGTACACAGCTCGCTGATATCATACTTTGGTGAACATATGTCCGTCGCACTTTTAATAGAGCTCCATATTTTCTTAATGTCCCCATGTGATCCTTCAATTTCGGATTTGTAGAATTTTTCTTTTGTTGTTTTTATAATCCTAATACACCAGTTCCTATATTTGATAAATTTATTTTGTAATGTTATGTCTGTAGGATCTCTTTTACATGCCGAGTGGAGTCTATTTCGTTCGTGAATGCTTTTTGCAAGTCCAGGAGTGATCCACGGTTTTAATTTTAGTTTTTTGTGTGAGATTCCATCGACAGAATTGAAAATGCAATTCCGTTAATTAGATCCCAACTGAAAATGGTAACGATGTGTGTGTGTGTGTGCTAGTAATCAACACAAGATGCCTTACTCGATAACTGTCGAATCATTCACTTGAGATGTCGATTTATTTGCAGCGGCCAAAATCGTTACTTTCATATGTCTTGTTTAAATAATTTTTTTATCACAAATTCGCTGGTAAGGGAGATATTTATAAACAGATAGCATATCTGTTTATAAATTTCCAGACCCCTCCAGCAAAAACAAACCGACTAGAGAAGCCTGAGACCAAAACCGCATCTGCAAAAATGAGCATTTTTTTGTAACAATGATTCACGCAACAGGTTCACAGGATCCAATTCAAGCAGCAGGTTCACAAAGAGTCAGAATTACACTTTTGGCAGGTCTCTCTCGTGCGTTAGTTTACTTACTTCTAGATTCGTGTTCATTTATGATTAGGCATTTTTAGTACGAAGTTAGTAAAATAATATAATCTATCTTTATTGTACTCACTCACCATTGTCGGGATGTTTAAAATTGCCCTTTTTATGTTACCGTTGTTGAGACTCGTACTCGATGCACCCCACATCACACCAGGCCTCCAAGGCTAGGTGATAAAGTGGTGGTTGTATTGAACACGGCCAGTGGGATTACTTTAAAAAGCCTTCGATTTTTTTTTTCGACATTTGGATTTTATACATTTAAAGATATTAATGTTTATTGCATGCTGAGAAAACCCAGTTAAAAAGTTAATAATAATAATAATTTATTTGTAGCATAGCAGAAATACAAGATTTTTAAGAAATAGCAGAATTATGAAATTACATAACGACAAAGTTCACATGATGAATTTATTTTTTATTTATTTCAAACCAGTTGATAGGAGTTCCTACACTTGGTTAAGTAAAAAGTAATGAAAATAACAAGTATAATATTTAAATAAATACCTATTAAGGTATAACATATGAACGTCAGTATTGCAAGGTATGAACGTTGAACATCCAAGCGCAGATTTTCTAGGTTATATATATAGAGGAAACAACATTTTCCAATATTTTCAATCAAAATTCTTAAGTAATTTCGTAAAATTTTCTATCTAATTTTCTATATAATCCTAAGTACTAAATAATCAAATAAATATTGGATAATTTCCCAAATTATCATACGGGAAGATATTTTAAAGAAAAAACACAAATACAAACAAATCAGTAATAATAATTATTGTCAATAGCCAACAGTTTAATAATATCTAAGCGGTGTATATGTGAATGATCTGATTGACTGACCTGATTTTCAGGATATACCCATATAGTCCTTGAGCGTCAAGTATGAGTTTGGTTATATCGCTTTTTATAGCGTCTTACTTAAATGCACCGTAAGAACTGCCGAATATTAGAAGAAAGTTTCCTAAAAACTGCCAGGTGCTCCCGTGCTCTAGTGGAATCAGTGTATAGGTTCCGAAAACAGCTCATCAGTGAGTAAGAGGGTATTGAGGTTGCTCCGACGATACTACTTTTAGCACGAAAGTTTATATGTGAACTTGCGTTGCTGACTCATGTTTAGTAGGGACACCATGGAGAGGAATAGATGCAAGCGATAACGAGGAAAATATTAAAACAGAACCTAATATATGCAATTGTATTCTCAGCAGCCGCCGCTTAGTCTTTTGAAACCGGTACTGGCCTTAAACGCATTCGTCATAGCCCATAATAATATGAAATCCACAATAAGGATTTTGACTGAGGTTAACTTCTCTGGCATTTAGAGCTGTCAACTACAACGGGCGAACCCGTCACCTCAGGAAGTTTTAACGATAATGTTCGTTCTGTCTCCCGTGAGATGAGCTCAGAAGACTCGGGACGAAAACAATCCGCCGTCTAGCTACGCCACATGCCCGGCCTTATAAGGCGAGGCACCGGGAAAGGTACCCAGCGGGCAGCCTCGCCCTTGAATACCAGTCTGGAAGAATATCTCAGTCTGGAATTAACCTTCAGGATACCTCCTACCACCTGACTGGTTACAGGATCGTGGTCGCTTGCGCGATCTTCTCCCTTATGAAGCGGTGATTCAGTGTTAATCGAAACTATCGCGGACCACGGCATCCTTTGCCCGGCTCATTCATCCGGGATCGGGTGGCCGAATAGTCGTTTCAAGATCAGTTTTCATAAGGTTAACAACCACCCCCACTCTATAGGAAACATTACTGTTCCCAGACTCCCCCGGCTGTTAGTCGGAGTCGGAATCGATTGCCTAACGCCGCACGCAGCGCAAACCGTCCAGGAGCGCCCGAAAGCTGACTCCTAGGGGAGACTGGCCAGCAGGCCAGTGTCCTATCCTGGCTCTCCCTCTGCGTGGAGGGCGCCGGATGGGTGTTGACCCGTAAGTGTGACTGACCCTGAACGAATGGGTCTGTGTGGCCAATTCCAACAGGGCCTATTAGCTTTCTAAAGGCAGTTAATGGTCCCTGTGTAGTTGGTCAACTAAGACCCGCTTGTTAACTTAGGTGGGCTCAACTCACGGTTTGACTCCTATCCGGTAGCCTCCTCAAAGAGGGTCAAACCTGGAATGTACTCCGTTTTCCCTTGCCACGGCAGGTGGATCGGTTCCTCTGGGGGAAGTCCTTCGGGCGCTGCTGGGCGGTTTGCGCATTGCGCGGCGACAGCCAATCGATCGTGAACTCCGGCGAATAACCGAAGCGGTTTTGAAGTGCTTTTATACATTTCCTAAGAAGCGGGGGTGGTAGTTGACCTGGTGTCAGCTACTCTTGAAACTACTCTTTGACCACCCTTTTCCGAGTGATCTTGACAAGCAAAAGGCGACACGAATCCGCGACAAATTCGATCTCAATTACCGCGCCAGCGACCTCGAATTAGTGACCAGACTGTAGGATGGAGAAATTCGTCCAAATCTGGTGGTAAAGGCGCGAGCTTGGCCCGCTGGGTAGCACTTACCAGCGACACGCGGTAAGGCGTTGGACTTTTACTGGCTGTTGGCCTAGCTTGACTGAGGATTGTATTGTCCGCAAAGTCTTTACATTCCCTAATGGGAGACAGAATGGCTCGATGTCGTCATAACTCCATGGGGTGGCGGTTTCGCACGCAGTAATTAACACCTCTCGATGACGCTAATTTCTGTATGATTCTTGAAAAATGAATCCCTATTTGACCTTCTGGACGAACTGTTAGGTAACCTGAGAATCAATAACAAATATGAAATCTTTGAATCGACCTGTCGTCCTCTTTTCCCTTGTGTGTATGACGGTGGTGTTCAGTATCTCCGTCTTTTAAACAACTGATCAAACTTTAGAGCAGTAAACCGCTCAATCTGAAGCAGTTGCCCCGCATTACCATGTCAAGGAATTCTATAGCTCGACTCTTCTGCATTCTTTCGATTCAAACTCTAAGCACATTTTGGGTGAAATCACTTTTGGGTGTGTATCTATCTCAATTGGGTGGGATTTTCGGTGCAACCACGCAGGCGATGTTGATGACGAAGTGAAACAATCCTTGACAAATGAATATCGACCACCTTGTCTGATATGCCCGCTTCAAATTAAGTGGGTGTTCATTGTTCTTTTCCATGAATTGCTCCTTGGGAGGTACGTTTACAATGACAAGTATCATGTATTTTTGTTTGCTATTCGCTTTAATATGCCTTTTATAAATTTTATCTCTCTGTATATTATTTATCGGAAGACGGTTTACGATATTTTGCGACTACAAATGCATTTCCCGTTAATCTAGTAGCTTTTCTTTATGATGAATCTGGATTTGGTGAAACTGGTAATGGCAAATTTAGATGCGGCAAATCCGTAAGGACCTATCAAAATTATCAAAGGCAATTTCAAGAAAATTGACAGCTGTCAACAAATCGTATTCCTTCGCGAGCTCCATATCAGTGCATTTGCAATCATATAACATCAAAACAGGCTTTTACTGCTTACGAAGATGCGTGATCTAATTATGGACGATTACAGTAACGTGACTGTCAAGATGAGGAAAATGTCGTCGTTAAAAAAGTAGTCTACTTTCTGATAATTCGGATTCGAATATTTCTCTAAGCGACTTTATGCCGGATGAACGAGGTAACGTGGTCGATTTCTACCAAGGTCAACATAGAATAGAATAAATAATAGAATAGAATAACTTTATTGTGCTATAAAAACATAACTTAATGAATAAAACACTGGTTTTATAAAGAAGACAATTTATGCACAAATGTCGGACTTATCGCTATAGCGATATCTTACAGTCAACCATTTGATAAAATAATTCCTAATTTTCACAGTACAATACACAAAGAAGTAGTAAAGTTAAATTTAAAATAAACTTATACAAATATATGTCAGTAACTTATGCTAAGGTTGCCCAGGGAAGGATAAAGGAGAGGACAAGGTGAGGTATTTGTTTAGTGGCTGTGTAAAAATAAATGTTTCTTCGTAAAGCCAGATTTTGTGCCCTACCAATTTCCAGGCAAGTAGCCAAGGACTTATGGAAGGGATAGTCGGCGTGATATTCCTTCGAGAAGGAGGATGAATCGATTAAAAGGGATAGTCGGCGACGAGCGCGGATAGTGAGAATGCAACGCATTAAACATGTTCGATTCAATCGTTTACGCAAATATACTGACGGGCGAAAATTTAATGTGACTTCGGCCCAAAAAAACCACCTGTGTACCAAATTTCAAGTCCAATCAAATATAAGTCTAATATTTCGAGATTGAAATATGACCAGTGCGTCCCCTGGTGGACCGATTGCAACCACAGCTTTTTAAGTCTTGCCATGACCAAATTACGAAATGCCAAGTTTCAGCTAAATCGTATTGAGCGCTTGGGAGCCGTCGTGGAGACTATACATACATAGACACACAGACAGACTTCGATCTGGAAATGGCCTTAATCGTCTCACCCCTGCGATTTCGTTTTGGCAAGCTAACGCATTCTAATTCGATTATTTCTGAATTTAGCAGTATTGGAAAATTCGGTACATCTTTTTCCATTGATCTAGCACTGGAGTCATAGGCTCCAGTACTTGACTGAAGGTGGCATAGTGGTTGGGTCGCCTGATCTTACATTGTAAGGTCCCGGGTTCGATTCCCGGCTGGGTCACCATTTTACGTTGGGATCAAATTAACGGAATTGCATTTTCAATTCTGTCGATCGAATGCAATAACAAGTCACACACTTACAGACATCTTACACGCAAACATACATATAACACGTCATAGTAGGGTTGGTTGTAAGAGATTGTCATATGACAATAAACCCGCCCATTGTGACATTTTCACAATAAAAGGGAATAAACAATATATTTGTATGTTTGTGATGAAGTATATAAGCGGTTGAATATTCCACTGTTTTGTTACTTACAGGGGTAATAACGATTTCGTTTTAAGACGCGTTTATTGCGTTTATCGGGATACACGAAAGTGCATCTGCATAGTGTTAAAAATCCAGGTTTATATTTACGCTATAGTCATACTCAGGAAATTTTAATCTTCATCTACATACATAATCTGCTGGATGGATCTCTAAGATCCGGGGGTCTGTGGTCATTCCAGGGGTCTGCGGCCAGGCTGAAAATAGATATTTATATATCCCGGGAAAAAATATATTCGCGTTCACAATATATCACGCGTTCCCCTCTCCCCCCTCGTTGGTTGGTGGGTTGGGAATATAAAATATAACGAGAGCTTATAAATAAATAGATTGGTGAAAATTATTAGGTGCTGATAAAAAAAATATAGAGTTGAACAGAAGTGATATATATATATATATATATATATATATATATATATATATATATATATATATATATATATATATATATATATATATATATATATATATATATATATATATATATATATATATATATATATATATATATATATATATATATATATATATATATATATATATATATATATATATATATATATATAAATAATTAATGACGCAGGTGTAGATATATAGACAAATGCAGATTTTCATTCAACATCGATAGCAAATCCAACGAGCGTGACGAACCTTATTTACAATCTGTTTCAAACGGCAACAAACAATATTTATTCTGTGAATCGGCTATTATTCGTTATTCAATCAGAAATTATATCATTCCCATTGACGATACGATCAACCTGTCACAATTTCACAATGATTAACAGCAGCGATAAGATTTGAATAGAAGAAACCAAGGCGAAGCTGGTTACTATTTACTGCCAAAATAGGGACGCCGTTGTGTTGTTGCTCGCGCGTGACACGATTTGTATAAAGAGTCGATGAATCGACAGAAACGTTATGAAACGTTTTCCCTTTAAGAAAAAAGTACAGTAATTTAAAAAAAATATTTTTTAATTAGAAAACTTAATTTATGGCATTAAGAATTTTGACAATATCGAATTTTCTCAGTTCCCTTGATTTTGATTACGGTACGATTATTATTTATCTAAGAAAGTAATTTTCATAAAAAGTATTTAATACATATATATTAATATATAAACTACATACGTAGGCAAGCGTGTTTGATAAGATAAAGAAAAAGTCTAAATTTTAAAGGAGTGATGAAAAAAACGTGCAATTGAATGTATGTATTAATTATGTATGTAGGTTTCTGGATTTTTGAAGGATTTTTGCCATCTCCAGTTTTTATTTCATCTTGCCAGGACACAAGCAGCAGCCACATGACAAGTTACAAGGTCTTCTGTTTATTTATCTTCTATGTGCAATAATAAATTGACTTTATCTAATACTGAGCGACGTCCTTGCTCCATAATTGTGTGAGAAGCATAATGCCGGCCGAAAACTCACCGAAGTGCCAATGATACTAATGTATAATGCTTAGAGTGGCCATCGTGATATTTGTCAAAATAACAATGAGCAAATCGTAGATATGTGTGTTATTAATTATTTTATCCATAACGTGTTTGACCCCGCGAAATTCGGAGAGGTATCGATCGGAAACTGTTGGTTTACCCACGCGCTCGCCAAATTTCGTATATATATATATATATATATATATATATATATATATATATATATATATATATATATATATATATATATATATATATATATATATATATATATATATATATATATATATATATATATATATATATATATATATATATATATATATATATATATATATATATATATATATATATATATATATATATATATATATATTCATATATATATACCTAGTCTTGCCATAAATATTGATACAAGACTTTTTAGCTACCAAAATAAAACTACTTGTTGGATTTGAATAAATTTTATACAGTTTATTGTCATAAAAGTAAACTACAAAATAAAAAAATAAATTACTCGAAATGACCGCCATTTGCATTAATACGGCACCGAAGTCTATAAGGCCACACATCGTTTGCAATACGGATTATATCCATGGGAAAATCATCCACAGCTGCTACCAACGCCTGTTTCAATGACTCAAGATTATAGTGGCGTCTTCTACAGACTATGTCCTTTAAAACTGACCACAATTTATAGTCAAGCGCATTTAGGTCTGGGCTGGCTGACGGCCAATAATCAATACTAATTAACTTAGGTTAATGTTTTTTAAGCCATTGTTGAGTTGTTTTGGCCTTAGAATCTAGTTGACATATCAATAGTTTGTTTTTGAACATGGTTTTGTTTGACGGCTCCACTGCACTTTTTAAAATGCCTCGTTAATAGATTTTGGCCGCTGTTTTGACACCCTTTTCACAAAAATGTAAGGAAGTGACGCCGTCATAGGATACTCCCAACCAAACTATCGCTGAGGCGGGATAATGACATCGTTCAATCCTTGGCACCAGTTTACTGGCTTCCTTAGAGGACCTTGCATACACTTTAACATTCTGTTTATTAAAAGCTTCCTCCACGGTAAAGATTTTCTCGTCAGTAAACAGGTTTTTTTTATAATCATCCTTACCGTACAGAGACAACAGGAGTCTTGAGTTTTTTTAAATATTTTTTTTAAATTCAACGATAAGGCACTGTCATGTTTGTCGTTTAAAAGCCCTAAGTCTCAAGTCTCGTTTAATGATGCAGCTCATGGTTCTCGGCGCAATATCCACGAGTCAATTCATGATTTTTGTTTACTGACAGGATTTCGATTGATTTGCGACTTCACACGATTGATGACCTGTGAGGTAGGGACCATTCAAGTCCGGCCAGATCTTTTACGGTTATTTACACTTCCCGTATCAGCAAACAACTTAATAGTACGACACACAAAAACACGTGTCATTTCCAAATGGTTTAATAAATCAAAAGTTCGAGCTTTTTCTTTTCCACGCTTATGAAGAGCAATAACAGCGATACGGTTCTCTTTGCCTGACCATTCCATCATGACGGCTTAAGTTATACTGAAATGGTTTTGCGCGTTTGTAGCGCCCATATCAACTGTCAAAACTGCCAACATAACATTTGGCTGCGTACAGGTTATCAGCCGCAAAAGCTGCGTTTACACTTGTATCAATATTTATGGCACGACTAGGTATATATATATATATATATATATATATATATATATATATATATATATATATATATATATATATATATATATATATATATTTTAATATTTGATTGTAAATGTGTAAATTATTATTTTTTCAAATTGAAATTATGTTTATCACTAAATAAATGAAATGATAAAATAATGAAAGGGCACTTATCTGGTCTGTGGTGACCAGGAGTGACTCCACGCCTTTTTCGTTTTCTCTTCTCTCAGTATTTGCGGTTTCCTACTGTGGTATTCGAACCTTTCTACTTTATCCTACAGCGGCGACACAACAATGCGAAAGACGAGAATGAATGCTGGAAAATAATAGGCGATTAGTGTTTCTTAAATATTAATGATTTTTATAAAATGTATATCAATATTTCGGCTCAGCCGTCGTCAAGATATATGACATTTCTGAAATCGAACAATTCGTTGAAAATTTAAATTCAAGGAATCGAACAAAAAGAAATGGATTAATAATATTTTACACGATTTAGTTAAGGTACCATAACCAACCGTGCAAAACGTTATTTTAAAATGAATGATTATAAATTAAAAGAAAAAGCATTTGATGATTATGATAATATGATAAACCTTATTAATTTTGCCTGTTGAGACCGGAACCTTTGCAAGCGCCTAAAATATAAATATAAGCCAATTCCCAAGATTTGACGTCCCTTTCTTTTGCATTATCCCCAAGGCATTTTATTATTTTAACTTTAAAACATTGATCAAAAGATAAATTATGCGCCCTGGCATGCAAAGATATTGGGAGTTGGCTTTCATTTCCTACACTAGCCCTATGATTATTTAGTCTAATATTAAGTGGTGTTGTTGTTTCACCGACATAAAAGGCATCACAAGTCCTGCACAGAAGTTGATATACTATATTTTTTGAAATACAACTGCAATGAAAGGGAACCCTGTAACTATTAGTAGTATTTGGACTGGTAAAAAAAGGACTTAGATCTAACAGAGGACAAGTTTTACAACGTGGACGACCACAAGGTTGAAGCCCAAAAGTATTATTACCAATAGAGAAATTTTGATTATTTTTTGTTTTGTTTAATATTGATCTAATATTAGGTGGTCTGCGGAAAGATAAAATTGGCGGTGAATCTAAGAGATCCTTAGTGGATGCATCATTAGAAATGATGGGGAATAAATCAGATAATATATCTCGCAGTTTCTCAGCACCAGGAAAATAAGTGGTGCTAAGAAAGATTTTATTATTATTATTATTTTTATTTGAAGAAATTTTAGGTTTTGGTATATATTTTACTTCAGAGTTTAGAATATGTTTATCCAATAGAGGAGCAGGGTATTTTCTTTCAAGAAGAGATTGCTTTAGATTATTGAGATATTTATCTAAATTTTCTTTGTTGTTAACTAAACGGTGTCCGCGAATGGACATTGAGTAGGGAATGGATCTCTTGGTGTGAAATGGATGACAGCTATCAAAGTGTAAATACTGTTCTTTATTTGTAGGTTTTATATGAATCGCGGTTTTAATTTTACCTTCGGAAATTGTTAAATCAACATCTAAGAAAGTAATTTGTGATTTAGAAATGGTATGAGTGAAATTCAAAGGGCCAAAATTATTTAGGTCGTCAAGAAAGGTTGTTAGAGTAGTTTGTCCGTGTGGCCAAATCATTACTATGTCGTCAATAAATCTATACCATAATATGGGTTTTAAATTTTGCGTTTGAAGAAAATTTTGCTCGAATAATCCCATGAAAAGGTTGGCATACGAAGGGGCCATTCGCGTGCCCATAGCAGTCCCTTTAATTTGAAGATAAAATTCATCTTCAAAGGAGAAAGCATTACACGTTAAGACAAACTCGGCTAATTTGCAAAGAAAATCCGTAGAAGGTATTTGAGGATGAGGTCTCTCATCAAGAAAATAAGAAATGGCTTCCAATCCTAAATTATGAGGAATATTGGTATACAGGGATATGGCGTCAATAGTAACAAATAATAGGTCGTCTGACTTTGGAATTACAGTATTCTTTAAAATATCAATAAAATGATAGCTGTCTTTGATATGAGAATTTAGATTTTTCACAAAAGGTTGTAAAAAATAATCTACAAAAGCCGAAATTCTTTCTGTCGGAGAGTTAAAGCTTGCGACTATTGGTCGTCCAGGATTATTAGGCTTGTGAATTTTAGGTAATAGGTAAAAATTTGGAGTTCTGATAGGATCAGGAATTAAAGTTTTAACATCTTCGTCTGATAATTTTTCATTTGATTTATTTTGTTCAATATATTTTTTTATTTTCACTGCAAAATTTTTGTTTGGATCTCTAGATAGTTTTTTATAGAAAGTTTCATCTCTAAGTTGTCTCAAGCCTTCAGTAACATAGTCAGTTTTGTTAAGTATGACAGTAGTGGAACCTTTATCAGCCGGCAAAATGACGATGCTGGTATCCTTGCTAAGACTCTCAAGAGCTGCACGTTCATCTACTGACAAGTTTGATGTTGGCTTGAGGCTATTTAGAAAAGATGGCTGTGTTACTTTGTTTAATAAAATAGTAATAAAATTTTCTACCGGATGATTTTTTGGTAATGGAGGGGGTTCTTTATTGGAGTGTGGACGAAATTTAGCTAGTGCATTGTGTAATTTAATATTATTATTGTTATTCTTTTGATTTGAATGCCAAAATTCGCGCCATCTTAAATTACGACAAAATTTAACAACATCATTACCAAAACTAAAATGGTTCACATTTTGAGTCGGTGTGAAATTTAGACCTTTAGCTAATACTAAATATTCATTGTGGTTAATTACTTTGGATGACAAGTTTTTTACAGCATTTTTTTCTCTAGGAGATGGACCTCGTATATTATTAGAATATGATACTGTTGGTGTTATACTGTTATTAATTTGGTTTACTAATGTGGCACGTATTGGTACGGAATTTGATACTAATGGAAATATATTGTTAGTAATTTGGTTTACTGATAGGGTGTGCATCGGAGAGGAAAGAGTACCTTGGTGAACTGCTGGGATAACATTTCGAAGTGAATTTGAATTCCTTGTTTTGTTAACATTGGAATGACTGTAATTTGAAATGGAAACTGGATTCAAAATGTTTCGTGTATTGTTACTTGGGATAATGCAAATTTTCTGAAAGTTCTTTAGTAAATTAAGGAACTTTTTATCGTGTTTTAATCTAATATTTCGTAAATCTGTTACAGAATTGTTAACTATTTTATGAGCTTCTTGAAATAAGAAAGGAGAATGTGTTGTTATCATGTTAACATAAAAACACAGTGAGTTTAAATGTTTATCAACTAAAATTTGATATTCATTTCGCAAAACAGACGTAATTTCCATTGAATACCTTAAACGGATTGCGGTGAAATCATATTGAATTTCTGTACTAATTGCTGCGAAAGGAAATTTTGGTAATAACCCTTTAGGGCAAATGTTGTTTTCTAAACATTTAGAAAGAAATTCAACGTGTCCCGTGAATTTAGCTGTCTTAAGTGAATGGTAATTTATTTGGTTTAACCAATGAGTGTACATAATGGATGTGATTGCAACATAATTAAAATTAGGTAATATTTTAATATTTGATTGTAAATGTGTAAATTATTATTTTTTCAAATTGAAATTATGTTTATCACTAAATAAATGAAATGATAAAATAATGAAAGGGCACTTATCTGGTCTGTGGTGACCAGGAGTGACTCCACGCCTTTTTCGTTTTCTCTTCTCTCAGTATTTGCGGTTTCCTACTGTGGTATTCGAACCTTTCTACTTTATCCTACAGCGGCGACACAACAATGCGAAAGACGAGAATGAATGCTGGAAAATAATAGGCGATTAGTGTTTCTTAAATATTAATGATTTTTATAAAATGTATATCAATATTTCGGCTCAGCCGTCGTCAAGATATATGACATTTCTGAAATCGAACAATTCGTTGAAAATTTAAATTCAAGGAATCGAACAAAAAGAAATGGATTAATAATATTTTACACGATTTAGTTAAGGTACCATAACCAACCGTGCAAAACGTTATTTTAAAATGAATGATTATAAATTAAAAGAAAAAGCATTTGATGATTATGATAATATGATAAACCTTATTAATTTTGCCTGTTGAGACCGGAACCTTTGCAAGCGCCTAAAATATAAATATAAGCCAATTCCCAAGATTTGACGTCCCTTTCTTTTGCATTATCCCCAAGGCATTTTATTATTTTAACTTTAAAACATTGATCAAAAGATAAATTATGCGCCCTGGCATGCAAAGATATTGGGAGTTGGCTTTCATTTCCTACACTAGCCCTATGATTATTTAGTCTAATATTAAGTGGTGTTGTTGTTTCACCGACATAAAAGGCATCACAAGTCCTGCACAGAAGTTGATATACTATATTTTTTGAAATACAACTGCAATGAAAGGGAACCCTGTAACTATTAGTAGTATTTGGACTGGTAAAAAAAGGACTTAGATCTAACAGAGGACAAGTTTTACAACGTGGACGACCACAAGGTTGAAGCCCAAAAGTATTATTACCAATAGAGAAATTTTGATTATTTTTTGTTTTGTTTAATATTGATCTAATATTAGGTGGTCTGCGGAAAGATAAAATTGGCGGTGAATCTAAGAGATCCTTAGTGGATGCATCATTAGAAATGATGGGGAATAAATCAGATAATATATCTCGCAGTTTCTCAGCACCAGGAAAATAAGTGGTGCTAAGAAAGATTTTATTATTATTATTATTTTTATTTGAAGAAATTTTAGGTTTTGGTATATATTTTACTTCAGAGTTTAGAATATGTTTATCCAATAGAGGAGCAGGGTATTTTCTTTCAAGAAGAGATTGCTTTAGATTATTGAGATATTTATCTAAATTTTCTTTGTTGTTAACTAAACGGTGTCCGCGAATGGACATTGAGTAGGGAATGGATCTCTTGGTGTGAAATGGATGACAGCTATCAAAGTGTAAATACTGTTCTTTATTTGTAGGTTTTATATGAATCGCGGTTTTAATTTTACCTTCGGAAATTGTTAAATCAACATCTAAGAAAGTAATTTGTGATTTAGAAATGGTATGAGTGAAATTCAAAGGGCCAAAATTATTTAGGTCGTCAAGAAAGGTTGTTAGAGTAGTTTGTCCGTGTGGCCAAATCATTACTATGTCGTCAATAAATCTATACCATAATATGGGTTTTAAATTTTGCGTTTGAAGAAAATTTTGCTCGAATAATCCCATGAAAAGGTTGGCATACGAAGGGGCCATTCGCGTGCCCATAGCAGTCCCTTTAATTTGAAGATAAAATTCATCTTCAAAGGAGAAAGCATTACACGTTAAGACAAACTCGGCTAATTTGCAAAGAAAATCCGTAGAAGGTATTTGAGGATGAGGTCTCTCATCAAGAAAATAAGAAATGGCTTCCAATCCTAAATTATGAGGAATATTGGTATACAGGGATATGGCGTCAATAGTAACAAATAATAGGTCGTCTGACTTTGGAATTACAGTATTCTTTAAAATATCAATAAAATGATAGCTGTCTTTGATATGAGAATTTAGATTTTTCACAAAAGGTTGTAAAAAATAATCTACAAAAGCCGAAATTCTTTCTGTCGGAGAGTTAAAGCTTGCGACTATTGGTCGTCCAGGATTATTAGGCTTGTGAATTTTAGGTAATAGGTAAAAATTTGGAGTTCTGATAGGATCAGGAATTAAAGTTTTAACATCTTCGTCTGATAATTTTTCATTTGATTTATTTTGTTCAATATATTTTTTTATTTTCACTGCAAAATTTTTGTTTGGATCTCTAGATAGTTTTTTATAGAAAGTTTCATCTCTAAGTTGTCTCAAGCCTTCAGTAACATAGTCAGTTTTGTTAAGTATGACAGTAGTGGAACCTTTATCAGCCGGCAAAATGACGATGCTGGTATCCTTGCTAAGACTCTCAAGAGCTGCACGTTCATCTACTGACAAGTTTGATGTTGGCTTGAGGCTATTTAGAAAAGATGGCTGTGTTACTTTGTTTAATAAAATAGTAATAAAATTTTCTACCGGATGATTTTTTGGTAATGGAGGGGGTTCTTTATTGGAGTGTGGACGAAATTTAGCTAGTGCATTGTGTAATTTAATATTATTATTGTTATTCTTTTGATTTGAATGCCAAAATTCGCGCCATCTTAAATTACGACAAAATTTAACAACATCATTACCAAAACTAAAATGGTTCACATTTTGAGTCGGTGTGAAATTTAGACCTTTAGCTAATACTAAATATTCATTGTGGTTAATTACTTTGGATGACAAGTTTTTTACAGCATTTTTTTCTCTAGGAGATGGACCTCGTATATTATTAGAATATGATACTGTTGGTGTTATACTGTTATTAATTTGGTTTACTAATGTGGCACGTATTGGTACGGAATTTGATACTAATGGAAATATATTGTTAGTAATTTGGTTTACTGATAGGGTGTGCATCGGAGAGGAAAGAGTACCTTGGTGAACTGCTGGGATAACATTTCGAAGTGAATTTGAATTCCTTGTTTTGTTAACATTGGAATGACTGTAATTTGAAATGGAAACTGGATTCAAAATGTTTCGTGTATTGTTACTTGGGATAATGCAAATTTTCTGAAAGTTCTTTAGTAAATTAAGGAACTTTTTATCGTGTTTTAATCTAATATTTCGTAAATCTGTTACAGAATTGTTAACTATTTTATGAGCTTCTTGAAATAAGAAAGGAGAATGTGTTGTTATCATGTTAACATAAAAACACAGTGAGTTTAAATGTTTATCAACTAAAATTTGATATTCATTTCGCAAAACAGACGTAATTTCCATTGAATACCTTAAACGGATTGCGGTGAAATCATATTGAATTTCTGTACTAATTGCTGCGAAAGGAAATTTTGGTAATAACCCTTTAGGGCAAATGTTGTTTTCTAAACATTTAGAAAGAAATTCAACGTGTCCCGTGAATTTAGCTGTCTTAAGTGAATGGTAATTTATTTGGTTTAACCAATGAGTGTACATAATGGATGTGATTGCAACATAATTAAAATTAGGTAATATTTTAATATTTGATTGTAAATGTGTAAATTATTATTTTTTCAAATTGAAATTATGTTTATCACTAAATAAATGAAATGATAAAATAATGAAAGGGCACTTATCTGGTCTGTGGTGACCAGGAGTGACTCCACGCCTTTTTCGTTTTCTCTTCTCTCAGTATTTGCGGTTTCCTACTGTGGTATTCGAACCTTTCTACTTTATCCTACAGCGGCGACACAACAATGCGAAAGACGAGAATGAATGCTGGAAAATAATAGGCGATTAGTGTTTCTTAAATATTAATGATTTTTATAAAATGTATATCAATATTTCGGCTCAGCCGTCGTCAAGATATATGACATTTCTGAAATCGAACAATTCGTTGAAAATTTAAATTCAAGGAATCGAACAAAAAGAAATGGATTAATAATATTTTACACGATTTAGTTAAGGTACCATAACCAACCGTGCAAAACGTTATTTTAAAATGAATGATTATAAATTAAAAGAAAAAGCATTTGATGATTATGATAATATGATAAACCTTATTAATTTTGCCTGTTGAGACCGGAACCTTTGCAAGCGCCTAAAATATAAATATAAGCCAATTCCCAAGATTTCACGTCCCTTTCTTTTGCATTATCCCCAAGGCATTTTATTATTTTAACTTTAAAACATTGATCAAAAGATAAATTATGCGCCCTGGCATGCAAAGATATTGGGAGTTGGCTTTCATTTCCTACACTAGCCCTATGATTATTTAGTCTAATATTAAGTGGTGTTGTTGTTTCACCGACATAAAAGGCATCACAAGTCCTGCACAGAAGTTGATATACTATATTTTTTGAAATACAACTGCAATGAAAGGGAACCCTGTAACTATTAGTAGTATTTGGACTGGTAAAAAAAGGACTTAGATCTAACAGAGGACAAGTTTTACAACGTGGACGACCACAAGGTTGAAGCCCAAAAGTATTATTACCAATAGAGAAATTTTGATTATTTTTTGTTTTGTTTAATATTGATCTAATATTAGGTGGTCTGCGGAAAGATAAAATTGGCGGTGAATCTAAGAGATCCTTAGTGGATGCATCATTAGAAATGATGGGGAATAAATCAGATAATATATCTCGCAGTTTCTCAGCACCAGGAAAATAAGTAGTGCTAAGAAAGATTTTATTATTATTATTATTTTTATTTGAAGAAATTTTAGGTTTTGGTATATATTTTACTTCAGAGTTTAGAATATGTTTATCCAATAGAGGAGCAGGGTATTTTCTTTCAAGAAGAGATTGCTTTAGATTATTGAGATATTTATCTAAATTTTCTTTGTTGTTAACTAAACGGTGTCCGCGAATGGACATTGAGTAGGGAATGGATCTCTTGGTGTGAAATGGATGACAGCTATCAAAGTGTAAATACTGTTCTTTATTTGTAGGTTTTATATGAATCGCGGTTTTAATTTTACCTTCGGAAATTGTTAAATCAACATCTAAGAAAGTAATTTGTGATTTAGAAATGGTATGAGTGAAATTCAAAGGGCCAAAATTATTTAGGTCGTCAAGAAAGGTTGTTAGAGTAGTTTGTCCGTGTGGCCAAATCATTACTATGTCGTCAATAAATCTATACCATAATATGGGTTTTAAATTTTGCGTTTGAAGAAAATTTTGCTCGAATAATCCCATGAAAAGGTTGGCATACGAAGGGGCCATTCGCGTGCCCATAGCAGTCCCTTTAATTTGAAGATAAAATTCATCTTCAAAGGAGAAAGCATTACACGTTAAGACAAACTCGGCTAATTTGCAAAGAAAATCCGTAGAAGGTATTTGAGGATGAGGTCTCTCATCAAGAAAATAAGAAATGGCTTCCAATCCGTTCATAATTTAGGATTGGAAGCCATTTCTTATTTTCTTGATGAGAGACCTCATCCTCAAATACCTTCTACGGATTTTCTTTGCAAATTAGCCGAGTTTGTCTTAACGTGTAATGCTTTCTCCTTTGAAGATGAATTTTATCTTCAAATTAAAGGGACTGCTATGGGCACGCGAATGGCCCCTTCGTATGCCAACCTTTTCATGGGATTATTCGAGCAAAATTTTCTTCAAACGCAAAATTTAAAACCCATATTATGGTATAGATTTATTGACGACATAGTAATGATTTGGCCACACGGACAAACTACTCTAACAACCTTTCTTGACGACCTAAATAATTTTGGCCCTTTGAATTTCACTCATACCATTTCTAAATCACAAATTACTTTCTTAGATGTTGATTTAACAATTTCCGAAGGTAAAATTAAAACCGCGATTCATATAAAACCTACAAATAAAGAACAGTATTTACACTTTGATAGCTGTCATCCATTTCACACCAAGAGATCCATTCCCTACTCAATGTCCATTCGCGGACACCGTTTAGTTAACAACAAAGAAAATTTAGATAAATATCTCAATAATCTAAAGCAATCTCTTCTTGAAAGAAAATACCCTGCTCCTCTATTGGATAAACATATTCTAAACTCTGAAGTAAAATATATACCAAAACCTAAAATTTCTTCAAATAAAAATAATAATAATAATAAAATCTTTCTTAGCACCACTTATTTTCCTGGTGCTGAGAAACTGCGAGATATATTATCTGATTTATTCCCCATCATTTCTAATGATGCATCCACTAAGGATCTCTTAGATTCACCGCCAATTTTATCTTTCCGCAGACCACCTAATATTAGATCAATATTAAACAAAACAAAAAATAATCAAAATTTCTCTATTGGTAATAATACTTTTGGGCTTCAACCTTGTGGTCGTCCACGTTGTAAAACTTGTCCTCTGTTAGATCTAAGTCCTTTTTTTACCAGTCCAAATACTACTAATAGTTACAGGGTTCCCTTTCATTGCAGTTGTATTTCAAAAAATATAGTATATCAACTTCTGTGCAGGACTTGTGATGCCTTTTATGTCGGTGAAACAACAACACCACTTAATATTAGACTAAATAATCATAGGGCTAGTGTAGGAAATGAAAGCCAACTCCCAATATCTTTGCATGCCAGGGCGCATAATTTATCTTTTGATCAATGTTTTAAAGTTAAAATAATAAAATGCCTTGGGGATAATGCAAAAGAAAGGGACGTCAAATCTTGGGAATTGGCTTATATTTATATTTTAGGCGCTTGCAAAGGTTCCGGTCTCAACAGGCAAAATTAATAAGGTTTATCATATTATCATAATCATCAAATGCTTTTTCTTTTAATTTATAATCATTCATTTTAAAATAACGTTTTGCACGGTTGGTTATGGTACCTTAACTAAATCGTGTAAAATATTATTAATCCATTTCTTTTTGTTCGATTCCTTGAATTTAAATTTTCAACGAATTGTTCGATTTCAGAAATGTCATATATCTTGACGACGGCTGAGCCGAAATATTGATATACATTTTATAAAAATCATTAATATTTAAGAAACACTAATCGCCTATTATTTTCCAGCATTCATTCTCGTCTTTCGCATTGTTGTGTCGCCGCTGTAGGATAAAGTAGAAAGGTTCGAATACCACAGTAGGAAACCGCAAATACTGAGAGAAGAGAAAACGAAAAAGGCGTGGAGTCACTCCTGGTCACCACAGACCAGATAAGTGCCCTTTCATTATTTTATCATTTCATTTATTTAGTGATAAACATAATTTCAATTTGAAAAAATAATATATATATATATATATATATATATATATATATATATATATATATATATATATATATATATATATATATATATATATATATATATATATATATATATATATATATATATATATATATATATATATATATATATATATATATATATATATATATATATATATATATATATATATATATATATATCTTTCTTAATAAAGAATTGAATTGAATTGAATATATATATATATATATATACTATCAACTGTCAAAACTGCCAACATAACATTTGGCTGCGTACAGGTTATCAGCCGCAAAAGCTGCGTTTACACTTGTATCAATATTTATGGCACGACTAGGTATATATATATATATATATATATATATATATATATATATATATATATATATATATATATATATATATATATATATATATATATATATATATATATATATATATATATATATATATATATATATAACTCGTTGCCATGTGAATAGTTTTTATTGTTAAAAAAAATTGTAATAATATTTTTAGGATTTAGGAAAAAGTTTCATTGAGAGAAAATACTCGTAATAGTTAATTCTACATAAAATATATGTTTATATTAAGAAAGGGAATATAAAAATGAACATAAACTCACTGTTGAAGAAAAGATTAATTGTCCCTTAAAATAACTTTTTCTTTACTCTTCCTTTCTTCTAATAAATTTAGTGGTTAAGCTGTCGGGCGTTCATATCAGAAGAGTTGAATTCGAATTTGCTGGAAATAGCCAATAGTTTTTATGTTGAATTTAAAAATAAAGAATTTAAAATTAAAAAAAGTCCCTCAATGGTTGCCCATTTGCGAGGAGCTCATTCTGCCAGCACGATAGTGAAGGTCGGATCAGTGGCAGCAGAAATATGTTTATAATTAATTAATACTGATCTATCGGTTTCTTCTACTTGAACAAAGCGGTAAGCAACATTGGCCTCAAAGCGTTCTCTGGTAGATGCATCTCAACTGAGCTTCGTTTCGCAATGCAAAACGGTGCACACCTTGAAGCCAGCAAAAAGATTGAAATGATAGTTATGTACAGAAAGAACGGCCGAGGAATTTGACTGCTTGAATATACCACTTAATATATCACTTGTCAGCTTTTATCTAAACCTAATATAATTATTTTAAATCACGATTCAAAGTTTGTTATATTCGATGAAAATTATCGGCACAGATCTTTAATCATATTATAGAATGCAAAGTTTGTCTGCCTGTCTGTTGGGCGATCTGTTGGCCTCTGAGCTAATAACTCGAGAACCACTAGTCTAATTAAGATCAAGTTTATTCCTATATATAGCTTACCTATTCCCATAGGTTATAAGCCATGCGAGATCAAACTCGCTTAAATAATTTTCGAGGTATCACACGAAATGTCGACAAGTCTGAGATATAAGTGCCAATTCCAAAATTTCAGATTTGAATATCTCTAAGACTAAAGCGATTACATAAGTTTTCTTTGATTTCTATTTAGAAATCAAAATCGATAATGGGGAATGGAATAGTACCTATAATAATTATTTGTGTTCTTTGGTTCTCGGGTTATAGTTACATAGGGGTAAAATAATGCAAGTGTAATAAAACTGCTATTCTAAAAATTTACTGAGATATGCATAGATAATATGTATGTATGAAGATAGAGTAGCATTTAAGTAGATTAGTGCTAGTATTTAAGTAGATTGGTGCTAATTTAAAAAATATGCATTTAGCGGTTCTCAGGAATTGCGGACTATTACCGATTAAAGGAATATCCTTCAAGAAATAATAGCGAAACATCCCAAGCTGTACTAGTAAATCAACTTGTAGGTATCTCTCTCTCTCTCTCTTTTATATTATGTACCTTGGACGTAAAATAACGTTGATGAACTAGAAGCAGTCCAATATCTCAACATCGATAATTTTGATACTAAACTTGATTTCTCCAAAATTGTGCAATTTACACGTCTACAGGTCGATAACCTAAATAATACAAAATTTT
Source organism: Micropterix aruncella (assembly GCA_944548615.1). Lineage (NCBI taxonomy): Eukaryota > Metazoa > Arthropoda > Insecta > Lepidoptera > Micropterigidae > Micropterix > Micropterix aruncella. Next base: position 13,563,411 of record OX155951.1, read on the forward strand.
TACGGAAAAAACAGACTTCATTTTTTAAAATATGTGCAGCAGCCATTTCATGGTAAAACTTAAAACGATCTATCATAATTAAATGCGTATACAAAATTTTGTGTTTGTGCTTTTGACCTTTGAGGAGTTCCCTCGTTGGAAGAGCCCTGGGTGCCGCAGTCCTGTCTTGGTGAAACTTGAACCTCGCTGTCGTAATTGAATGCATATACAAAATTTCGTGTCTGTTGACTGTTGTGAAGCTCCCTCGTCGGGAGCCAACCCTTGGTGCAGCAGCCGTGTCATGGTGAAACTTAAAACGTAACTAAATGCGTATACGAAATTTCGTGTCTATATAATAACTAAATGCGTATACGAAATATCATAACTCAATGAGTATACGAAATTTCGTGTCTGTACTGTTGACTGTTGAGGAGTCCCTTCGTCGGGAGCAAACCTTGGTTAAAGAATCAGGTCATGCTTACCTACCATAAAAAAATGCATTGTCATCGGAACTGAACCAACATATACATTTTCAACTTCATGTGATCATATTTAAGAAGTTTCCTCAATTCCTCATGGATTCCATCATCAGAACCGGATTTTGATAAAAAATGCGAACAATCTGGAAGTATATCCTATCAAATAAAAAAAATCCAAATCGGTTTTTAAATGACGGAGTTTTGAGGTAACAAACAATAAAAAAAATACAACCGAATTGATAACCTCCTCCTTTTTTTGAAATTGATTAAAAACTACGTATTAGATGCGACTAATTCGATTCCTAGGATATTATATTATCCACATTTTCTACCTATCCACGACCTGCTTCATCATGGTAGATGGGGATAGGGATATTTATACGAATTACAAAATACATTTCCGATTATATGAGATATACTCTCATTTATAGGCACATATCGAATTCTAAAAGTCGAAAATCGCGAGTTTACCTAGCGCAGTTCGCGATGCCCGGCCGACACAATTGCCAGAAAGGTAAAAACACAAACTAAAGTCCCTCTTCTTTAAAACGAGATTAGGTGGTTGCGCTATGTATAGACAATGACCCGTATTCCGTTTCTCGCGGGCTTAAACTAAGCTGGTGCTAAAAATTAAGAACTTAAGCACCTTCATTATTTTGTTGGTATTCCGTTTTATCAAAATTAAGAACCAGTCTTAAATCTTAAAATTTCCGTTTTGTCTATGGCCATTCTAAAGCGGGGTCTTAATTTTGACAGTTCGCCGCCCGGTCGTCGCCCGATCGCTCGCCGCCGCGCCGTTTCGTGTTTGTGTGTCGATTCGCGTTCTCGTTTGTTTTGAAATAAAACGGCAAACAATAATAAGGAGAATATGCCCAAACAAGAATATACAGGGCGATTTATCATAACCTACAAAAAAAAATACACAGGATCTTCAGGGCAAGATATAGATATCAATAAACGATTACTTACGATAATCTGCGCTCATAATTCCTTCTTCGATTTAAAAGCTAATGCTGAGCAAACATCTTTGAAAATTGCAATACGAAAAGTCTTTGGAATCACAAGCAAAAACAGGTTACACGGCTGTCAGACGAAGACTGATCGATTTTAGACCGCTCTTAGATAAGACCCCGAACAAGACCCATCCGCCATGACAGTTGTAGAAACGGAATACCAAAAAGGGTCTTGACGGTGCTTAACGTCAATGTAAGCACCTGATGATCTCTATATAAGCACGAGCTAGTTAGGGCACATGAAAGGGAATACCAAAACGTCACTTCAAAATTAAGCGTCGTTTTAGCGCCTTTTTAGACCCCAATTTAGGCACCTGCGAGAAACGGAATACGGGCCAATGTATAAAATGTATGCGCTATGTATAAAAATAGTTTTAGCCGAGTCATTTAGCCGAGTTTGAAATTACGAGGCATGTACAGAAAGAGTGTACTAGGGCTCTCACGGGCAGAGGGAATTTGTTTTTGCTTCATTGGTTACACTGCCGTGTAGCTAACCTACACGGCAGTTTCCAACGATTTCCTTCTATTTCCAACGAGACCACACGAGGGTCAGTTCGTTTATAACTGTCAGCATGGCATCATCTTGCGTAAACAATGTCACCGTTTTCTTCTACCGGGTGTGAAATTCGAAGCGTAACGGGGCAATCATATTATCGGACGCGTCCGTAAGCCGCGGCTTACGATCGTATGCGCAGTCGTCCGCGACTGACGTCCGATAATGTGCACGGCTCAATAGAAATTCATTACACATATAACCTTTCAGTCGCGTCCATAAGCCGCGGCTGACGGACGCGTCCGATAATATGTTTGCCTCTTTATCTGCCATCTCGTTATGAAGGAAAAATCGCATCTGTGATAATTTTATTCACTATATTGTTACTGTTACTTGGGTTGGCCACTAAGACCCATATGTTTGACCCTGTTGCAGTTGGCCACTAAGACCCATATGTTCAGGATCGGTCAAACTCACAGGTCAACACCCATCCGGCGGCCTCCACGTATGAAGTGCGAGCCCGGGTAGGACTTTTTCAGGCAGGACTTTTGCGGGCCAGTTTCCCTTAGGAGTCAATCTTCTGGCGCTCCTGAACGGTTTGCGTACGGTGCGGCGTCCGCCAATCGTTTGTGCATTCTGACTAGCAGTCGGGGGAGTCTGGAAGCAGTACTGTCTCCTTATGATAGGGTAAACGGTTTCGTGTAGCTTGTGCCACAAGATCGATTTTGCTCTCGGATCGGCTCAACTCACGATTCAGTTCCTATTCAGAAGCCTCCTCGAGTGGAAGGCTACCCCGGGTAAGACTCCCGTGTCTCAGGCCTCAGAGCTGGTGGACCGGTTTCTCCCGGCGGGATTGCATCCCGGCGCCACTGTACGGTTTGCGCACCGGTCGGCGAAGCCAATCGGTTGTGCATTTTGGTTGTGCTTCTGGTTGTGCAACCTTTCTCGGTGCCTCGCCGTAAGGCGTTGGTCTCTAACGGGTTGCTGGTGAACTAGACAGTAGATTGTCTTGTCCCCACGTCTTCTACGCTCATCCCACGGCCGTTATACCAGCCTGGGGTGACGGGTTCGCCCGTTGTAGTCGACACCGCCATCCTGTCTCCTTATGAGAACCATCTAGGAGACGAGTCGGGGGAGGGGGGGGGGGGGGTATTTATACGTTAAGTAAATGTCTCCTAATAGATTTTTTAACCCGATCAGGTTTTCAAGTTGTGTCAGAGGGAAATAAATGAGTACAGTTACCTAATAAAAATAATAGAGAAAATAAAAAAAATAATAACATATCTATGTATATGTCAATTTAATATCGAAGTGAGGAATGGGATACGAGAACAAGCTAGGAGACGAACGGATGCGGGGGGTGGGGGGTGGTATTCATACATTAAGTAATATCTCCTAATAGTTTTTTTTTACCCGATCATTTATTCAAGTTCTCTTAGAGGCAAAGATTTCCGTATTCGAGCCGCCTGCACTGTAAATGACTTGGATATGAAAGTTGATGAATGCTGAGGTACACAAATCTGTAGATAACATTGCTAAGCTCTGTATCTCGTAACAGATATATATTCGTCCTAGACACACACGCTTGCACGGCGATGAGTTCAGTCGGTCGATTGTTTCATGCATTGAGAAGTGGCAATCATAAAGCATCGCAGGTGTTCTTTATCCGAGATTTCATCTCGCTTGTCAAAACACTTTGCTGCTCGATGTGCGGAAATTATTAGACAATCAAAAAGCGGAGGCAATGAATCATTTGGGCGTGTCGAAAGATTAGAATCGACTTGTTGGGTGAATAAATCCATCTTATTTTAAGGCCCATACATTCACTAGGTGAGGATTTCTAGGATTTTTATGTTTTTTTCGCAATTATTACCAATTTTGACTAAAATAAAAAAATAAAGAGGATTGGCGGAATCCGAAACAAACATAGCCTTGAAAAGTAATCATGTATAAGAATGAGGGGTATGTTGAAGTATTATCTAACATATTCATAAATTAGTTGTTATCAATTCAAACCCTAATATAAGTATTCCACAATATTAGTATTCCGATATTCATGGCAAAAACACCAGAAATAAAACAAAGTACATGTTACCTAGTGCAAAGTTAAAAATAGGGAGACAAGCCAAGGAATACTCTGGTCTGGTCCCTATATTTTTTAATATGTTACCTCCAACCTAAAGACGTTTAAAATAAAAATATATTCAAGAAATTGTTGAAAAAAATCTTTTGGAAAATACTTTTTACACATTTGAAGAATACATGCAATTTACCACGAGCGATATTCAAGCGGTATAAATTGATTTAAATTTGTAAATGATTATAATTTGTAATTTAATTTCTAAATTTTACATATTTTTTTAATTTTATTTGTTTAAATTGAACGGGACTAAATATTATTATTATTGTGATTTGATATTTTAATAATATTTTTAATTTAATTTGAATCGATAAATAATTGTAATTTAATTTATCATTCTTTCAATTTGAATTATTTCACATGATTTTAATTATTATTATTTGATTTTTCTTTATTTTATGGTTTTTAAATTTAATTTTTGATATTAGAATTTGTTCTTGAATTTTATTCGGTACCCATAAGGGGATTTAATACAAGTGTAAATATTTTTTTGACTGACTGAAATTGATATTGTCTTAATTTGGTTTGAATTTTCTGTGAGTTCTTTAATTTGTGATTGCTTCACCAGGTTTTAATTTAATTCTGATTGTCTTGTATATATGTTTCTACAATCTGTAAAGACTTTTTGAAATTAAAGTGAACTATGAACTATCAACTATTTCCTTTAACGGGTGGATATAGCCAAACCTGAAAAACATTATTTCGTAATATCACTTTTGCAGTCATTATGGAATTATTATGTTTAGTTTTATATATGTATTATTAGATGACCGTATATATACAAGCCTCTAAAAAATATTAAATTCAAACTATGATATAAATAGAAAAAAATAGTAAAATTATGATTGTAGAAAAGATACTCTAAATAAAACACGTATCTTTATTTACTTAAACTTATATGTGTCCACATATTTAGAAGATTTCAGTAAGATGTTGTCTTCTTTAATGTTCTCATTTAATAATTATAAAGGAACAGCGGAGAAGCGTAACATGACGCTTGCTTTTCCGTTTCGCGATATCCGCAAGAATTCTTGAAAGAAGGACTATCCGCGTCCTTTGGGGCACCGGTAGACCCCTCGGCGTCCTTTTGAACATACTGGAACAACGAAGGACGAATCGAACTGTGAAAAAGTAACTGTCCTTTCCTGCTTGCTGCATCCACAGTTGCTTCGAATAAAAGAAAAAGTACATGAATACAAGTGCACAAAGTAGCAAGTACACCAAAGTACGTACCGATTACCAAGAACAAGTACCGAGTACTGAAAACGTGTATCATTATTTGATGAGTATTTGGGTAGTCATATAGTATTGTGAGATTGGCCGTGATGTCTTTGTGGCTGCGTATGTATATCGTCGATGCAATGTTGAGTTATTTAAAATAAAAATGATCCCTAATTCTCCCAAGGTTGGGTAAAATTATGTATTACTTAAGGCCATGGGCGCCCGCAGAAAATTTTCTAGGGGGGGGGGGGGGGGGGCAAAATATTTTTAGTAATCTTTTAATGTAGTTTTAATTTACTTTAGCATATTTGTATGGTGAACGAACGGACAGGACACTGTAGTAATGAAGGGCATACTGTAGCAACAATTTTTTTAATAACACAATATATGTATATAACAAAAAATAGTACAACATAAATTTAAAATAAAATTTATTCTTTAAACAAGAATTGGAGTCGTCTGTTATTGATACCAAACATATCTACAATTTTGTCCATAAAGTTTTTTTTGCTGCAGTTCACTTTGTCTCTGTGTACGCTTAACATGCACAATCCAGACAGACGTTCATCTGACATTGTTGATCTAAGCCATGTTTTTACACAACGTAATGTGCTGAACGATCGCTCCACCATGTTGTTACTGGTAATGTTAGCAAAACTAGAAAGGCATACCTGACACTCGGATAAAGCTTTGTAAAAGGTAACAAGTCGATGAAATCTTGGCTACTTTTGTATTCTCGCGTTTTCCAAAAATCAAACCAACTTCAAAAAAACCAGTTTCAAAATTATCAATGTGGTATACCTGATTAATAGTAGACATTATATCCTTAAACTGTTGACGATTCAGTTTGCATAATTTCGAAGTATGTAGCAACGCTAAGTTAAATTGTGCACTGTTGGATTCACAAAATCGACTCTCCATTCAGTTAATTAGAGAATCTAAGTATGGAATATAAACTGTTTGTCTAAAGTACTCTTCAATACTTATGGTTCCCGTATTACTTCGGTGCTTTTGTCTTCCACACTGTCTTGGGATAATAAGTTCAATATCCACTTTCTGTGCAAGTTGTACTGTTTTCTCAAAAATATCCCTGAAATAGTTATCGGAATCACCTTGGTGAAGTTTTATTACACTGAGCAGGTTTTGAACTTGCAGTTGGACTTCTGGAAGATTAACTTGAACAGCTTAAAGAGCCTGAGTAACTGGTTCTAGTATGACAGAGTACTGTGAAATAATATTGAGACAAAATAAAAACGTGCTGGACTTTGATGAACAATATAACTGATGTGCAGCTTATCGTGTATTTCCACTTGCATGCAATGAAAAATCTTCCAGTTGACAATAAATATCTTCAAATTTACTAGAAAAAATCCGACGCCGTCTCACCGCTTCGTAAGAGAGAGGACCGCGCAAGCGACCCCGAACTCGTAACCAATCGTGAGACCGGAGAAATCTGTTCACAATTGGAAGCAAGGGCGTGAGTGTGAGCCCGCTGGGTAACCCACCTAGTTATCTCGCCGTTAAGGCGTTGGCCTCTTACGGGCATGTGGCGGAGCTTGACGGTGGACTGTTTGTGTCCAAGTCTTCTGCATTCACCTCACGGGGGATAGAACGACTAATCGTTAAAACTTCCTGAGGTGACGGGTTCGCCCGTTGTAGTTGACAACTCTATTTGGCCAACGTTTTGTCTCTCCACACTTTCTTTATGCCAACACAAAGTGATTTTAAATAAAAGTAACATTATTTATTTGACTATTTTCAATCAATCCAGGGGGGGGGGCAAGCCCCCCCCCCCTTCTTGCCCCCCCCCCTGCGGGCGCCCATGCTTAAGGCTGTAGTACCTCCAATGAATACGCGATTGTAAATTCTAGATTATTTTTTTCAAACGATAGCAACTTTCACAATGAAAATGAAAAGAAATAAATGCGCGCTTACCTGCAAAAATCTAACTAAACAATAATGCCCCCTCTATACGTTGGCCAATACTTTTTTTTAATTTGTTGTGTGGGGTTTTTCTACGGTCTTTATGAGCCTTGTAACACTGCGACCATTGCTGATCTATTGTGTTCGCCACCTCCTATAGTTCTGCGCTAAGCCTCGTATCATTTAAGAACTGCAACAGGCTTTCAAATGGCCAATGCTTGGCTGCATAGCTAAGGTGGAAGGGAGTCGGTGACGTGTGAAAAATGTATGAGAAATAGCGAGAGAGACATAGGCGATGCAGTCAAGCATTGGCCAACGTGTAGAGTGGCATTATGTAGAAACAGTGGCAGCGGCTTGGCGCTGTCAAGTCGCACGCGCGGCAACTGGCAAGCAAACTTCTGCGAGGGGAAATGCGCCGTGAGAAGTGGGGTGCGGCGTGTGACGATTTTGTCACGCGGAAGTATATATAAACTGTGTAGGGCAATGATCGGCAAACTTTTATGACAAATTGCCATTTTTGAAAAATATATTTCCATTTCAGAGCAAGGATTTATTTGGATAATGACATGGATAGTATTGCAGATTATACGTTATGCATTTACAAAGTGTAGTATATAGCAGTTTTAATATATGTGTTCATACGCTATTTAAGATTATCTTTATTGACTTGAAGCGTTTCATCATATATTATATATTTCTCAATGCCATAGTACGTATTAGCAACCCTTCTGCGCCGGTGACATGCAGGTGATGCTGATAGCATTATCCGACAAAACTAGAAGCAATTTCATTGACCATCATAATAAGATTGATAATGCTTTTTTTATAAAGAACTGATTAATTAATTATGAAAACCTGTTATTTTAGAACTAATAACAATAATAACATCCAGTTATTAGGTACTGCCATCTATCACATTTTTTTATAGGCTGTTACATCACAGAAATAATAAGGAAAGTTTAAAATGTCATATCTATATATTAATTTGAAACATGTTTTTTCTGTAACGGAGAGAACGGCTAGGTGTAAAAATTTGTTTGAGGTGTCTAAAAAAATCTGTCTCTGTGTAGGATGTGTCATCAAAAGAGAAAAATAGAAAAAGTCATCAAAAGAGAAAAATATGTTTTTTCCGTATTTTGCCTGTAACTGATAAGTTGAAAGAACGGCTAGGTGTAAAAATTTGGTTAGGGTGTCTTAAAAAAACTCTTGGTCTCTAGATGTTTCATCGAAAGAGAAAAATAAAAAAAAGCCACCAAAAGAAAAAAAATATTTTTAACGTGTTTTTCCTATAATCGCCAAATTGAGAGAACGGCTAGGTGTAAAAATTTGGTTGAGGAGTCTAAAAAAAGCTCTTAGTCAGGAGATAAGTCATAAATACACGGAAAAATAAAAAAAAAAGTGATCAAAAAAGAAAAACAAAAAATGTGCAATCTGCTGGATTTTTGCGCGGGGTAGGAGAGGGCGGGGTGGTGGAGGGGAGGAGGTGAAAGGTGGGCGGAAGGAGGGGGCAGTTAGGGGGGATTAGGGGGGTGAGTTGGGGTGGGGTTGGGGGGAGTTGGAGAAAGAGGTAGGAAGAGGGGAGGTTGGGAGAGAAAGGGAGGAGATTGAGAGAGGGAGGTTTAGGTTGGGGGGCAGAAGCTGGCGAAAGGGGGGGGGGGGTTGAGGGGTTTGGCGCGCGAAGGGGATTGTCTGCTTGCCGGAAAAGTCTACGGGTGACACAACCGATTTTTTTTAAATCAATATAGTTAAAAACAAAAATTCAAAGATTTCCATCATTTCACTACCATCTAGCGTATAGTTGCTAAAGTAATCTGAATTGGCGCGAAACTTTTTGTTTACTTTTTGTCACACGTATCGCGTACGTGTCGCTCTTCGATTGTTACTGTTCGTTTTCTCCGAGACCTTGGTGACTTTCCTAATAGTAGATCAAATGAGCAAGACACCGCAACGTAATCGAAATAATTCTAAGAAATATTATTTCTACATAAATAAGAAGCATCTTTCCATTTATTATTGAAACATTACTGTCACTAAAGTGACCGTCGATTTCGACGGGTTTCAGGTAGTATTAGTTTATTTGAACATTAAATCGCGTAATTATAATGTATTGAAACCTGCATACCGAATGAAAAATCAACATCTTTCTGTAAATAATATTACAGTAATAGGAGCTATAGGCTATCGTTTAAAAGTTAGTTTGTTATTATATTATTATCCTTATGCCTTCCAGTGAGGTGCTTATATTTTATTTAGCCGTTCGTTACAGTAGACAGTATTAAATTAATTATAAATCATTCAAAGTTTCAATTCAACGGGATATAAAATTATAACTATTTTATCCTTCGGTATGAGTACTCTCGTTTTCCAACATTAAAGAGGTCAACTAACTACAAACGTAATGGTGCCCACCGTAAGCACTTCCACTATATTGTATGAGTAATGGTCAGTGAGATGACTGCGGTTACGACACGCAACTAGGTGTGTAACCTTTGAATTCCAAGTCGCCCGGTAATAGTTTCACTCTTTTGTTTTCTTCGATCCGCAACTCCCAATTTCACGATGAAAGATAATAATTATTTCCCAATACTGAAATGCGGCAATTTGAATGTTACCATTTCGAATGGTGTGAGTCACGAGGTACTGGGTGCCTACAAAGTCTGCGTTTTGTATAGGTAATCAATAATATCACTACTCCAGTTACGTAACTATAGTGTGGCATGGCTGATAAAATGCCTCCGACATTTTATCTTCCGTCCTTCGGATGAGTCTTCAGCATAGTGGTTAGGTCGCCTGATCTTACGTTGTAAGGTCCCGGGTTCGATTCCCGGCTGGGTCACCATTTTCCGTTGGGATCTAATTAACGGAATTGATTTTTTATTTCTGTCGATCAAATGCAATAACAAGACACACACTTACACACATGTTACACGCATACATACATACAACACGTCATAGTAGGGTTGGTTGTAAGAAATTGTCATATGACAATAAACCCGCCCATTGTGATATTTCGCAATATAGGGTAGAAACAAACAAACAAACAAACAAACTTTTTGAAAGCGTCTTGTCTTCTGCTACTAGAACTGCAACGTTGTCCTCAAATCAGCATTTTATTATACGAGTATACTTGTATAGCATATTATTATTTATACAAGGTATTTTTTAAAAATTTATTTTCCCACAGAGTGATACTAGCATTCTTCAAAATGATTCTGCATGGATTTAATTATACATGGATAGGTAGGTAATATAAATGTAGATAAAAAAACATTTTTTCAGCAATATTTTAACCTTTTAAGGACCATGGGACATATGGGTCCCATTATTTAACAAATCATTTTATAAATTATCGAAACCAAATAATTTTTAATTTATATATTTTCCGGGTTATAGAGACATCAGAATCTTATTATTAGCAAAAAATACATAATTATTTAAAAATATATAGTTTTTTTTTTTAAACATCGTAAATGACCAACGAACTCGAATTACCAACGAAGGTGAATAATTATTTTAAATATTTATCGCAACTTCTTGAATTTGAAATTTATTTTTTAGTACATACTGAATCTTATTGAGCTAATAAAATCATATTTATTAATGTACAAATTTAATTTATATCTCTTAGGACCATAGGGATATATACATATGTCTCATCAATTTATAGAAAATCTATTGAACCAATTTTCACAATACTTGACATATATGTTACTTACTTCGCGCTTTTACAGGTTTATGTATTATAAATCTACATGCTCTACCGCATAGCTTATGGTCCTCGAAGGGTTAAGGAAGCTAGAAAGTCATGGATGAAATTCGGTAAAAACGCTCAAAGACTTGTGAGGGTCATAGCAATAGCTATGGAGATATTTACAATATGAAAAATCTTACGTTATGCGGAGTCAAAGAGTTGTAGAATACTCTTAATAAATTAGAAACCTCTAGAAGTTTTCTAGTATTTTACTAAAATCGACAAAAAAAACACAATTTTTCCAGTAATTCCCTAGTAATCACTAAAATGTAAAATAAAAATGAAAAATGCCCTGTTTGCACATAATTAAATATATCAAAGCCGGCAAGGAAGTAGGTAAAAAACAAAATTAATAAGAAAGGTAAATATTTCCGAAACGGTCCAAAATCGGATAATGAATATAGGATGTCCTCTATCAAGACAAATGAAAGGAAACTCTTCCGGTCGAAGTAGACCAGGAGCATTCCTATGCTCAGATACAGGCCTTAGTTGACCATAGTTAGATGAGTTTTAGGCAGGTGCCAAACACGATGTGACGTTTTCTCTGAACTGTTTATGTTTGATTATTGAACTTGTTTGGTATAATTAGTCGTAACCATTGTAATAAGTACTTATAAATAAATAATAAATATGCCTGTCACTCCTCTAATTCTGCTTTAAGCTTTATACTCCTTAATAATTCTTTGGTGGAGCTTGCTTTCTTTGTATGATTATAATAATAATAATTCGAAATATGAGCTTCGATGCTGGATAAAGAAAAGCTGTGTAGTAATTCTTAAATAATAATGTTTAATGAAAATTGTTTTAATGCAATATTTTGATTGTAGCTGTGTTCCGATTATACGACATTTTCATAATCGAACAGTACCCTGAAAATTTAAATCTTTTCTACTGTTTTAGATCTAAACCACCAAAGAAATGGACGAATATAATGGATGAATAATATTTTTATTGAGCAAGTTAATAAATATATCGCACATCCGGTAGAACAAAGTCAGAACTACATTTTATAAAAATTTTACAGGAGCGCAAATTAAAATGATTTTATTATTTGGAACCAAGATTTTGACGTTAAATCATTGTTTTATTAATATGACTATACGTTATTTAAATCAGGATGTACTTACGCATTATACGTATTTAAAAAAATAAAAATTTAAATATTGATTCCAAAAAAAAATGCATTTAAAGCATTGACATCCTACAATTGTGTTATTATTGCACTAAAGTTTATTGCTTAATTTAGTTGTGACATCTTTTTTCTACTGCAAAAATACATATTTTATATTTTAATGAATATTTATTCACATTTATGAATAACAAATCAGTCTAAACATCTTCTAAAATGTAATGGCACAAGTAATCATAGCTTTATTCACAATAGGAAATTATATATTATATTAAAAGTAAGTAAAACAATTAAAAAACAGGAGAAATTAAAAGTTGATATCCATCATAAAAGGTAGCAAAAGTGTACGTGTGTATGTGTGTATGTGTGTGTGTAGGTATGTGTGTATTTGAGTGTATGTGTGAGTGTGTATTAATAATGTAAGTTATTCTTCTTCTTATAATAAAACTAGTTGCAAAAACATTTATCATAAAGTAAGTAATGTATAGTAACAATCAAAAAGTAAGCTTTTCTTTATTCTACTTTTTTGTCTTTTTTTATAAAAGTAGGAAATGGAGATTCCGTTCAAAATAAAAATTCTAAAATATTATCTAAACATCTTTTTGGTATTGAGATCAAAACAGTGAATTATAAAAATAAGCATATTTCTTGGGCACAATGTTGTCACGAATCAATGTTGTCAAGTCATTTTTATTTCGTCCTGTGATGGTAATTTTAGTATTATACTCAGGTTTCAATTGCATATCTTGGATATTGACCACTCACTGCCCACGCAACTGACCAATCGGATGATTTTGCACCGGAAACCCGTCCTTTTTTTGCATAGTGCTACAATGTCACTCGCACCATCTAGCGAAATCTATTAAAACTAGTAAAGTGTACCGGACGTGTAATAGATTTTGAAACTGTTTGGCATTCATAAGTCACTTTTGGAAATTTTGACAATTTGTGACTTTGTTCTACCGGATGTGCGATATAACCAATTATTTGTCGAAATAATATTTTGTATGTCAGAAGCTGTCAAGGATTAACTGACTTGCCAGCTCACTCAGGCAGGGTGTTTTTTACCCACCCTATACCAACTTCAACAAAGCGGCTAGGCACAATTGAACATTTTATAAATTGCCTGTCATACTGTCGGAGAAACACACATATCAGTTTATCTAAACGCTTACATCTTCGCTAATGTCCAATCAATTATTGCCGTCAGTGGCTCCTACACCTACCGACTGTCAAAATAGCACCTTTATCAGTCTTCATCGTTCGACTCCCATTGTTGTGCTCGTGCCGTTCGAAACTATAGGTGCTAGATCTCATTTCGTCACCGGCAAGGACGCTCGTTGTTCCAAACTGGCCAGTTATGCAATCGCATTTTAAAACAGAACACACCTAAAAAGAAAGTGTAGATATACGATATTTATCTACATTAGATCATTAGGTCTCTCACGGGAATTACACGTAAATGGCGAAACCAAACGGCAATATGCGAGATTGGTTTGGATAATATTCGAAATGCATTCTCTCACATTTAAGGAAACTCACATTTAAGGTAATTTACAAATCCCATAGGACGAATTAAATACTTTTGCATGAGAGGAAAACAAATTTTGTATAAACGGCCTAAGATGCAGTACAGAGCACAGGCAGGGCGCACTACAACGGGCGAACCCGTCACCGCAGGAAGTTTTAGCAATAGTGATCGTTCTATCTCCCGTGAGGTGAGCGCAGATGACAAAGATAATACAAATCTTCCGTCTAGCTAAGCCAACATGCCCAACAGCGGCCAACGCCATACGGCGAGGCACCAGGAAGGTACCCAGCGGGCAGCCTCGCCCCCTGTCTATCAGTTTTGGAAGGATATCTTCATCTGGAATTAACCACCAGGATGACTTCAACCTCCTGAGTGGTTTCCGGTCCGAAGTCGCTTGCGCGACCTCTACCTGCCGTACATTTAGCGGTGATTCGGTTTGAATCTATTTCGACCAATGATATTTTTTGCCCGGCTCTGAATTCAAGATCAGGTAACTATTTGGTCATTTCAAGAGTAGTTGATGGCAGGTCAACATCCACCTCCGCTGCTTTGGAGACAGTATATTTCCATAGTCCTCAGACTCCTTCAGCCATTAGTCAGAGTGCACACCAAACCGCCCAGTAGTGCCGGAAGGCAATCCTCCAGGGGAAACCGATCCACCAGCCTTGAGGCCTGAATACGTCACGATTCGTAAGGGCTCGGATATGGCCGCCAGATGTCGGTTACTCAGCCCCAAACTTTTTAAAGAGTAATTCAAACGTTTGGGGTTCGAAAAAAGTTCGAAATTCAATTTTTTTAATTATTATGACTCCTCCCTTCCCACCTTGCCCTATGGGTGTTTACTTTTCAGAAAAAAAATGTTTAAGTGGAAACATGTAATTATGCGTAAACTTGCGTTGTATTTGAAATTTAATAATTTTGTATCTATTGTATTGAAACAGATGTATGTTTCGTGAATAATATTAATATTAATAAATAAATAAATAACTACATAAAACATAAAAAGTGCAATTGGTACCATGACGTCATCGTGTCAAAAAGGCGTGTACAACCAGTCTATTAATTACTGTTCGAATGACGCTCGTCAACGCGCCGTTCCAGGTATGCTAATTGCGTCCTACTTGTATTGGCAGCCAATAGTCGAGGCGGTTGACGCCTGTCACCGCGCCGCTATTGGTGACCTGTCAACGAACTGGGCGGTCTCTGATCACAGCTGCACCTGCACGCAATCAGGCAGCTACCTATCGCGTCAAGTGCCGGAAACGGAAGTCGTCAAACTGGCCTGCCGTCAGATGACGCGCGGCGCAGGCGTCTCGACGCTTCATAGCACTGAATGGAAGTCCGTAAGCAACTTAACGCCATTGATTATATAGCGTATTAGATTGATCACGCCGTACTACGTTTTTCTGGATATGTTGCTAAGGGACTAATCGCATCAAACCGCTATTCAGCAACCGCAAAGATTATATAAGTCCACCATCGATTTCAACGATATATCTCCGATTTCGAAATAATTTCGAAAACTGCGATGATTAAAATGTGGCCGAGCTTAAAAATATTACATCACAATTTTTAAATATAGCTCAATCCTTCTTTTGATCCTTCAGGTTATCAAATATACAAAAGTATTCTTGAATCTTTTTCTTTGAATCCGAATGATATCTACAGGTCGATTATTATAACTTGAGCGGTTTCAATGTACACATGAATGTATATAGTAGGTACACATAAAATGGGAAGTTAATATGTCCCCATTTATATTGCGAGCTTTGAATTAGAAAATGTGTCAACGGATATAAATAATAGGATGATGACTTATAGCACGCATTGCCGCGTGCTAGTTGCGAGGGAAAGAGATAACATGCCCTTGCCGAGCAAGGCTCTGTCCTTTTACTTTCCGGCCTACCAACCGACGAGGAGGGAAAGTATTGTAAACGCGCAATTTTTTAGATTGATGATCTAGATTTTTAAAAATTTCGAAAGTATTCATATGGAGCCCCCCGTGACGATTAAGACCATTTCTAGATTGAATTCTGTCTGTGTGTCTGCCTGTCTCTCTGTGTCTGTCTTTCTGTCTGTGTGTATGTCTGTGTGTGTGTGTGTGTGTATTCCTACACGAATGCGCCCAAACTGGTAAGCCGACTGCGCTGAAATTCGGCTTGCAAGCTTTCTTTGGTCATGGCAAGAGTTTTAAATATTGTGGTTGAAATCGGTCCACCGCGCACTAATCATGGTATCGATAATAGATATATCGGCATTAATTAAAACGAAAAAAAATACCGGGATTTCGAAAAGTGCGATGATTAAAATGTAGCAGAGCTTTTAAAAACACATCAACATTATTAATTATACGCTAGAAATTTCCTTTGTATCCTTCCGATTATCAAACAAACAAGTGTATTCTTTGTTGTTGTTTGTTTTTTTGGTATATTTTTGTCACGGTCTGTTGCAGCATATTGAATTAGGTCAGACAAAGAGAATAAAATATTAACCTTTTTGTTTAACATCAGTTATAAAATTAATTAATAATTATTCTAATTAGTTATTTAACATCAGTTAATAATTATTTCAATCAGTTATTAAACATCAGTTAATAATTATTTTAATCAGTTATTTAACATCAGGTAATAATTATTTTAATTAGTTGTTTAACATCACTTAATAATTATTTTAATCAGTTATTAAACATCAGTTAATAATTATTTTAATCAATTATTTAACATCAGTTAATAATTATTTTAATCAGTTATTAAACATTAGTTAATAATAATTTTAATCAGTTATTAAACATCAGTTAATAATTATTTTAATCAGTTATTAAACATCAGTTATTACAACACCAATTATATAATTATATTACAACACCAATTAAACAACATCAATTATTTTATTCAGTTATGCTACTGAACTTTTTTATTTGTCTTTAAGATACGAGTACTTAAACTAGTATCATGCAAAAAGCTTGTAATAACTACCTGTTACTTACAGTAGCATGTATATTACTACCTATAGTATATTGTAACACGTCTAAGAGCGGTCAATTCGGCAATTGGATACGAATTTAATGTACATTTTTTACATTACATTATATATTTTAATTTAATGTAATGTACTAGTCGTAAACTTAATATTCTCGCTTAACTTAAACTTAATATATCACAGGTTGTCGTCGCTATACCCGCGCCTTTTGGCAAAACTTGCTTCATCATGCTCGTATAGGGGAAGTAGACAGCCGTATAGAATTACTAATTAAAAACAAATGATTGTGTTGGATGGAAGACACATCTGCGATGCGCGGGGGCGTCAGCGACCCACCCCAAATGGATCGGGATAAGCATATGTTCGATTCGCCCGCGCCTCGAGGCAATAACGGGCAGGTTTACACTTTCGGTTGTTTCGACATAGTTTGGACACGCGAATCAACAATTTATTAAATGCTTAATTATTGTGGGCGATGGGTTTTAGGAGAAAATACGCAGGATCGAGGATTTTGGTAATGGTCGAAAGACACAGTTCACTTCTCGTATCTACGAGTACTTTGAATTTTTATTTATTTATATATTTATCTCTTATTTAATATGATTAAATTACCTATAATTAGTTATACATGGCAATACAGAGTTTAGAGCCCTGGAAATATACTAAAGAGTGCTGATTCCACGACATTTTTTTACTTCTTTAGGCAGAGCCTGTATTGATTATGATAAACAAAGATTATGATAAACATGAGATTGCAGGGAGTTGCCTTTTTAGTATATTAGTATATATATGGGATAAATATTATAGGTATACAATTTTTCACGAAAACTTAAGTTATTAAATTAAGTACGGAGATATATTAATACAGTTATAAAGTCATAAAATAAAGATAATATGAAATAATATATCTATGTTTATCTAACAACGCTGATTACTAAAACTCACAGTCTCCCGCGTTAAGTTTATCAAATAGTATGTTACCAGTCTATTATATTAGGCGTTATTTTGATATCTTTTTTTAATAGACCTGGCCTAGATGTTTCTCTGTCTTATGTCGATACTGGTCGGCTTGAGGTTGTCTCGTTAGAGTTCCTTCCTGTAGCATATTAAGACCTGTTTGTATATTGTCTTTACTCTAATACCAAGACCCCCGTAAAGCTGATCAGAATAACGGTATGGCTTCCTGGCTATAACCCTAATCAAGGCCTTTTGGACTTTTATCAAAGGATCTACATTTGTTTCGGACATTCCGCCCCAGCCTAGTTGTTCGCATATTAGCAGGGATTGGGCTAGTGCATAGTATAAATCAACAAATATAAAGAAAATTCAAATCAAATCACATTTATTGTCTTCAAAACTTTTATATAGTTGTTCAGACACAATACTTTATATAGCCACTTAATCAGTGGCGTAACTAAAAAATTGAAATTAACAAATTGAGCAAAAGGCCCCTCCCCCTACTTGCTTACATTCATTATTATATAGGATGTAATTACTGTATACCTAGCTACATTACATATTTATATTGAAACTACAATATAAATTGGTGTATTCATTTGGGGGCATTGCCCGAATATGTTGCGGAACAAGTTCCCAAGAACTTCAGTGGGTCACGTGGGATCACATAGAAACATTTTTGAAAGAGAATGTTGGAAACATTTCTTCCTACATTAATACGACGCTACTGAATTATATTTCTCCACCTTTGGTTAGTGAGAAATTAAAATATTGATAGTTTCTGTTACTTTATTTCAAGTAGAGAAGATTATAAATACCCATCCTATTATTACAAATGTACACTTTTTAATATCAACATATTTAAATAAACTACTTAATGTAATATAAAAAATATGAACAAATACATTTCTAGAATGGTTTTCGTCTTGATTTGACTCTGCAAAATCATCGATCAGTTTTGATCCATCCATTTTTGGGACGTTTCATCCATCAGAGTTGGAATGTCGATCGTAATGGAAGTTTAATTTTTTATTCCCTCAAAATACCGTGGACTTAATGTTTAAATAACTTAATGTTTAAATAAATAATTTACCCTAATGTTTAATTAAAAATCAATACTAAATATTTCTTAAAGAACCCACCACATAATTTACAATAGTCATATTGAAAGTACAGTTTAAATTGCCATGATATATAAAATTCAATAGTCCTTCATGTACAATACAAGTACAATACAATTAATTGTCGGGGGAATTAAAAATAATAATAATAATAAAATAATAAATAAAATGTAAAAATATCAACTAAAATAAATAAAATAGACATGGAAATCGTCATCTAATTATAATTCGTTGATATTATACAATTCTCCCTCAATAAGATAGCCTTTTAATTTCGATTTACACTGGGCAATTTTCCCGTTTTTAAGTATAATTTTATTATTTTCAGTCAGTTTATTGTAACACACCATTCCAACGTAATTTGGATCCCTTTTGAATATTGGAATTTGGATCGCTTTTGAATACGTACTAATTGGTTTCCAATGTTTCAAATCTCCAAGGTGGTAGTATTTTAGGATGTCAATATTCCATATTAGAGAGGAGTTATAATAAAAGAAAACGGGTAACCCCCTTTTTCACGAGAGCCCCTCATGCTAAAAGAACTCATCAGGTCCCCTCGTCAACGAATTCGCCCTCATGGCTGAAGGCTGCCTCCCTACGTTTCCGCTTCCTCCCGGTCCTCATGCGGGATAATGTCAAACATTATCGTAGCCGGTGCGCTGCAGCGCGTGCTGAGTGCCTGGTCACAGGATAAACATAGATGATTATACTAACACATCAGATACGTCATGGGTTTGACAGCGACCATTTCGCCGCCCTTGTAGGCGGGGAGGGGGCTGCGCGGGTATTTATAGAGTGTGAGTTTTTAATTAGTGACATTCTTGAAGTGGGTGAATCAGTACGAGCAAACAAGAAACTTTTGATTAAAAAAATTGAAAACAAATTGTAAATTTAAAAATCTGAGTGATAAATAAAAGTTTGGCAAAGTGTTGAGCGCGCTGCGCCATCTATAAATAGGTAAAATATCGCGAATAAACAATATTCGCAATATTTTACCTACCGCTAGATGGCGCAACGCCCTCAACTCTTTTAAACTATATATTTTTTATTACATTATTTTTTTCAAATAAATAAAAAAAAACGATAAAGCAATGTATTTAAATAATTATTGTTTGTTTGTAACTCTGTTATGCGCTAATCGATTTTATATAGTGTTACGTGTGAGGTACTTACTATTATTATTATTATTGCATAGGTACATAACACAATTGGCAGGCTTATAATATAAACAACGATATCTTACAGCGATCCTTTATCTGTTATCGTGTCGTATCTGTTTAGAATGCACTCTATTCTCCGTTTAATCTGTGGTCTGGTGTATGGCGTGTGTTGAAGCGGGATTCGCAGACGCATATATGATTTGTTTTCCCATGAAATCGAGCGAGTGAGTTTGATGAGATTCGTGCACGCGACCCGCGCCTGATCTGTCATGCCGGTCACGTGGCCTTAAGTACACTGCTACCCGCGTTGTGTTGCATTGAACACTTGCGGCAAATCGACACTTGCGAGATTTTTCGCGAAGCTTAAAACGTATACAATATAGACTATCCCATTTGGTTATCCGAATACCAAAAAAATTATATAAGTATACTAAAATTTTTTCATATAACTTTCTACACAAAACCTATATATTGAAGACCACCCTAAACATCGCATATCATAATTAAAATTAAAGATGTACACTATATAACTACAAAGGTTTTAAGTATACGTATTATACGAAAAGTTAAATAAAAGTCTGAAGTTTCATGACGCTGAAGTATTATTTCATAATATTAAATTTTTTATAATATTACATATCCTATTCTATTCTATATAACCGAACGTAATGACAGCCTGATCGCGAAAAAGCAATATCCTAAGTAAAATACCAACATTCCTATATACGGTTGTTTTTGCTTAGTTAGGTATGCGATGAGCCAATCAATGGCTATGGGTTTCATTTGTTTCTCCTGCACGATTTATAATATTTTTTAATCGAATATCATAGCCTTTCTTCTGTAAATTTTATTGTTCGTAATAAATAAATAAACAAATGAAATTATCTTACCAGAAATATGCAGAAAAATCTCGATAAAAACGACCCAAAATGACTCGTTTTTTCAAATTCGGATTTTAAAAATAATATTCTTTGAAAAGATTGAAGTCATTAAAAATTCATTGTTTTTTCAGTAAAATTCAGCAAAGTTTTTAAAATAAAATCCAAGCGATCCATTGTTAGAAAAATTATTTTTGGAAAAAATCAATTTTGGAAAAAAAAACGAGTAAACTTTTAAAGGTACCAATTTATTTCAAGTATTTTTGAACTCCTGGACGCTGAGGTTATTACTGAAAGATTTCTTATTTTATAACTGTCCGAGGCATTTAATAGTATAGATCATTCTATTCTGTTAAGAAAGCTATATTATCACGGAATAAGAAACCAGGAACTAAAAGTGTTAGAATGATATTTGAATGTACGCACACAAGCGAAGAAAGCCCAGAATAGTCTTAGCAAACTACGGCCATTCAGGAAAGAAGTTCCACAAGGCTCTATCCTGGAGCTATTTCGTTTTTCGACCTCTCAGTGACTAGAGCACTCACATATAGAACACTATAAATATAGAAGACTTGGATTATTTCAATGTTTACCAAAGCAACTTATTCTAAATTGAGCGTCAGATGCCTTGGATATAGTCACTTCAAAATAACAATCATAAATATTCTTACAATTAGATTTTTCTCCATTTTTACGATAATATTCGCAAATTGAATTATTTACACTTAAACTTCCAATTTAATTTTGTGATTGCAAATCTTTATTGTATGTCATCATTATATGAATACATTGTATTTTTTAATCTCAACGATAATATCTATTTATTAGGCAGACTTTCCTACTATACGATCCGCATTACAAAGTGGCGAGTCAGGTAATTTATCATCGAAATCGTGCTATCTCTTTCGCACTTGCACGGCCTTATGGAGCGATACCTGTAACCGTAGTGTAAGTAGTTTTACGCATTAAAAAGGAATGTCGATAAAGTAATGAAACGAGGGAAATAAATATTACTTCAGTATTGTTTCATTACGATAAATATTAAATAAGTTAAAAATATAAATATTGATATTGAATTATTAAAATAAAAATATAAAAGTATCAAATTTATAATAGTTGACAATAAAATAATTGTTATACAAAACAAATTAAACTAAACAAAGAAAGTCAGCAAGCTATTCATATTCGTCTTCACTGTCACTATCGTCTTGTAGAATAATAACATGACAATGGGTGTCAATTATATGTGCTTTGGCCAGGTCTTCGTTCTGGAGATTTTTGAATTCGATTCCGAATTCGATCTAGAGTTCGTTCGCTCGTTCCACAAACTAATGCTGCCAACTTTCTTGGTTGTTGAAAATCAATTTTCCTTATGACATCAGGGTCTTCTTTCAACTTATGCAACCACTTATCAATGTTAAGAATGAAATGCCGGCTTTGCTGGTTAACGTCACTTCTTAACTTGGTCAAATTAGTTTTGCAAAAATCTTCCATCATGATGTAGATTCACAAATAGAGTTCGTATAACGAATAAGTTATGCTCCTTGACATTAAGCCTTTTATAGCAGAATATTTTGTTATCAACAATGCCTAATGACCTACATAATACGCATAATAATTATAGTAGACTAAAACTAATTTGGCAAAAGTGTCGTTAAAATGTCATAAAATGTCGAAATCGAACTGTTATGGTTAATAGTTCGATTTCGCCACAATTAATAGTCCTAATCGGTTAGCTACTTACCACCTATTACGGTATTTGCTCACCGCTTTTGGCTAAATCTAGAAATTTTATCTATCTATCTAATTTTAGCAGGTAAAAGTCTTTTCATTTTTCGGATTAATATATAGCCTATGACACTCACAAATAATGTGGCTTTCTATTGGTAAAAGAATGTTCAAAATCGGTTCAGTAGATCCAGAGATTACTTCCTACAACGTCACAAACTTTACCTCTTTATATTATTATTATAGAAGTATAGATTACGATACGGTCGCGGTTCCATACCTATGTCGTATTATCTCTTTAACTATTTATGCATTAAAAGGGAAATATCTTTTGTTTTAAACACTTGAGACGATAAATTTACTTATTTTGATAAGAATTCATAATTAATAAAATGTAACAGTTAGACATATGCTGTCGCTGACTTTTTTGTAGGCATTATCAACCTCTACAACTTTACTCTAGAACTTAATCATATATCTCTCATCGTTAAGGCAGTGTTAGTTAGAAACGTTTTTGTTCGACCGCTTATTCTCCGACTTACTTTGCAAATCCGACTACCACGAAAAAGTCTTTTCATTTTTCGGATTAATATATAACTTATGACACTCACAAATAATGTGGCTTTCTATTGGTAAAAGAATTTTCAAAATCGGTTCAGTAGATCCATAGATTACATCCTACAACATCACAAACGTTACCTCTTTAAAATATTAGTATAGATAAATATTTTATCGACATGGTACCATTCCTATGTTAGTCGCCAGTTTGTACTGCGGATACTATAGTACGTAGCAATAATTTTCTACGTACCTTTATTTATTTTTATAATCTTTAGATTCTCTAAAAGAAACTCTAATTGAGTTCTTATATTTTCATTATTTTACTTTGTGTTATTAGTAGGTACGCTTTCTTTTACTACAACGATAACATCTCATATATTGTTGTACAATATAATATTTTTATTTCTATACATACTCAAAATATTAATGTAATTATTTTAAACCTTTAATATCAGATCGTCATAATTTTATTTCCACTTTCTAAATATTTATATCATTGTAATGTCTAAAAGAATGTAAAGAACTGAATGACTCGACTGTGTAAGAACCCCTACCAATTATCTTTACGGATAAAATAAAAATATAAATTCATAATATACACACGAAAAGAAGTCTAGATACCTAAATAAAATTATATAAAGAATTTAATATGTGTCTAAGTATATATTCTAGGTATTTTCATATCACTTTCTAACGCGTTGTTTTAAAATAAGGACTAAAACACCCCTCTTTAATAACATAATCAATTATTATAATCGTCTCTACCAGCGTGTTGCACGTCCCCACCCGCAGATGGATGGGGTTTGCTACTTAGTTGAGAATAGTGAGGTTGCTGGATTACATTCTATTACTAGCCGGATACGATAAATCTGGTAAATATCGTACATAAAAGAAGAGAGAATTTCGTAAAATTAATTGTTTAATTAATTTTCAAGTTGTTTTTTATTGCATTAAATGATAGGTTGACCGGATCGTCCTCAGAATTTAAAAAGGTAGCGACCTTTCGATTCGACTATAATAATATATTTATTATCAAAAACCTTCACAGTAATTAGGTAGAATATCATAGATAATAATTTATAAGGGATTACTTGAGATGTTTTTAGAATTGATTATAAATGGTATTAGATTGCTTAGCTTCATAGTACGATTTCATCACCCTTCCGAAACGGCAAAATGCAGTTGGCGCAGAGGGCATTGACGAGGCCAAACTAATAGCAATTTATTTAGCGATCTATTATTTGTTTACCGATTTATGGTAAATATTTTCTTTTCTTAAAGCACTGATTGATTAGAAAAACCCAATAATTTAACCAATGATAACAATAATCACATTCAGTGCCGTCGCTTTTTTATATATGTACGCTTATTTCATCACAGAAATAATACGTAGATTATTATTGTGTTTCCTAATTGATAATTTTTGTTTTGGTTTTATTATTTTATTTTTATTATTTTATTTTTATTATTTTATTTTTATTATTATTATTATTATTTATTCCGTAGCCGGCGATTGGGGAGGGGGTCACCCTCGCAGCCAATACGCTGCTGTCGGTGCCGCTGGATCTCGTACTCCATTCACGATTCGCTTCCATTCTTGACGATTTTTTGCCACGTCTCGAGCATCCCTAGCCGATAATCGTTGATTTTTAAGGTCGTCTTTGATGTTATTTAGCCAGGTTTTCTTCGATGCCGATCGCTCAATTCTCCATTCTGTCGGACGGTCTCGCCAAAGAAGTTTACGTGGCAAGCGATTATCGTTCATTCGGCAAACAATTTACTATTTATTGACGTGACAACGTCTTATAAATCGATGGAGCCTGCTGCACGCACGAAAAAACATGACACATGCGGCGTTACCTCGCTCTGAGACATTCCATTTATTATATTTATTATTCAATATAAATGCTGCCATCTACCGGTTGCGCCAAGAATTATTTACTAACCTCAGTCTAAAATAGTTTGAATGAAAATCACTAGATTGATTTAAATTCTTGACATAATTTTATATGTATTCTTGATATACGGAATGTTATTACTGAACGGACAATTTTCTTGTGGGTGGGTACAAGGAAGTGCAACGAAGTAAGCAACTTTTATTAAAAAAAATTTATAAAAGTATGAAAAGCTATCATTACGATGCGTTATCTAGCGGTTGGTAAAATGTCGCTGATATTGTTTATTTACCACGTATTACCTACCACTAGATGGCGCAGCGTGCTCAAACGCTTCTCAAACCGTTATTTAACAGTTTGAGATTTCAAACTTTCAAATTAAAAAAACAATAAACTTTAAACAATAAACAAATATGCAATTATACTGCTATACAATAATACATTTACATGTTGTAGTCAAATCGGTGAGTACCTATAACAGCATATATTTTTGGGTGTTTGTAATAAACAATATCAGAATCTTAAATGAAACTGCTTCAAATGCAACCATTCCATCAGTATTTTCTTATGACGTCACGTTTAACTATCGTCAGTAAATCGACTCGATATTTTGATTGTAGGTTATGAAACTAACAGTTCAGAATATATCTATTTCATAAAATAGTATTTTAAATTGCTAACATATAAAATTGGTGTCTTCCTTGGAACAGGCGCTGCCTAGTTAGAAGTGATGATGAACCATTTTACTTAAATAAATTTTATGTATTTTCTTTAATAAATAAAATACAACAAAAATAGTATTGGTCGATTTAAACTCGCGGCGGTTTTAATTTTATAGATATATCCATCCCTCATGATGACAATCTTGATAAGGCAGAGAGAGATGAAACTATGAATTTAAACAAGTAATATGATGCAGAGGTAGTAATACTATATTATATACTGCCAACAAAAAGCAGAATTGTGAGAAGGTTTCTGCATTTGTAGCCCTTGGCCACCTAGGCCTGCTTCGATAATGTAGAACCTGCCTTAGTGGTTAATTTGGTCTAAATGGACAAGTTTTAAATTTATGTAACGAAAATTATAATAGTTATTTGTTAAATCGTACATATACTACTAAATTCGCACGACTGAACACTACTCACTGTTACATCCCCTCGCCCTGTGACATGAGTGGCTGACGCTGTTGACTGTTGGGGGCGACAGGTTCCCACAGAATCAAATTGGATCTCGGTTCTTGTGAGAGCCATCCGCAATATTGTCCGTGTTATCGAGGGTGGTGCACACTGCACTGAATGGGGGTCGGCGTGACGGCGCGACCGCCCCACTACAATGGAAGCGAATGGGAAGATTATTATTGCGAACGTGTGCATCTCCCTTAATGGATTGTCATCAATTATAGTATACAAGTACGTCGTTTGTATCGCGTTACAAAATAGAGAGGTAGCTATATTTATGGCTGGGATATTTTGACGTGAGAAGTTATTTGGTTAAATATATGTATATACTAGCTAACCCGGCGAACTTCGTACCGCCTAACAGTCAATGAATGCCGTGTTAGGGATTAGCCGAACTTAATTTATGATTTTATGAAAGTAATACAATGAATATGTACCAAATAAATATTAAGTTCACTAGTTTATTAAGATAATAACACAAAAAGAAATATAAAAGTTTAAAAAATTAAGTATATCAATCGCGTGTCAGCAAGACATGATTGAATTATTTACATATTGTGCAGCATGGGATGAACTCGGTTTAATTCTCTTCATTGAAGAACCTTGTGATATACGACATTTTTTGTCTCAAGGCTCGACATCAGGCTCAAGAAGAACAAATAAAGCGGATGATTTACCGACACATGAACATGCCACGTACAACTGTCTATGAGAAAAATACGGATTTACATTTGGTATGGGATTTTTTTCTTTTATTTTTTTCCGTCAATTTTCCAATTTTTGTTGTTATTAGATATTCTGCTATTCGGGGCGGAGATATACAACAAAACAAAAACCATGAAAATCGCTCCAGCCGTTCTCGAGTTATACGTCGTCGAACAAACCCGACTTTGTTTTATATATATAGATGTAACGTCAGCCGCATTGAAACACTGGTTCACGTCAGCGGACGTGGTCCGTACAGAGCTATAGGTGACCGCCCGCGTACTGCCATATGACGTAATAAAAAACCGGTGGCCTCGAAGATAATTGGAAGCTTGGAGAGCTTAATTTATGGGACAAGAAGAACAAGAAACTATGACATACATTAAAACAAACATCTAATATTTAAGTGTATTTATATATGAATGTTACATATGGATGAATGTTATATATGAATGTTTATACATGAATTACGAAATGTAACATAGTCTCATTATATTTTCAAGACTCCATTTGTCGTCAGGCAATTAGGTGAACCCTTATCGCTAGCGGTATAAATCAAATATGAAAAGCTTAGATAGCATTAATACTTGTGATATAAATACTTCTGATATACTTTAATCGTTATACTTTTTGGAAAGTAAATAATATGAAGCCAGATTTCTAAGCAGTGCTTTTTAGTAACATATTTTTAAACGATGTGAAGATTAAGAAGTCATAAATTCCTTTTTTTTCTAGAAATAAAATAATTGAAGATCAATAATTGATATTTATCCCAATTTATTAATATTTATGTCTATACCGTGTAAACTGTTCAGTATATTAATTAATACACGAAAACACCTACATGAGAAAAATATGGAATATTTTAAAAACTATTAATATCCAAAATTAAAGATTAATTACAATATAAAAATAAAGTATAATTTTTAATTGAATTTGTTATAATGTATTATTATATTGTACTATTATACTTTATAATTTATTTATTTATTGCATACTATCTGGAGAGCAATTCAAAGAAATCTTGGATTTATAAAGTTACTTAAACCATTATAACATTCCTAATAATGTAATATTTATTGTAATATTAGAGTCCTGTCCACCCTAGAACCATAAAATCAATGCTAGAACGGACTAGTCCCAGTTGGGTGACAATGAAATAAGCAAAAGGTTAAGGTTTTGCTATTCGGTTCCTATTATTTTTGTAAGGAAAATCAATGTTTTATTATAATTAATTCTTGAATAAATAAAATAAATGAATGATTCCCTTAAAGTGATTTCTGAAATTTTATTTAATTTTTGAATAATGTCATATCATTAATGAACCTGGCATAAGCTATTTTTTAATCGTTTCTATTGCAGATACATTAAAATTAACGGAATTGCATTTTCAACTGTCGATTTCAACTGTCGATCGAATACAATAACAAGACACAAACTTACATACATGTTACACGCACACATTCATATACACCTTAATAGGGTTGGTTGTAAGAGATTGTCATATGATAATAAACCCGCACATTGTGAAATTTTATTTTATTTGTGTGTGTGTTATAGAGTGTGTTTATGTGTGTGATTGTGATGTGTATTTAATGGGTGTGTGTAAGTACATCTACGTGTATGTGTCATAGTTGTGTATATATGAGGGTGTGTGATTCTGCACAGGTATGTATCTGTTCAAGCTTTTAAGGTCTGGTCTATTACCGCTCTGATAAACTAGTTTTTGCCCATTGAGAATATGTATGTCTAGTTCCTGAAACGATTCATCATAGGCTTCCATAATTTGATGCAGAGTTGAATTCCTCAATAAATTTCGCAATAAAGAGTACAAACAAACAAACAAACAATTTTACTGACAAATTGGTGGGCCAGGGAAAGGGGGAA
Source organism: Micropterix aruncella (assembly GCA_944548615.1). Classification (NCBI taxonomy): domain Eukaryota; kingdom Metazoa; phylum Arthropoda; class Insecta; order Lepidoptera; family Micropterigidae; genus Micropterix; species Micropterix aruncella. The sequence goes on from OX155951.1 coordinate 13,592,119, forward strand.
CGTATTGTTAACGCGCAATTTTTTTTTCTCGAGATATAGACGGAAATATACATTTTGAGCACCCTGAGATGATTAAGACCATTGCCAGGTTGAATTGTCTCTGTGTGTGTCTGTATGTATTCCTCCTCGATAGCGGCCAAGTGCTTAATCTGATTGATCTGCAATTCGGTATGCAAGCAATATTTGGTCATGGTAAGAGTTGGAAGGTGTGGTTGACATCAGTTCACCAGGGTGACGCAATAGTCATAGGTATGTCATCCTCAAAAGATTCGACTTACGAGATTGAAACTAGGTACACAGATGTCTTGTTGGGCCGAAATCACGTTGTGAAATTTTGGTTATAATTCTCATATACAAGCTACACTAATAATATTTCAATTCCGCCATGGGTTTTAATCAAATATTAACGCCGAGCCGCCCGAGGCTGGCCGAGAAACCAACCGCACCGCCCGAGGCGGTTGTGTAACGGTACCCATACCGGTTCGTCCTTCAGCCAAGAGACGGCTCTCATCGATTTTATTTATAGAATTAATATTCAGGTAAAGTCGCTACTTGCCGGGAAAATCTCGGGGTGGCAAAATCGATTTTTAAAAAATAACTGATTTATCTTCTTTGATATACTTATTTTCCTAATAAATTTTGTTTATAATACAATGTAATTGAAAATAATTACAGCTAAAATTACTCAAACTCCTCCGCGCCGTCACATAGCCATAATATGTCTCCGGAACGTTGCTCGATTTGGACTACTCGCCAACAGAGGGCGCTTGCTGCCTTTTAAGAGACTATGTTGCCGACAGTCGCCGCACTTATCTAAGATCCAAACCGTGATTCGCCACTGCGGGGCGGCCGGCTGCTTCCGATTTCCGTTTTCAGTCGATATTTCACAATTATGTACCTATTCGCAATGACGTGAAGTCACGTCATTTTATGTGAAAAATAGTTATTACCGTATGTATGTATTTTTGGATATCTCTCTATGCTCAGCAGCTACGACATTTTATTTACCTATTTAAAATAAAATTAGAAACTAAAAATATAGTGGGGAAAGAATTTTATGTCCTTGATACCTCCGTAATTTAGAGCCTGAGTAGAGACAGTGGGCCCGATTGCGTTTTCTTCGTGAACTAAAATAGGAACTTAGTTCAACCGAACGAGACAGAGCAATTCGTTAGAACGGAATATGAAATGAGCTATCGTCGATTTTCCTGCACCAAAACTACCTATCGAACTTACAGACGTCCGAATAAGTTTGAACACATTTCGTGCAGTGTTAGTCTAGCTGATTTATCTTCGGTGGGTAGTTTTAATGCGGAAAAGTGACAACTGACAATTTCACATTCCTCTCTAACGTACTGTGAAATGCTCTGTCTCGTTCACATGAATTAATTTATGATTTTAGTTCAAGAGAAATCGAGCCCAATGCCTTTTAGGCAGTGCCCCGAAGCTGGCACTGAAAACGATTCGACGGCTACCGGCGCGTGCCGGCAGCCGTGTCGAGTGTTGTCTACCATTGATAGACCGGCGCTCAAGATACATCTCTTAATTTTTTGGTAAAATTTGTTCCCAAAATCGTATCCATAATATTTCAAGGAACAGCCTTCTTTAATTTCCGCCGCTGAAACTCTTTATATATTAATTAGTGTTTACTTCGAAAATGAAAAAAAAATAACTGAGTACATTGGCTTTAGTCATAAAAGTTATATTAAAGAAAGTTATTCCTTAAAATTTTATTAATATTCTCTATTAGCTTAACCGATTTTTTGAATTTATGGCTATGGAATCCATAAAATTTTGGTAGTGTTTAACACGTTGAACGCCAAACTAAAAACCATGTTTAGCCCAGTGGGCCGCGGCGGGCACCATGTGACTGCCAGTATATCGGGTCCAAAGGGCCGCGTCGGACACCATGTGTCCGACGCGATCACAACCCTAGATCACTTCAAAAGCCTGTAGGCTGCCAACGGACAGCATTTCAACTGTTTTTACTAAGGCAAGTGACCCGCGCGGATACAGTACAACCTTACCACTTGGCACAAAAAAGGAATGACGGTTGGACATTCTCACAGGCCGAGACGGACACTGGTGTCTGCCATTTGACATCTCGGAAAATAATGAGTAAATCGCTGTTTCCGTAAGTCACCCATTATTTTTAAGTTATTTACTGATCTTTTTTTGCGAAAAAGCACCTCAACGATTTTTGGTCGATTCTAGATTTATTGGTGCGGCCCCGGGAGAAAGTATGCTGTCGGACACATGGTGTCCGTCATGGCGTTCAACGTGTTAATTGTAATCTGGAATCATTTGTAAATCTGGAAATCATACTCGAATTACTGCCTCCATCATCTTAGCTTCTGTTACCTCATAATTATTGGATAACGTTGTTACCTTATGATTCCCAGAACTATAAATCACTAAACACTACCAAAATTTTATGGATTCCATAGCCAAAGATTGAAAAAGTCGTTCAAGCTAATAGGGAATATTATACGAATTAAAATAATAAATAATATTACCATCTTAATTCATGTATACGCATTAATAATCAATATATAATTTTTCAACTTTATTACAAGTGTTCGCATTATACCACACGCTTCTGTGACTTCTGTGCATAAATTTTAATACATAGATAGTGCTCGATTGCGCTTCTTTGCAAACTAAAACTGAATTTCGTTCATGCGACCGAGATAGAGCAATACGTTAGAGCGGAATATGAAACGAACGATCGTCGATGAAAACTACCTGTCGAACTTATGCTCGTCCGAATAAATTTGAACACATTTCGTGCGGTGTTAGATTCAGATGCTTTATGTTTGCTGGGTAGTTTTAATGCGAAAAAGTGACAACCGTTCATTTCGCGTTCCGCTCTAGCGTATTGACCTGTCTCGATCTCACGGACTAATTTCCGATTTTAGTTCACGAAGTAACGCAATGGAGCCCAATGTAATGTTGCTTATGGATCGACCGTTCTAGGAAGTCTTAGGGCGTCCTAACGCTCGCTTAGTCGTCCAGAAAGCTCACACTGTCATATCATATCTTTAGTACACTCGCCCTGTACGAACGGTACTGCTGGCCCTCGTAACCAAACCTGCGTCATCAGGTAAATGCGTTTTCAATTAAGTAGTATACTGAGGGGCGGTTGTGAATAGAAGGCGTAATGATTTAATTCATTAAACGAGATCGCGTGTTTTGCGAACATCGTAATAGCTCTGGGGGCGTGTAATTAGAAATACAGAGCTTAGAAATAACCACCCTCCATCAACAGCGTTTGTGAGTGCATGGGTATAATAGCGAGCCAAATGAGAGAGAGCGATGAATCGCGTGCGTTTCAATGATAGCGTTTTATATAAAGTGATGACATCAGGAACCTAACCTAACTAATATACGATACGTGGGGCTATTGGTGCACTATCCCCGGGGCCTCTGTGCTATAAACATTTTATGCTCATGGTGGCATAAAAACAAGATACCCACACGATAATTCTTCCGCTTATGGGGTAGCGCCAAAACAACACATTGCATAAACAAAATGTATCATTACAAAATTTTCAACTACCTATGCATGCTATACGAATGCTAGATAGAGACCTAAGATCACTGATAGTTCTATGTAATTATAGTCTATATCTTGTGAAACATGGATAAATTCGAGTCAAAATTGCTTTATAATCTTGATTACGATTTATAAAATAACATGCCCAATTCTTAATTTCTTAGTAAGCAAGATGATGAAACCTTCTAGGAGAGTTTGAAAACTTATAGATGTTAAAAGTTTGTAAGTGAAATTAAGAAAAAATATCAGGAAACATAAACAGATGAAAATAAAAATAATTAAATTTTGCTGATTTTTTATGAAAAATTTGTAACATTTGAAAGTGTTTTATTTTATTTAAAACATTTTTAGTTTTATTGTCATTGAGATTAAATAGGTAACCTTTTGTTGACAAATAATTTAAATGGGTGAGGAGGATGCCAGCCAAAACATTTTTATACTTTTTGATTGATTTTCACCACGCGTTTTACATAGTACCTTTCTTTATATGAGTTTAGCAAAATAAGGCTAATCAGATTATACGTTAGACGTATTTAACGTATTTAACGTATATAATTCGTAATATTTCAGTTATTGCGATCAAGTTAAGTGATTTTTTTCAGCTTAAGTTATGATTTAAGATAAAAAATAAAAAAAATGACTTATATTGCATCCGATTCTCCGCTTAAGATCAAGCCATTAATCAAATATAACATATGTATAAATAATTAAAAAACAACTTTTGTGTCACGACAAGACTTTCTCGGCAAGTAGCCAAGTACTGCTTTCATCTGAATATTAATTTCATAAATATGATCGCCGTCTCTTGACCGTTGGACAAAACTGATTGGGTTCCGTTGCAATTGCCTCCGGCGATGCGGTGCGTTTCTTCGCTAAGCGCTAACAGACGGCATTGCTATTGATTAAAATATGTGGCGGAGTTTTAATAATATTAGTGTAGCTTTGGGATGTCGGCCCAACAAGGTATCTGTGTACCAAATTTCAAGTCTCTAAGTCCAATACTTCTTGATTGAAATATGACCCTGGTGGACCGATTTCAACTACAACTCTTCTTCTTTTCACTCTTGCCATGACCAAATGATGCCTGGCATACCAAATCTCAGCTCAATCGGATTAAGCGTTTGGGCGCTATCGCGAAGGAATATATACACAGAGACACACAGACACACAGACAGACAGACAGACATACACAGTCAGACGGTCTGGAAATGCTCTTAATCGTCTCGGGCGGGGAGGGGGGGGGGGGCGGTTAAAATGGATTTTTCCGTCTTTATTTCGAAAACAAAATTGCGCGTTCACAAAAATTTCCTTCCTTGTTGGCTGGTAGGCCGGAAAGTAAACTAAATCGTAGGTTTTTAAAACATCGTATATAGTACTGATTGATAAATTTTAATGTAAGTACTCGTAAGTAAATTTTAATGTAAGTAGTCGTAAGTTAATTTTAATGTAACAGATTTGACCTAACATATCAACATGCGCAATTATCTATCTGATTTGATGTATTGCTCGACCAAAAAAATAAAGACTGTGTATGCAGTGGTCGGCAAACTTATTCGACAAAAAACCAAATATGTACATTACAAAGTGTTGAAAAAATGTTGAGAGCTAATCATGTTTAATAATTTATTATAATTATAGACCTTCATTAAATTACGGGTACAGTGGTACACTGAATAAAACTTGATTTCGTACTTATTTGTTTATTGATAATATGAAGTAAGGTATCAATAAATTCAAATCATGACAATGACTAACTAAGACTTAATGCGAACAATATCCTTGCATTTCCTAGGAAAGTTTGAGTATGTCAACTTTGTAAGTTGTTGTTGTTAATTTTAGGCACGATACCAGGTTCTCTTTAATAAGACTAGTTAGCTACGTAGCGTTCTGTGTAATTTACTTATGCATCATTTTATGATGCCTATAGGTACACAATTTATTGTTAATTAGAAAAACGTGTCCTTAATTGGACTGAATAAGTTTGCGTTTCTCACGACAGTAAATTACTTAATAAATTTAGCGGTGTGCGATCATGTACGATTAGACAATTAACGAACTAACGAATGTCAATCGTCGCCACGTGTCCGTCGACCATCTTGTTCGCTATGTTGGCATAGGGCACGCGTCTCCGCCATATTGCGCGCGTTCCGGTGCGTCACGTCCGGCACGCGTCCGCGTGCACCGGAAATGCAATAATTTTGGAAAGCACCCCCGCCGGGACGCGTTGCGGGCGAGACGCCTGTAAAGCTGATGGCACACATGACTCAGGGGATGATGGTATGCTTTCGATTCACGTTTGTTCACTAGTTCTTATCATTTGTATCAATCCCTTCTATGTGATCTCGTAGCCACTAAGCAGTAGCTTGGTAGTATATTTTCAAACAATGGCTACTACCTCTCAGACCCTTATTCTTAACATTCGCGCAATGCCATTTTTAACCTGTAATATTTTAATATTCATGTTACACTTATGCAATTTATACCATTTTAGAAAGCGCTTACTTAATTTAGATTTATGAATACACATAGGTAGGTATTCAGATACAAGATATATTCTACTAGAAAATAATCCCGTTCATAGTGGGAAAGTTGCTGTGAATGTGCATACGGATAAATATATTAAACTTATTGAACATTAATAACAATTAGCAGACCATGAATTTGCTATCAAGTTATACAAGTGCAAACTAATTGAATCCGACATGAGAATCTGCTTGCTCACATCTATTTCAAGTAAAAAGTGTTTCTATTATCTAGGTATTAGGGAAGACCTAAGGACGTGTTTTTTTTCTTAACCGAGTCGGATATCGTTAAAAATGGCTTATTTCAAGGGCTGACCGAAGCCAAAACAATATTTTAGATCACATTTTTATTGATTGTTATGTCTATGATGAAAACCATTTGAAGGGTACAGGAATAAAATGGGCTCATCGACATGATTGGCGATTTCAACCTAAAAGTACCCCTCGAAAGCAAAATTTTTGGCGATTTGTTTGGTGTATCAAAAACTCCATAGATCGCGCTAATTGCTATACAAATCCATTATTAATAAAATACTTTATTTAAAAAAATATTCGAGAAAATTTTATAATACTTTTCCAAGTGCAAATACGATTTTTAAAATTTTTCTACTTGCAATTGGAAAAATATTATAATTTATACTGGAAATTTTTAATACAGTGAAACAATAAAATATCTATATAAAATCACATTTTGATTATTCTGGCCAGTATAAATGATTTGTAATTGCAATTTATTCAAAACTTGCTTAATGTCGATAAGCCCCCTTTTATTCCTGTACCCTTCATTTGTTTACTGCTAGCCTCATAAAATAAAACGGTAGGGAATAGTACAGTCGAGTCGGATATCCTTTAAAATGGCCTATTTTAAGTGCCGACCGAAACCGGAAGCCCAAAAAATATTTTCAATCACATTTTTAATGATTTTTACTTATAAGATAAAAACCATTTTTTTACTGGTGGCTTATTATATAAACAGTAGTTAATAACAAAATAAACAAATTAGAAAAACATATTTCACTACGTAAAAATCAAAACCTACTTTTATAAAGTGTAGTGTTCTGCAAGCTGAACGGATGGTTTTTTGGTTAACATTATTAAATGTCATATCGAAAAAAACTGTTATATACTCGTAATGCAATTTGCAAGCAAAAGTTTCGCGAATGTTCTAGTAGCATGATTGTCATGTATAAGGTACATATGAAGGGTTAAGGGGAAGAACGATCAAAGTGAATTTGACTTTTTAAGAAAAGATACTATTTGATTGTATTAAAAATTTAAGTAAAATGTATTTGTTTACTACAAGATATATTTCGTTCTCACTCAAACCAACTCTGCCTAAAAGGTCCTATTTGAAGTTAGTAAATTTTCAAAATGGAATTACCAAAAAATTTTAAATATTTAATTTGATTTTTCTTTCTTGTAAACCTTCATATGTTAAATTGAGGGTAGTGAAACGTGCGCAGTCAAGTTTGTCGTAAAATCTGTTACTATTTTGCACATCATCGTCGTATAATTTATTCTTTTTATTTAAAGTCAATGCCGATTCCGACAAAAGGTCAGACCGTTCGTCCATAAAGTGACTGTCACTTTCAACGATTGGACGATTATACTCTTAATCTCGATTTCAACCTCTGAATTGATTGTCGCTTGATATTTTCGTCGGCTTAACAATGGCAGGCTAAGAAGATAAAGCCGATATGATCTTTCTATTTAAAATAAAAGTAAAAGTTTGAAGCATTTTAAAATATAAAGTCGAATATAACTGACTCAATTATTTTTGAATCTTGTTAAACATTCTTAAACAATTTAATTACAAATATAAATTGTTGTAATTTAATTGCAATTATAACTTGCATATTTCATGGGGCATTATTTATTATTTATTTATTTACTAAAAACATTACCTGAGCTTATAAAATAATAAAAAAAACGGTTGTGTCACTCCAAGACTTTCCTGGCAAGTGCCAAAGACTGATTTTATCTTGCCAAAGACTGATTTTCTCTGAATATTAATTTCATAAATAAAATCGATGAGCACCCTCTCCCGGCCGGCGGACGAACCCGGTTGGGTTCTATTGCGACCTGACCCGCCAGGCGGCGGGGAACGTTTCTCGGCTAAGAGCGGGTTTGTGCCAAGAGCCAACAGATGGCGTTAATATTTAATAGGAATGTATAGCTGAATTTAAATAGTATAAGAGTACGTTTTATATAAGATATTCCAACCAAAATGTGATTTCGTTCATAATCACAATGTGATTTCATCCCAACAAGGCATATGTGCACCAAATTTTACGACTCTTAAGTCCAATATTTCGAGATTTATGGGCTACGACTAGGGCGCCCCCTGGTAGACCGATTCCAGTGCTTGCCATTACCAAATGATGCCTGCATACCAAATATCAGCTATGGTTCAACTAGAACCACGAACCCAATGAGTTTAAAATGAGAAGCCTGATAATCGGAGTATGTGGTCCCTAAAATTTAACTGAGGATCGAAGAAAACTTCCAGATCTTCGATTTCAGTAACTCTCGGTAATACACACCCTAGAGTACATAGAGTGATCATAAATCTGGTGTGCGGACGACCATCACTGAACATTTATAATATTAAAAAAAAGGTGCTAAACGTTGGTCCAGGTATAAACCACTTTAATATCACGCTGAAAGAGCTCACAGTTTTTGCACCTAGAATTTTTGGCACCTTTTATTTATCCATAACATGCATCGATAATATTTAATTAATTACTAACTATTTATGAAAACTGGTGGTGGAGTAGGAAATTAATAGAGTGCTTAACTAATCAGTAGCATAAAGGTACAGGCCTGTGTGGATTTTACTGCCTCACTAGGCCTAGGCCTGTGTCGAGGCAGTAGTCTAGTACTACTTGATGGTCCAAGAGCAGCCGTGTCTTTAAAAAATATAATATAGATAATATAGCAGTAATATAGGGGAAAGTCCCCTAACGCCGGAAGGCACCTAGCGTATGATAAATATATAAATATATTCATCATTACGGTACGGTTTCTGGTATCGTACTTGTGCGTAGAGGCATTCTTAGTCACCATGGTCATGTCTGTGGTAGTAAAGTACTATTGTTGTATACATAATTGTCAGATGTAAAGTAGTTGAAATTCACCTAGATTTGCACCTTTTTGTGAATTTTTTAAACTCCGACAGTTGAATTAAATACATCTAGATTTGGTGTAGTAATATTAGCGCGTTTAGGTGTCAGTTCTCCTCTCATGAATTGACCAACTTATTAAAATAAAGGGCAGATCGTAATGCTTCAACATAATCTTGCAAATGCTATGGATTCGTGTGAAATCAGTTTATAATGACGTCACAATCTACATATCTTACGATTTGCAAAGAGCTCGGTGATACTGCTTTCTCCGACGAGTGTAAGCTGATCGCGAGTGGCCTCAAAGCGGCGTGCCTAATTCCCACTGTGAAATAACCAACTATAAATTATAACAATAGCAAAACAGAAGTCTATTAAGTGTAGGACACGCGGCGCGAAACCACCAGCTCAACAACAGGTGGGCCGCTGGATTTATAAGAAATGGCCACACGAACACGATGCGGAATATGAAATTGAAGGAATGCGCTATAGCTTAGTTAGTGAGATTCTTGCACGATTATCTACTTTCATTACCGCTATGTATCGCTACAGAATATCAAGCCATACGGGGGCGTATGCTTGCCTCATCCGTAAAGAGAGCATCATGGTGTGGCTAGACGCCACGCCGGTAGCACCGGCCACCTAACCCAGTGTTCTTTTACCATGAGGGTCTTGGATGCAGAATGGGCGAAACCGTCACCTCAGGTAGTTTTGCTACAATGGGTAGAGGCTGCGAAAGTAACTTCAGTCTGGAACCAGCCTACACGCCGGAGAAATCCGTCCAACTCTGGCAGACTGGGGCCAAGCGCCCCTTTGACTTGTGTGTGAGGGCTAGTGCCCTGGCGGTTTGACGTAGACTTCTTCCGGGCCATAGCATAGCTGGACGGTAGATTGTCTCTGTTTAAAGTCTTTGCGATATGTTTCATGGTGACAAGATAGCAGCTGCCATTATGATTATAACACCCTGGGAGGGCGGGAACGCCCGAGAAATTCACAATCTCCAACTGTTTCTTTCGATTGATTGACACCAGTACAGGAAAAAGTGAGTGTTTTTGGTTTAACGTTAATGTCAGGGACAAATTATTTGATTTTAGACTCACGGATCATTCCTGGTGCATACGCGGTTATGGAAGTCAAACGCGATAGAGGAACTGCTGGATGCGATCGGTGTCTAGGTGAATGGGTTCCCATCTGGTGCCTTGTCAGCAAAATATTAATTTTGCATTTCTCGCGCTTTTTAAGTTGGATATGTTGTATCCAAGTGGGAGTTAATGGGCCCAGCGCAGTTAGACCACTGTGACCAATGTGTTAGGGTCGGACCAACTCACGGGTCATCACCCATCCGGTAGCCTCCTCATAAAAGTGCGAGCCCGTGTAGGACTCTGTCTCTACGGGCCGGTTTCCCCTGGGAATCGTTAGTCGGGCGCTCCTGGATGGTTGTAGATTGTAGATTTTCTATGTCTCCAAGTCTTCTACGCTCATTCCAGGCTAAAAGAACAATCATATATTGTTATATCAGCCTGGGGTGACGGGATCGCCCGTTGTAATCAGCACCTCCCAATATTATACTTAAGTATAAATGGTAAAGTGTATGTAATAGTCGAAAACTAGATTATATATAAATGCTTTAACAAATTAATTATGAATTTATCCTCCAAGCAAGTGCTGTGCGACTCTTATACTCGCTCGGTAGTTTTCGCCCTTTTGGTGGTCCATAATATAAAGCCATCTTTCGATCAATTTATACGCCAATAACATTCACATCTTACAATGTAAAAACCTGCACTTGCCGTGTATCGCAATTAGAGCATTATTCCAAGTATATTATTATCGCATAGCTGTATAGTGATGTCGCCGAGCAAGTTGCGAATTATCGTACTTGAGCCCGTGTGGACGGGCGCGTTGCTACAATTTTCTTCGCGGCCATAAAAGCCGCATTGAATGGCCAATAAAATACAATTATTATTTAATTGCTTGAAAGTCGCCGCGACATCAACAGCGCGGAGCTCATTTCATATTTACTGCGAGCTTAGAAGAACGGTAAGCGCGCGACGATTATTGCATAGTAGGGTGATGGACGAGTGAGAAACTGCTAGTGATCCTACTGAAAATTGGCATATATATAACCAAAATCAAGGCAGCGTCGTCTCATATTATTATGAAATAAAATGTCAGTGTTTTCATTTCGAAACGTCTATCTGTCCCTCTATTAATTAATTTATTTATTAGATGACAAATATTACATAGTTAGTATTAGCATTAAACATCGTTTGTGTCGCTCCGAGCTAGGCAGAGACTTTTCTAAAGAGAACTCCAATAAAAGTATTAAAAAATAAATATCGTCCTAAACAAAATTTCGGAAATAAATTAGGTTACATATTAAACTTTCGTAGTCGACCTTTTTCATTTGGAGTGGCCGTTTGTGGGTCGCAGGCATTTGCAAATGAGCGCGACGCGCTTTCCAGCTAAAATTGTAAAATTTGCCTATTTTTGACTGCCGATTTTGGCCATATCTCTGAGGCGAATGTGTTCTTTGATTATGTCATTGGACGTGCAGGTTTATCCTCTACAAATTTTATTTTGAGAAAATTCGGATGGGAAGTGCCGTTCGGGGTTTATAGACAAGGGGCCAAAGGAAGTGCCTTTTTTTGTGCTTTTAGCCGTGGCCTCTGGCGCTCCGTCGCAAACTTACAGCATTGCTATTATTTGGGACGCTCTAGATGAAATTAAATCATTTCCAGCGTTATCGGAATTAATTCCAACCAAAAGTTTTATTTGACTGGGCTGCAATCAAGACTATTTTTAATCACGATTATATTTAAACAGGACTGTTTCAATCACGACTATCTTCTTTTTTTTTAATGTTGACTTTTTTATATATATTTTTTTTAATTAGACTATTTTTTATCTCACGTGTATCCTAGGTCTTGTATTTGTATATTGTAATATATTTAATGGATATAGTATTCTATGTGTATGTTATATCTATATAAATATCTATATATGTACATATTTATATCTATATCAATATCCAGTATTTATCCAATTCCTAATTTATAATATAATATATTTATTATTTTAAATGGATTACAGATATAATGCAGTGCAATGTCCGCTCTAGCACAAGCGTAGCTTAGTGAAGCGACAAGAGACATTTTTTTAATAAACACCTCTGGTTAAATATTGCTATGGATTATTTTATGTGATGTATGAATAGTGTATTTTATGCTTATGCTTTTATTGTGAATTTCCCAAATAAAAAAAAAATATTAAAAAATCAGTAAACAATAATTTCACAACTATGAATAGGTAGTAATAAATAATAATTAGTATTGGGTAATATTAAATAATAATTTATAATTATATGTAAATAATAAATACTTGAATATAATAAATATAAATATGTGCAAAGCAAAAAGAAAAAAATAATGTTAAAATTGGTTCTAGGTTAGAGTTCTAGGTTAATTAATCATAATGTAAGGCGATATTTTTATTGTTTTCTGCACTTCCCATTTGCTAAGGATGTAGTCAATATAGCACGGGACTGCATAATATTATTATTTAAAAGTCATGTTTCCTCGAACCGCTCGACATCAGTATGAAATCGACGCACGAATATCCTGGCTTACCCCGCACAATATGCATAACGCGGCTGAATCTAACCAGAATATCCCAGAGAGAGAGGAGAATCCGTTAGGTGGACAGTGTGCTCCCGTTGATATCAATATGTAAGCGAAAGATCGCGAGCGGGGATACGAGCGGCGCATGAGCAGTGTGCGCCGCGTGCACTTGATCATATCACGCTGTGCACTTCTTATCACGAATAAAAACATGTGCCTTATGATTCGGAGAAGCCAATGCATTTCTTTCCAGAGACCCGTACGTATACGTTTATAAATCCGGAGACCTGTTTGTGAGCGTACATACGAGTTTCGTTGTTTGCGAGTAAGTGCCTACTGTGCGAATGTTACGATCCCTGGAATCGTAAAGTTGGAGTTATCGTTGAAGTTTCACGATAAAAACGCAGTTTTGGAAGCAGATATATATATATACTCGAAAATTCACGGTAATTGAAAATGGGCTCATGTTTACGAATAAAGTAATAAAAGAGTGAATTATAGTCGAACTCAATATGTTATTTTCGCACATCATTTTTTTATGACAAAATATGTAATAATTATAAACAGGTTTTATTTTTTATTGTTTCATTATAAACAGATTTTATTTTTTGTCATAATTTACCTAGTTGTCCTTGGACGTTAAACGTAAAAAAACAAGATGAAATTAAATGCGGATGATAACAACTCTTTTTTAATTACTTATTATTAGAAAACTAATGTTTGTCGATTTCTATTCAGCATAATTACGAATGTGGGTTGCGTGAAAGAGATACATATATTCTGCATTATAGGCTGCGGCAGGATTATTCACGCGACCAAATGATAGTATCAGGTATTAAAAAATACGAAGTTATCCACAGTGCTGAACGAAATTTTACTGTTGGCAAAGTTCAGCGACATTCTTGAAATATGAGTGAACCTTCTGCTAGGGATATGTTCTATTCTAGCATAATGAAGTGCGTTGGTGCATGAAAGAGACAAATAGATTCCGTGTAATTCGCCGCCTTGTCGCTCCGAGCGGGATCTATCTAGTTTGTAGTGGGTTAGTCAGTCAGCTAATGTTTCAATGCTGGAACCGGACGATTCGGATGTATGGGAGCTAATGGGCCCTGTTGCAGTTTGGCCACTGCGACCCATGTGTCAACACCCATCCGGCGGCCTCCACGCAGAAGTGCGAGCCCGGGTAAGACTGTAGCCGGGGGGCGGTCTTCCCTAGGAGTCAACCTTCGTTTGCTCCTGTACGGTTTGCAAACCGTGCGGCGTCAGCCAATCGATTGTAGATTCCGACTAACAGCCTGGAAACAGTAATGTTTCCTATAGAACGGGGGTAGTTGTTAACCTTACGGCAACTGCTGTTGAAACGACCATTCGGTCACCCGATTCCGGGTGAACAGCCTGTTAAAGGATGCCGCGGTCCGCGATAGATTCTGTAGACACCGAATCACCGCTACGCAAAGGAGAGGACCGCGCAAGTGACCTCGATTCTGTAACCAGTCAGGAGGTGGGAGGTATCCTGATGGTTAATTCCAGGCCGAGATATCCTTACAAACTGATAGTCAGAGGGCGAGGCTGCCCGCTAGGGACCTTTACCAGTGCCACGCCATAAGGCATTGGCTTCTGACGGGCGAGTGGCGTAGACTGTTTTCGTCCCAAGTCTTCTATGCTCACCTCACGGGAGACAGAATGATCTAATATCGTTAAAACATCCTGAGGTGTCAGGTTCGCCCCGTCGTAGCTTTAGTTGATTCGGATGTATCGCTCCGTAGAGCCATCTATATTAGATACTTTTTTACCTGTTGTCTGTGAGTGAAGCGACGCCCAATGATATTTTTTTATGAAATAGCTACTGCTGTCACTTGCCACTTGCCTTCAGCGATTCCAACGAGCGATGGATTTCCCGCACTTCAAGAAAAAAAAACTTATTGGAAACGGCCTATAAAACTAAACCACGTTATAATGGGGTTTATATATCAGTTTATTTACAACTATATTTAACAACCGGGAGCTAATTGACTGACCCAGTGCAGTTGATCCATTATGACCCATGTGTTAAGGTCGGCCGAACTCACAAGTCAACACCCATCCGGCAACATCCAATCAGATGTGCGAGCCCGGGTAGGACTCCGAGTCTGCGGGTCAGTTCTCCTGGGAATCGTTGTTCGGGCGCTCATGGACAGTTTACGCGCGGTGCGGCGTTAGCCATTCGATTGTGCACTACGAATGATAGCCGGGGGAGTCTGGAAACGGCTTTTTTTCTTCCGGGCGGTTATTTACCTTGTGGTAGCTGCTCGTGAAACGACTATTCGGCTACCGGTACCAGGGGATCAGCCGGGCAAAGGATGCCGTGGTCTGCGACGGATTCGGTAGAAACCGAATCACCGCTACACATGGGAGAGGACCGCGCAAACAAATTCGAACCTGTAACCATCGGAAGGCCGGAGAAATCTGGCCGTAACTGTTAGCGAAGGCGCTTGGTTTGCCGGCTGGGTTAACTACCCGGGCGGTAAGGGTCGGTCTCCCGCGAGTTAGTTGGCGGAGGTAGATAGTCGATTGTCATTGTTTAAGTCTTCTACGCTGATTCCACGGCTGAAAGAACGATCACATATCGTTTTACCAACCTGGGGTGACGGGTTTGCCCGTTGTAGTCGACACCGCCCAACTGTATTTATGTAACACCCAATATTTACAAAAAAATATGAATCTAATACTACCTACAATGTTTAGACAATGTTTAAATAACATATCGACTTTAACAATATTATACATAGATTAACTACTCAGGCCAACTGGTTTTCAATTTTGATACATATATATTGTAATTATTTGCATAAATAAATCAATACAGTCTTTCATCTATTATTGTATTTCATCAACGTTAATGTCGTTTTGTGTACAAATAATAACCAATGTTATTGTTACTTTGTTATTATTACTTAACAACGTTATCCATGATATTGTCACTTAGCAACCTAACACGTATCATCATCATCAGTGCTACAGCTCATTCTAATTCTTGGCTTCATTAAGAATCTCTCTCATTTCACCCCATTATGGGCTTTGGTTTTCCTGTTATTCACTGTCTGCGTACTAGAAATGTACTTTATCAGGCCTTTCATTTGGCACTAAGCACGATATATTTATGTTAAATTATTGACATTTGGACATTTAGATAGGCATTTCTTGATATTTGGCCAGTTTAGGTACCATATGACACTCGGGTAGACATAACGATTCTAACAATATCACGCACTTCTAAATCGGTTCAAGCGTTTAGAAGTTATGTTGGAATAAAAAATCAGGGTTTCATCATTAATATATACCGGATTTTTTCCGCAGTTTTATAATGTTCCAAAATGTTGGATTGGAATAAATTCGTACGAACCAAAAATGGTTATTTAAAAAAAGGTAATATTTTGTTTAATCGGTAATAATTAAACACTTTGTATTATTTATTTTGCTCAAATATTCCAAATATTTCTCTTAGTTACTAGGCCTGCCGGATCTATTCCTGACGGCCGCAAAGAGGAAGAACGAAAAAAACTAAACTGTCAGATTATGAATGTCCACACGCACCGCGTAACATAAGAATTAATTTAAAGACGCTGCTTTCTCCTTATATGAGAGCAAGGGGTCGCTGAACGTACCCTATGACACTCAGGAGGATAAAACGATTCTAACAATATGACACACTTATAAATCGGTTCAAGCGTATGGAAGTTATGGTTGAATAAAGAAACGGAAACACTCCTTTTGGGCAGTCGTGTAAAAAGAAACGAAGTGATCGTGACTGCGGGCGGAGGCGTAGGGCCGAAATCATGACATACGATCTGTTGGGGAGTGGACGATCGGCGTAATTAATTTGATGGCTACCTTAATCGGGCCGTAATGGACGCCCAAACGAAACACAGGAGCCGGGCAGCGCGTGCCGATACAAATCGTCAATTTGTCAGGTGGACGTGGAGAATGGAGAGAGCGGAGTTGCATCGTCGCTTTTGGTGTCTCCAAGAGTACGTAACTGCAGGTCTGTTATGATCTGCCTCAGAAGAGATATTCTATAGCAGATATGTCTACATTCTGATTTTCGTAAATCTTCCATTATTATTCTGCGCAGGATCTCTTTTTCGTGACTCTGATGAGCCAGAGAGCGTGCAATGTTATTGCACGATTTTCATAGGACCGAGCAGCAAAATATTTTGGCCCAAAGCAGCCTAAATCTACGATTTTTCCCAGCCGGGCTACTCACATTGGCGCATCTCTCCTCCCGCATTTGAGATAGTTGAATTTAAAAAACTCACGAATCAAATATAAAGGGTGGGTTTTTTTGTTAACGGGGAATAATAAACCTTAAATGAATTTACTCTCTTTAGTACCTATTTGCTCTTTAGTACGTTTGCTTCTGTGGCATTAATATAAAATGCATACAAACAGTGTAGATAATGCACAAGCCTGACTGTACATACCTTCAATCCCTAGGTCCCAGCAAAATGTATCTACTATTTAATCCTGATACAGCTTTACAAGCTTTCCTTTCCGCCATAAAAATCTATTAAAACATTAATTAATAATTAGTGACGCGTTGAAAGAGCTAATCAGCTACATAAATACCAACCATCGCTTGACGTACTGTTATTAAATCAGAGCCCTCGTTAAACCTTATTATTTATTATTTATTCCGTAGCCGGCGATTGGGGAGGGGGTCGACCTCGCAGCCAATAAGCTGCTGTCGGTGCCGCTGGATCTCGTACTCCATTCACGATTCGCTCCTATTCTTGACGATTTTTTGCCACGTCTCGAGCATCCCTAGCCGATAATCGTTGATTCTTAAGGTCGTCTTTGATGTTATTTAGCCAGGTTTTCTTAGGAGCCGATCGCTGAATTCTCCATTCTGTCGGACGGTCTCGCCAAAGAAGTTTACGTGGCAAGCGATTATCGTTCATTCGACAAACATGGCCGAACCATCGTAATCGACGTTTTTGTACTTCTTCTTCGATCGTTGTTAGTAGATCGCATCTTTCTCTAATGATCTCGTTTCGAATTCGGTCGCGGGAGCGACCATATTTCGAAGTTCCGTAATAAACTAAATTGAGTTATATATACCCTGCTCAAGTTATATCTGTACATTTTATAATATGTATATGTATAATATGCATATTATGTATTATTTATATTATTATGTATTTATTTATTTTATTTATTTATTTATTAAAGAAAAGCACATTTTTACGGCAGTACATTGTAAGTTTAACATTATAGGCTTAAATGTAAATAATAGCAAAATACAAAGCACCGCAGACCATTTTTTTTTAAATCAACGCCGCCTAACTAGGCCTAGGCCCGTACTAAGGCAAGCGTACCAAGTAGAGTGGCTTGTGCATACTTTAGAATACTTAATTTAAAAAATATGCTAGGTATCAAATAATATTAAAAATTAAGTAATAATAATAAACATTGTAATTTGAGTGTAGTGTGATGTAACTGAAGTGTAGTGTAGTGTGATGTAACTGTAGCTGTAGTGTGCTGGAAAAATAACATTCAGTAAATGGTGAAATATATGCTTATATATATGCTTTCGTATAATTATATATATGCTTTCGTGTATATATTATGTATTATGTATCGCGAATGAATTATGTTAATAAAAATTTCTTTGAAGAAGAAAAGAAAAAAAAAGTTCTGCCATAAACAAACGTAATTACTACCTGCTGGTTGGCTGGAGGATATTGCTGTGCATGGCAATAATCCCATCTTTTCTACCCTTTGTGGTCAATAAAGAGATTTATTATTATTATTAAAAAGTATGCTTCACGCTGCAGACGTTTGAGCGTTTATCAGCTGTTAAATCAGCTGCTAGCCAGAGCGACGAGCAGCGTGTGTGATGCCGAGCGCAGAAGCAACATGCCGGGGCATAATGTCCCGGTATTATATCTGTGCTTCCGTAAACAAGGAGGAATTGTCCCGTCCGGCCGCCTGACTGTTTATCATACCCATTTGTAATCGGCGTGCAACCGGTTGAAGGTTCGTGCGGCTGTTAGGTACTCCAATCTTAATCCAGTACGAGCGCGGGTGGCCGCTGTACGGGGAAAAATGGCCCTGTCACGATTGCACTGCACTGCGGTCACCGCGCTACATTCTCATGTGAAATTTGGAGCTTTTCGAGGCCTGCAGATTGAACGTTGCAACCAATTGGCATTCAGTGTAAAATTAGAAGGAATAGAAGGGGGACGCGTCAGTCAGTCTAAAGTTCACTCGTTCTAAAATTATTTTCGCGTCGGTGCTTTAAAATGCAATGGATATAATTTTAGAGCAAATGAACTTTAGACTGAGTGATCTTCCGATAAAATTGCATCATGCGTCAGTCAGTCTAAAATGTAGCAACCCACTCGTTATCGTGGCAGTCAGTCTAAAATGTAGCAACCTGTGAATTATAACGGGCTGTCTACTACCGCAAAATAGCGCTCTGCGAATTGTTGCCAGTTTTCCTCTTTTGTCGATCTTGCGATCAGAGAGCACACATTTTAGGCTGCGTTCATTGCATTTTTCACGATGTTGTCGTTAGTGCTGCGGAGCGCTACGCTCCCTCAAAACTAAAAACGTTCTCTTTGCCTGAGTGGTGTGTAAGTGCAGAATGGTGAGTCAGGTACATAATATGCAATACACAGGATTTTCACGGAACCATCACATCTTCGAAGACAGAAAGAAACTGAGGCCCTCAAATATTTTATTTCAAAATATCTGAAAATGCCCTCGCACTATCGCTATCTGCGCTGAAATTATGCGAGAATACCATTTCATCAACATATATCCGTTTATTTGTTTCTACTATTTATTGTGAAATTTCATAATAGGCGGATTGTGCAACAACTAGAGTTGTCGACTACAACGGGCGAGCCCGTCACCTCAGGAAGTTTTACCGATTAGTCGTTGATCTGCCTGGAGTGAGCGCAGAAGACTTGGACAAAACAGTCCACCGTCTAGCTCCGCCACTAACCCGTAAGAGGCCAACGCCTTAACCGCGAGATAGCCAGGAGTGTTACCCAGCGGGCTTACACTTACGCCCTTACTTCCAATGGCAACCAGATTACTCCAGTCTCTCGATTGGTTATGAGTTCGAGGTCGCTTGCGCGGTCCTCTCCCTTACGAAGCGGTGAAACGGTGTATACCGAATCTATCGCGGACCACGGCATCCTTTGCCCGGCTGTTCATCCAGGATCGGGTAGCCTATGGTCGTTTCAAGAGCAGTCGCCGTAAGGTCCGCAACCACCCCCGCTCTATAGGAAACAGTACTGGTTCCAGACTCCCCGACTGTTAGTCAGAGCGCGCAATCGATTGGCTAATGCCGCACGGTTCGCAGACCGTCCAGGAGCGCCAGAAGGTTGATTCCTAGGGGAAACTAGCCCTGAGGCCAGAGTGCTACCCAGGCTCGCACTTCATGAATGGAGGCTGTCGGATGGGTGTTGACCCGTGAGTGTGACCAACCCTGAACAGAATGGGTCTTCGTGGCCAACTCTCAAGGGCCCATTACCTCCCTAGCATTGTGCAACACATGAAAATCTCTTACAACCAAGCATACTTTGAAGTGTTTATATGCACGTGTGCGTGTAACATGTATGCAATGCTAGGTTTAGTAGCTAATGCTTAGTACTTGTCACTTGCACTAATACCTTGCGTGTAAACATGGTGATTCAGCATTTTAGTGCTTATTATTAGTGAAACTGAGAGTGTAAATGAATAGAAGCCGATTCTTTTTATAAAGCGACAAGCGGCTAACCCCACCACAAATTACAAGGCACTTGCCGCTTGATGACTAGTGTGAACAGCCGCGGCAAGTGTTAAGTGATTGCAATTTAAATCGTATGAAAAATGGGGCGGCGGTGGTGTTCCATTTCGAACGGATGTCGGGCCACCAATACCTATCTGCTAATACCAACGTGTAAACGGTTACTTCTCACGATCTAGCGACAAGTACTACTAAGTGACAAGTAATAAACCCGGGTAAACCTAGCATAAAAGTGTACCTTGTTATTGCATTCGGTCGTCAGAATTGATAAGCAAATCGGTTAATTTTATCTTAACGGAAAAAGAGACCCAGCTGGGAATTAAACCCGGAACCCTACAATTTAAGATCAGGTAACCTAACCACTATGCAACCGGGCGGTGCTGTCCTATTCTTTTTTTTTCTTACCAACCTTTATCTCTTAGGGTAACATCTTTATCCCTTACGGTAATATCCATCTTTATCCTTTATCCTTTATCCCTTTATCCCTTACGGTAACCTTAATATCTAAAGACAATTATCTTACAGGCGGCCGGCTTTTATAACGTAACGTGGCAGTACTCAGAAAGTCACCCACCCTAGTACTAACAATGCCTAACGCTCCTTAACTTCGGTAATTCGACGGAAACCAGTGCTTCAACGCGGATACGGACGTTACCACTTGGGGTCATAGGGGCATTTGCCCTACCTTGGTTATTTCATAGTGCGCTGACATACTGCCATACTACTAACTCCGCCGTATTGACCATAAGAGAAGATTAATTAATGTTTGGAACACGTTGCGTTTCTTAATAAAATTCTAGCTGGGGAAACGTAGTACGGCAGTGATCAATCTAATACGCTGTATAATAAATGGTATAATTATGCTAGAGCGACTTAAAAAAATGCCTTCGGTGGAGCGAAGATCTGGATCTGCGCCTGAGGAGAGAAACGGACAGATAGCAGCCGGGAACACAATAGAATACATTCGGAATTAAAAGTGAAGTTAGATACCATACGAGGAAGAAAAATTATGACGGAATGGTTGATTGAGCTAGGAAGAAACGAAACGGAGAAATTAGTTAATTATAGTGCTGTATAAGACTACCTAACTACATAAAATTACTACTTTTATGTATCTGTATAGATTATATGTATAAATGTATATATGTATATATGTGTATGTACGAGTTTATTCGTAGATGTATATGTATATATATGTGTATATGTATATATGGTTATTTAATATTATTATGTATAATTTGTTACTAAATTATAAGTATATGTAAAATTTGTGTAATATAGAGCTACCACGTAAAGCAATGCTACATTATGTTACACTTACTAACTAAAAAAAGAAACGAAAAAAGAATACATAAAAGTCTACCTTAGTACGGGCATTACTCCAGCAAGGTAGATTTAAATCTTATTAATCTAGTATTATAAATGTGTGTGAAATATTAATAAATAAATAAACTACTCTGAAGGGCCGGTGACTATTCTTCTTAATGAGTATTATCGGGATAATTATAATCGGAATCAAGAGCACCAAGCGAGATAAAAGGAAGGCAGGAATTGCTAGCTCTAATTTTCTAGTCAGAAACCCGATCGACGCTGCAAGCACTTACAAAAACCATTTATAAAATCATATTTGTACTTGATTACGACTTTTAGAAGGAAGACATTATTATGACATAATTAAATATAGTTGGGCAAAGAGACAAAAAAGTGGAAGAGTTTTGCAAAAGCTGATACTTTTAGATCAGACAGTATTTTGACCATTGAATTTCGGGGTAGAGTCAGTAGAAAAATTCCGGGACACATGGCGCTGGCGTACTAGAAAAGGTGTAATTTTAATTAGCACCACCAAAGTGTTTTGGGAAAGTTGAAAATTCATCAGTAGACAGTGGATGCGATAAAGAACTCGAAACAAGTGCTCATCCTGCTTAACAATCTAACGCGTGGCGTCAGCATTACTCCATACATGTCACAAAAATGAAGTACCTGCAAATACGCCGGTACGTATTTGTCAGTAACTATTACGCATCTGTCTAATGCGCCGAGCAATATAATGAACTTCATTTTTGTGACAAGTATGTGGTAATGCTGACGCCACGCATTCTATTGTTCAGCAGTCTCGTCATTTGTTTCGAGTTCTGTATTGCATCCACTGTCTACTGATGAGTTTTCAGCTTTGCCGTAACACTTTGGGGTAGGCACTAATTAAAATTACCCCTTTTCTAGTACTCCAGCTCCCGCTGTCCCTGCTGGCCTATAGCCAAATTACTGTCCGATTTGAAAGTATCAATTTTACAAAACTCTTGAACTTTTTTGTTGCTTCCTTTTGGCCTAATAAGTTTACGTTATTCCTACATTACTTGAGACTTTGCGTCTTCATATAATACGTATATGAAAACACATCTGTTGACATTTTACATTCACTCAGCGGACACCATGGCAACATTCCGAAAAAAACATAATATGTCCTTGACTTACATTTCCGTCAAATTCAAAATATTTTAGTAGACGCCCGGATTTAAAATTCGAATTTGGCGCTGCGAAATTTGACCTATAAAATTGAAATCAGTTTTTTACGTCAAGCGTATTATTTTCCCGCGCATTTTGTTTTTTGGCGTCTAGACGCACGTAGTCCTTCCGTATTTTTTTTTATGTGTACAATAGTGTACATTAGTTAGTTGCGTGATTATATTTATTGTGTATATTGTAATAATAATAATGATAAATTGTCGCGTGACTTGCGTTTATGAGGGTGTCATGATTTTGCTTAGCGAAACTGCCATGAATGCATTTATAAATGTATTATCTGATATTAAATATAAGACATATTAAATATCAATTCAGGCAGGCGGTTACCTTTATAATGTAGAACCGTCCAGATAAGTCCAGTGTAACAGAACCTTCTAAAAAATGCGTAACCACACAGAAAAATCTGGATAGTACCAGGTTTCACATTGTTCTGGAATATTCTGCTACACGCTGGAATTATCTGGATGATTACACATTTTTTATGGAAGGTTCTGTTACACTCTGAAACTGTCTGGATGGTTCCATATTTATTTTATTTATTTATTTATTTATTTATTTATAACGTACAAGAACAAAAAAATACAAGGACATGCATACTGTTGTACATGAGGAATAATTAAGAACAAACATTATAATAGCGAAAAACACAGCTCTATGGATATAAATATGCTAGCATATCCGAATGAGGCGAAATCGCACAACCAACTAGACCTAGAAGGTCTGTCTCTGGCTGTGCTGTGTTATACCAACTGTATTTTTGTAACTCGCGAACTGACGAAGGTGATCAATTTTAAATATTTCTAAATCTAACAAATGTGTTGTTTACACAAATTAAAGTAAAATTTAAAGTAGAAAAAAAATAAATATATATGTATGCAATTAAGGGCTAAAAATAAAGTAAACTTTACATTATATACAATAAATTTAAGTGGAAAATAAGTAATAATATATACAAATATATGAATAAACACTACATTCTAGTATATATGTTTAAGAAAATGATATGTAATATTGCACAATTTTACAAATACATAAATATTTGCTAGTTTTCACCCTCTGCAAACACTCAGAAGATTTCTTCCTATGGACACAAAAAAATCTCTTGCACAGTCTCTCCTCTTGCCTCTCCTTGACTATGCAGATGTGGCTTATCTCGATTTATCAGAGGAACTGCTCAACAAACTTGAACGTTTGCAAAATGTATGCATACGATTCATCTTCGGTCTACGTAAGTATGATCACGTGTCCGACTATAGGGCACAGTTAAAGTGGTTGCCAATACGCCAAAGAAGAAATGTTCATATACTGGCTCTCCTATATCGTGTACTCACCCAATTAACACCATCCTATCTCCAGGAGCTTTTTGAACCACTAAGTTCCCACGGTCTCGTACTTCGGTCAGCCTCTGACAGTTTATTAAAAATTCCGAGTCATAATAGTGATTTCTATTCCTATTCTTTCTGTGTCCATGGTGCAAGACTCTGGAACGATCTCCCAGCAAATATACGAAACTCGCCTTCTTTACCATCGTTCAAGACTCACCTTAAGGATTACTACCTTTCTAAGAAGTAACCAGTTCTTCCCTTTCTCTCCTGTTCCTCTCCCAATTTCCTCTCCTCGGGCACTTTTAGTCTTAAATTCTTCCACTTGTCTGTATGTTATGTAATAATCTTTATTTTCACTATGCGCGCATGTACCACTATGTTTAGGTTAGCTGTAAGACATTGCCATGTGGCAATAAGCTCGCCTTTTTTGTATACTTTTTTTAAGTGCAAATAAAGAGTTTATTATTATTATTATATTATTGTTCTAAGAAGTCCTGTTACACTCTGGATTATCTGGTTGGTTCTACATTGATTTATAACGTTCTGTTACACTGGAATTACCTGGATAGTCAGATTCACAATGATTTAGAAAGTTCTGTTATACTGTGAAATTATCTGGATGGTTCTACATTGTTCCAAAAAAACCTTTTATGAATTGAAAGTTTCTATGTAAAAAAATATAATTAGGAAATATTTTCTAAAAAATATTAAAGTCAAAAGTGGGAATTCCCCTTTTTAGGCATTGTAGTACCAATGGTATTAAACAATAGTAAAAAAATGAAAATATTTTAAATTGGCGTATTTGAGCATTTTTACCGAATCTCTGATGTCTTTCAGCCGTTTGCCGTGACTTTGAAGCGAACGGAGCCACGAGTACAGCTTATAATATGGAAACTACATGGTTTCTTGTATAGGGATCTGGGGAACTGCATATGTGCATAGTTTGGCATGGGATCGGCTATTATTCAAGCAGACGGCTGCACTGCTTGAATATCTCGATTGGGCGAGTTGGCAATGGACGGCGCTGGTCGATTTATCATAGCGGTAATTGCGATGTCGATTCCTGAATAAATAAATCCACGCACGCGGCCCAACGACACAAAAGCTGATTTTCCAATTACAGATGCCCGCCGTATGCAAAGTCCAGCTAGTATCTGTCTCGGCCGTCTAGCACCGACTTCGATCTATAAAATATAGGGTGTCTCGTAAAAGAGTTCATTCGTATATAAAAGTTCATCCATCTTAAGTAAAATAGTAATAAAACTGTAACTATTCTTTATTCTTGCTTTTCTCTTAAATTATTTTTTGACATATGACTTTTCCGAATATTTAAAGGCGATTTGACTGTGGTGATTTATAATAAGTTATGTAATTTATTAAAATCCATTAAAAACCACTTATTTTCATAAATTCCTGAATTCCATAGTGAAATATTCTGATGCTCGTTAAAATATTTAACTGCAATATTTTTGTAGCCTGATTTTTGTAATTCTGATTTTTTGTTGTCTAACTAGCTTGTAAAATTAGCAACTTGACATGACAATGGGCAGGTCATCTTTCTCGCAGAACCGAATACCGTTGGGGTTAAAATGTTCTCGAATGGCTTCCACCAACCGGCAGATGAGGTGTACGACGCCCCTCCCCCCCCCCCCCCCCACATGTGAACCGACGACATCGCCACTGTTGCAGGCAGTAGGTGAATGGAGGCAACTCAAGACCGTTCGTTGTGTCGTTCTTTGGGGAGGCTTGATGCCTACCGGTTGATGATGATGATGATTCAAAATATACATTAATAGGGTTTCCACGTTTGGTGCTCTATAGAAAAACGCGGTGGCATATTTTGTGGGTGATTCAATTCCATATTATTAATTGTTTTGGTGTAGTTAATGGTTTTATTTCTGGAAGTAAACATATATTTTGAATATTTTCAAAATTATTTACAAATATACGAATACCGTTATTGAAGCACAAGCTTTGATTGTATTAAAAAAGTAAACTGTTATTCCAAAATGTGAGAAACTTCATGCACGTTATATTGTAAAAATTGTTAAACACCCTAAAATTGTCGAACAATTCTCACAAAGATATTTTCGCTATTGCTACAATTTCTAACTGATTATTTTCTATAAGCGATTAAATAGAATGAGAACTTTTTATAAAATCTCTAATGGCTGAGAAATATTAACCACCTTGTTAAATTTATTTCATTGATTATAACTAAATGGATCGTGTAAAAAGTTTTTATCATAATTTCTATTATAGTTCCAGGATACACTTGACTGTTTAAGCTCACGAACTCTCTATCCAAAACCTTCGTATCGCAACCTGTCTATGTTCCACTTAAAAATGTTTCTCTTTTTAAACATTTTAAATCTGATCCTATAAAACATTCCATACGTTGTCACTAAATTTCCAATGATCGGACTGGCGCTTAGATTTCCGCGCCACCCTATATTGTAATATCCTACCAAAGAAAAGGACAGGACGCGCACGCAGAGCTTGTTTATTCTGTGACCTTACGCACTTGCCTTATTTGGCTCAGTGTAAAAGCTTATTTCGAGTAATAATTCGTTGAATCGAATCAGTTTCTTTCATGCCCTGAAAAGCTTGCTTGTTTGCGTAGACAAGGATTCACGTATACAGCAACGATATAATATAGATTCACAACATTATAATATTTATACTATTACACTTTAATGAAAAATCGCAACATGATAATAAAGTAATCGATTACGTTGCGGTGCCTTGCTCATTAGATCTACGATGAGGAATGTCACCAAGGTTTTGAATAAAACGGACAGCAACAATCGAAGAGCGACGTACATATATCGCCCCAATTCAGCTTACTTTCGCAACTATACGGTGAAATGATTGAAATCTTTATTCTTTTTAATAACTATATTGAGTAAATAAATCGTTTGTGCCACCCCTAGACTTTCTTGGCAAGCAGACAATCCCCCTTGCGCGCCATTCTCCCTAACCCCCCTCCCTCCACCCCTTATACCCCCCCCCCACCTCCACCCATTCTCTCCCAACTCCCCTCTTTCTACCCCCCTCTCCAACTCCCTCCCAGCCCTTCCTCTCTCTCTCCTTGTTTTCCTCCCCCCAACCGCCCCTCTCCCTACCCCCACCCTGAATCCCCCCTTATCCCCTAACTATCCCCTCCTCTCGCCCGCTATTCACCCCTCTCCCCTCCGTCCCCCACCACGGCGCGCAGAGATCCAGCAGATAGCACTATTTTTTATTTTTTTTATTTGATGACATATCTACAGACTGCGAGATTTATTTAGACAAATCAACCAAATATTTACACCTAGCCGTTCTCTAAATTAAGCGGTTACAGGAGAAACACGTTTAAATATATTTTTTTCTTTTGATGACATTTTTATTGTTCTCTCTTGATGACACATCTAGAAATTGAGAGCTTTTCTTAGACACCTTAATCAGATTTTTACATCTAGGCGTTCTTTTAATATGGCGGTTACAGGAAAAACACGTTTCAAATTAATATATAGATATTTGGAAAAAATATAAAAATATTGAATTAAAGAAAGTCTCCTAATTTAGAAACATTATATCTGGATTAATGAGTAAAAGGACAAAGGAAATCAAAATAAAAAATCCTTATACAAATGGCATGGGGAGTTAGTATAAGATAAGCCGTTGACAAGAGTACTCTGTGAGAAAAATCTTTTTTTATGCACTGTATGGTGTGGAAAATGTAGACTCGGCTGATCTGACAATGTTCATGAGAACCGGCGACAAGTCTTGGTAGGTACTTATATCAGCGGGATATTGATGCCGTCTAACAGTGGAGCGTGCAGTGTAAATTGCATTAAATGATCTCGTAGCCCCCTCTAACGGGTAGAGAATGGTTTCGTGCATCTTGGGCCATAAGATGCATTGTGTTTTTTGGTCGGCCCAACTCACGATTCAGCTCTTATTCAGTAGCCACCTCGTGTGTCAGGCACTCGCATCTCAGGCCTTACGGCTGGTGGAACGGTTTCCCCTGGGGGATTGCCGGATGCCGGCGCTGCTGGATGGTTTACGCACCGTGCGTCGTCAGTCAATCGGCTGTACATCCTGACTAACTGAAGGAGTCCATGGAAATATACTGTATCATAAGCAGCGGAGGTAGATTTTGACCTGTCGTCAACCACTCTTAAAATGACCAATTGGCTACCTAGTCCTGAATTCAGAGCCGGGCAAAAGATGCCAATGGTTCGCGATAGATTCAAACTGAATCACCGCGGAATATACGGCAGGTTGAGGCCGCGCAAGCGACTTGGGACCCGTAACCAGTCGGGAAGTCGGAGTTATCCTAATGTTTAATTTTCGACGGAGATATCTCGTCAAAACTAGTAGTCAGGGGGTGAGGCTGCTTCGCCGAAGTCGTTGGCCTCTAACGGGTTTGTTGGCTTTGCTGGACGGTAGATTTGTGTTGTCCCCAAGTCATCTAGACTCACCTGACGGGAGACAGAACGATCATTGTCGTTAAAACTTCATGGGGTGACGGGTTCGCCCATTGTAGTCGACACTTCCAAGCCCCCTCTAACGGCTTTGACATCAGTATGATATTGGTGGGGTGGCACTGCAGTATGGACGGAAACGATTGACACGGGGTTGATTTTTGATTCAAGCCTCACATTTCGTATATTGTATATTCTTCTCGCAATAAGGATAGAAAACGATCTTACCGCGTGAAATTTGTAGCACCCGACGTTTCGGTTACGTTGCAGCCACCGTTGTCCAGGGTAGACTGAAGAGCTGTCAATCCGTTGTTTTGCGGGTAGGCCGCATACCGCTGCCGCCACTGCGTAGGTTATAACGGTGGTGGAGGCCCGGGCTCGGAGCGCGCGAATTTTGATAATCCGTCTTGCATACAATACTCACTGTATCCTGTCTTACGTCCTTGGGTTCGGCGTTCGGCGGCGGGAACATTTTAAGAAGAGAGTTCCAATTAGAAGAGAGTTTGTAACCGTCGTCTCTATTCAAGTTCGGGGTTCTTCTTATTTCGGAAGTAGAATTGTTCCTTGGATAGCACAATGGGATTTTGAAACTGCATCCAGTGGTTACTTCCGCTATCCAATATCGCTGAACGTTTTTAACAGCTTTGATGTGTTCTGTCAGTCGCGTGGCTATGGGCCGTTTCGTTTGTCCAACGTAGGCTAGACCGCAACTGCATTCGACTTTATACACAGCCGTGGTTTGCAGTGGTATTACATCCTTTACAGGCCTCAAAAGTCAAGCTATATTTTGGGTCGGTTTGAAGATCGTTTTTATATCAAATCTGTTTAGCATCTTACTTATTCGATCTGTCACGCCCTTGACGTATGGTAAGAATGCTCTTGATCTGCTCGGTTTCTGAGTTTCGTCTGTATTGGATCGTGTGCGTGTCTCGTGATATTTTCCGTATCTATTTCTCCTAAGGACATCATTAACATGTTCCATCTCCATCGGAAAATGCTCAGCGTCGCATAGATCGCGTGCTCGATTCACGAGCGACGTTTGCACTGAACGTAGATGGTAGGGATGATGGTGTGAGCTTGCATGAAAATATCTGTCCGTTTGTGTGGGCTTCCGATATACCTACCGTATGTCCGAGAGTATTGTCACTTCTCCTCGTCACTTTGACATCCAAAAATGGTAGGGAGCCGTCCTTCTCTACTTCATAAGTGAATCTGATTTTTGGGTGTATGGAGTTTAGATGACCCAGGACAACGGCGGCTGCAACGTCACCGAAACGTCGGGTGCTACAAATTTCACGCGGTAAATTCGTATTCTATTCTATTTTTTAAGATTATTCTGTTTGTCATTTTATATTTATTCTAATGTTAAGTACCATGTAATGCAGATTATATAATAGAATTAAGTTTTTTTTATTATGTTAAATTTTTTTTTTTTGGAGACTTCATTTTAGGACAATTTAGTTTTATTGGGATCTTACTATAACTTTTACATAATTTATTATAATATTAGAGTCCTGTCCCCCCTAGAATGCCATAGAGTGGAACAGAATCAAATAAGCAAAAGGTTAAGGTTTTGCCATTCGGTTCCTGTTCTGTAGTAATTAATTCTTCAATAAAATAAAATTTATAAATGAGTGCCATCTACACGTTGCGTATCGCAGTAAAATCCTGGTTGCCAACTTATAGTACGACGTTGATCAATCTAATACGTTATATAAACAATGATTATTTTAAATCTTATATAGTAAAGGAACAAAAAACTGAAAAGCAATTTCCAAGTCTCTCATATGTACATATATGAAGGGCGGGTATACCTATAGCATAATCTGCATTCCTATAACAAACGAGAGTACAGAATGAAATGCCTAACTTATTACTTCAAATCAACATTCATCAGTGCTCAGGTCCGAGGACAATGTTCCCTCCGAATGCATTCATGGCATGATCTCGAATAATCGCGGCATTATGCATACGGTTTTGATCCGCCCGCGGAAATCTTCCCTATATGTAGAGCTAGCGTCTCTCCTCGGTATTGCAATCACAAAGCAAATGAGCTGCGCTGGAATAATTCACCTTTTTATAGCTGCATTTATGTCTATCGAATCCATGACATTCAAGCTGATAAATCACCGTCCGCCGCCGCGCTGACGACAATGCTCTCCATAAATCTCTCCAATACTCTCGTTGAACACTTTAATATGCGGATGTTAGATCGATTTATATACTAAATCACGAGTCCTCGCCATGTTATTATATCGCATTTGTCATATTATTATATCTTCTTCCGCATATTTTTGCATTGAAAAAACCTAGGGCCAGAATCAGATATGGTTTCGTATTATTCTAGTTCAACATATAAGTACTCAACGGAGTTGTTTTAGAAAACAATGGCCCTAGACTCTATTCAGGTCGGCCGAAAAAATGTGGCGAAAAGACCTGATATGGTGGGGTGGGGATCACGTGCTAAAAGACTACAATCGGGAGATTTAATATCCTACTTCGTCTTCATCATCATAATCAGCGCGCATTCGTCCACCGTTGGGCTCCAATCAATGACTCTCCATCCGTATCGGTTGTTCGTTTCCCTCATCCAGACTGGTCCAGCTGTCTCCTTAATGTCATCGGACCATCGGGCCGGTGGTCTGCCCACACTTCTCCTGCCTAGCCGGGGTCTCCACTCCAAAACGCGCTTGCTCCACCGTTCGTCGTGTCGTCGGGCCACGTGGCCGCCCAAGACCATTTCAGCTTGCCCACTCTTTGACCCACGTCGACCACCTTCGTGCGCTGTCAGATGAGCTCGTTTCGGACTCGATCGTGTAACGATATGCCGAGCATGACTCGCTCCATGTTACGTGGATCATCCCAGCAGTCAGTGTCCATGTCTCACAAGCATAGGTCATAGCCGGTAGCACGCACTGATTAAACACTTTTGTTTTAAGCGATTGGAGAATTGTGGACTTCAGCACGAAGCTCAGCTTCCCGAAGGCTGCCCATCCATTATTATATCTAAGTAACACAAAGTACCTCACAGGTGTTTCCTTTCTGGAAATAGTTCAATAGTTCACTTTTTGTAACGGCAGTCGTGTTTTTATTCCTTTTAATATATTTACTTGTTTTAAAATCCGCTTCGTTACTCCTTTCAGTGTTTCTCCTACTATCTTGTTTTTGAAAACTGAACCTGTAGGTACATATTTATGTTTTAATTTTGTCCTTGTGAACAACAATTTACCTAGTATATTTTCAATACAACCCGTTAGGTAAAAACGAGTATTAATTGATGAAAGAAACACTCACCTAAGAAATATAATAAAAATATCCAATCAAACAATCGCAGACAGCGAAAACAATAAATAGAATAACATTAACATGTGCCCTTGTTTCGCATTTACTTATGTAAATATTGATGCATTGTCTGCCATGAACTGCATTGCACCTTCGTCCCTACTGCGGACCTGTCACGTAACGTCTCGATCCGATCAATACACAAATTGATGCAAAGCAGGTAACCTGAGCAATTGTAGGTCGATTCTGTACGAATGCAAGCATCAGGAGGTATCTTGTTTATGAGGTACAGGCGAGCGAAGAGGACGCTACACCGGCCTTAGCACTGATCAGTGGCCGTAGCACAGATTAATAATAGAGTTAAGAGATAAGGCACTGGCGGAAATACGACCGATCGATCTGCTACACCTGCTGTCGTAGGGCCGCAGTTTAAGAGAGAGAGAGAGAGAGAGATAGAGAGAGAGAGAGAGAGAGAGAGAGAGAGAGAGAGAGAGAGAGAGAGAGAGAGAGAGAGAGAGAGAGAGAAGAGAGAGACTGATAAGTTCAGTGATAAAAAAAAATAATGATACACAAAATTTTTACAAAAAAAAACGTTTCCAAAATGTTTTATAAGTGCAGCAGCCATGTCATTGTGATACTTAGAATGGGCTATCATAATTGAATGCGTATACAAAATTTTGTGCCTGTGCTGTTGACCGTTGAGGGGTTCCCTCGTCGGAAGCTAACCCTGGGTGCCCGAGTCCTATCATGGGGAAACTTAAAACGGACTATCATAATTCCATGAGTATACAAAATTTCGTGTCTGTGCTGTTGACCGTTGAGGAGTCTCCTCGTCGGGAGCCTACCCAGGGTGTAGAATCAGGTCATGCTTACCATAAAAATAAATACATTGTTATCGGAATCGATTAACATGCACATTCTGATACTTCGTATGATAATATTTGAGGAGTTCCCTCAATTCCTCATAGATCCCATCATCAGAAAAGGATTGTGATAAAAATGGGACTAATCTGCAAGCATATCCTTTCAAATACAAAAAGAATTTTTAAAATCGGTTCATAAAAAGCAGAGTTCTGAGGTGACAAACATTAAAAAAGAAAAAAAAAAGATACAACCGAATTGATAACCTGTGTTATCTGTGTCTATCTAATGTCTATTGATTTTTTCTTACAATAACAACGAATTTAAAAGCATGACACATCTGGTATAGTTGGCACGACATAATTTACGAGGCGGAGACGTGACACCGGCCCTAGCGGTCCTTAGTAGAGTGCCCATGGCCCTCGTTGGACGTGTCGCGGTAGCGTACGCCGTGCTCGCTCAGTGCCACCGTATAATATCCATTTTACATATTAGCAGCTCTGCTTTCTCGTTAATACTTGGCTCGAGGGTCGCATAACTCACGATCAACGAGCTGATGCGATCGTAAATCTGCAACGCGAGCTGTACCACTATTGGACTAGCGAAGACTGCGGGGACTTCACCTGTCCGCTGTCCCTGTGATACTAGGTCGGCCGGGTTAAGTTGGCCACTATACTGTGTATACCTAGGGTAGTGATTTTTAACCTGTGGGTCGCGACCCCTTGGGGGTCACGGAGAGACCCTCGGCGGGTCGCAGGTTATCTAAAAATAAAAATCGAAAATATTACAAAACCTTTATTTAAATAATTTGCAAACATTTACAACTTTGGAGGAGAACATATTTATTATGTTTTTTGCTATTGCTTTTACAAAACTTTATATTGATCTAATATGAAAACAGTTAGTTGCAACTTTGAAAGTAAACAACATTTAAAATTAATGTGACATTCGCCATTGTTATACATAAATTTTATTTATTGGATGCTTGCAGTTATAGCTGGGAGGAGACTAAAGGGGGTCTAGAGAACTAAGTTACTGTCTAAGAGGGGTCGGCTAAGCGTTTAATTATTTTTTTCCAAAAAGGGGGTCACGATCTGAAAAAAGGTTGAAAAACACTGACCTACGGAGATACACATTTTATAAACCGTGTCACATATTGTTTTTCGAGTAAGCTCAAAATCTAAGTTATATTAACCACTAGCTGCGCCCAGCGGTTTCACCCGCGTGGTGATGGAAAATTGTGATAATGATGATAGAAAACCATATATCTTTATAAATTATAGCCTATGTCTTATTCTGATGTGTAAGCTATATTATTGTAAAGTTTCATCAAAATCCATTCTGTAGTTTTTGCGTGAAAGAGTAACAAACATCCATACATACATACAAACTTTCGCGTTTATAATGTTAGTAGGATAGTAGGATAGAATTTAAATTTCGAATGTCAATTTCTTAGATTTTTTTCCTACTTACTTGACAGTTATCGTTATATTTTAGATAATTCACATTATATCTTTATAAATTATAGCCTACGTGTTATTTTGATGTATAAGCTATATTATTGTAAAGTTTCATCAAAATCCATTCAGCAGTTTTTGGGTGAAAGAGTAACAAACATCCATACATACATACAAACTTTCGCGTTTATAATATTAGTAGGATTTCAATTAACTTCATCAAAACAAAAATAATAGCTTCGAAACTGTGACATTCGCGTCCGCGTAATTGTAGTAGCTCGATTTCCGTTGACCCATGCATAGCGTAGTCTTAAACGCTTTATATAACATAAGTAAATATATACTAAAAAGGAATAAAAAAACACGACTGCGGATACAGAAAGTAAATTATTGTATTTATAGTTATTTTTATTATGGTTTTTTCGTGAAATATTTGTGGTTTGTGAATGTATCATTGTGGTTTATTAATGTATTATTGTTGAATGTAACAAAAATATTGTTCGCCTAAAACGCAGGTTGTGCGGCACTAAATCATTGTAAAGCTCCATACTACTACACCACAAACACAATTAAATAAATTGAATAGAAAAAATAGATATTTGGACATTTAAGGTTGATAATGACAGTTGGGTTGATATAACGATTCTACTAGGCCATGTCAACTTTTTGTCCATTATACCTCCTCTATACATCGACAGATGCATCAGCAGATTGCATATGCGGATGCATCCGCCGTCGTGTAGACGGGCACTCGTGATTAATTTGCACTCGTGCTTAGTTTTTGATGTCGTTTAAAATGGCTGCTAATATGACCACTGAGGAAATTTTCAAGTGTCAAACTTAAAACTGCTTCTGGAATCCCAAAAAGGAGTATCACAAAAATAAAAATGTCATTTTAACAACTCGGCTGCGATGCATACTTAAGTAGCAGTTATATATGCTAAATATATAAATAGCAGCTGCCGCTAGTGTCTCCACATCAATATCTTGCGGCACGTGCTGCGTTTTTCGAGGTTGAACACAGACTGAATGACTCACGGACGTGTGGACGGATTGCGAATTTATCCGCGGATACGTTTGCTGATCCATCTGCGGATGCATCTTTCGATGTGTAGGGAGGCATTAAAAGAAATCGTTTGAGCGTTTGCAGAGGATAATGGTCCTCGAGACAGAATCAATGAAGAGTAATGGTCCTCACTGATAAATGCAGGTAACAATATGTTATTTTCTAACAATATTTATAAATAAATGACAAAAAATAATGACAAATAAATGAGAGCGGCGGCATTAAGTAGGTTATGTAGCATATGTAAGAGCGCACTGCCACCGCAAGTCACGCTAATTACAAGACAAGCCCTGATTGACATCCCATATTCAATTGTCCTGACCGGCGCTGGCTTGATCCGCAGCCACACGGATAGTGGTCGCGATGACTCCGCCGCTACCGCCTCGACGCCTGTCAACGCAAGCGGTGATGAACATTTCCCGCTTGTACTCGTATGGTTGCCACCAGGGCTGCGCGCACATTTCAGAGCCTTTACCCGTCATGCATTAGGGCAGGGGTCGGCAAAAGATGTATTTTTTGGGAAGGTAAAAACAAGAAAATTCAAAATGACATTAATTTGAATTTCGAATAAATGAAGCAGCCTTAGCCCTCTTGAACCTTATCCACGAACACTTCGGAAACACGGCGCGTCGCGAGCGCCGTATGCATCGTATTTCTCCCTCCTCGAGGCGTGTTTATTCACGACGAAATTTGTATCAGTGTTGTATGGCAACGTATGCATCTCCACATCACCGAACGTTTTCACTGCGGACAATTATTGGGTCACCTTGAAGTTGTTTACAGAATGAGTATACCTAACGCGTCGTACGGCGAGAAAAACGTGCAATGAACAATAGGTCACGTTTTCTTCTACGGCGCGGCTAACACGTCGTACCTACGTTGAAACAATCGTGCCGTGGGCGAGAGGGTTTAAGCTGCTACGTGGACATATTACTTTACCGGACCACCAACCGACTATCAGGTAAAGTTTTGTGTACGCACTTCTGTGTGTTTATCTGTCTGTCTGTGTATGTAATCCTCCACGATAGCGCCCAAACGCTTCATCTGATTGACCTGAAATATGGCATGCAGGCATAATTTGGTCATGGCAAAAGTTGAAAAGATTGTGATTAAAATCGGTACACCAGATGGCGTGCTAGTCATACTTCAATTGAAATTGAAATGAAATTCGGTACACAGGTGTCTTGATGGGTTAAAATCACATTATAAAATTGTCAAGCAGGCAGGGTGAGGGGGGGGGGGAGCTTGTCTGCTTGTCGGGAAAGTCTTTGGGTGGCACAACTGATATTCTTTTGGCGTACAATTTCAATTACATGCTTAGTAGGTACCACAGAACACTCGGCGCTTATTTTTCCTTTGCTAATATGTTATATAATATATATTTATATATGGTATATATCATATTTATATGTGTTTATATCTAATATATAAAAATAACTATTATTCTATATAATTTAGTAGATTGTCATAAATTTTAATAAAGTTACATAATTTTATTGATGTTTTTAAATTTAACTTTAATTTTTAAATTGTACTCAAGTATTAGATAAGACTTGCCCTCTCGTCTCAAAATAATTTACCGATGTTAGTACCACCTCAACACAGGTTCATACCTAGTGAGGTGGTAAACCGTTATGTCAAAAGATGAATTTCCTTTCTGAGCTAGGTATAATATAACACTTATTATAAAATGTTTTTTTTTGTTAGAATAAGGATTTTCTTTGTAATTTGTAACTTGAATTATGGAAATAGATAAATAAATAAATAAAATAATATCTGCAATACTACAGAGCTGTAAAGTAATTGCAAAACAATATTTTTTTTATTTATGGTATAATAATTCGTATTTTTGAGCAGTAGCCACTCAAAAATTTGTCATTTCGTTCACTTCAAACATTGAAATTACTAAAATTGTTGCAATATTTGAAAGTTGATAAACTAAAACTTTTTATTGAATAACACTTATTTTATATGACGCTTAAAATTAAAAAAACAATATATTTGTTTATTAAGGATGTGCTTTTTATTAACGGCATCCTTGAAATGGATGAATCAGTAAGGGGAAGTCCCCTAAAGCCGGACGGCACCTAGCGTTGGACACTAATAGTATCTTGACAAGTCGCGCCGCGATCGACACAAAGACGTAGGAAAATAAAAAGCGTACGCCTCTTCGCACCCTTTTCACCCGTCTTTGTATCGATCACACGCGTCGAGATACTATTATAATTAGGGTCCGACGTGCCGTCCGGCGTCAGAGGACTTTCAACTACGAGCAAATGAGCAACTTCTGATATTTTTTTTGTCAAAGTGATTCCTTTATGGCAGAAATTAATTTCTTTGACTACATTATTTTATATTTGTATGTAGCAGGTATATTATTGCAGCTTTTTATTTAATGCAAATACTTTGGTGAAATTTCGTGAAAATTGTTACTTTGGTGAAATGGAGACAGTTTAAAAGGAACCAGTGACTAGTATGCCCAGTGACGGTGATTCCATTTCAACCACAACCTTTTCAACTCTTCCCTTGACTAAATAATGCCTGTGCGCCAAATTTATGCTCAATCGGATTAAACGTTTGGGCGATATCATGGAGGAATAAACACACACACACACACACACACACACGCAGATAGACAGGCAGAGTTCAATCTGGAAAGAGTCTTATCCGTTTCAGGGGGGCTCATAATGGATATTTCCGTCTACATCTCGAAAAAAAATGCGCATTCGCAATACTTTCCCTCCTAGTCGGTTGGTGGGGCGGGAAAATAAAATAATTACAAGAAAACAAAAATAAATTGTCATAATTAAATAAAGACACAAAGAAAAGAAAAGAGACGATGGAAGGAAAGGGAACCGAAAATGAGGTTAAGGATAGGAGTTGGTTATGTTATGGTTTCAGGATTATGTGCTTCTTAAGCCTGTCCTCGAATGAGGCAATGACCTTCCTTGAATGAGAACTACCCGATTATTGTAAGGTAAAATCGTCATTTTAACAGGACTACATAAAATGTCTTCACAGTGCCATTATAAAGTGGGAATTGTTAAGAAAAAGATATAGCACACTAATACAAGAGCCTAAACTTATACACTAGTGGCATTAATTCTGAACACTTTTTATAAATTAAATCAATTTCACATCCATTTATCAATATTATATGACATTTGATATACATATAATACTTATATAATACAATAATACTTCTGTGTGTTTCGTATTGAAATCAAAGTATGATCTAATGCAATTTAAAATAAAACGATAAATTACTAAAAATCGTATTATTGTTGTCAGTAAAACGAAAATGACCCAAAGATGCTTCCTTTAAAAATAAACTTTTATTTTTTGGAAACTTTGAGTTGGTTTTTTATCTAGCACTGATTTAATTCTTTGTGGCATTGAGTATACCAGACGACTGAAACCTTCTGGTGTGATCACGCCGTACCAAGCCTGGATGGTGGCTTCGATCAGCTCCCTTTTTTCTTGGTTTTCAACATGACAATTTCAGCCTTGGCCAGTGGATTTGTTTAAGAATTAAGGTCGAGACTATTTCCTCGCCATGCAGTTCTATGATGTGATGGTCAATGAACCGCTTCATAGTACTTTTGGCAGTGTGACATGGCGCTTATCCTGCTGGAAGTTACATCGCTGATGGTTGCCTTTAAACAAATTTGCACTGGTCGGTACCAGTTTCGCCTCCAACACCATTATCATACCATCCATCACCTACATCAAGGAAACAGATATACATAAATGAAGAAAACAATACCACAATAATAGTTTCATCAGCCTTACGTAGTATTTGTAAAATTGTTATACGAGCTCCAGAGTTATCTAACCCTTCCAGCCAACACAATGCGCATTGGAATCAGTGCGGGGTAATTAGTGTCGCGTCTGAGAACCTGTTGACGTCTCAATGCTGGGTATTTCGCAATCATCAACTTTCTGCCTTACCTCGGAGAGCCGACGTTATGCGTATTGCGTACGGATTTTTTTTCTTTAGTGGATGGGATGAATCCTTATCCTGTTTTAAATTGTATTTAATTAGGTACATATGCTGCAAATAATAGAAAATTTCAAATGTTGTATCTGTTCCTATCATTGATTATATGTGGTACTAGTAGTATTATCTGGCATTGCCCGCGCTATATTCGTGCTCAATAACCTATGTATACCGATTCAAGGCGATCGGTTGAACGGTATAGAAGTGGATGTGCTGCAGCGCAATCTAGGGGCGATTTACAACAAAGCCAATAAAATAAAAAAACATCTCCATGAAAAAATACGTATATGTGACAACTTTCATTGTGATCACTCAATTCCATAGTACGATTTGGCAACCCTTCTGAAACAGTAAAATACAATAGGCGCTGATAGCATCGAAGGTCAAGATATTAGCAATTTATTAGGACGTCTATAATAACATTGATAATGAATAGTATTTTATATAGGACTGACTGATTATAAAATTCCAATAAATTAACCAATGACAACAATAATAAAATCCAATCATTAGTGCTATCTATCGCATTTTTTAATAGGCTGATTACATCACAGAAATAATACGGAGAGATACCTGGACATTAAAGAGTGTAACTATAACGTATTGAAACCTCTATACCAAATTAAAAATTTACATCTTTATGTAAATAATATTAAAATAATAAAAGCTATGATTAAAAAATCGTTTGTTATTATATTATTATTTATTATTTTATACTGTATAGGCGTGTTTAGAGCGTCATCTACAGTGCGCCATGATACTTTTATGCCATCACTATGCGATATGCCTAGATCTTCAAAGGCATACAGCATAGTGATGAATTTGCTAGAAGTAATAAAATGTTATAGAATGAGATGCATCATTTAGAACTTGTTAAACGCTAGTCTATAGATCTGCTTTTGGTCTTCCATGGTGGCATAATGGTTAAGTCGCCTGATCTTACACTGTATATAAGGTTCCGAGTTAGATTTCCGGCTAGGTCACACCTACGCCTACTTTACAATACAATACACAATACTTTATTGATCACAAAAATTTCATTACTTCTGCGGGACTTATTTCATAACAATTTATTAAAGCAACCTATAATTCAGTGTAATACAGTTGTGGTGGGGACAGCAGAGAGAACGAGAATTAATATGTAGAATATCAAATAGAAAAGGGGGGGGGGGGTGGGGACAGGGGTTTGGGAGGATTAGATTATGTTACTTTGTTCGTATTTTTGTTCGTATAATGATTTTTCAACGACTTTTGCAAACTGCAATGTGATAGAGCATTTCTAATAATAGAAGGAATCTGGTTCCAAAGACGGGCTGCAAGAACGGAAAAAGAGTGAGTGAATAATGTAGAATTGTGCCTATATATGGTAATTGTATTACCCTGAGTTTACTGGAGTGGGAGACCATGACTACAATTCAAATTCAAATTCAAAAATCTTTATTAATCTATAATATTACATATATTCTTAAAATTCAAAGCCATCCTAACTAGGCCTCGCCTGTACTAACGTAGGCTTAATATAAAAGAAGGTAGAGTGGTTTTACCAATATACCGAGTTTGAAGCAGTAGCCGCGCTATCGAGCGTTAGGGGGTTGCGGGGATAGGGTGCAAGGTATGCGAGTAGAGGGGGACGTTTCGCCGAATGCTTTCGCTCCGGCGTTACGCGGCGGTGGAGATTCTCACTATGAATATCTGCGCCTGCTGAGTACCGCCCATCTGGCGGCCATATGCGACCCATACGACTCGTGTCGTCGTCGCTCGCTTAGATTTCAATTTTGTTCTAAAATAAGCTAATGTCTGGGTATACTCGACCATTACTACTAAAAGGATGCACATTTTGATTTAGGTAACAAGGAGTTGTTGGGTTATTGAGGACATTAAACAGTACGGAGAGAATATGCAATTTTCTGCTTTTAAGAATCCCCAGAAATTTAACCCTATACGTGCTGAAAATTGCGCAGATCAAAGGTGTACCTGACGCAAGAATTTCGCCACCGG
Organism: Micropterix aruncella; assembly: GCA_944548615.1. NCBI lineage: Eukaryota > Metazoa > Arthropoda > Insecta > Lepidoptera > Micropterigidae > Micropterix > Micropterix aruncella. The sequence continues at coordinate 13,633,697 of OX155951.1, forward strand.
AATTTACATAAACTTTACATACACGCGAAGAAACTACGCGAGATTATACATCCTTGTCGCGTAAGCATCTTTGTTGGTGAGTTAAGAAGTGACACAATCGATGGAAAAATCCAACACTCCGCTGGTGCAGTATTTCGTTCGTACTTACAGCACCCAGTAAGGCCCAGTACCCATTCGTCGAAGCGAGAAACGCGATATCGATATTCGATAACGGCTGCACGATCCGATAAAGACACGCGCGTATGTCAATCTCCATTTACGCGATCTTTGTTTACTTGTAAATCTGTCAGCGAGCTTTCACTCGCGCCATTGTTCGCAGCTGTACTGCTTTTGGCCGCAGTAAAGCTACTATGCCGCCGGAGTTTTGCTTGCCTGAGGATGAGTAAACGACGACACTATTTCCACATTGTTTGCATTCGGTCGTCGTTGTTGTAATTTACAACGGAAAACATATATAGATGAATCCTGAACACAAACCAACCCTTTTTTGGTCTGTCGTGTAACAATATGACAAACACAGGTTGTTACAACCTGTGTCGGGTAGGTGTGATTATAGGTTGCCATAGAATAGCGAAGCATGCATACGACTACTGAGGGCGATGTTGGAGGATCGCAACGAGACGCGACGTGACGTTGCCAGCGCGACCGGCCGCTGCGCATAACTCAATATGATAAATAGTTTGTTAATAAGCGCCGACACGTCCGATCGAATATCTCTATCCCTTCGTCCCGGAGCTAAGCTCCTTAAGATCGCTTGCGTAAATCTATCAGGCGGAAATTAAAGCCCGTCGGGGGCAGGGGTTTTATGCTCTGCATTTTGTCATCGTCTCGCTGAGCTTGATATACTCCGCGCCGAGGCAACTGCGAGCAGCCTGACATTTAACTGGGAATAAGCGTAATTTAATTTGCGAAGGATTTGTAAGACGGCTGGTGCGACACGTGCATTGAAATCCGGTAAAATGCCGCAACAGTCGAACTAGTGGGCAATTATATGTATACAGGTGAGTTTTTAATTAGTGATAACCTTGTAGTGAGAGAATCAGTAAGACAAACTAGGGAATCTTAAAAAAAAATTGGAAAAAACAAAGAAAAAAAATTAAAAAAAAAAATTTTATTTGTTAAACTTGTAAATCCTATCCAATAAAAAAATGAGAAACGTTGAGCGACAACAATATTAGCGATAATTAAAACAAGATAAAAGAAGAATTTACCGCGTGAATTTTGTAGCACCCGATGTTTGGGCGACGTTGCAGCCGCCGTTGTCTAGGGTAGACTGAAAAAGCTGGCAATCCGTTTTTCCGCGGGTAGGCCGCATACCGCTGCCGCCACTGCGTAAATTTTAATGGTATTGGAGGGGCGGGCTCGGCGCGCGCGAACTTCAATGTCGAAAATCCATCGTGCATAAAATTCACTCGGTAAATTCGTTTTTATCTTGTTTATAATGTAAAATAACCGCGATAGTCTCCGATTTGATATAATATTAGCGATATTTTACCTACCGCTAGATATCGCATCGTGCTCATAAATTTTTAACGTATTATTCAAAAAAAGTAAATCAAATTTTCAATAAAGAAATGCATGTTTTATTTTCATTTTTCCCATTTTTTAAATCAAAAGTTGCTTAGTTTGTCGCATTGATTCACCTACTTTAAGAATGTCACTGTTTAAAAGCTCACCCCGTAATTATGATTATATTTTATATGTTGTTAATTATATGTATATTGACTATATTTCAACATTGAACTTTATTACCAATATTTCTTTAATTTTTTAATTATATATATATATATATAGGTATATATATATATATATATATATATATATATATATATATATATATATATATATATATATATATATATATATATATATATATATATATATATAAATATATATATATATATATATATATATATATATATATATATATATATATATATATATATATATATATATATATATATATATATATATATATATATATAATATATATATATATATATATATATATATATATATATATATATATATATATATATATATATATATATATATATATATATATATATATATATATATATATATATATATATATATATATATATATATATATATATATATATATATATATATATATATATATATATATATATATATATATATATATATATATATATATATATATATATATATATATATATATATATATATATATATATATATATATATATATATATATATATATATATATATATATATATATATATATATATATATATATATATATATATATATATATATATATATATCGGTGAAATTTTTATATATATATATATCTTTTATATATATATAAAAATATATATATATATAAAATATATATATATATCTTTTATATCGGTGAAACAACAACACCACTTAATATTAGACTAAATAATCATAGGGCTAGTGTAGGAAATGAAAGCCAACTCCCAATATCTTTGCATGCCAGGGCGCATAATTTATCTTTTGATCAATGTTTTAAAGTTAAAATAATAAAATGCCTTGGGGATAATGCAAAAGAAAAGGACGTCAAATCTTGGGAATTGGCTTATATTTATATTTTAGGCGCTTGCAAAGGTTCCGGTCTCAATAGGCAAAATTAATAAGGTTTATCATATTATCATAATCATCAAATGCTTTTTCTTTTAATTTATAATCATTCATTTTAAAATAACGTTTTGCACGGTTGGTTATGGTACCTTAACTAAATCGTGTAAAATATTATTAATCCATTTCTTTTTGTTCGATTCCTTGAATTTAAATTTTCAACGAATTGTTCGATTTCCGAAATGTCACATATCTTGACGACGGCTGAGCCGAAATATTGATTATACATTTTATAACAATCATTAATATTTAAGAAACACTAATCGCCTATTATTTTCCAGCATTCATTCTCGTCTCGCATTGTTGTGTTGCCGCTGTGTGAGACCATTTTAATCGGATTCTAGTGCCACAGCAGGAAGCACCAGCAAACACTGAGGGAGGAGAAGAAGAAGGCGTGGAGTCACTCCTGGTCACCACAGACCAGATAAGTGCCCTTTCATTATTTTACCATTTCATTTATTTAGTGATAAACATAATTTCAATTTGAAAAAAAAAAATATATATATATATATATATATATATATATATATATATATATATATATATATATATATATATATATATATATATATATATATATATATATATATATATATATATATATATATATATACCTATATATATATATATATGATAATGCATTCTATTTATTTTGACTTGGTAGAATTAAATTAAATCTTATATTACATACCATGTCTTTCACATCAATGACTTGATGATATTTCTTACGACTTTTTGTTTCTTTTCTTTCTTATAACTTTCTTTATTATTTTTCTTTGAGTGTTAAATGCATGACGATTTTATAATGGAACTGCGATTTATTTGTTGAGGGTGGTCCTCAAATTAGGAAATTTAGTTTTCAGTGTTTATTTTACTACAATGTTTAATAATATACTTGATTTTTTGAGCCTTGTCTACACTAGAATGGGTTAGTCCCAGTTGAGTCACATAATCGAATAAACATGAGATGTTTTCCATTCGATTCGAGTTATTTTTATAAGCAAAATCAATGTTATATGGAAATTATATCTTAGCGTCCGTAGCCCCGTTGACACCGGTCCTCCTCGTTGTTACCGAAGTTAAGCAGCGGCGGGCGCGGTCAATACTGGGATGGGTGACCGCCTGAGTGTTTGACTGCGTGATGCTACAAACACCCACCTAGAAGATGGTACCCATAGTCAACAAGGCGGGTTGCACAAAAAAGCATATGCCTTGTGGGTAAAACAAAATAATAAAATAAAAATATATAAATAAATAAATGTAGTGAATTCAGCCGCGTCGTCTCTATGGGGCTTGATGTTGCTAGAGCATCCTTAATATTCAGATAAGATAGACATAAATTCCCAATAACCTTGATTGACAGCATCTGCAAAATTATACGCTCAATCGATTGAAGATAAAAACAAGCGATAGTGAAAGTACGAATAGTCATTTATCGGCAAGTGACGTGCGAGGAAAAAAGCAGGAATGCCGCAAATACGAAGACAGAATAGTTGTCAACAATGAAGGAAGACAATCTCCGAGAGCATGAACACAAGTATTTTGAGGCGGCACCTTGAAAACAGGCGTCATAACATGGTCGACCAACCACGTGAATATTTTAGGAGAAAAAATAATATTTGTACCAACAAAAACATGTTTTCACCAAGCAAGCGCCAGTGTCAAACAATACCTTCATGGCTTCATTCAAGGTGGCATACACAAAGAGAGGCGAAGTGCGATAATCCCCAGACTATTGCCACAGATAAACAAAGAGTACTAACATAACTGACACTTCGCGCCTCCCGTCGATACCGGCCGCCTGACTTCCCAACTTGCATGGGCGGAAATCTGGCGGACTCGACACAGTGCCTTCCCGTCGCGCACACGCGCAGTCTCCGCGTAGACACACAAAGACGCACATGCTTACAGGTAAACATTTTCCGGAGACACGGTAGGCCAAACATTTTTCCACCAGTGTCCGCGGTGTGCTATTGCTGGGTAACTTATTCTAATGGCCATTGTGGACATGGCTAATATAATGATCGGAGAAAATGAGAGGAAACTTTTTCGAAGATTCCTATGTCGAACCACACCTTTAATCTAAGAATCCAGCACATGGTTCCTAATCTTAACGATCAATCAAAATATGTAGTCATTGTGTTTTTATACTTTTTATTTCGATTACAATGAAAATTATATTTTGATTTTAACATGCATTTTATGTATAATTTTTATCCTCTGAACGCTTCAATTTCATTATTTAACTATTTATTGCGATGTTATTTTTCCTTCGATAATTTTTATTTAACATTTATCACAGCTTATTGAATTCCTTTAACTATTTATTTTATTGTGTTTTGGAACATAAATATATTTTTAAATTTTATTTTTAAAGACGCATTGATATAGCAATGGCTAGACTGATGAATAATGTGTACCTAGCTTTTTTAAATATTATTAGATTTTAGGTAAAATGGTTAAAGTTGTCGCTAAAAAACATTAAATTTGTTATTATTGTGCATGTCTCTTTATCTGACGACTTTTCCGTATACTTTTAAATACCAAATTTATTTTTTAATGTAATTTGACCTATGCACGCTTGCCTTAGTACGGGCATAGGCCTAGTTAGACAGCGTTGATTTTAATAAATACTAATGCTGCGGTGTTCTTTATTTTGCTACTGTATACATTAAAGCCTTTAGTAGGGCTAATGCTACAGTGCATGTATAGGTACTGGATATACATGTGCTGTACAGCAGTATATGTAAATGTGCTGCAGTACCTACATGTACAATGTACATGTCCTGCAATTAGTAATATTGTGACTTTATTTAGTTAAACAAAAAATAATTATAAGATGGAAAAAAATAAAGGAATTGAATTTGGACTTGAGGCCACAGATGAGGCCGCGGACAGCAAACAGGATGCAGATCTCATCCTCTATGTCAGTTTCATTGATGGTAGTAGACGATAGCGTTTGAGAGAGATAAATATTATAGGGCTGGGGTGTCGTATATTTTTTTTTAATTCTCTTAAGGGTGCTACGAATTGGATAGGTTCGGAAAGCCCAAACAGTCGTAGTAATTCGGTAATCAGGTAATTGTATGAAAAAAATGTGCAATTGCCGAAAAATAATCTGTTATTGAGAAAAATAAACTATTATTTATTGGTCAAGCTTTTCAATTTTACCAAAAGCAGTTTTTTTTTGTTTTCACTTCGAGAACGTCACTAACTCATTCTGTAGATAGGGGCTACAAAAGCACTTCTATTATAACACTCTCCTCATTAAAGAAGCTCGAAATAGATGTTATCAATGTTGTCATATCGTTATAATAATCGTCTCCTATGTTTACATGCGGCGAGATGAGACTGAGGAGAGAACGGTTCCCATGGAAAACGCGAAGGAATCTCACGTTTTTGCTCACCGACATCAAAAGGCGCCGCGCCGCGCGGTCACCCGAATATGCTTGACCCGGGAAGTGGTACACTATCCTGATCCAGATTCAAATTATTTATTTTGGTAGGTGTTTGCATGGCACTATCTGAATAAGAAATTACATTGGTATATACTAAAAATAATTTAAAATAAATAAAATATTATTTTGGTTACATTATTATCTCTCACATCTGATACATAGTTAAATTAGTTTGACCGCCAAGCTCTTGCAGATAATCATCTCTTTAAAGCAAAAGGAAAAAAAGTCTTAGAAAACCGAGTCTTTTAAGGCTATTGTCGTAATTGGTGATATAATCTAATCTAGGAGCTAATGGTCCCTGTTGCAGTTTGGCTACTAAGACCCATGTTGTATAAGTGTCGGCCAAACTCACAAGTCGGCAAAACTCACCCATCCGGCAGCCTCCTCGCAGAAGTGCGTGCCCTTCGGGCGCCCATGTGTTCAGGGTCGGTCACACTCACGGGTCAACACCCATCCGATGGCCTCCACGCATGGGGTGCGAACCTGGGTAGGACACTGGGTCAACCAGTCTCCCCTGGGAATCAAACCTCTGGCGCTCCTGGACGGTCTGCGCACCGAGCGGCGCAAGCCAATCGATTGTGCTCTCCGACTAACAGTCGGGGGAGTCTGGGAACTGTATTGTTTCCTATAGAGCGGGGGCGGTTGCCTACCTTACGGCGACTGCTCTTGAAATGACCATTGGCCATCCGATCCCGGTTCAGAGTCGGGCAAAGGACGCCTTGGTCCGCGATAGATTCGGTGCACACCGTTTCACCGCTTCGTAAGGGAGAGGACCGCGCAAGCGACCTCGAACTCGGAACCAATCGAGAGACCGGAGAAATCTGGTCACAATTGGAAGCAAGGGCGCGAGGGTCGGCCCGCCAGGTAACATTACTGGCTATCTCGCGGTAAAGGCGTTGGCTTCTTGCGGGTTGTGACGTAGCTGGACGTTGGATTGTTCTGTCCAAAGTCTTCTACGTTCACTGCAGGGCGACAGAACGAAAAAAATCGTTAAAACGTCCTGTGGTGACGGGCTCGCCCGTTGTAGTTGACACCGCAAGTTGCCCTTCGGGCGCTTCTGAACGGTTTGCGCTCCGTGCGGCGTTAGTCTATCGATTGCGCATTTCGACTGATAACTGGGGGAGTCTGGAAACAGTATTGTTTCCTATAGAGCTGGAATAATTGTTAACCTTACGGCAACTGCGCTTGAAACGACCAATTGGCTACCCAATATCGAATGAACAGCCGGGAAAAAGATGCCGTGGTCCGCGATAGATTTGGTAGACACCGTATCACCGCTATGTAAGGGAGAGGACCGGCACAAGCGACCTCGAACCTGTAACAAGTCGGGAGACCGGAGTAATCTGATTGCAACTAAAAGTAAGGGCGCGAGTGTCGGCCCGCAGCGTGATTAACCTGTTTATCGCGCTGAAAGGCGTTGGCTTCTAACGGGCGAGTGGTGTAACTCGACAGTGGACTGTTTTCGTACCTTTTTCTACGGTCACCTCACGGGAGAATGAACAATCTAATATCGTTAAAACTTCCTAAGTTGACGGGTTCGGCCTTTGTAGTTGACAGCTCCAGTTGGTGATCTTTTAAAAGTTGGAATAAATGTCAACAAATAACTTGGGTATTTTTATATATGGCTTCAAACTGTCGTCGTATTGATCAGTGTTTAATCAATTTCGACCCATTTAATTTGAAACATCGTTTTGAAGTTTGTATATAGTGTTTTAAGTTGATTTGATTTAATTTTCAATCGTAGCGTTGGAATATTATTATTGAAATCTGCAACTATTATTTAATTTCTTGGCCTCGATTTATGATGCGATTGATAATATAAACTGCATTTCCATATGTCACATCAGCCAACGCAATATATTTTAGCTTATTTAAAAATACCTATCTATGATTACTTTGTGGTAAATTAATGGTTCAATCTCCCACGATAATAATTTAAAGTTTTAAGTTGATGGCATTAACCCGCAAAATTAAATAGTTTTATAGTGTTAGTTTGAAGTAAATGTAATGTGTGCTTTAGTATTTATTTATTTATTTTATTTTATTTATTTATAATATTACACAAGTTCGTTTGTACAGTTTACCATATCATGTTGTATATATATATACAACGTTAGTAAAAAACTGATTCCTTAGGAGATAGAGTAATGAATAAAAGTCGCCTAACTAGGCCAGGGCCTGTTCTAAGGCAGACTTTATAAAATATTGTTTAGATGTATCTAATCAAATTACTAAATAATTATTATATAAAAAAAAAATAAAAATGAAAATTAAAACAATTAAAATTTGCAGAAGTTCTATTACTTTGATAATAATTATTACCGTGTAGAGTAAAAGTAAAAATATATGTTTGAAAGTAAAAATATATGTCTAAAATTGAAGAACAATGCGAAAAATTAATATACAAAAAATTAATATACAATATTCAACATTCCATTGATGTTTTCCCTGCCTTCTGTAATAAGCCACCTAGAAACCTTAAATTTGTTTTTGGTTTCAATGCGTTTCACGACATCAGGCAGGTAGTTGTACATTCTCGGTGCAATGAAGTTGAAATGTCTCTGTCCGAAAGTCGTACGAGTTCTTGGCACTATCATATCGTCATTCTTTGCAGCTCTGGTGAGTCTCAGTCGTGCGTTAATAAGTGGCATTTTGAATTTTGCGTGTATCAAGGCTATCTTAATGTACAACAGTCTTGGGTCCAAAATATTACTTTCTTTATATAACTGGTTCGTAGCATATCGATACGGCTTAGGCTCGATAATGTTTAGTATACACTTTTGCGCTACTTCAAGAGGCTGGAGGATATCTAACGATGTGATTAGGAAAGGGCAAGGGCATGGGTACAATGCAGGTAGAGGCGTTTTATATTTTTTCTAGAATTGTGGAATGGGGCTATTAAGGAAGCTTTTAACCAAGACGATGATTGCTTGTATATTGGTTACGACAATTGCCCGTAGAAATCAACATTTTTAAAATGATCAACGTTTTCCAACACAATTGCAATCGACATCGAGTACAAAGGCGTTACCTATGCAGTCGTTGATGATGATTGAGTACCCATCAAACTAGCCATTAAAAATGATGCACTTAGCTAAAGTACGGGCCAAAGGAACGTTCCAATGGGGCAATAAACCGAGCTGTCAACAAGGATGCGGCTAACGTCGATATTGCTTATCGATGAATTACGCTTGCTCGATGAAACAGTATTATACATCTGCATTTATTATAGTGACGATTGCTATATTTATTATTATTTTTGGTTTAAGTATTATTTTATAATTAGAGTAATTATATAATGACCTAATTATGTGATGTGAGTTATTAGATGAGTACCTACTTCATAGATAACTGATTATCATAGCATGCCATATCATAGCTCATTATTAATTTCTAAACAGTCATTAATAAAATGTTATCGTGGCATTTTGTAATAATAAGTCCCACATATGTATATTATAAAATGCTGCGCGGAGACCAGTTGAGCAATGGAGACCATATTTCTAACCTGGAGCTATTGAAGTTGAAGGGTGATGATATTAGCATGCAGACTTGGTGCCTTAGACATTTTGTCATTTTTTGACGAACTTAAAAGTGATCTGACAAAAGTTTCGCTGCTCAATCTAAATAACATAATAATCTGATAGATAATCTGCGAAGGTTGGGACACGCATCCTACAAGCATGTAGTAAAAGGGACGGGCCGGCCTAATGATTTATTGCCTCACCGGAACGTTCCTTTGGCCCGTACTATAGCTTTTTACTATCAATGTGATTATAGTCAAAGATAGCAATTGTTGCATTGTCAATTCATAAAAATTTAGTACTCCATAATAATTGGAAATTTAATTTCAGACTACCAGAGTAGTACCCTCTTTTACAGGTACTACCTACTGCAGATACGGCTCTACCTCATCCCTCAGTTGGCGATAACCCTTCGGTCACATACACACTTGGGTCGCTACTGGCTTATCAGTATGCATATAATTAGACGGCACTTGTTTGTGCCCGTTTGTGCCGCGTGACGGGCGGCAGATCCGCGCCTACGATAGCCGCGAACGCGACGCGGCACTGCGGCAAACGGGCGACAGCAGCCGCAACCGCGGCCGCGACCGGCTTCTTCCCATGTACGAAGATCTGCCGCCGCCGCCCTGACCTTTACGTGTCACATTAAAAATTAAAGGATATAAGCGTGCGAGCGTTGCCAGCTTTCGAATTTAACTTCAGAAATAATCTGATAAACCTGGTTAGGCTTTCAAATTCAAAATTTTCATTGTCGCGTAGGAATGAAAAAGGCCTATACGAACCTTTTTACATCATAAATGGGCTGCGGTAGGTATAATGTACGTTGACGTGCATTTTAAATGTACATTGTATAATTTGTATATTGACATGCACTCTCTTCAATTTGGTTCGTGATAATGAAATACGTAATTCTGGTATTAATATCACTGGAACCATCTTGAAAAAGTGCCATGGTATTAATACTACTGGAACCATCTTCAAGAGCAGCAAAATGTATGGGCCTGAAGATAAATCAAAGAAACCTATTTATAAGACTGACTAAGTGAAATAGTGAACCCAGCTTCACCATTTGCTGTTAGTCCCTATGCCTTTGAATCTGTTAAGAAATTCACATACCTTGACCCATTAATTACCACCGACGACAACACCACTGAAGAGAGGAAAGTACGTATAATAGCTGCAGGTGTTATATCGGACTCTAGTAACAGATGAAATACTGTCTGCTATCTCGGAGTACGAGAGTAACCATCTGCAACTCACTCAAGTGGAGAAGACGTGCAAATAAAGAACTATATAACCTGTATAATGATGTGCATGTCGCGAGATGCCAAAAACCGGAAGGCTCAGGTGGCTAGAGTGTGTGGAAGGGGTGGACGATGAACAGCCGTTGAAACATGTTCTTTATGGAAGATCTGAAGATCTGAATCTTCAACACAAATCAAACGGCGTTGGCGCAAAGTTTGTTGTCAAGTCTTCGCGTTGGCTGCACGTTTAGTACGCAGCGCAACTTTTTGGAAATTCCCTCAGTGACACGTGAAAAAAGTTATGATATTCTCCTGATGGTTCTGCGAGGAGTTCAGCCACCTGATTATCCATAGTTGGTCTGAAAAAAAAACAGCTTTGGGTCCATTTTCGGAGCGCGCTTGATGCTTTCACCAACACAAACTGAACGACCTTCTGAACGAAAAATTCCTGAACGACTGAACGATAAATTCCTGGTCAAAACGTATGCCAGTTGGGAGCCAAAAATCCTGCCAGACAAAGAATTGTCCAATGTGTAGAGTAGGTAATTCTGGTTAGCATTTATTATGATGTAATTATTAAAACAACTGGAATGGTGATACGGTTGGTCGCTGAAAAAATGTTAAAGATCAAAAGGAACAACGATAGATAGAAGTGAAAATGATGGGAGACATGAGAAGGCAAGGAGCAACAGAAGAAGTGTATATAGAATGTCAAGACCGAAGACCAAATCGCTAGTTAAAGAGGAGACTGATGTTCACAAGCAATTAGTCGAGTGGTACACGGGCTCTAAGGCGTTTAAAATAAATAAGCGTAACCAAGCTCGCAGCAGCAACATTTAGTCGACGGCGGGAAGAGAAATGGTATTAGGTTTAAATTGCGCTGCATTTGAGAATTCCTCGGGGGGAGGTTGTATCATTGTTCTAGCAGAATAAGGAAAAACTGGCGCAGGCGCGTTGCCGACAATTATAGCTGTCCTTTTATCGCGCAAGGCGTGAGAGCAGCTTACCGGTTACAGGTTGGCTTCCACTTCGCCTGAAAAGGAAGCGGTCACTCGCTTTAGGCACAACTTATACATTTTATAGATATACGTAAAGGATTTGTATACCATGGTCGATGCTGTGACGAAGTTCGTGTTATATAAACTGGTGCGTTCGCTAAGTATTGCATCCTAGAAGCATTTATTAATTAGAAGCATACAAAGTGGCATAACATTTTTTTTAAGGTCTACATTGTTACGAACTCTCTTGTAAACTAATCTTTTTGGCGAATGAAAAGCGAGAGTCGTTTTAAACGGCATTATGAATGAATAACCTACAGAAACCCTACGAATGAAAAGAGGTGTGTTTGGCTCTACAGTCTGCCAATTGACAGACTATTCACTGAATTTGAAACAATACTTTATAAGTATAGAATAGAATAGAATAACTTTATTGTGCTATAAAAACACAACAATGAATATTACACCGGTTTTATAAAAAAATACAATTTACGCACAAATGGCGGACGTATCGCTATAGCGATATCTTACAGTCAACCATTTCATGAAATAATTCCTAGATTTCACCGTACAATACACAAAGAAGTAGTTAAGTTAAATTTAAAATAAACTTATACAAATATATGTCAATAACTTATGCTAAGCTTGCTCAGGGAAGGATAAAGGAGAGGACTAGTTGAGGTATTTGGTTATTGGCTATGTAAAAATAAATGTTTCTTCAACAACTTTTTGATAGTATGCAACGAAGGTGCATGCCTGATAAAGTGAGAGAGCTGATTCCTTAGACGAGCAGAATGAACCGTAAAAGAGTGCGTGTAAACAGAAGAATGATGTATCGGAATGGCGAGTGTGTTATCCCGGCTTGATCGAAGTGGAAGACCGTGGCCCCCCAAAGGGTGGAAATTCTCCTTGAGATAGGAGAGTGAAGTGGGGTTATTGAGTATGTTGTAGAGTAGCGACAACGCATGAAAATTTCTTCGATCGCGAATAGGAAGCCAATGAAGTTTCTCACGAAAGCAGCTAACGTGGTCGAACTTTCGCTTAAAAAAAGTTAAAAACATATCTGAGAAGGATATTTTGCAGACGATCCAGCTTATTCAAAATAATCTCACTGGTATCTATATAACAAACATCACCGTAGTCAAGTATTGGCGTTAAGAGTGTGGACCCAATAATTTTTTGATGTGACATGGGGAGAAATCTTTGAAGCCGCCGGAGACTATGAAAACCATGGAAAAGTGAGGTAATCTTTTTAAAATGACTTACAGTACATGTAAGCTTATTGCTAATTAACTAATACTTAATACTTGTTTTAGAATACTACTATTATAATATTTTATAAATATTATTCAAGTAATGCTGCATGTCGCCTTGCTTAAGTAATCCACAATATAAGGCCACCATCGTCGCCCGTACTGTCAAGGGTTTAAAGTTTATCTACTAGACGGCAGGAATTAAAAAAAATATTATATTATACGACTGTTATTTAAAAAACCTATTCTTCCTGCAAAACTTTAGAATATAACATAAATACATGTATATGATGTATACATATGTAAATATACACACATATCACGCGTAAGACTTACAGGTACTCATCGGAAAAATTATTTGGGGAATATAAAGTATTGGATTTGAGACAGCTCTACTTAAAGTTCTGTGTAAATTTTATTCAATTCCAATACAACAGGACATTCTCACAACAAAGACATACAACACGACGATCCGTTGCCAACAAAAGAGATATTCCCCGAATGATGACCTCTTTTGGTCAAAGGCACTTTACTGTTTTGGGCCCCAGGGCATATAACCTATTAGAAGATGAAATTAAAACAATTCAGACTAAAGATTCCTTTAATAAGCAGAGCTATATGTGGCTAATAAATGAAGGTCGTGAAAAGAGACACAAATTATTTGACTCTAGTATGATTTTTATTTTACTGAGTAGGTATCTATCTATCTATTTACGATTACAATATACTTTTTGATGATATTTTAATTTATTCTTTTAAGATGTTTAAGAAAAATACATAATTTAGAATTTTTGATATTTTTTTGTGTTCACAGGTAAAATATTTCCTGGTACACCTGCCTTAGCACAGGCCTAGGCCTAATTAGGCGATGTTGACGTAGTGACTAAGATGCTGCAGTGTGCTCTATTTGTCGCTACTGGTCCAAACACATTTTTTTTGTAATGCTGCAGGAAATTATAATTTGTGGTTTACCTTTAATAAATAAATAAATAAATATCTTACATTTGTACAAATGTACATAACATATTCTGGAGGCAAAACATTCACATCCTTCCAAACAGTGTATTATTATGAATACAAAAGAATAAGTTCATTACTAAAATTATGGCATTGATGTTTTTATAGTAAATTACTCACGATTTTCTGCACATTATACAGATTTAGATCAGACAAACAAGTTTCTTAAACTTAACACGATAGTTAATTATTATTATTATTAATGCTAAATTATTACGTTGTATTTCCAGAGGATATAATTTAAATAGGTAGGTTTTTCTAGATATACGAGTACTTAAGTTGAAATAGTTATTGGTGGATGTAGAAATAGTCGTGATTCAGAAATAGGATGGCGAAAAAATGCAGACATTACTAGGATTTGTGTACTTTCATGTTTAGTTTTACGAATGTCTAAAGGTGACCTAGCCGGGAATAGAACAAGGAATCTTACAATATAAGATCGAGCGATCTAACCACTATAATATGGAGCCGCCCAAGATGTGTTTTATCAGGATTTAATCCATGGCACTGTAATGATATAAATTCGAACGCCTCCTGTCAAATAAAATACATAATATCTAAACCAAACAAAGCCATGTAAGCACACCTATTGCCATCTATACGCAGCAATGGAAATGCAAGGTGAATGGTCTTCAAAACGTAAAAGTAGTAATTAGTCGATTCATTCATTATCCCAAAATTTAAATCATATTTCAAAACGTGTAGCGACATCTAGCGGCAGAAGCGAGAAATGTTACCGTCGATAAGCAGATAACTGTAAAAAAAATTTTACCGACATGTTGACAAGAGAATATAAAATATATTAAAATAAGATTAAAACTCAATAAAACAATGAAACGTTTATATATTCGTTAAAAGTGAAGCGTAATAGCAATAAACCACTAAATAAAATAAAACTAAATAGGCTTTAGAGAAACATCAAGAAAAAATCGATGATTGGAAAAACGCCGAAATCGCTTGCAAAAATGGGTCTTCAAAAGATGCATGATAGAAATACAGGATATTTAGGAAGGTTTCAGCGACGACACGCACTATAGACGTAGTGTAGAATAAGCACTATCCTCTGAAACACAAGTAGAACCTGAAAACAGAATAAATAGTTAGCAATCGATTTAAATATCGCAGGGAAGGAATTCGCGGCTGGCTCAAAGTGACAGTTCAAATTATGGTTAGATTGTCGTACTTTTACCAAGAAAAATCGCCACTATAGACGATAATGCTAATTACAGCCTATATAAATAGAACACACAGTAGATGGACCTACTAGAATAAAGCCAATGAAAAAAGCTATTTTATGAAGCATAGCATATATTCCGTACGATAGATTACAGGGAGAATTTAATGTTTGAATCATAATAAATGACGATTTGACGGTAAAATAAATCAGAATTATTCATGGCAGGAAAATGTTGCCATGTTTTGACATCAAATAGAGTCGGAATATCGTACAAATTTTGATCACTGGAGGAGCTATAGTTCAGAAATGAAGGAAATTTTAAGGTGGACAGCTAATGAAAAACAGGCGAGCGTCTCAAAGAGCGTCACATTCATATTTGGCGGGAAAGTTTTGGAGGGAAAGCCATATCTAAAAAAGCAGACGATAATACAAATTTTAGAATATACAGAAAGAAGGAACAAGTTAAAAAGACCATAGTGGACATATTTTTAAAGAAAACGGATAAGGAATTTCGATGTAAAAAATGTTTTCAAATTGGGTCACTGAAAAACCTACTAACGCCGAATAACTTTTTATAAAAACCATATAGGGTTATAGTAGAAAAAAATGAATAATAATAGCCATAATAGTTAATGAAATAGACATACTTTTTGGAAAAATATACACGTACCTTTAGAAGCACATAGC
The DNA here is from genome assembly GCA_944548615.1 of Micropterix aruncella. Taxonomy (NCBI): domain Eukaryota; kingdom Metazoa; phylum Arthropoda; class Insecta; order Lepidoptera; family Micropterigidae; genus Micropterix; species Micropterix aruncella. Next base: position 13,649,701 of record OX155951.1, read on the forward strand.
GCCGCGAGGAGGCAACGTAAAATTAATATATATGCAGAAATTAGATGCAGGGGATACAGATTATACGGGAAAAATAAGGAAATCAGCTCAAATGAGTGAATTAAAGAAATAAGAGTGCAAAAATAGCTCGATGTGCACGAAATGATACGGAACCCCAATGTGAAAAAACGATAGTTGGTAACCAGAAAGAAAAAGCATGATGGCCGCGTTATTCTCATAGGAGGGGGTTGAAAAGCACATCTAAAAATGTAGAAATTGCCCTATTTTGAAGGGTATAAAAAGGCGATGAGCGATGCCAAATTTAATTCAGTCTACCAGGAGAACCACCAAGTAATAACCTAGTTACCCAAACGTCGAAAAAGTGCCGGAAAATGTAAAAAGTTCAAGTTAAAACGAGGGAATGTTGGCAGATTGCTGTCCAACATTCCCATAAAAAACCCATGTAGAATCAAAGTGAAGTTTTTTTTAACAAATATTTGTTTTAGTAGAAGCGGTACATCAAATATTTGGCGGGAAAGCAAACAAAATTAACCAGTGCTAAAATTCGACGAGAGATCGACTTAAAAACAGTAAAAACACATCTATATAGCGACGCCACATACATTAAATTTTGGCGGGGAAACATATAAGTATGCAGAATCAAAGTGTAGCAGCATAAAAGAAAAATAAAAAAGACATTCCTTTTAAATAAACATTCACGAGGAGATAACAATAAGTAATATCAAGACAGACATTCGCAATAGATTTCGAATCACGAAGACAACTTCGAATCAATTTCATCTTTCGACAGAACGGAGTGAAACAATCGTACTAGACGGCCGCTATCACTACGATGCCGCTGTCAATTTGAAAAAAGACAGTTTTGTTGTTGTTACGTGTTTAGTTATTAAGAAGTGTATAAAGGTGTTAAATTAGTGTAAGGTATGTGTTAATGGATTGGATGGCAGCATAAAACGAAGTAAGATTGTTAAGATTACTATAATTGCGTTATATCCGTGCGTTATAACCGCCGAAGCTGGCAATACTATAAAACTTGTTATTGTTGATAATTTTTTTAAATATTTTAAGCAAATATGTATGTTGTTATAATTATGAATAAGATCGATGCGTCTTATACTGTTTCGCGCGACAATTGAAATAGAAAGCCTATACCATCTTGCTTGACGTACTGTCCGCTACCAAATTGGTTAGCGTGAACCCTTTTAGAAGGCCAGTACTTGATTTTGACTACAGGCCGTCAATAAACGACGAAGCCTCATTGATTGAGATACTTGAAACTACCTGGTTTCACATGAGACGAAGTCCGTGAACCAGCGTAGCGATAAACTTAGAAAAAAATGTATATACGTATGTCATAATTGACTGACATACCAAGTAATATAGGCTATGATAAGTTGTTTTTGTGCTATGATTGCGTATTGTTATATTACCATGTTATTTTAAACTAGTTAAGTATATTGCAAAGCTACAAAAAGAGTCATATATGTACATGAACCTGTATAAACTAAAAATTCTATTTTACAATATATCGAATATTTTGCCGGAAAAAGTGTTCATATTTCTTCAATCAAAGGATACCACACCTGAATATAAAAATAGACTGAGCTAAATTATAATTAGAAATCGATGCGATAGATCAGATATCGAGCTAACGGATGAACGAACGCAGTAATGGAATAAGCGAGATTGGCGCCTTTATTATAAATTTATCTCGTGATCCAATATATATATAAGAAAAATAACTCCTGAGTTCACGACGCACTGACAGAAGACTGTAGCATCCGTCAGTGTGGTAAATAAGGCAGCGGTAAATCAAACGATGTCAGATATTCAGTAATGAGCTATAGCAGACCTATAAGTACATTATAAAAAAACCCCAGCTGATTGGAGCAATCATCAACCGATATTGGGAAAGTGACTTAAAACTATTAGCATACATTGATCTGGAAGTCTCTAACTATAGAACACCTTTGATAATCCACTATATAGGAATTGTGTCATAGAACATCAAAAATCAATATTTTTCATCGAGACGGGATCTTAAAAGTGTATGTTACCAGCCGATCCTAACTTATAAACCTCAAATTGATTCAAACTATCTAAAACCAAGTGCATAAGGATCTAACAAATTGGTCTAGACACATAGAATACTCATTATTATTCTTCTTCTTCTTTTGGAGAATACATTTTAGTCAGGATAGGAGAATTTCATATATGAAGGAGCTCGTACAAGAGAAAACAGGTCTATTCACTTGAAATCTCTATTCTCTGCATACTTTGAATATCTTTATACATATATTAGCATACAATAACGCTACAAATGGCTTGCCCAACGTGTGGCCGATCATGATCATTGCGATATATTGTCACCTTACAAATTATATAAAGAAATAATAAATAATAAAAAACTCTACAAAGTGGGGCCAATAGTAGCAAAGTAAACAACAATATTATATAATAATAAAAAAAAATTTTTCTTTACAGCACTAAGTGAACCTCGCAGATGTAGGCACTAAGAGAACCTCGAACTGCTAACCTAAAGGGTATCAGATTATTAGTCGCCGGAATAAATTACACTATATTACATATTCTTATATTATCCCGGAATTTCTCCCGTATTTTCCACGTATCCTTATCAACCATGGAACCGTCGCTGAATGGAGGCGGTTCGCGGTATGCGGTTGCTATTTTAACCATCATTCTCCTTCTCGAATATTCCGCATGTTCCGCATTTTCCGGCTGTGTTCGCGTGCCTCAGGTGTGCCACCTTTAAAGGTAATCCTCGGTGGGCTTCAAGAGTGCCAACATTGCCGATTAATTAACGCGAATAACGCGAATACCCCTCGATGGTCGCGTCGCGTCGTTACGGTGGCATCGCAGCTGTGGATTTCGGAATACGGTTTATTTTGGCGGTGAATTTTGTGGGAAATTAGAGAGGTATTCGAGAACCCTGATGACTCATCTACCAGTTAAGTTTTTAAATATGTTATTTCTAATCTTGGCATGCTACTGAAGCCATCATAGCCCCGCTTTGTCCCAAATCTTTATATTTCCCGAGTGGACGCAACTAAAAATTTAGGTATTTTTGCAATGCCACGCCCCGCGCGCTTTCGATATATACATAAAAATGTATAGGTATACCGCGGTGACAAGGGAATACGTCCCACCGTTGGCAGTGGCCAATTACGAATGACGATTTCGGCTTTGCGCGTCGTCAAATATAGTCGATTTGGCTTTTCAATTATAATATAATAAATTATCAAATGAATAGGTTTTTATAAATTAAAAATTAGATTAAAATAATAAAATAACTTAAAATCACTGTGATTTTTTTATATAACTCAAAAGTATCTATTTTGTAGTAATTTGTTGTTGTATTAAGTAGAAATTTGTTGGAGCAAGGCACAGTGGGTGACGAAGAGTTTATAATTGTAACTCCTGTGACTTTGCAATTATTTTGCTGCAAAGTGTGTCGCCGAGTGTTGTTGTGCAAAACAGTTTCGAAGCGATTGAGCAGGCTCGTTTTTTTTTTTATTGTAAGAGAAATTCCGCAATGATGATGATGTTCAAAGTTCAGAGTTCTTTATTGTTGTATAATAATATGTCGATCTACAACACTACAATTGCCCATAGAGCATACAATATTTTATACTTAATTACAATAACACGTTTATTAATATAATCTCGAACTACACCCTTTGTTAGATAAATTAAGAAAAAACTTGTTACAGATCATGATAAATTTAGTATGGAGAGTGCATAACCGATTTACATTTATTCTATAATATATTTTAATTTGATAATAACATAAATTTTACTAAATTATGGTTTATTAATTCGTTAATAATGTATATTAAGATAAATTAAATTTTAATTAGTTAAATTATTTTAATTTATAATAAATTATACGGCAATGGCAAATTTAGCACTTTATAAAAAAGCATCATTTTTTAAAAATATTAGACACAGCCAGAGCTCAAAAAGAGCTATAAAAATCTACTCGCCAAAAAACAAAAAAAAAGGATTTAAAAATATATCAAAATGTTACATAAAATTTCCAAAAAATAATGTGTTATGTCAAAAAATTGAAATTAAAAATGATCAAGTAGCCAAAAATTAAAATATTTCTGCTATGTAAATACATAAAATATCGTCTTAACACCAACTTCATAGATATACCCCCTTGCTACTAATAGTAATTCCTAAAATTATAAGTTATACGTTTTCGAGCGATTAAAAATAGGAACTTCTTTAGCAACTTTTTGAATGAACTTTCCACTGGTTTCAACCTAACAGTTGATAACCAAACACGTTCCTTATAGCTTTTTTGTTGGATGATTAAAAACAGACCTATTATTTTGCAGACAATACTTTTCAACTAGAAATTAACTACGGGTGATGTCTTGCGAGCGAGTTTCATTATCGAACACTGCTCCGTAGCAGTATATTACGAAGTTAATTATATTATAATAAATGTGCTTATAACACAGCTTTATAACCACTTCTGCAGTCTATCTCGTTTCGCTTTTCCGATCACGGTGATCGGCGCGATACATTGCGCATGTCAATAAACTTATCACGTTCTCGTGTACCTACGTTATCACGCACGCGTTACAACAACTACCGTCATCTATCACAGAATTACTTTGTGCGTTTCCGCAATAGCGCCGCGCGAAGGCTTTGCTTGCCGTCGCAGCTCGACTCGACTCTGTGCTTTATTGATTGCAGTTTATCATAGATTATCTGGAATAATGAATTGCACTTAATAGATAATAAATAAACTCAAAACTGGATCTTACAGTAAGCAGGTGTTTGAGCGGATTATAAAGCTTAAATGTATAGATACACGTTCGATTACCGAGCTTAGTGGAGCAATATGTACATGTATCGTTAAGACAATGAAAATATCCCAAGAGAAGGCGAATGCTAAAGAAATATAATATATCACGAATTATTTACAGATTGAAGAGAAATTATAGGAGATATATTGTTAACAGATATAGCAGACATAGTGTTAAATATATACCCTTATTATTCAGACTTCACTGGCTACATCGCATCCCAAGCTTTAATTCGCAATTTATTTACAATATCATCGCTAACATCTTTCAGGCCGTATTTCATTGAATCTGTTATCATGACAATGTATGCCGCTTATGTATACTACGGTATCATGTATGGAAGAAAAAACATCAATACTACTCTAAAAAATCGGATATTCATTCGCATAACACTCGGAACAAACAAGACTTGCGTCTTTACAAAGTACGACTGAGTAAGGTTAGAAATAGTTTCCTGTATCAGTTCAACCTTTTTATAATAAGATTCTATTATGCGTCAGGGGTCTTGGAGACGGTAATTTTAAGAAAAAGGTCCAGGACATTCTTATCAAGAACCCAATTTATTCTATTAGGGACTTTGACTGTATTGAATTTCCTAATTTTTCATGATTACTTTTATTATAATACAATATATGTATTTTATTTCTTGACTATATATCCAATCATTTTGATAATCGGAGATAGATTATATTAATAAAATTTGTATTGACTATTTCTATTGAGACATTTCTATTTGTAATCTTATAATTGTGGTATTTCTGATTTGACTATTTTATAACTGATTATTCGTTTTATATTTTGATTATTTGTATTTTTCATGTATACCTACTTAGGTATTTTAGCACGTCAAATAGTTTTTTAGAGGACCTTATATTTCTATTGTAAATTTATTTAATAAATGTTTTTTCCTTTTAAAAAACAGTTATTCTGTTTAAAAATAATTATACCACATAAGGTATAACACATTATCTTGTATAAGGAATTTGACAATGCCAAGAGCCCCTATACCTACCAACTGGTTTATTTTATAAAACAAAATGAAAAATAAATAAAATAAAAATAGATTATAATGGAAGATTTGGACACATACTCTATTTACGGTATCGTACTCTGTTAGCTGCCTTGCGGCACATAAATGCTCTTTGCTCGCCATCATCAGACCTGGATATTTTAACAGCGAGCCCTCATCCCTTCAAGGTGTGGGCATTGCGCTACTTGTTTGTCAGAATAAGTACGATTGTTTTTACCCTTTATGTTATTTTTTTCTGATCGTAATGCCTGTACTTGCGTATTTATTGCTTATTTAAAATATGTTGTTTATGTACACACTATAATGTTAATGTTTACATTTATGTTAATATCACATCTCAACGGATCGATCTTACTGTAATGTTAATTTGTTATGATATGAAATAAATATTTCAAATAAATAAATAAATATCCCAAGAGAATGTGTAACTAAGGAAATATAATATATCACAAACTATTTACAGGTTAAAAAGATATTTTTGGAGATATATGTTTACAGGTATATCAGATATAGTGTTAAATATATCCCTTCTCAATTATTTATGCTTCACAGGCAACACCTCATTTTAAACCCCGATAGACGATAAAAAAAGATTTCGACCAAAAGTTGTAGATAACTTTCGTTTTACAGCAATCTTCTTACAACAACAAAATACAAAATTCCTTAAAAGCTCTAGAATGCGTAGCTTTAGTCACTGCTCAAGAATAGGTAGCATACGTAGCCACTTTGAAACAGCTGTTATCGTCGTTACAAAAGTCACGGTATACAGCCCAGTAACAGTATATAACCTAACTATGCATATTGTGCCAAAAGCAGCGACTGACATAGACAATACGAGGGTGGTTGTTCGTCTGAAAGCTGCACTGCGTATGGCTACACTAGGTATATTGTGTCCAAGTTAAGCAGCGTTGGACGTTAAACACAATGAGTCTAAGATACGGAATTTTAAGGTGGCCCAAGCATGAATGTCACGAGAAAGATATAGTTGAAGAAGGTAATTTATGGAAAAGTTTTGAGATCGTTTAATCAGTTGCCTGATACCCGTAGTTAGGCTCCTCCTCTTTTTGTTAATAATGTTGGGCACGCATAAACTGCATGGTCCGATGTCTTCTCCTCCATTCCACATGTCCGGTTAACCCGTTACTATTCCTAAAAAATAAAGTATCTTTGAACATGCCCAGGCCCATTATTATCTGTAGGTTGTTTTAGAAAGCCCTTGTGGTATTCCTTAGTATTTTTTAAATATAGCCATTGATTCTCCAGTGCTTGGAACACTGATCGGTTGTCAGCGTTCTTCTTTCTTCTTGATCGGGAGATATTGATAGTTTATGCATGTTTTGCCCAGGAAGCTCTTTTCAAATGTTACCACGATGAGAGCTCGGCAATATCCCATGAAGAAATGTATCGGCAAGACAAGACGATCAGACCGATTACCGCCAAATTATACTGTTTTCCAGGCCACTAATCTATACGTACGACTCAAACTTTTTATTGGTCTGATTTACTACAGAAAATCTGACATATTGGCGTTGTTAAAAGATCAGCAATTAAGATACACACACTTAAAGTCATCGACAAATAATTAAATAATAAATAATAAAACTTAAAACGAATGAAGCTAGTATTATTATGTGGTAAATGGAGTAACTTAGAATTAATAAATAAATCGTCAATCCTAAACAACGTAATATTGTAATGGAAATAAAATTCTCTATTTTGAATTCATTTCCTACCCTTTTGCCCGTCTTAGATCAACACGTGTATATGGTACCCAAACATTTAAGCATCCACGTTAAATGTATACGTTTATGCACGCATCCTCTACTTTTTTAGAAATTGGTCAACTTCTCTTCTGTCTTGGATATGTAGCTTTCCTGAATATGTATTTACACGTATATACTAGGGTGATGACTTTTTTACAACCTCATTACCCTGTATCATAATTTGATGAGCTTTTATTAAAGATTCGATGAAAGCTTACTTTCAAGGTGATTTGATAAAAAAACATGACGCAAAAAATATTTTAGAAAATTTTATTTGGCCAGTTTTTTTGCCATTTTTTGAAGGGATTGTAAGCAGATATAAAGTTAAACACTATATAGAGTCACATATACTTCATATAATGAATATAAATTATTATTACAGCACAATACAAATGAAACATTTTAATATTTATTATTTAATTATATCTTTGTATTTCTTTATAATTTAATATCCCCAATCAACAATGCCCGAAGCAACCAGTGACGTGAGTGTGCGATAGCGTATACTACAAGTAGGTCGCATATAGCTCCTGCTTCTCTAGTATTTTGCTGTGTCCACTATTATATACATTGCAATGAAGTCTTTTTTCAGGTCAGTGTAGCGTTATTCATTGGGTGTGTCGATATCATGACTCATATTTTATAACGCTTTTAAAAAAGTAGCCTTACTGTGTACTTACTGTCAAATGGGCTCCCGACAGCGCAACATTTATCACCTGCCGTCTGTCAGATAAAATTCGCCTCCAAGGACAACCGAAAGTCTCCCATCTCCGGGTGTTATCAAGGTCATTGGCGTCGTTCATTTTTCATGTCAATGTTGATTGTCGCCACTTATCTGTACTCGGAATCGGGGATCAAGCGCCTCCCGTGATTCCGAGTATTTCCGTAAAGAGCCGAGCGCGAGGCGAGTGAAATTTTCGGTGCACTTGACCATTGTCGTGACGGAGCGCATGGCGTTTTGTCGGCGAGCGGAATGATAAAATGTTCCGATCTCTCGATAAATACAGGCGACGTCTGCGTCAGGCTAATATTTACATCCGATATATCTATGTGTAAACGGGTTACTTTATAAATAAACTAGCTGACCCGTGCCCACTTCGTAGAGCGGTAAACATTTTTACTTGTGATGAAATTATGAGTGTGGTTCGGTTAGTACTGTGTGCTATGATTTATTTCCTGACTGCCAAAAGGAGGGTTATATTTTTACTGCATATGTATCTATGTATTTGCATGCCGATTTGGCTATATTACCGGGTTTCAAATGAGTGAATGAAATAATTATGATTGAATAAATTATGTATATTTTAATTGTTCCAAACTTCTCTGTATACTATATTAGATGTAATGTTATTATTTGGTACCATTCTTTCAGGAGCTCCAACCTGAGATACGGTTGCGGTTCCATAACTATGTCGTATTATCTCTTTAACCATTTATGCAGTAAAAGGAAAATTATATGCAGTAAAAGGGAAAAGTCTTTTGTTTTAAACACTTGAGACGATAAATTTACTTATTTTTATAAGAATTCATAATTGTTGATATGACCAATAAACACGGCCTAATGATTTAAATTATTTTTTTAATATGAAAAACTACTTTTTGTGACTTAAATATAAAAGTTAGACATATGCTGTAGCTGACTTTTTTGTAGGCATTATCGAGCTCTACAAGTTTTCTCTAAAACTTAACAATATATCTCTTATAGTTAAGGCAGCGATCGTTAGAAACGTTTTCGTTCAAACGTTTTTTCTCCGCCTTACTTTGCAAATCCGACTACCACGAAAAAGTCTTTACATTTTTCGGATTAATATATAGCCTATGACACTCACAAATAACGTGGCTTTCTACCGGGAAAAGAATTTTCAAAATCGGTTCAATATATCCAGAGATTACTTCCTACAACCTCACCAACTTTACCGCTTTATAATATTAGGTTAGATTTGTGTTATTGAGAACGATGGTACGCTATGGTTTGGCTTTCACGCCACAGCTGCACGGGACCCGTGTTGCGTCGATTCAGCGGCAAAAAATAATAGATATGGAGAACACAGAGTTTTGATATTTTTTAAAATTGATTTTACTTATTTGTTTGTATAGTAGAGATTGATCACTTAGAGGTGTCAGCTACAACGGGCGGATTCGTCACCTCAGGAAGTTTTAACGATATTGATCGTTCTATCTCTCGTGAGGTGAGCGTAAAGACGAATACAAACTTACCGTTCAGCTAAACCAATATGCCTTACGGCGAGGCTCCGGGAAAGGATAACCAGCGGGTAGCCTCGCCCCCTGACTACCAGATTTAGCAGGATATCTCCGTCTGGAATTAACCATCAGGATACCCCCAACCTCCCGACTGGTTACAGGTTCGAAGTCGCTAGCGCGACCTCTACCTGCCGTACATTCAGCGGTGATTCAGTTTGAGTCTATCGCGGACCATCGATATCTTTTGCTTGGCTCTGTATTCAGTATCAGGTAGCCCATTGGTTATTTTAAGAGTGGTTAAAGACAGGTCAACATCCACCCACGCTGCTTAGGAAACAGTATATTTCCATAGTCTCCCCACTTTTTTCAGCAATTAATCAGAGTGCACATACTGATTGGCTATCGCCGCACGGTGCGCAAACCGTCCAGGGAAACCGATCCACAAGCCATGAGGCCTGGGACGTGAGTGATTTTCCCGAGGTAGTTTTCCACACGAGGAGGCTACTGAATAGGAGCTGAATCGTGAGGTGGACCGACCCGAAAACGCAGTGGATCTTATGGCCCAAGCTGCACGACACTGTTTGCTACTGGTAGAGAGATATCAGTGTGATGGTACAGATATAAATTGTAACGAGTTATATAAAAAAAAGGAAATGACCACATTCCCTACGATCATTCTAGACGAATGCCTAACTAGACCGAACAGCCTGTATCTGGGCATGCGAAATACATTGCCTTTGTTTTTAGAGTAGTACTGACGTTATTTTACAACTAAACTTCTTTCAATATTAATACTAAAAAAACGTTTTAATATTACACATATTAATATAAATACACAAGATATAAAAGGATAAATTATATTAAATGTATACGTACAAACATGTTATATAATACAATTATACAATACAACAAACAAAATAAGTACAAAAGTATATACTTACATACATATCAGGTAATAATATTTATTGATTGTAAGAAAGGATCCCTATATAATAATTTTACTTAAAAAAATATATTGGAAGATTGGATTCTCATCAGAGTAAATATGTATGATTAACTTTAAATAAATAGTAAAAATTGAGTTCAAAAGTATATTTCTAAAATTAATTTTAATGCATATTTTTTTAAGAAATGCAGCAGGTGGCTCTCCGTATATGACTTCAAATTATAGCGAAAAGTATTGACTATTTGTACAATTTCATGCACATTGCACGCCTAACTATACCTATTTAAACATGTGCTTAGGTGAGCGATGACAGATACCATTGGTATATCAAGCCGACGTACGACAAATTATATCACTCAAATAAAATATCTTAAAAAATACAATTTAAAATAGTTTTCAACTCTAGTTACGCATTATAAAAAACTTCTATGGATAAAAATAGTTATATTATATCGAAATATATGTATAGATCATACACAAAGAATTATTTATCCGACTTATGGATTTAACCCGTAAATTAGTTATGATACTTTTTATATATCAAAACTAACGTTAAATAGTTTTGCGCAATAGCGTAGTTAATAGTACGTTAAATAGTTTGATATGTAATACGATTAATATTTATAAACATTTATGTTAAACAGAAATTTGGATAAGTCGAGAAAAATAGAAAGATTTTTCTCCCTTGTCAGCGAGCTCTGTTATGGTTTTCGTGGGCTCTTCAATGGCATCAGCCGTACCTATTTCCTGCCTAGAGCCATTTTGGTAGGACGATAAAAGAATATTGTTACAAAACCCTATTTTAACAACTTTCTTAATAATTTTAAAGAGAGTACTCAGAAGTGAAATTGACCTATAATTACTTAGATCTAATTTGTCGCCGCTTTTGAAATCAGGGACGATTTTTGCGCATTTCAGCAGTGTTGGAAATATTCATAGTTTAAAACATAGATTTATTATAATGGATATTGGTGAACTTAAACAATCCTTCACAATTTTATAGATATTTATATTTAAACTATCCATGCCTGAGGAACGAGACTACTTTAATGAATTTATGCTTTTACTAACCTCAACAGGCGATAATTGGATTAAGGAAAACACAAGTAAACACACTCTTCAGTATTTTTCGTATCCTTCCGGGCGATTTTCTTTCTGGAAGTGTTTTGTTCGCCAGTTTTGAACCCACACTGGCAAAGTGCTAAATACATTAACTACTTCTTGCAAATTCTCTGTGGCGGTGACTAATCTATTTTCAATGACTAACTTATGGATGGTGTGCATGTTATTGGAAATCTAATAATTTATCTCGTTACGACCGCCTTATAAACTTAACCCTAACTTGATATCAAGATCAATGAAAGGTGATATTGGGCTATTTGTAAGCATATGTCCGGCTGTTTTTGGGCCAGTTCCCTATAAATCAAACGCAGATTACTCCAATATCCTTGAAACCAGAGAGATAAGGTCGTCTATCTACGATTCGAGGAAAGCAAATAGAGGCTTGTCAAAATAAGAATATTTAGGGATCGTGGAAGAGTACCTACTGCACGATATTTATTTACATATTGAAAAAAGGCTGAGTTTTACCTGTTGCTATCACACGTTTTTGCGTCTTAATATCGTGGAATATTCATTGATAAAAGTACATTTTGACGTCTTGAAGGTAGAAGTAAAGGTTGACGTACATTGTCAGTTACTGACTATAAACTCAAAACAAATCAGCGCTGACACGGTACAGTCATCGTGTAAAGTGAATTAAAGTCAGTATAGTGCTGGCGAAAGCGGTGACTTTAATTCCCCCCACCACACGTGCCAGCAGTACTGACCACGTGTAAACGCCGAAGTCAGTAGTTGGCCAGTCGCTGGCACTGCTTTGTAGGGTGACGTCGCGTCGTATGGAACAAAATAACTAGCGAAAATGACGCATTTTCCAGACTGACCAATAACGTGCGTTCACCCTGAAGAAAACCTACGAGTGACTGCATGTAAAGAGTAAATAAGTAGTAAACCGAGAAAACTGACTGCATGTAAAGAGTATGTTAGTCCTTGGCGCCAGTACTGACTCCTACAACTGACGATATAAATATGCATTAATTCATATTTTAGGCAAGTATTAATCATAATGTCCTACAGGCATAATTCAATATCAGAAGCGGAACAAAAGTCACCGAACAACATATTACAATTCAAATTGCCTGTCGCGGCATTTGCCACTATCGCGATCGTGACACGGCTACGGGGATTGAGTTTCTTCGTGTCTGTATGTAGTATGTATTCTATGCGATGCTTTTATGTTAACAAGTGGTCGCACGGATAACCTGCTTACGTAACAAATGGGTGTCATGTGCTCCGGTATGTGGATGAATCTGAATGTAAAATTGAAATAATGTAAATAGCCGTACAAATTTCTTTCTGCTGCAAAACTTGGTCACTACATAAACGAGAAAAATGAAAGTACTACGAAAATAAAATAAGATACAATCCGCTTATCAAAGGCTGACACCTGATTACGCCGTACCTACTGATTTATATTGTAGCATTATAAATACTTCAAAAATAATTTAATGACTAGAGAATATCGTCGCCATACTCTAATCGTATTTAAATATCCGTATTATATTATAATTTATCTATTAACCGTATTAAATCCTAATTATTTCCTATCTTATTATTTAAATTACAATATAGAACATCAAATCAAATTACAATATAGAACATCAAATAAAATATCATATAATTAAACCACTTAATACAAAACAAAAAATTAACCTCAATTATTAAATGATGCCCTCTGTCCGATGACGCCCAACTAAGCAAAGCTTGTGCTTGGACGGACATACCATAAACATTGGTTCGTTGAATACGTTAAAAAATACATGTGAATACGTTAAAAAACAAAATAAAAAAGAAAATGAAAAATCTAAATGGCCACGTGCAATTTTTAATTAATACACTTGCAAAAGTGAAATAAAAATAAGATTACAGAGGTGAAAAATTCAAAATCACAAATTGAAAGCCTTAATAATTACTAAAAATAAAAGTTGGTAAAAATAGCCATAGTTATAAAATAATAACAATATCAGAAATGCACAAAAATTAAATGTTAAAAATTAAAAATAGTTAGAATAATTAAGGACATAATTGCTATTAAAATATTTATACATAGTTATAAAAAATAATCATAGTCATAATAAAAAAGTAATATAAATAATATATAAATCATATACATAATAACATATTTAATCTTTTATAAAAATAAAAAAATAAAAGCAGGGTATTACAGTCATCGAGCAGCCACTTCTTTAAATATTTTTGGAGACTTACTGAGAGGGTGTCTCTTTTAGATAAACCGGGAGAATGTATATTATTAGTTAATTACTATTAGTTATAACTTTTTTTAATAATTGTAGTACTATAAAGTTTTTTTAACTTGCCGAATATACGTAGGTACATAAAAAAAAATAGCTGCCTTGGAAGATAAAAAGAGCTGGCTGCCTTGGAACAAGTCCAGGCACTTGTTGGCCGGCAGCAGTACACATATGCTAATGCTCATATTGGTCGTGTTATTATTTTTATATAAATATGTATGTAATAATTATTAATGAATATGAATATTAGTGAGACAAATATACTTTGTAAATATGTTGAATAATTAAATGTATAAATACATAAATAAATACGTAAATACGTCATAAATACGTAAATAAATACGTAAATACGTAATAAAGACGTAAATACGTAAATAATAAATGTGTAAATACGTATGTCTAAATACGTAAATGTGTAAATACATAAATACGTATGCCAGAAAATGTTATAATGTCAACTCTGTAGTTTCTTAGAACTAGCTCAATTTACTTGGTTGACGGTTGCAGCACTGCGTGTCTCGTAGTGCTCTCTAGATGGCACAAAACTAGACAATCAGCCCTATGATTTATCGCCTCTCAGACTCAAACTGTAGCTATTCGCTATCCTGAGCCATTATCGGTTATGTACCAAAATCCTGTGATGTACTTAGGGCTGATTTAGCGACAAGAAACATCTAAAATTTAGCGACAAGAAACATTTAGCAGATACAACCTGCGTTCAGTTGATTATATTGCAACTTAGTAAAACTTATACCTGATTGGTCGAGGCGTTCGTTTCCCAAAGTGGAAATCCTCAGTATTTAAGAGAGTAGTGTTCTGAATGCAGGCAAAAACAAATGAGCTGTCATCTCATCGCTGCAAGTCGATAAAAAAAGATTTTTACTTTCGAAATATATGTGCTTGTGGATTATTTTGGTGAATTTCGGTGATTTAGTGAAGTATCTTAAAATTGAATCTTACGACTTTTTGTTTGAAACAGACTTCTAACTTTTTCTTTCCTACGACGCGCGAGTAGAGCGCTGTGTCTTTCTCGTTTTGTCTAAAATCCCGTCGGTATTATACCGAATTTTAGTTACATCATACCATTGTGGTCATAGCGATATCTACATTCCATATGTTTCACGAGTGAGAAGTTTAAGCGTGGAAGAACATCCACCAAAGATGATCCTCGCTTGTTATCGCCCTACTACGGCAGGAACGAAGAAATGATTAAAAATATAGAAAACTTCGTTTTAGCAGATCGTCGTGTCATGGTGTGATTCATGCCTGAGTGCCGGCCGTCTGATGCTATAAATACCCGCTTAGAAGATGTTACTACTAGGTGTCGTGGATAAAAAAATCTGAAAAAGTGTAGATTTCAGCAAGCATTGCGCATAGCATTTTACATGATCGATTGAGGATAAAAAAGTTATCCGCCAAACTGAGGATTTTGCAAAGCTGTTTGGTATCGAAACAATAGGATTCTGACCGTTTTAAACTTGATTTATAACCATGGACGAAATTACCATCCCGAAATAAAAGAATGGTTTATGACTTTGATAAAAAAGATCGTCATCTCTAACACCTAAGAAATTTACGGAAAATCCATCCGCCTGTTATTTTATAGGCTCTCATTTCTGTGACAGTCAAAGGGTAGTAATGATTGGTTACCTCGATTATGTAGCTACTATTACGGGAAATTTATTATACAACTAGGGTTGTCAACTACAACGGGCGAGCCCGTCACCTCAGAAAGTTTTAACGATTAGTCGTTCTATCTCCCTGGAGTGAGCACAGAAGACTTGGACAGAACAGTCCACCGTCAAGCTCCACCACAAACCCGTAAGAGGCCGACGCCTTAACCGCGAGATAGCCAGGAGTGTTACCCAGCGGGCTTACACTCACGCCCTTACTTCCAATTGCGACCAGATTGTCTCTCGATTGGTTACGAGTTCGAGGCCTCTTGCGCGGTCCTCTAGCTTACGAAGCGGAGAAACGGTGTATACCGAATCTATCGCGGACCACGGCATCCTTTGCCCGACTGTTCACCCAGGATCGGGTAGCCGATGGTCGTTTCGAGAGCAGTCGCCGTAAGGTCCGCAACCACCCCCGCTCTATAGGAAACAGTACTGCTTCCAGACTCCCCCCAACTGTTAGTCAGAATGCGCAATCGTTTGGCTTATGCACGGTGCGGAAACCGTCCAGGAGCACCAGAAGGTTGATTCCTAGGGGAAACTAACCCTAAGTCTAGAGTCCTACCCAGGCTCGCACTTCATGCGTGGAGGCCGTCGGATGAGTGTTGACCGCCATGGTCCGGATGGTCTTCGTGGCCAACTCAGCAAGGGCCCCTTAGCTCCTCTAATGTATTATGCAGAACAAATAAAAATATGCTCAATTAAATATGTGGAAAACGACGGGGCAAACTCGCGAAAGTTATTTCGTTTCACCAAGATAACGCCCAGCGTACAAGTACTTTGTTGCTATGTCTGCCATTGAAGATGCTGTTTTCAAATACTTGGACATTTTCCACACTCACCAGACTTAACCCCTATTGATTTACATAAATATTTCTCAAGTTAAAGAAATATCGGAAAGGCCAGCAATTTGAAAATGATGGAGCAGTCACCGCGTTGTAGGAATTATCAGTTGCTCAAGGTAAAGATTTTATAGGAAGAGAAATTTAAGTTTTAGAAAATGAAAAGTCAAGTGTACATAAAGGGTAAAATAAAATAACATTCAGTAAATGTTAACTGTAACAAAATCATGCTTACTTTTATTTGAATACCGTACATAACGAATGCTGTTACAGGAAGTGAACTTGTATTGATAATTGTTTTTATTACGTTTTTTTTAAGAAATATTTGTGGTTTATGTTTTTATCTTTATTGATACATGTATATTTCTGGAATTTACTCAAACAGACATAAAATTTGAAACTAAACACGATATATTTATGTTAATTTATTGGCATTTGGATATTTAGACAACTACCTATTTCATATTCGAACAGTTTAGGTACCCTATGATACTCGAGATGACATAACGTTACTACAATACCACATACTTTGAAATCGGCTCAAGCTTTAAAAGTTGTGGTGTAATAAAGGAACCGAAAACATTTATATATGAACCCTGAATACAGTACACTCGTTTTTTGCTGGGCAGTCGTGTAAAAAGGTACGCTTTCGCAACCCGGGCGTATACAAATATTGCTGAGAACTTTGGAACCTTTTTAATGTAGATTTATCAAGAGAATAAGAAATTAAAATGGTTTAATTACATCGTTTGAGACTATATAGAGACAAAATTGATGAAATTACTTTCTAATTTACGTGATATTGCAATATCAACAAGTCGTGATAGTCAATGTTCGCTAACGGACATGCTATCAGTTGCTAACGGATATGATGAATCAGTTATATTGTGCATGACCAAAGCACCAAATTCAAAGTTGCTAGTCGACAGAGGGATTAGACCCTCGTTGACAAGAAATATACTGTCTCTCGAATTTATTGAAGACAATGCTAATCGAAATATTTACATTTCGTGATTGTGATTCACTAATAACGAACGTACTTATACAATGACGCCCACGTGTCGGTAAAACAGTGCAGCGCGTGCTGTGAATCTGTGATTTAACGGAAAGTAAATATAATCAATATCAGTTCGGTTTCCGACTGGGTCGTATGATCAACTAAGCTATAAACACATTTAGGCTATTTTTTGTGGACAGTGGCGTGCCCAGGGTTGGTGAATGGGGCAAGCCCGACACACCTTTTTATGTATTTTCGCTTAGTAGAAAAAATACGCATAGTAAAAAAATGGTACCTGTTCACTCTTCAATCTTCGATTGAAATTCACTGCTTGTATCGTAGATGCAATAAAACACACTGAAGGCATGCTACTGCTAGACAGAATTAAACATATACTTATGACAAGTATATGACTGTATATGACTGTATATGACATACAGTCATATACAGTCATAACATATACAGTCGCATACCTTCGGTGGATATAAGAACAGCCGTTTTATTTGCTTGAGCGAGTGAAATCAAGTTAGGACAGAACTCACCACAAGGGATAATTTCCTCCATTGTTTATCAGGCAATAAAAACCACAAATCAAATGAAATTATATAATAAAAAATCTGCACTGTCACTTGCTCAAAACAAACAGTAAATAGACAATGAAGTTGCGAACTCTGCAGCTTCCACGCTCGCATTCTATAATACTTCATGCTAATGCAAGCCTGGCATATTTGTCATTACAAAAGTCGTATAGATACATATATTGTTTTGCGTAATTTGCCACAGATTAGAATGAATGGCACACTGATTTTGAAAGCCCTGTTGCAAACCCATTTGTGCGTGCGATATGACTAGCTGAACTCAACTCGGTGAGATTGCAGCGAATTGCTGTCTTGTCGATAACCTGTTTTGTCGCGTGGAGCGATCTGGGTCCGCTAGATGGCGCTAGGTGCTCGCAAATTCATTTATTGGTTTAGCGATCTTTATAAGAAAAAGGTAAGCCGGGCTTTTTGCTTTATATGAAGGAACCGCCACTGGTTGTGGAAAACATGAATAAGGGTAACACAACGTGATAGCGACATTCCTCTACCTACCAAAGTTCGTCGGTACTGTGTGGTACATTATATTGTGTAAAAAACTTATGGCATACGGAATTAAATGTAAATCACATAAATAGTTCCAGAGTTAGGTAGGAACCTAGCCGAAAGAACTACATCGCTCAATAGATGGCAAAGTACATTACTTTCGGGGTTCTGCATTTGAATGGAATGACCCAATGAATGGAAATATTGTTGCATTTGCAGATAAAACCGTTTATTCACAACGGCAAGGGATTAGGACTAGGCAAGGGATAGGCAAGCCCAAACAAATCCGGACATAGCAAAAAAATGTCTAGACTACCATACAATTAACGCCTCAGAAACTATGCTATTACAATTTATTATAATAAGGTTCAAAAACGAATTTACCGCGTTATATTTGTAGCACCCGATGTTTCGGCGATGTTGCAACCGAGCCGAAAGAACTCAAGCTACATCGCTAAATAGACGGTCAAATGTCATAGAACAGCGATAGTATTCGGTTTCATAATACATACAATTCAGTTTCAGGCCTATGACCGTATGCACTAATTCTATTAATGCAATTAAAAGTCTATTAATGCAATTGCGATAAGATGAATTGTTTAAGTCAGGCGGTACAAAAGACAAAATAAAGTACCGCGGTGTCCTGTATATGGGGCATGGGTAGAAGAATCATGTTGATCTTCTTACAACAAAAACGCAAAAGCTCGTCTATATATTTAGTGAGCTGCGATACTACCTAAAAATCTGCTTAATATATGTTCAAACGCCAGTTTTGGCTTCGCGGAATGGTGGCATGGGGAGGACTTGGCAAGTTCTTGAACAAGAACTTGAACCGCTAATTAAAACCCAAAAATCAATATAGCAGGTCATAAACAGATAGGCTTCGAGATTCCCTCATTTACATCTGTTTCGTGAATGCCCTGTCCTCGATGTGCGGCAACTGTACATAAAACAGATATTAATTCTGGTTCATAAATGTAAATACTAGCAAGTCCTGCAACCGATACAAGTCAACAAGTTAAAGCAATAAATAGAAATGCATATTTGGGCCACCTTGAGGTGACACTCGTTTGACGGCCACCTTTACTCAGCATTCATTTTATTTTCTAGGACCTAAGCTCTGTCTTAAAATTGTACTTGAACTTAGACAACAATCAAATATGAGAATTGTTTAAAACAGGACCTCTATAATGCTGAAACTAAACTATATACAGATTTTGAGTAGTACCTACCCTTGAGTTTTATGCTAGCAATATGTAATATCTATTCTTATTATTACAGTAATAATATTATAGATTACATTGTTATTATTTTATACATCATTATTATTATATAGTAAAAATAATGTATTTTTCGTTTCACCACTTTTTTTAACTTGCATTCATTTTATTTCAAAATTATAATATAAAAGCAGAATAATTTATAATTAAAAAATAGTGTCAAAAATAAACTAGAATCAATATGTTATTTTTTTCTCTAAATGATGTCCTTTATAAATTCTTACTTTATTGTATTTTAAATTTTCGTCTTTTCTTCAATTACCAGTTATATAAGTCAGTATGTCACAGGCTACAAAGCTAGTATCAGTACATTTTTTTTCTACACGCTCAACCTTACAACTGATACATAAGAACGCTAACTGTAGCATAATATTTAAGATATAGAAAAAAAACGTTGCATACGCCGAATCTTGCTTACAATTGATTAACGGTCGAATTGCAGCAAATTCGGCCATGTAATAGAAAATTAGTAAAGTATATACGTAGTTTAAAATCGAATAAATCAATAATTATTATTTTTAATCAGCCGCCACTGGATAATGTCTTAATACTAACGAGATAGGCTGCAAAAGGGATAGTCTGTATAGGTATTGTTTACAAGTGCTCATTGTTCTTGCGCCACGAATTAATATTTTGGCCTGGTGACACTTGACGTGGAATTTGATTTGCCAGAGGCGTGTATATATTTCAGAAATGCTACGTTACATAACTAGGGATTTTATCGCAAATTTACTATTGTAACACCGGTAAACAAACGGTCGTTTGTTGTATTGTATTGTTTCTCTATGCGATAACGTTATGCACTATATGGGTTGGTGTGGTGTGGGAGAAATGCCAAATTAATATTTCATTCATATCTCTGTAATATGTAATCAAAAATTTGGGTGGGTGGTATCGCTTTACTACCGTAATAATTAATGCGTGAAACCTCTTTCGTTGACAACTGTAGCGGACCTTAAGTCCACTACATACGATCAACAAATGCATCGATTTCCAGTGAAATCCACTGACACAATTCAGCTATTATTTTGACTCGTGCAGCTATGAATCAGCACGATGAAACAATACTTTTACTCAGAATATTTCGAATTGCATCATTCCACGGCCTATATATAAACCGGCCAAAAAGCAACCAAATTATCATTCTCCGAGTGATCATCTTCCCCCAAGGTTGCGACGGCATATTCGGCACTCTCTCTCATGAGTTAGGTCAACGAATCCGGCTCCTTGGTTTCCTTTCCTCATTCTCCCTGAGTCTCGAAGCATCAGTCTGTAATCCCACAGACTCGAGACGTGTCCAGTACAAGATACTAGGAGCACACGCACAATCCTCATCCACTATTCCTGCTTAACCTCCGTCGCGCAACCCTCGCGTCTCGATAAAGTAATCCGGGCACTCGTTAATTCGGCAAGCGTTATAACTGGCAATATTCAATCGATTCAATCAATAAATATCTTCTGCTTCATCAAAACCGCCTTTAAATACGGAGATAACTCGTAAGTTGTCACCACCACCTCACATCGAATAATTTGGAGTCTTGTGAGGGGTGGTCCCTTACACAACTTTTCAGCACAACTTTTCACTAAATAACAATATTTTTCTGCTTAGCTCACATTTTAGAATATCTCAAGATCTGCACAACGACAAAAGAATCACTTGTCCGACCCTACCCTGTTACACTGGCCCCTCACCCCTATCCGATCACAAAAACACACAAGTTGAACACTATATATATTTTCAGAATATACATGCCACTTCGCGCCGCAACCGGCCACGAGAAATATTAAAAAATTGCAAACAATAGAAACGTTCAATCGCTAACTCTGGCGGGCCTTAGTATGTGAGCCTTTTTAGGAACATTTTCAGGTCAAACTATAACACTTTATAAACAAAACCTATAATATGCTTCCGATTCTATAAACTCTGATACCACTAATACCCTATACCTGGCCACCTGACTCCTAAACTTTCGTTAACAGTTTTCGTTAATCAAGTACGGCACACAAATGCTACCAATTTATAACATCTGGCTAATTAATTTAACTCACCGGATCGGTAGCATCAGGCTCGCGCGGGATATAAGCAATAAATTATACTAATTTAGTTTAACACAGTGAATGCTATTAGGGCCAGGAAGGTGAATCTTAGAAGCTGTATACTAGACATATGTATTTAATTAGTCTACTTTGTTTATTGCTTAAAATGACTATATACATATTTTTTAAGTATTAAAGCAGTAAACAAATGTAAGATTTGAAATCCGGTTGATTTGTATCACCATCCGGTTGATTTGTATCACCTGGGGGGTGAGCAGTGGATTCCGAACTAACGACCGGCTGTGGTAGGTTTAGGACAGCTGTCTTGCCACATGTGAGCGTTCACCTTACCACCCATTCACTCCCCCTAGGATCCAATTCGGAAATATGTAATTGCATGATAAGAATTACTCGTATTTTGACATGCAATAATCTACATTATGGGATATTGGTTTAAAGAAAACAAAACTGTGTCTTTTACAGGCATTGTCACCATATCATTAAAAATATCTGTTACTTTCTCGTCCAAAACTACTTTATCATTTACGGCAGTTTTAATAAACTTTTAAATTAGACTACATTATTCCCCGTATTCCCAATAAATCGAATCCGCTCTCAACGATTCGTGTGCTATACTTGTGCAAGTAAGCATCAATATCCTAAAATAACACAAAACATTGAAAAATTGTGTCATAGTGGTTAGGTCATCTGATCTTACATTGTAAGGTCCTGGGTTCGATTCCCAGCTGGGTTAACATTTTCCGCTGGGATAAAATTAACGGAATTTCAATTCTGTCGTTCGAATGCAATAGCCAATAAATAGCATAGAATTAATTTGTTATTGTCTTGTTATTACAAGACACACACTTACATACATGTTACATGCACACATATATAACAACATTTTCATAGTAGGGTTGTTTGTAGGAGATTGTCGTATGACAATAAATCCGCACATTGTGAAATTTCACAATAAAGAGTAGAAATGAAACGAAAATAGCCTTATGGTCAGCTTTTGTATTCTCTTTTCATTTTATGTAATTCATTAACAGGTTCTGTTCCAACTGTAACAACTCCTTTATCTATTTGATCCCTTTTTAATTGTTATGCGATTACAACAATAGGAAGTGCTTACTCATTGGTCGATCATTTAATGAAACAAGGCGCAACGAATTAGTTAGTAATGATACGAGGTCTGCGCGAGGCGGGTGAGCGACTGGAGGTGCGGTGACATGTGGTGCGCATGTGCAGTATAATTGAATAGGTGAGAGAGAGCCTATAGATCACGCACCGGAAGGGAGAGGGTCTAATCCAAATGTAGGTGGGTGAAACTTAACTAATACGATTCACTGATATGGTCTCAGCGGCGCGAAAAGATCCTCTCATCCATCAAATTATTTTTAATGTACCCAAACATTTTTTTTTGAAATTACATTAAAATCGTATTAATACTTCTTAGTTATTATACATATGGCATTGATAGTCAGTTATTAATGTTAATGATATATTCCACATCCTCTTGATAAACATATGCGTATATTTTATTACATTAAATTACTCACAGAATGCACCGAACCTTTAAAAAAATCTTTAAATTTTTCATGTCAAAGTAAGATAGACGAAGCAAAAAAGTACGCAATATCAAAAACTGAATACAGGAATGATTTTGTTGCACCCCAGCTAGGAGACCTCCTAAGATGGTGACCCTAAAACACCAGGGGGTACATATTTAGGTTGAGGAACTTTAAGGATTAGTGATAAGCCTCTAAGGGTGGGAGGGAAAGGTGAATCAATCAACCAGTATATGTACTAGCAACTTAGAGCTGATGTAGGAAAGGACTAAGGTCAGGATCTAGGATTGTGAGTCCTGCGATGACCTCGTGCATATCACGCATCTAGATGAATAACGACTTAATTGCAAAATATTGAATCCTCAGAAATCAAAAATTGATTTTTTTCAATACAAAGATTTACCAATGTTTTAACCTAACAAGATTGGACGTACATTTTATATACGACAAAATGGTGTGAGTTTCAGATACTTCTCAGAAATTATCAGAGCTATTTTCTCTCTCTAAGTATTCAGTGGGCTCGATTGCGTTCCTCTTGAACTAAAATCGAAAATTATTTCATGTGAACGAGACATAGCAGTACGACAGAGCGGACTGTGAAAGGAACCGTTGTCACTTTTCCGAATTAAAACTACCCACCGAAGATAAAACAGATAAATCTAACACCGCACGAAATATGTTCAAACTTATTCGGGCGTCTATAAGTCGACAGGTAACTTTGGTGCGGGAAAATAGACGATAGTTCATTTCATATTCTATTCTTAATAATTGCGCTGTCTCGTTCGGTTGAATTAAGTTCCTATTTTAGTTCACGAAGAAACGTGATCGGGCCCACTTTCTAAAGACTATACTCTGGTTAACTATTATATTTCTGTAGTTAACTGCTATTAAAACCCAACAAGCTTCTTAAGACTCAAGAGGAAAATGACACAAAGGATATTTATGTCACTGGGAGAAATAAAAGATAAATATGACACAATAAACACGTTGTTGTACCACAAAAAGCCATTAAGAACTGTTAGGACTCGCAAATGCGTCGATGTTACAGCGGAAGACGTGCGCCGATTCCAGGATTCACAATTAGCTAATGGTCAAAGTTCGAATACAAATTTAGTAAAAAGTGGCAAAATTACCAACGACGCATCTACCCTGTAGCGAAATTTTATTTTATTATGAATGACTTTGTTGTTTCTTTGTATAATGGAACCGTTGAATGGTGTAATGCCACTGTCGATTGTTTTACAATTGGTTATAATGACTGCGACAATCTTAGAATCTAAGTATCTTTCATAAAGGTGCAGTGGTTTCTAAGATTTTTCCGATCGGAATCCTCATCAGTAAGTCGCCAACGTTTCGTTTGGGGGTGCGGCAAGATCCGCACGCTATATCGACGCAGCGGACTTTAATTAAATAAAAATAAGCACTTGTTGATGGAACGTTCATTCGATCAACATTAGCCGACCGTCACGTACCAAGTCAAATATTGAAAAGATTAAAGTGTATAATAATAATTTAAATTCAAAACTTTATGGTTGAAAAAAAAATGGAAAATTTAGGATGGGTATAAATGTACAAGCCAACATTCAAATTTATTTTCAAGACGGATGAAATTTGAATTAGACAGTATATTTCTGTTAGCAAATGTATTGTGTGCCAGGTAGATATGTTTGTTCCTACTTATGTTAAATGCTCACGTATTTATACTCTTCAATGCATATTAGTTTTAAATTGCAATTTACTGCAGTTTTAATTTGCAGTTTTTAATTGCAATCTATTTAATTGCAGTTTTAATAGCAACCTAACACCTTTGCAAAAGGAAAATCGCATGGCCCTTATGTAGATCTCGCCAAACCCATTTCAGGAAGACATGTCTTAGAGTACCTTTATGAATGTGATGACTGCATAAGGTTCAATGAACGTAAGATCCACCTCCATCTGGCGGAAGAAGAATCAGTGGTGACGGTGACGCTTCGCGGGGGAGTTTTTCTAATTTCTTCCGTCCTGCGAGTGCAGCAAACAACGTCAATCGAATAGTAAAATCACAATATATATATATATATATATATATATATATATATATATATATATATATATATATATATATATATATATATATATATATATATATATATATATATATATATATATATATATATATATATATTATATATATATATATATATATATATATATATATATATATATATATATATATATATATATATATATATATATATATATATATATATATATATATATATATTATATATATATATATATATATATATATATATATATATATATTATATATATATATATATATATATATATATATATATATATATATATATATATATATATATATATATATATATATATATATATATATATATATATATATATATATATATATATATATATATATATATATATATTATATATATATATATATATATATATATATATATATATATATATATATATATATATATATATATATATATATATATATATATATATATATATATATATATATATATATAATATATATATATATATATATATATATATATATATATATATATATATATATATATATATATATATATATATATATATATATATATATATATATATATATATATATATATATATATATATATATATATATATATATATATATATATATATATATATATATATATATATATATATATATATATATATATATATATATATATATATATATATATATATATATATATATATATATATATATATATATATATATATATATATATATATATATATATATATATATATATATATATATATATATATATATATATATATATATATATATGTATATATATATATATATGTATATATATATATATATATATATATATATATACATATATATATATATATATATATATATATATATATATATATATATATATATATATATATATATATATATATATATATATATATATATATATATATATATATATATATATATATATATATATATATATATATATATATATATATTGAAATATTTGATAGTTTTGTGTATATATTCTTTTTAGAATTGATCAATAAGTTGATTATAAAGTAAATAATTATAAAAGCCACTTACATCGTGACGAAGGATTCCCTTGATCGGATTCGGGAATGCTTTAGGTGTTAACGAGAATGATGAATGCCTCTCACTTGCGGAAAGAGGAGTAGGTTTAAGTTGGGCCCATTTTTCAACTAGTAAACGCTCACCCTTCATCCAATTATCTCAAAAATTAAGCTACAATCCTTCTTTATACGTAAACTCACTCAATTTCCTATTATTTCAAAATAAAACTATCAAATATTTCAAAATATTGAATTTTTACATATTTTATGTTTCGTTCATTGTAAATAATCCATTTAGGTTAAAGGTAATCTTTCCAACTAATAGGAAAGAGCTGACTGCTTCCTTTCATTGATATGAGGGCATGTCACGCTTTTAGTTTTAAGTTTTCAGCTGAATATTGATCGCAGCTTCTTTATATCGCACCTTTAGAAAATAAAAAAACGAAATTCGAAATTTTAAATTCTTCCATCTGTCAAGTAGCTCGTCTTGTCTTGTTATTTCCCCTGAAATAATAGGAAATTGAGTGAGTTTACGTATAAAGAAGGATTGTAGCTTAATTTTTGAGATAATTGGATGAAGGGTGAGCGTTTACTAGTTGAAAAATGGGCCCAACTTAAACCTACTCCTCTTTCCGCAAGTGAGAGGCATTCATCATTCTCGTTAACACCTAAAGCATTCCCGAATCCGATCAAGGGAATCCTTCGTCACGATGTAAGTGGCTTTTATAATTATTTACTTTATAATCAACTTATTGATCAATTCTAAAAAGAATATATACACAAAACTATCAAATATTTCAAAATATTGAATTTTTACATATTTTATGTTTCGTTCATTGTAAATAATCCATTTAGGTTAAAGGTAATCTTTCCAACTAATAGGAAAGAGCTGACTGCTTCCTTTCATTGATATGAGGGCATGTCACGCTTTTAGTTTTAAGTTTTCAGCTGAATATTGATCGCAGCTTCTTTATATCGCACCTTTAGAAAATAAAAAAACGAAATTCGAAATTTTAAATTCTTCCATCTGTCAAGTAGCTCGTCTTGTCTTGTTATTTCCCCTGAAATAATAGGAAATTGAGTGAGTTTACGTATAAAGAAGGATTGTAGCTTAATTTTTGAGATAATTGGATGAAGGGTGAGCGTTTACTAGTTGAAAAATGGGCCCAACTTAAACCTACTCCTCTTTCCGCAAGTGAGAGGCATTCATCATTCTCGTTAACACCTAAAGCATTCCCGAATCCGATCAAGGGAATCCTTCGTCACGATGTAAGTGGCTTTTATAATTATTTACTTTATAATCAACTTATTGATCAATTCTAAAAAGAATATATACACAAAACTATCAAATATTTCAAAATATTGAATTTTTACATATTTTATGTTTCGTTCATTGTAAATAATCCATTTAGGTTAAAGGTAATCTTTCCAACTAATAGGAAAGAGCTGACTGCTTCCTTTCATTGATATGAGGGCATGTCACGCTTTTAGTTTTAAGTTTTCAGCTGAATATTGATCGCAGCTTCTTTATATCGCACCTTTAGAAAATAAAAAAACGAAATTCGAAATTTTAAATTCTTCCATCTGTCAAGTAGCTCGTCTTGTCTTGTTATTTCCCCTGAAATAATAGGAAATTGAGTGAGTTTACGTATAAAGAAGGATTGTAGCTTAATTTTTGAGATAATTGGATGAAGGGTGAGCGTTTACTAGTTGAAAAATGGGCCCAACTTAAACCTACTCCTCTTTCCGCAAGTGAGAGGCATTCATCATTCTCGTTAACACCTAAAGCATTCCCGAATCCGATCAAGGGAATCCTTCGTCACGATGTAAGTGGCTTTTATAATTATTTACTTTATAATCAACTTATTGATCAATTCTAAAAAGAATATATACACAAAACTATCAAATATTTCAAAATATTGAATTTTTACATATTTTATGTTTCGTTCATTGTAAATAATCCATTTAGGTTAAAGGTAATCTTTCCAACTAATAGGAAAGAGCTGACTGCTTCCTTTCATTGATATGAGGGCATGTCACGCTTTTAGTTTTAAGTTTTCAGCTGAATATTGATCGCAGCTTCTTTATATCGCACCTTTAGAAAATAAAAAAACGAAATTCGAAATTTTAAATTCTTCCATCTGTCAAGTAGCTCGTCTTGTCTTGTTATTTCCCCTGAAATAATAGGAAATTGAGTGAGTTTACGTATAAAGAAGGATTGTAGCTTAATTTTTGAGATAATTGGATGAAGGGTGAGCGTTTACTAGTTGAAAAATGGGCCCAACTTAAACCTACTCCTCTTTCCGCAAGTGAGAGGCATTCATCATTCTCGTTAACACCTAAAGCATTCCCGAATCCGATCAAGGGAATCCTTCGTCACGATGTAAGTGGCTTTTATAATTATTTACTTTATAATCAACTTATTGATCAATTCTAAAAAGAATATATACACAAAACTATCAAATATTTCAAAATATTGAATTTTTACATATTTTATGTTTCGTTCATTGTAAATAATCCATTTAGGTTAAAGGTAATCTTTCCAACTAATAGGAAAGAGCTGACTGCTTCCTTTCATTGATATGAGGGCATGTCACGCTTTTAGTTTTAAGTTTTCAGCTGAATATTGATCGCAGCTTCTTTATATCGCACCTTTAGAAAATAAAAAAACGAAATTCGAAATTTTAAATTCTTCCATCTGTCAAGTAGCTCGTCTTGTCTTGTTATTTCCCCTGAAATAATAGGAAATTGAGTGAGTTTACGTATAAAGAAGGATTGTAGCTTAATTTTTGAGATAATTGGATGAAGGGTGAGCGTTTACTAGTTGAAAAATGGGCCCAACTTAAACCTACTCCTCTTTCCGCAAGTGAGAGGCATTCATCATTCTCGTTAACACCTAAAGCATTCCCGAATCCGATCAAGGGAATCCTTCGTCACGATGTAAGTGGCTTTTATAATTATTTACTTTATAATCAACTTATTGATCAATTCTAAAAAGAATATATACACAAAACTATCAAATATTTCAAAATATTGAATTTTTACATATTTTATGTTTCGTTCATTGTAAATAATCCATTTAGGTTAAAGGTAATCTTTCCAACTAATAGGAAAGAGCTGACTGCTTCCTTTCATTGATATGAGGGCATGTCACGCTTTTAGTTTTAAGTTTTCAGCTGAATATTGATCGCAGCTTCTTTATATCGCACCTTTAGAAAATAAAAAAACGAAATTCGAAATTTTAAATTCTTCCATCTGTCAAGTAGCTCGTCTTGTCTTGTTATTTCCCCTGAAATAATAGGAAATTGAGTGAGTTTACGTATAAAGAAGGATTGTAGCTTAATTTTTGAGATAATTGGATGAAGGGTGAGCGTTTACTAGTTGAAAAATGGGCCCAACTTAAACCTACTCCTCTTTCCGCAAGTGAGAGGCATTCATCATTCTCGTTAACACCTAAAGCATTCCCGAATCCGATCAAGGGAATCCTTCGTCACGATGTAAGTGGCTTTTATAATTATTTACTTTATAATCAACTTATTGATCAATTCTAAAAAGAATATATACACAAAACTATCAAATATTTCAAAATATTGAATTTTTACATATTTTATGTTTCGTTCATTGTAAATAATCCATTTAGGTTAAAGGTAATCTTTCCAACTAATAGGAAAGAGCTGACTGCTTCCTTTCATTGATATGAGGGCATGTCACGCTTTTAGTTTTAAGTTTTCAGCTGAATATTGATCGCAGCTTCTTTATATCGCACCTTTAGAAAATAAAAAAACGAAATTCGAAATTTTAAATTCTTCCATCTGTCAAGTAGCTCGTCTTGTCTTGTTATTTCCCCTGAAATAATAGGAAATTGAGTGAGTTTACGTATAAAGAAGGATTGTAGCTTAATTTTTGAGATAATTGGATGAAGGGTGAGCGTTTACTAGTTGAAAAATGGGCCCAACTTAAACCTACTCCTCTTTCCGCAAGTGAGAGGCATTCATCATTCTCGTTAACACCTAAAGCATTCCCGAATCCGATCAAGGGAATCCTTCGTCACGATGTAAGTGGCTTTTATAATTATTTACTTTATAATCAACTTATTGATCAATTCTAAAAAGAATATATACACAAAACTATCAAATATTTCAAAATATTGAATTTTTACATATTTTATGTTTCGTTCATTGTAAATAATCCATTTAGGTTAAAGGTAATCTTTCCAACTAATAGGAAAGAGCTGACTGCTTCCTTTCATTGATATGAGGGCATGTCACGCTTTTAGTTTTAAGTTTTCAGCTGAATATTGATCGCAGCTTCTTTATATCGCACCTTTAGAAAATAAAAAAACGAAATTCGAAATTTTAAATTCTTCCATCTGTCAAGTAGCTCGTCTTGTCTTGTTATTTCCCCTGAAATAATAGGAAATTGAGTGAGTTTACGTATAAAGAAGGATTGTAGCTTAATTTTTGAGATAATTGGATGAAGGGTGAGCGTTTACTAGTTGAAAAATGGGCCCAACTTAAACCTACTCCTCTTTCCGCAAGTGAGAGGCATTCATCATTCTCGTTAACACCTAAAGCATTCCCGAATCCGATCAAGGGAATCCTTCGTCACGATGTAAGTGGCTTTTATAATTATTTACTTTATAATCAACTTATTGATCAATTCTAAAAAGAATATATACACAAAACTATCAAATATTTCAAAATATTGAATTTTTACATATTTTATGTTTCGTTCATTGTAAATAATCCATTTAGGTTAAAGGTAATCTTTCCAACTAATAGGAAAGAGCTGACTGCTTCCTTTCATTGATATGAGGGCATGTCACGCTTTTAGTTTTAAGTTTTCAGCTGAATATTGATCGCAGCTTCTTTATATCGCACCTTTAGAAAATAAAAAAACGAAATTCGAAATTTTAAATTCTTCCATCTGTCAAGTAGCTCGTCTTGTCTTGTTATTTCCCCTGAAATAATAGGAAATTGAGTGAGTTTACGTATAAAGAAGGATTGTAGCTTAATTTTTGAGATAATTGGATGAAGGGTGAGCGTTTACTAGTTGAAAAATGGGCCCAACTTAAACCTACTCCTCTTTCCGCAAGTGAGAGGCATTCATCATTCTCGTTAACACCTAAAGCATTCCCGAATCCGATCAAGGGAATCCTTCGTCACGATGTAAGTGGCTTTTATAATTATTTACTTTATAATCAACTTATTGATCAATTCTAAAAAGAATATATACACAAAACTATCAAATATTTCAAAATATTGAATTTTTACATATTTTATGTTTCGTTCATTGTAAATAATCCATTTAGGTTAAAGGTAATCTTTCCAACTAATATGAAAGAGCTGACTGCTTCCTTTCATTGATATGAGGGCATGTCACGCTTTTAGTTTTAAGTTTTCAGCTGAATATTGATCGCAGCTTCTTTATATCGCACCTTTAGAAAATAAAAAAACGAAATTCGAAATTTTAAATTCTTCCATCTGTCAAGTAGCTCGTCTTGTCTTGTTATTTCCCCTGAAATAATAGGAAATTGAGTGAGTTTACGTATAAAGAAGGATTGTAGCTTAATTTTTGAGATAATTGGATGAAGGGTGAGCGTTTACTAGTTGAAAAATGGGCCCAACTTAAACCTACTCCTCTTTCCGCAAGTGAGAGGCATTCATCATTCTCGTTAACACCTAAAGCATTCCCGAATCCGATCAAGGGAATCCTTCGTCACGATGTAAGTGGCTTTTATAATTATTTACTTTATAATCAACTTATTGATCAATTCTAAAAAGAATATATACACAAAACTATCAAATATTTCAAAATATTGAATTTTTACATATTTTATGTTTCGTTCATTGTAAATAATCCATTTAGGTTAAAGGTAATCTTTCCAACTAATAGGAAAGAGCTGACTGCTTCCTTTCATTGATATGAGGGCATGTCACGCTTTTAGTTTTAAGTTTTCAGCTGAATATTGATCGCAGCTTCTTTATATCGCACCTTTAGAAAATAAAAAAACGAAATTCGAAATTTTAAATTCTTCCATCTGTCAAGTAGCTCGTCTTGTCTTGTTATTTCCCCTGAAATAATAGGAAATTGAGTGAGTTTACGTATAAAGAAGGATTGTAGCTTAATTTTTGAGATAATTGGATGAAGGGTGAGCGTTTACTAGTTGAAAAATGGGCCCAACTTAAACCTACTCCTCTTTCCGCAAGTGAGAGGCATTCATCATTCTCGTTAACACCTAAAGCATTCCCGAATCCGATCAAGGGAATCCTTCGTCACGATGTAAGTGGCTTTTATAATTATTTACTTTATAATCAACTTATTGATCAATTCTAAAAAGAATATATACACAAAACTATCAAATATTTCAAAATATTGAATTTTTACATATTTTATGTTTCGTTCATTGTAAATAATCCATTTAGGTTAAAGGTAATCTTTCCAACTAATAGGAAAGAGCTGACTGCTTCCTTTCATTGATATGAGGGCATGTCACGCTTTTAGTTTTAAGTTTTCAGCTGAATATTGATCGCAGCTTCTTTATATCGCACCTTTAGAAAATAAAAAAACGAAATTCGAAATTTTAAATTCTTCCATCTGTCAAGTAGCTCGTCTTGTCTTGTTATTTCCCCTGAAATAATAGGAAATTGAGTGAGTTTACGTATAAAGAAGGATTGTAGCTTAATTTTTGAGATAATTGGATGAAGGGTGAGCGTTTACTAGTTGAAAAATGGGCCCAACTTAAACCTACTCCTCTTTCCGCAAGTGAGAGGCATTCATCATTCTCGTTAACACCTAAAGCATTCCCGAATCCGATCAAGGGAATCCTTCGTCACGATGTAAGTGGCTTTTATAATTATTTACTTTATAATCAACTTATTGATCAATTCTAAAAAGAATATATACACAAAACTATCAAATATTTCAAAATATTGAATTTTTACATATTTTATGTTTCGTTCATTGTAAATAATCCATTTAGGTTAAAGGTAATCTTTCCAACTAATAGGAAAGAGCTGACTGCTTCCTTTCATTGATATGAGGGCATGTCACGCTTTTAGTTTTAAGTTTTCAGCTGAATATTGATCGCAGCTTCTTTATATCGCACCTTTAGAAAATAAAAAAACGAAATTCGAAATTTTAAATTCTTCCATCTGTCAAGTAGCTCGTCTTGTCTTGTTATTTCCCCTGAAATAATAGGAAATTGAGTGAGTTTACGTATAAAGAAGGATTGTAGCTTAATTTTTGAGATAATTGGATGAAGGGTGAGCGTTTACTAGTTGAAAAATGGGCCCAACTTAAACCTACTCCTCTTTCCGCAAGTGAGAGGCATTCATCATTCTCGTTAACACCTAAAGCATTCCCGAATCCGATCAAGGGAATCCTTCGTCACGATGTAAGTGGCTTTTATAATTATTTACTTTATAATCAACTTATTGATCAATTCTAAAAAGAATATATACACAAAACTATCAAATATTTCAAAATATTGAATTTTTACATATTTTATGTTTCGTTCATTGTAAATAATCCATTTAGGTTAAAGGTAATCTTTCCAACTAATAGGAAAGAGCTGACTGCTTCCTTTCATTGATATGAGGGCATGTCACGCTTTTAGTTTTAAGTTTTCAGCTGAATATTGATCGCAGCTTCTTTATATCGCACCTTTAGAAAATAAAAAAACGAAATTCGAAATTTTAAATTCTTCCATCTGTCAAGTAGCTCGTCTTGTCTTGTTATTTCCCCTGAAATAATAGGAAATTGAGTGAGTTTACGTATAAAGAAGGATTGTAGCTTAATTTTTGAGATAATTGGATGAAGGGTGAGCGTTTACTAGTTGAAAAATGGGCCCAACTTAAACCTACTCCTCTTTCCGCAAGTGAGAGGCATTCATCATTCTCGTTAACACCTAAAGCATTCCCGAATCCGATCAAGGGAATCCTTCGTCACGATGTAAGTGGCTTTTATAATTATTTACTTTATAATCAACTTATTGATCAATTCTAAAAAGAATATATACACAAAACTATCAAATATTTCAAAATATTGAATTTTTACATATTTTATGTTTCGTTCATTGTAAATAATCCATTTAGGTTAAAGGTAATCTTTCCAACTAATAGGAAAGAGCTGACTGCTTCCTTTCATTGATATGAGGGCATGTCACGCTTTTAGTTTTAAGTTTTCAGCTGAATATTGATCGCAGCTTCTTTATATCGCACCTTTAGAAAATAAAAAAACGAAATTCGAAATTTTAAATTCTTCCATCTGTCAAGTAGCTCGTCTTGTCTTGTTATTTCCCCTGAAATAATAGGAAATTGAGTGAGTTTACGTATAAAGAAGGATTGTAGCTTAATTTTTGAGATAATTGGATGAAGGGTGAGCGTTTACTAGTTGAAAAATGGGCCCAACTTAATCCTACTCCTCTTTCCGCAAGTGAGAGGCATTCATCATTCTCGTTAACACCTAAAGCATTCCCGAATCCGATCAAGGGAATCCTTCGTCACGATGTAAGTGGCTTTTATAATTATTTACTTTATAATCAACTTATTGATCAATTCTAAAAAGAATATATATATATATATATATATATATATATATATATATATATATATATATATATATATATATATATATATATATATATATATATATATATATATATAT